>CM051352.1:52528137-53728137 GCA_028015215.1 Gynostemma pentaphyllum
TAGTAACAACAAAGAGTGTGCTAATGAAAGAAAAAGAGAAACGAACAAATAGACCCACGACCCAAAAAAAAATCACCATATTATCAAAATCTTTCATGCCTCTGGCGGTTTTGGGGATCTTTTCTCACATACGAATCTTACAACATTAAAATATTTGACTCGTTTCAATGACTATTTGAAAATTAACTTTCTTGTAAAATTAGTAAATAGCTTAAAGTATTTATTCTGTCTGTTTTCTTATGTCGGGGCTTTCAAATGGTGTTTTGATTGGATCTCTTCCATAAGAAATCTTCTCACCAGTTCACTTTACATTGATTGATCTTTTCTGGTTGGATTTATGTAAATGCTGGAATTTAAATATACTGTAAACGAGTCGTTGTATTCTTCTTATTCATACGTTCAATTAGTTTTATATACCTTTTGTAAGTAGAAGAATATGATCATAATAATAAACAAGATGAAGATGATAGTGATGGCGATGGCGATGTTTTGAATAGAAATATTTACTGATGCTTATTTCGTTTTTACAGGTCACAAGTGTCAGTTACCACTCAAAAGATAAATGTATGATAACTGCCTCGGTAGATGGGACCATTCGGGTTTGGAAGGCATAAGGAAGAACACCGATTTTCTCAGCTTATTAATTTACATGCAGTGAGGTATAATTTAATGTGGTAATTCCAAACTTGAATAAGTTTGGATCTTTGTGGTGTTTAAGAATCTGGAAGGAAATGCCGGTGATTTTCATCAATGTCATCCTTGTTACAGTAACACCAGTGGCCCAGCCATTTATGAAATTGACATAGACTACTGCATCCTAGTTCTTACTTGGACAATAATTGATTGTTTTTGGTCTTTTTACTGAACAAAGTTGAATAAGCTGACTACAACAAAGTTGTTCTGTGTTGCTTTCGGCCTTAAACTTGAATTCTATTTACTCCATAAAAGTCTTTAGCTGTACAAGATTATCTAGGTTTTAATATTAAGATAATTAGTTCTGTTTGAAACTGGATTTTATCGATCCTCCTCTCCTACCTTGCCTGATATCATTCCTGTTCGTTCATCCATGTCACATCAAATATAATATTTCCTGATGGATTATGCTCTTCATTCAGAGGGTAATCACTTGGGGTTGCTAGTTCAATCACATAACTGATAATTTGGAATGAATTAGATATAAACCTATTATTTGTTAGACTAGTGGCACAAGGGCTTAATTATAAACCTCGAGGTTACGGGTTCAAATCTTATAGAAAGTGTACATGAGATTAGTTGAGATGTACGTAAATTGGTTCAAACACGTGGTTATTAAAAGAAAGGAATTTGATATGATATTACTTACAATAAAAGTTGTTTCAGGCTCTGCAGAATGCCAAAGATAAGCAAATATGCGGTTGGTCTCTCTTAAAGGTCCAAAGCATATCTCTCTATATTTCATACTAGTCATCAATGAGTTTCAACCAAGCTTATAATGTTTGTTATCCTTGTCACCAAACACTAAGAAAAAATCATTCTAAGCTTTTGATTATTATCCCTTCAAATTGAAGCTGATAGTATTTATCACCCTTGGAAATCAACATTCAGATCATTTGATGAAGAATGGAGAGACAATCAGCTATGACTGTATATTCTTTTTCGTGATGAATCTTCGCTGCTCATCATAATTTGAGCTAGGAATGTTATGTTAATATAGTTAAATAGTGAATAAATTGATTGCTTTTTCTTTTTTTTTAAAAGAAAAATCCAAATTAACTGCTTTCAATTGAACGGGATTAAAAGCCTATTTTGGATATTAAAATATAGAAAATGATTTAGGAGTAGTTTAATATAAGGTTTAACTATATTTGTCGTCCCTATCTTTTTGAGTTTGTGTCAATTTTGTCCCTATACTTTCAAAAGTGTCACCTACGTCCCTATCATTTGACATTATAAATTTAAATTGTCACTAACATGGAAGAAATAAGTTAAATGTAACATAATCTTCCACGTTGATTACATTTTTCATCTTGTATCTATCACGAAAATAAAAATAACACATTATGATGCGGAGTTGGAAGACAAACATAAAAAAATAAGTGGAATTTAGTTGGTATATAATTAGCGTTTATGTGGGAAAACAAGGGGGAAACAATGAGAAATATGATGTTTTATCTATGAGACAAATACAAAACAAAAAATGTAATATAAATGGATAGTTGTGTTACGTTTAACCTGTTTCATTCACGACAGAGCGATTTAGACTTACAATAACAAACAATAGGGACGTTTGTGACACTTTTGAAAACTTATGGACAAATTGACACAAATCTGAAAGGATAGGGTGACATGTATAATTTCGCCTTAATTTATTTATTTTTTAAAAATGTTTTGAGGATAGTTTTTTGAAACTGTTATCAATTATTTATTTTTATCTATATTCTTTGTCAAATTTAGTTGAAATACAAGTTTACTTTGCAATTTAGAATGTAATAAACGGAATAATAAGACATGTTTATGTTGTTCTCATTTTATTTAATTTTTTTCTGAAAGTTGTTTTCAAAAAATTGATTGTCTGATGAGAAAGTTAAGAAAACTAAACTTCATCTTGAAAAAGTGGAGAAAACATACATATGTAAAATTAAAGGTTGGTTTAGACCATAATTTTAAAACTTTAGATGGTAAGATTTTGGTAAATTTATAATGATTTCTAACAAATCCATGATTTAAGGAAGGGAAAACAAGATCACCTGAAGATAAACTAAATCAATCAAGCAATTAGGAAGAGTTGAATCCCAATTCTTGAGCCCAGCTTTTTGTCGTGGGTGGGTGACTTTCAAATTCGATGAATTTGTTCTTCATTTAACATCATTTCCATGTCCTCTTTTGTTTTTAACCAACTGCCCAAATTTTTTATCTAACTTCTCCATTAGAGAAAAAAAAAAGTAGACTATAAAAATAAGAATATTTTCAATTTGGTAATTAAATTTGATTTCTCGCCAAATAAGAATAATTCATTTTCATTTATGGGTGTTATAAGTTTTATATATTTTAGAGAAACATACGAACAACTTTTTCAAAAATATATGACACTTTTATATATATATGTTTTGAAATATTTTATAGATGAAGTTTCTCAAACTAAGATTCCGTCAATCTTAATATAAGAAATGTCATTTTGATAAAAATAAATTAAAAATTTAATATTTTAAAAGTACCCCCTATATTTATAGTTTAATACGCTTTAAAATTCATGTTAGGCCATGTTTTTATTATTATTCACTATCTTGTCATGTCAGCTCTTTCCGGTGCTGAACTTTTTTTAATAGTGATCATCTCCCCCTATGTACTAGGTAGAAGACTAATGTAACTCTTGATATCAAGATTGGAAATTTCTTTTAAATAATTAATCTAATTATAAAAAAAAGTGAGGATGTTAGATTCTAAATTTATGCTAACATAAATATAACTCAACTAATTAGGCAACTGTTCTTTTTTATGAGGTTGAAGTTCGAGTATTCTCTCTCCAATATGATGTGATATCTTAAGAAGAATTTATAAATTTATGGGCCCCAATTTATTTAATTTTTTTCCCTCACTAAATTCACAAGTTGAATAGAATTGAATGTGAATCACATTCTAATTTTATTCAGATTTTTTCAAGTAAACTCCACATTTGGAGTCTTATTCTTATCACTTCGTGTACCATTTTGATTCTCCTCAAAATTGATCCTAGCGACGTGACGGTGACAATGAAATCCATAGGAAGAATTTGTCGCTTCGCAATAACAATTTGCGGTGTTTTGCTTCAGCAATGCATCACTCTCACTAGTATTTTTCATGCCTTAGCAACCTTTTTTTTTTAATTCTTCATTTTTTACCCAAATATTCTAATTATTTATCAATATGTACGCATAAGATGAAACATAGTTAAAATATCATGGTATTATTGTGAATCAGTGAAATAAAAAGGGTAAATTAATTAGATAAATATGAATTATCAATAATTTAAATGGTTAGGCATCTGTTTCCTGCTTATAATATTGAAGGGTCAAATCACACTCTCAATTTGATGTAATATCTATTTTTTTTAAAAAGAAATATTTTGATCCAGAGTTCATTTTACAAACCTCATATTATTGGCGAAATAAATTTTTTATTATTTAATAACTAAATTATTGTAGAATCAAGACCATCAGAAAGTTTCTTTTCTATTTGGGTGCATAATTATATTAAAAGTAAAGGGAGTTACCGAAATAACAATAATATATATATATAATTACTTAAATAGCAAAAGTTTTTATTCAAAAGTCAATTAATTAAAAACCTAAAATAATATTTGATGTCAACATGAGCATAACTCAACTGGTTAGACACACACTCTCTTCCTTTGATCAGATCGAAGTTTCGAGTATCCCTCTCCCATTTTGATGTAATATCTAAAAATAATAATATTTGATATTATATATGATGAATCAATCAATGTAATACAAAATATGAACAAATATTAGATTATATTACATCTCATCCATAAAAAATCTCCAAAGAAAAGAAATTCTGATGAGGAAAATTGGAGAGAGAATATGCATGAGTTGAGATAGGCTTGAATCCTGAATCAAACTAAACACATGGGGTAGCTCTTGTTGGCTTGCCTTGCCCCTAACCCTACTAAACCCAAAATCTAGAAAGTCCATAAGGATACAAATTGGTGGAATTTGAGGTTACTTGGTTCACATTTCACTTTCCATCCAAGCAAACAAGTCTCTACTGACAGCTGTTCCCAACTTTTCCTTTTGTTTCTCTCTCTTTTTTCACTCACTCTGTGGGGCTTATCCTGACTATGCTAAAGGAATAACCGCAAAAATCCTCACAGGTTAAGAGTCTCGCAAGACCCCGTTGAGGCCAACCACATTGAGGCCACCTCTTCCGATAATTTCTCTAATGGGTAGGTTGTTGCAATAATTTAATATGTTTAAGGTTTTTTTATACAATTAAAAGGTCTGGGTTTAAATTGATACTACCCAAAATGTTAAGAGTTTTATTTGATTTTTTTTTCCCTTTTTCACTATCATATAATTACAAAAATTACCCCGTTTTAAATATTCTTAACAGTTAAAACCATCAATAAAATATTTTTCATTAACACATATACAGATTTTAGATTCTGTTAATAATGACATATTCTCCCGACATTTTTTTTATTACTTTTAATAGAATTAAAACACATAAACAAAAATATCAAAAAAAAAATTGTTAAAACAAATTAATAAATAGGTGTGATTTATAACTTTCAAACTACATACATATCTAAAATAATTTATAAATTATAAAGTGTGATTTATAAATTAGACAAATCATATCGATTCCTTAAAGAAATGAACTAAATAGTGATAATTCTAATCCCATAATGTTTATTGCAAAAATTATTTGGTTTGAAATGAGAATTCCTCCCTCCCTGGTATGGTAATCTTTGGAAAATAAAAAAAGGTGTAATAGTATTGTTGTACAAAATAGGTTAAAATAGTGAAAATGAGCAATTGAAATTAATTCTTTATTTTAGAGAGATAATAAAATAGAATGAACATTATTTTGTAAGCGACTCAATATTATTAAAAAAAAAAGTGAAAATAAAAAGAAAAGGGGACAAATTCACATGGATGGTATGGTTGGGTTTTGCTTTCTTTAGGGGTCACGGTTCTGCCCAAATAAAAAAAGGGGGGAAAAGCAAACGGAAGGTGAATTCTTTCACCAGCCTTACACGTATGAACCTCTAATCATCCTCTTTGCCACGTTCCCTTCTTTTTTTCTATGAGGCTAAATATTATATTGTTCCTAATATTTTAAAATTTTCAATTATGTAATTTAATTTTTAATTTTTTTAAACATCAAACCTAACTAACAACTCTATTAATATCTTAATAAATTTTTCATTTAAACTCGATGCTACATTTTTCTAAAAAAGATATGAATTATTTATCTCTCTATCAATCTGATCAATAGGGTTTATACTTACTGTTTCTAACCCACATTTTTTGCATCATATTTAATAAATTTATTCATTTTTACAATTCAACTGCAAGATACATATCACGTTTAGCAAGTTCAGACGTCATATTTAAAGGGAAATCATTTTAGACAATGACTAACTAATATTGTTGAGAGTAAGTGTTTATCAACCATAAAAACATGTTTTGGAAGCCTTAAGTTCGTGCAATTCTGAAATCATTGAGCATAAGAGATAAAGAAGTTTAAGCTCTTAAAAGAGGTAACATTAACTACGACATATCATATGTGATGTGACACAAGTTTTTCATTAAAGACTTGTTCATTAATTGTAAGAGTAGTTTAAGTTCTTTCCACTGCCAACTTAGAAAAAGTGACAGATATATATGTGGACGCATATAATAGACTTTTGCAACAATAAAATATAATATATTTATTTATAAAAGTTATATGAGAGAAAATTTGAGAAAAAAATGTTGAGGATAAAGCAAAAGGTAAGACAATTATGAAATAATATAAGTTGCTTAGAAGCATAAAGGGGGTGTTTGGTTTGCTGGAATTGGCCATGGGAATGGGTATTTAATACTCATTCCAATGTTTGGTTCAACCTCAATTTGCATTGGCATTGACATTCAATTCCCATCCAAAATATCACATATATTTATCATTTACTTTGGCATTTGCATCATATTCCCAGGCATAATATCATATTCCCAAACATCATATTTCTTCTTACAAACACAATAATCATATTCCCATAATTCTAAATTCAAGCTAGCACACTCCAAACACAGACATCATATTCCCAGACATTTGATTCCTATTCCAGCACAATTCAAACACATGCATCAAATTCCCATCCATTTTATTTCATACTACTTATTCCCAGACATCTAATTCTCAGACATTTAATTATGATTCCCGCACTCCAAACGCCCCCAAAGAGTTTAAAGTTTAAGGGTAAATATGTACTTTCACTTATAAAAAGGTTTAATAAAGTAAAATAAGTGAGGGAATGGTCAACAAAACTTATAATGAATTTTTGGAGGTCAATTTTTTTAATTTTCAAGATTCGAACATTCGACCTAATGAAAAGGGAGCTGATGTTTAATTACTTAAAATAATATTTTAACATTTTAAAATCATAACCTATTATTTATTTATTTTTTTTAAAATGTTAAATTTTTTTTAAAATGTTAATTTTTTAAAAAAAAACTGTTAAAAAGTTAATAATTTGGGATCTCACATCCATTAATATGATTAATGAGTTGGGATTTATTATTTGAAATAAGGTTATTAAGTATAAACAATTAATTGATTAAAAACATTTAATTGTGATTATGTGGTTGTCTCACATTTACTAAACACAAAGCTACACTCATTTATAGGTGAATCTCTCATGCTCTTTCAATTATGTGGCAAGTTATCATCCATTCATTCCTAAAATTTTAAATGTTTTATTTTAGTGTCTAATTTTTTTAGATTTTCTAATATAATATTTATTTTTATTTTTTTCATAAAAATATTGGGTAAAATATCATTCTGATTCCTAAACTTTCAATATGGTTTTATTTTTGTCTCTAAACTTTCAAAAGTTACATTTTTTCGTCCCTGAACTTTACAATTCGTTTCGTTTTGGGCCTTTTCCTCTGTGTTTTTCTGTCTGGGACAGTAACGGATGGCCAATGTGGCATGTAATTGATGACGTGATATTAAAAAAATATGCAGTTAGATTAAATGACATGGAAAAACAAATATACAGTGAGGTTTATCTCATCACTTTCTTCTTAATTGCAGTTAAACCTCACTATATATTCGTTTTTCCACGTCATTTAACCTCATTGTATATTTATATAATGTCACATAATCAATTACATGCCACATAAGCCCTCTGTTAGTGTCTCCGATGGAAAAACATGGATGAAAGGACTAAAACAAAACGAATCGAAAAATTTAGGGATGAAAAAATATCACTTTTAAAAGTTTAGAGATGAAAATAAAATCCGAATGAAAGTTCATGGACTAAAATGATATTTTACCTTTTGAACGTTGTTGAATTGAAAAGAATATTGAATGAAATCTTTAACGATATGTTTTGTTTTGTTTTGTTCTCCCCCTCTGTCTAATGAATACATGGACCAACCTGTTATCAAATGATTTATTTTTTTAAAAATAACACAAAACGCATTTCATTAAAGGAAGTTTTCATTAAATTTTATATATATATAACTAATGGTGAACAAAAAAATTAAGAATTAAAACAGAGTATTTTAAAATTTTAGAAAATAAAATAAAAACGGAAATTGAACGAATATGATATTTTAATCAAAATAATACAACGGTGAAGCGGATCTTCGCTTTGAGCGAGGATGGGATGCGATGAGAAATATTTTTCTCTGTTTCAATTTCAAGGACGGGATGGGGGAATACATTCCCTGCCCCAATCCTAAAAACTATTTATTGAATTAATGAATTTTTTATAATTATTAATCTTATAATTCATATATTGTTAAAAATTTATGATAATATATGTTTTTATATCTAAAAAATATAAAATATATCTCCTAATACAAAATTATAATATAATTAAAGATATTTAAAAATACTTTATAAATGGGGAAAAATTCCCCGTGAAGAATCATATCCTTGTAAAATTCTTTGTGGGGTCTCCGACACTGTCTTTGTCCCCGACTTTTTAAATCGTAGGTTTTAAGTAGGGGTGAACATGGGCGGGGTGGGGCTGGGTTGAGTTACCGCGATTACACCTGTACCCTTTTAAGCCAAAAAATGGCACCCCGACCTCGACCCAATTAAGTTTTACCCCGACCCGACCCCATTTAATTGTCGGGGTCGGGGTACCCGTTGAAAAAAATTAAGGAAAAGAAAGGAAAAAACAAAGAAAGAAAAATAAAGTGGACTACTGTCCAGTTCTGGGTGGGGTTTTGGGGGTGGGGGTGGGGGTGGGGTGGGCTGGCTGTGTCTTGGGGTGGGGGGATTTTAAAAAAAAAAAAAATTAACACTAATCGGGTCGGGGCCCCGACGGGGTCCAATCCCCATACCCCAACCCCGACTAAACATTTAAATGTGGGGGGGGGGGTGGGTTCGTGGGGTATCGGGATCCGTGGTCACCCCTAATTTTAAGGGATAGAGAATGATATTTTCCGCCGTAAACACGCCTAATCTTAAACTATATATAAATAGAATACTTTAATTATATACTTTTAATATTAAATAAAATGATGGTCAATATATCTTTTAAAAACGTGAAGGAGATTAAATATAAGTTTTAAAAAGAAAATGGCATAAATGAGACTATAATAATAAAAGTGAAATTGATACAGTAATCATTCAGGTTATAAAACCAAAAATTACACAAAAGGGAGTCTTTTTGTGAGAATTGTTTAATATATAATAAGAAGATCTAAATATTAATTAATTATCTATTTATAAAAAAAATATTAATTAATTATACGTTTTATTTTTTTCGTTTTTTCATACACCCGCAACTGGTTCCACTTCCACGTGGTACATGGCGGAGTAAAATATCTTAAGGAAAAAAAAAAAGCAAAAGGAAGGATAAAATAAAGCGTGTGACGTGGCATTCCATTAATTGATATATTAAGGGAATTTATATGGATGTTAAAATTAGATAAAAAATATATGTATCTCGATTTCGTTAAAATTAACAAATGATATGATTTATAATTTTACAAAATTACCGAGGTGTTTTAAAAATATTAACTGTAAATATATGATTTAGCAATAATCTAAAATGCAAAAGTGTATTTTACATTTAAATACTTTTTTAAACTATTTAGACATATGTTACTTTCTTTTAATTAAAAGAGGGTTTAATAATTTTTTTAATTCCTTAATTACCCTCATCTCCTTTTCTCTACCATAATTTTCTTAAATTATCTCTTCCTATTATCTCTCTGATTTCCCTGCCACCATCATCGCCATCGCTACCATCGACTGCCACTAAATTTTTCGGCAAGAGAATTAAACCACACCTCATCATTTTTTAAGGTAGAACTCATCCCCAAACATAGATTTGATGAAACCCGAATCTTCCAATATGTTTCCCCCTGTTATCTGATTAGAATTCGAAGTTTTCTGATGAAATCTCAAACTCTTAAGATTTTTTGTTCTTAAAAAAAATTAAACCAAACTCTAAACCCATCGATTTTTCAGCTAGAACTCATCCTCAAACTCCAATTTGATGAAACCCAACACTTTCCAACTTGTTTTCCTCGTTTTTCCAACAAGAATTAGAAGTTTTTTTTTATGAAAACCGCTCCTGATTTAGCAAAACATTATATAAGTGATGACTGATGGTAAATAGGTGCCGATATATTATGAAAAATCGGTGATAGTCAATCATTGATTATATATTAGGTGATAATCAATCACTGATATATTATGATATATTTGTACATAATAAGAGTATTTACGATATTTTTAAATGAACAATAACAACACTTTTAGGATTTTGATATTTTTAGATTAACAAATTTATAAATATTTGAGCACATTACGACATATTTATAGATATTCAATAAATTATCAGCATTTAATAAGAGAAGGAATTTAAAATCACTCCAAAATTAGTAAATTAAATCCCCTGGCATACCATTTTTTCCCGCCATTACCATATTGTAATTAAATATGGGCCAACTTGATATTGTAATCTCCTGATACAATTCTGTCCTTCGTCTTCTCCATGACCATTCTGTCCTCTTTCGTTATATATATTTTTAAGATAGTTTAACGTTACAAGTTATTTTTATAATTAATAAAGATATCATATCTACTATATTAATTAAAAAAAGCCAATAAATATTTTGTATTTTAAAAATAAAATAAATATTGTTCAAAAATGAACTCACGTGGTGTCTGTTTATATTAGGTATCATACCCTAAAATTAACTAAAGATATCACACCCTAAAAGTTTTCACCAACCAGAAATCAATTTTTTTAACAATTATTTTCAAAATCTATAGGTATATTATAAATTAAATAAATAATATCGGTGTTATTTACATTTAACGAATTGTTTCTTACAAACTGAAATTAAAACTAAATAATTCGCAAGTCTTTAAATCTATATTTTACATAACTCATAAAATATACCATATAGTTAATATTGTTTGTGAAATTATCTCAAAAATAATTTTTAGCCCAATTGGCTATATGGACCAATCTAATTTCAGGTTTATTTTGATAAAATTATGCATTTTAAAAATCAAATCATACACTCTTCCAAAGAATAACAATAAAAAAATTAATTGAATTAAATAGTAAATTATGATATCGAAGATACTATGAAAACAGTATTCAACTGATTACAAAATTCTATAATAACTGTATATTGAATTAATTTCGGTCAAACATGTTTTAATTTGCATATTCATTGTAGTTTATAACCAATTTTGAGTTGTTCTACAAGTACAATACAAATTGACCAAAAGTTATTCAATTTGAATTATTTATATTGACATTTAAATCTTCCAACCTCTAATTATCTTTATAAAAAATGATTTTATATAATCACAGGAAAAGGGGATTATAAATCTAGAATTTTTTTATAACTATTTATAAATATAACATTTAAAAATATATATATAAATAACTACGTGAAATGATTACACTATATTATAGTCAATCCATCATTTATCATAATCAATTAGTAATAGACTTATTTCTTAAAATATGATATATTTATAAATTATTTATTATTATTTTTTTGAGATCATTTATAAATATTTTTTTTAAAGATGATAAATTTCTAGATAAAATATAAATTTTTTAACACCGTAAAAATTTTCACAAAAAAATCCATATATTCAATGGCCGACTAAAACAGCAGCTCTCAATTGAATTTCAGAGTTTAAGATGCAATATTAGTGTTTAATATTTGGTTTAAGGCATGTTTGGTGGGGATAATTATAATTAGGGTTGATTAAGAAAAGCGTTAGAATTTAGGTGAGAGTGAGTTATTTCTTTGGAGACTAAACCTGAGAACAATAATGCTCGACTCAACAAAGTGCACTGAATCATTAGATTTATGACTTGTGACTTTTTTTACTTTTCTTTTGATAGTGATTATTCATAGTCCTTTATTGGTAATTTTACAACTCCCTTTCTTTTCCTAATTAATACTTTTGTTGAAGGACCAACATAATAATACTTAAAAAAGATATAAATGTGTGATATTTATAGGTGGTTCAACCAAATAAAGAATGAGACCGTAAATATTTTATTATTAACTTATTATTGTGATTCAACTGATAAAAGTCCGTTTTTTCAAAAAAGTTCGAACTAAAAAATTGTTTGTTATTATTACTAAATATGACAAAATTGAGGGAATTAACAACCCATTTTGAAGTTTTATTTAGGGTTAACTATATAAATAGTTATAAAGAAAAGGTAACATAAGAGTAGATGACCATAATCTCACAATGAAAAAACTTGTTGTTTAAAAGTAAACGGTCAAAGTTACTCCAACCCAATGAAAAATTACCTCGCGGTTACAACTATTTTTAATCTCTTTCAAACAATTTTTATCTCTATGACATAATTTTATTGGGAGGGAGACAGTGCTTAGTTCTTCTCTTTATATATATTTTCTAATCTTTGATTCATTCCTTTTTCCAGTTTTCGTTTGTGTTTGAATATGTGCATTCTAGGCAATGTTGATGCTCGGTCACCTTCGCAACCAAATTTATGCAACAACAATTCTCACTCTTGATGTGAAAGAACTTAAAAAAATTCAAAACAAGAAACTTATTATTTGATTTCTAACATAACATTGCTAATCTTAAAAGGGTTATTAAATGTTAGAGGACATCGGGACTTCACAATTCCATATTGGTATAATATTGTCCACTTTGAGCCAAGACTCGCATGATCTTGCTTTTGGTTTCGCCCAAAAAACCTCATATCAATGGAGATGTGTCATTTCTCTTATACACTCATGATCATCCTCTTCCCTGACCGATGTGAGATTTTGTTCGCACCCCAACAATTCTCCCTTCAAACAAATATTCATTGAGCCTCCCCTCCATCCGTCCACTCTATCCAGACTAACTGCCTTTCTTCGGAGCACATCGCCTGTTCGATAGAGCCCACCACGGATCGGGTTTTCGAGACTCCTCACCTTGTTCGACAACTGAGAATTTCACCCACATGGTTAGGATCGGGACATGATTCTAATACCACTTGTTAGGGGGACAACGGGTATCCACAACTCCCCATTGGTATGATATTGTCCATTTTGGGCCAAGACCCGCATGGTTTTGCTTTTAGTTTCACCCAAAATGCCTTATATCAATGGAGATGTGTCATTCTCTTTGTACACCCATAATCATCTTCTTCCCTGATTGATGTGAGATTTATTCACACCCTAACATTAAAGCCATTCTTAAAAAAAAAAAGGTGTTACATGAATATTTGAGACAGCCAGAAAAATGTTAACCTTCTATATCACGAGCTAAAGAAACTGTGATTAATATTTAGGTCACATTGAAATATTAAAATCAAATTAATTTAATCTATTTTAATTAAACTATCTCATATAAAATTTATCATAACTCGATATTTAAAAAAAATGTTAAGTTTAAAAAATCTATTAACTACGTGTTTTGGTATAAAGATTCTCTATTATGGAGGTTCATAATTCAAATAAAGGAGATTATTTTTAATGATTCGGAAGTGAGATGATCTCAGTTCAGAAGGGGCATAATATAAATTATATTGTACACAATTTTAGGATACCAACATTTTTACCTTCATCATTAGTAATTTTTTATATTAAAAAGATATAAAAATATAATTTTTAAAAAACTAATAAATCACTAATTACATCAATTTTATTTATTTTTTGCATATATAAAATATCAATATAAATAAAATGTTATAAAAACAAGGAAGAAGATCTTATAAAACAATATAATAAATATCAAGATAATTTGTATTTGATCCTATGTTTCATTTGGAATCATTACTAAAAACTATATTAATGTAATCAGTTTTTCAATTCATTTCATTTTATTTTTCACACTCAAACTATTATATCTATTTTATATATGTTATGTATTTTTTTTTAATATTTCAATAAAAATAATGGAAGAAATCTCGATATGAATTATCTAATCATATTGAATAGCGTATACTTTGTCTATTTTTTATTGATCGGTCACGAATGATTCTAAATAATTACAAATAACTTTTAATTATTGAGATTAATAGTAGTTATAAAATAAAAAATAAAATAATGTATAAAGATTAATAAATAATCCACAAAACTATATGTTATCGTTTCATATAAAAAAATCATTTATCCTAAACTAACTCAAATCACTAAATTTGAAGAAATATATTGGTAACAATAAGCATAAAAATAGTATCAAATCCTCTAAAACCAAAATAATTATAATAAAAAATATTTAAAAGCAGTACTAATAAAACATTAAAATAATGATTATGAGTAAAACTATTGTAGTTTTTTTTTTCTTTTACTAAAATACATTTTTTTTTCAATTATATATAATTGAAAAAAAAATCTTCAAGTGAGTGCCCCCGGTCCTCAGCTAGGTCCGTCCTTGTTTCGGATTCATGAATCTTTCGAGCAGTTTGTTGACAAGTAAAAGCGTTATTATCTCTAACACGTCAAGCCTTAATAAAGTAGTTAAGAATTGAATTTATATGGTTGATAATACCTTAAAATGATTAAATTTATTTTAATTTTTTAACTTAAATTTTTTTAAGTATAATAATGATTTAACATGAGATGAAGGTTAAAAATTTAAACGCATGTTATATTATTTTTTTCCTCTTTATCACATTAATAGTCCACATATAGGTTGTTGGACAATAAAATTTAAATATTGTTTTCTTTGGTTTTTAATAAAATATTTTTGAACCATAAAGAATCGGGCTAGAAATAAAGATTTGAGGCTAGATGTTTAAATTACAATATAAAAATTCACTTTAAATCACAAACTGAAAATAACTATACTTGTCACTAGGGGTGTGCACTGTACACGATTCGGTTCGATTTGATTTGGATTTTTCATAATTATTGAACCGAACAGAATACTTTGGTTTTGTTAAAAATGGAACCGAACCGTCCAATAAAACCAGTTCTTGAACCAAATCGATGGTTCAATTTACATCGGATCCGTTTGTCAGTTTTCTACAACAAAATTTAAACAAACAAATTTAGAGGAGATAGATGAAAATTTAACAATTTCTGAATTTTTGTCCACTAAAATTAAGGTTAAAGAAACAAAGGGGAAGGAAGCCACAAGATTGAGATGTGAATTTGCAAAGGGAGTCAAGAGATTAATGTGTTTTTAAAATTGTTCATTAAGGTTGCATAGTGATCAAGTAAGAAGAGGCAAAAAAGCTAATATACTTATGGTTTTTCATCATTATTTACATATATGGTTCGGTTCGATTTTATTCGGTTTTTCAAATATAAAAACCAGGACCAAAACCGATTTATACGGTTTTTTACTATTGCAAACCAAAAGAACTATTGGTTCTAATATTTAGGCCACAAACCGATTGGTTTAGTTTGGTTTGGCTCGGTTCATCAGTTTTTCGATTTTTTGCACACCCCTACTAGACATATGATTTCAATTTAAAGTAGTTTAAAAATATTTCATTTTTCATTCTATTTCGTTTTTTTCTACATTAATGCAAAATTATCATGTAATTAAATGAGTTTATATTCCTTTTTTATTATTCAACATAATTTTTTTTTAAAAAAAGTAAGGAAAGTACTTTATATTCACTTTCCAAGTAAAAGGTTCTTAAAGTGAGTGAGACGTAAAAACACATAATCCAATAATAAAACAATTTTCTTTTTTTGAGATTACAATAAAACAATCTTTTTAAAAACAAATTAAAACCTATTAACTATAATATGAAAGATAGAATTTTGGAATTTTGATCCCACCCCCCCTCTCCACTCAACCTAAATATATCATGAGAAAAAAAATATTTAGAAAGGAAGAATATTAGGTTTAACCCAAAATTGAGATGAGGAAAAAAAATCATTTGCCAAAAAAAAAACATTTGCAAAAAGAAAATATTAATCCTAAGGAAGTATTTGGTGGTAGGGCTCTTATTGGTTTGGTTCTCGTCAAGAACCAGACCTGAAACTAAAACAAAAAACATCACGAACCAAATATAAATTTGTTTCAGTTCGGTTATCAATCCTGTATCAGTCATTGATTTGATCTTTAAACATGTTCCTTGTCGGTTCTTTTAGTGGTTTGGTTCATGATAGGTGAAGGTTATTAGACATCATAAACCCAACCCATATCTGGTAGGTGAATTCATGTTTTCATAAACTCATAAGTTTTAAACATTAAAAAATATGAGTTTGTTAAATTATCTTGCAAGAAATCTTAAACACAAAACTTAAATTGAAACCACACTTCAAATATAAGATTATATAAACTTAAAAACACACTTCAGTAAGAGATGTTTGGTAAGAGAAGTTGTTAAGCCAAAATTTGTGTAGTAAATTTATGTAGTGTGTTGGTTTTATATAAACTAAATTTAATAGATAGTTTCGAAATGAATTTTATATAATTAAACTTATCTAATAAATATAAATTAGATTAACCCAATCTAACTCACCATTTTTACAAAAACATCCCCTCAAGTTATAACTAAGGTGATGAATGGTCATAAAGTAGATGAGTTGTTTTGGGTTGAGAGTAGCGTATGGTCAAAATAATATTAAATAGTCAACTCAATTCCGTAGGTAGAGTAGAGTACGGTAACGCTTTGTTTGTTTCCCTTTTATTTATTTAATTTTATAGAGTAAATAAAAAGACTCCACAATCAATCACATGCCCTTAACCCATAAACTAAGCCGAAACCACGACCCAACCCAAATCAACTCATCAACGTTTTTTTTCCTCCTTTTGGAAAGAAAAAGAAACAATATTAAAAAAAATTAAAAAACAAAATAAAAAACGCGTAAACAAAAGCAGATAAGTACTTTTGTTTTTAATATACAGATGAAAAGTAAGTAAAATATAAGAAAGAAAAGGACATTTAATATTAATTAAAAAAAAAAAAAAGGACATTTAATATATTATGTGTAAAATATTATGTTTCTCAAGTTTTCAATTTATATCTATTTCATCTTCTAGTTTTAAGAAGCATATCAATTGGATCAAATAAACTCGAGCATGAAATAATCATAAATTTAAAAACTTAAATTTTAAATTAACCTATTTTCTAAAATTCAGGAACGAAATGAAATATACAAAAATTAAAAATGGGGTATGAAATAGACATAAGGACTGAATATAATCTTACGCCGCGTGAGGAGATCAGATTCAGATCCTCTGTCTCTTAAACTCACTCACTGTGTCTGTTTGTAATGTACAGTTCTTTCCATTTTTGAGTTTATTTATTTATTTTTATTTTTATTTTTATTTTTGATTTTCTCTCTTAATCTCTGGCGCACGAACGAACATTACTAATACAAAACAAAACCAAACTAAACAGACATAATAATATTAGTTTAATCCTAAATCCCATTTCTTATTAACTCTCTCTCTCTCTCTCTCTCTCTCTGTGATTCACATTCACATGCACCCTTTTCCTTCATTCCTTTTTTAAGAAGAAGAAGAAGATAATCTCTGTTTTTTATTTTCATTTTCTTTAGGTTTTTTACTTTCGTCTTCTTCCTCTTTTCCTTTCTTCACCAACTCCGGTGGTGGGCACCGCCGGGCGCCACCACCACACTTCCTTTTGGGCCCCACTTCCCTCTCTCTTATTATCTATACTTCTTCTCTTCTACGCCTCCTGTCCTCATTTCATTTCCACACTCACACACACAAAAAAAAACGATTCTCTTTCTCTCTCTCTCTAAGACTGGCGCAGATTACGACAGACAGCCTCAGCCAGTTTCCAAACGGGACTTTCAGCAAGCTGGATGAAATAAATCCAGACTACCCAATTTAACCAATATGGCATCTCTCCCTGATTTCCCGTTGATGGGTGTTTGAATAATGAGCTATTCTAGCCAAAGATTGATCCTTTCCTTGTTTTCTCACAACCCCATTTATTCACTTACGCGATCGCCTCCCAATTAGATTTCCCTCCTTTTTTTCTCATAGGAAATCAGCTGAAATTCTTTGTCTTTTTTTTTTGGGTTAAACGATGGACACTGCTGGTAGACTCATTGCTGGGTCTCATAATAGAAACGAGTTTGTTTTTATCAATGCCGATGAAATTGCTCGGGTGAGTTTATTATATCTCCTACCCTCCATTCCCAATTTTCAGTTTTTCTTAATTTGGGGTTTTTTTCTCAAAACTTGTCGATTTTACTCTTTTGGTCATTCAAAGATCTGTTAATAAAGCCAGAATATCTTGTTACATTAACGAAATGTGATTCTGTATGATAGGAATCGCCTAAAAAGGAATTAAAAATCAAATCTTTTTTTTTTTGTTTTTGAAAATAGTACTTAATTTCTTTTGTGAGCGATGGCTGAAGAAGAACTGGGCAGTGGTTTGATTTTTATTTGTTTTTCTTGACTTTTGTGATTGAACAGTGATTCAATTTTGAATTATACTAATTTTTTTTTTGGTTCTATCAATTGGATTTGGTATTTTTTTTATATATTAAACGTAATTTGACTATATGCTGATCAACTTGACTCTTTTTAAGCTGTCATTTTCTTAATTTAGATAGATTCTTATTATATTGTTTTCAATTTTGTTGGGTTTTTTTAGGTCAAGTCTGTGAAAGAATTGAGTGAGCAAACATGTAAGATTTGCGGAGATGATGTAGAACTTACTGTTGAAGGAGAGCTCTTTGTTGCCTGTAATGAATGTGCTTTCCCAGTATGTAGACCTTGTTATGAGTATGAAAGAAGAGAGGGAAATCAAGCTTGTCCTCAGTGTAAAACACGATATAAGCGCATCAAAGGTGGTGTTGTTATTTAGTTCTTCTATTCTTATGTGTATTTTTTATGTCATTTCTAATTGTTGTTAACTGCAGGTAGTCCTAGGGTTGAAGGTGATGAAGATGAAGATGGTATTGATGATTTGGATAATGAGTTTGACTATGGGAGTCTCGATCCTTATGGCTATCAGCATGCTGCAGAGGCAATGGTCAATTCACACCTTAACACGGGCCGTGGTTACCACCCTAATGCATCTGGAAGGTCGGAGCATGGACCTTCTTCTCTCGGTTCTGAGATTCCTCTTTTGACGTATGGTGAGGAGGTAACTGGAGTTCTTCAACTTTCCCTCTTGCACTTGTATGGTTTTGTGTGGATATGCATGATCAATCCCCAAAAATGACGTTATTCATGTGCTAGGATTCTGAGATTTCTTCTGATCAACATGCTCTCATTGTACCCCATTTTATGGGTCATGGAAACAGAGTCCATCCAATGCCTTTCCCTGATCAATCGATTCCCTGTAAGTCATTTTAGATGTTGATTTGCTTATTTTTATTATTTTGATTCATATATTCCTTTTGATTAATGTTATGTTCTCTGTGCCGTAGTGCAACCTAGACCAATGGTTCCCCAAAAAGATATCGCAGTATATGGTTATGGTAGTGTGGCATGGAAGGATAGAATGGAAGAGTGGAAGAAAAAGCAAAATGATAAACTTCAAGTGGTAAAGCACCAAGGAGTCGATGATGGGGGAACTGATATCGATGATTCTGATTTGCCCACGTAAGGCCCTACTAAAAGAGTGGATCTTCCCACATGCTTATGTATTGCATTCTGTCTTAGTTTGAATTTTTGTTGTCTGTAGACGTAAATATGACATTATAAACATCCACTGTGTAATTGACGGAGAGAATTCAATTGCATGTTTGAATCCAATCTTTACTTACAAATAATTCCCATGCCTTCTTTCATGTGTGATTGGAGCATGGAGAACAGTGTTTTTCCCCTCTTGTTGTACCATCTCTTCTTTTATTTTTATATCCTTGCAATGATGACCATCTTTATGTGTACAATTCAACAGGATGGATGAAGCTAGGCAACCACTCTCAAGGAAATGTCCCATCAAATCTAGCAAGATAAATCCATACAGATTAATTATCTTGCTTCGTCTTGTTATTCTTGGATTATTTTTCCATTACAGAATTCTTCATCCAGTTAGTGATGCCTATGGTTTGTGGTTGACTTCGGTAATATGTGAAATATGGTTTGGTGTATCCTGGATTCTGGATCAGTTCCCAAAATGGTATCCAATTGAAAGGGAAACTTATCTTGATAGGTTGTCACTGAGGTGTGCAGATACAACCTTTTCAGTATCTCAATCGAGCATATTTCAATTTATTTTTTCTTCTAATCGTATGATTGAATTTTATTTGGCAGTTTGTGGATTTTTCAATTTATCTGGTAAAGTTTGCCTGATTGTTTGATTTCTACTTTGTCAGGTATGAAAAAGAAGGAAAGCCTTCTGAATTAGCCAGCATTGACGTTTTTGTTAGTACTGTCGATCCTACGAAGGAACCACCACTGATCACTGCAAACACAGTACTTTCTATCCTGGCAGTCGACTATCCAGTCGATAAAGTTGCATGTTATGTTTCAGATGATGGTGCTGCCATGCTAACATTTGAAGCACTCTCTGAGACATCTGAATTTGCTAGGAAATGGGTCCCTTTCTGTAAGAAATTTAATATTGAGCCCCGTGCCCCAGAATTTTATTTTTCTCAGAAGATTGATTATTTGAAGAACAAGGTTCACCCAGAATTTGTCAGGGAAAGGCGGGCAATGAAGGTTTGTTATGATAGCAGTTTCTTGTTTTAAATTGATGCAAATTATGTAACATCATTTACAATTCTGGATAAATTTAGGATGCCTATGCTGTATCTTTGAAGTTTGCTCCTAATTGTTAACAACTTTCCTTTTCATGTACTTTGCTTGGAACAGAGAGAATATGAAGAATTTAAGGTTAGGATAAATGCCTTGGTCTCCATGTCTCAAAAGGTTCCCGAGGATGGATGGACAATGCAAGATGGTACTCCTTGGCCTGGGAACAATGTCCGAGACCACCCGGGCATGATTCAGGTAGATGTCTTCTCTCTATTTTTCTGTCATATTTTGACGATATGAATAGTTTGCTGTTTTTTCATGTTATGTACATTCTTAAGAATGCTTTGATTTAAGCCCCTGTATATGAATGAAAAAACCTTTTCTGATTGTAAAAGAATGAAGCAGATTACTCCTGCGTTTTCTTATGTTTCTCTGATTGGTCTCCTCTAAGCTGTTTCTAAAGAAGGTTAAGCATGCCCTCTGCCCATTAATTTTGGTGGTTTCTGGTCATCACCTGTCCAAAATCATGCATAGAGTTTTGAGTAGTTCTGACAATGCTTCAAATGTTTGTACTAACCAAAATGTGTTCCGCATTTGTGCCTTCACAGGTCTTCCTTGGCCACAGTGGAGTTCGTGATGTTGAAGGAATTGAACTACCTCGTCTGGTTTATGTTTCTCGTGAAAAGCGGCCTGGGTTTGAACATCACAAAAAGGCTGGGGCCATGAATGCACTGGTATGCTTTAGACTGCTTAAATCTCCCCCTCTAAATTCTTAACTTATAAGCACTCCTGAAAACCTCTCTTGTTATTTGTTTGTATCCCTTTGAATATATTTGTTGCCCTTAAACCTTATTGTTCTTTCCATCTTATCTTTGAAGGTTCGGGTCTCAGCAATTCTGTCAAATGCTCCGTATCTTCTTAATGTTGACTGTGATCACTATATTAACAACAGCAAGGCACTTAGAGAAGCTATGTGTTTTATGATGGACCCTACATCAGGGAAGAAAGTTTGCTATGTGCAGTTTCCTCAAAGATTTGATGGGATTGATCGTCATGATAGATATTCAAACCGGAATGTTGTATTCTTTGATGTATGTATTTGCTTTATTGGTTGGTGGATATTGTACTTCAAATTTGTACATCTTATGCTACTGGAAAGCCTAATATAAAAATTTCATACAGATTAACATGAAAGGATTAGATGGACTGCAAGGACCAATATATGTTGGGACAGGATGTGTTTTCCGGAGGTATGCCCTTTATGGATACGATGCTCCTGTCAAGAAGAAGCCCCCAAGCAAAACATGCAACTGTTTACCGAAGTGGTGTTGTCTGTGTTGTGGGTCTAGAAGGAACGGGAAAGGAAAAGTAAAGAATGACAAAAAGAAAAAGACAAAGCACAGAGAATCATCAAAACAGATCCACGCACTTGAGAATATCGAGGGAATTGAAGGAAATGGTTCGTAGCAAGAAGTTTCATTTTGCATTATATTTGTTTTATTTTATAAAGAAACACCGAACATGACTGAATATGTTCTGATTGCAGAATTAATTATAGAGAAATCGAATGTGTCCCAAATAAAACTGGAGAAAAAATTTGGGCAATCTCCAGTATTTGTCGCCTCCACCTTAGTGGAAAATGGAGGAGTCCCTCATGATGTGAGTGCTGCATCACTCCTCAGAGAAGCCATTCAAGTTATCAGTTGTGGTTACGAAGATAAAACGGAATGGGGGAAAGAGGTTAGCAGTAAATGAAATATTTTTTAATCGAAAGCTGTGCTAGTAGTTATTTGAAGTTTATCTTCTTTGTTTTTTGTTTTCGTCTCTGAAATCTTTGATTCAATTTCAGGTTGGCTGGATTTATGGTTCAGTGACAGAAGATATCTTGACTGGATTCAAAATGCACTGTCACGGCTGGCGATCTGTGTACTGTATTCCCAAGAGACCTGCATTTAAAGGGTCGGCTCCTATCAACCTTTCAGATCGTTTACACCAAGTTTTGCGCTGGGCTCTAGGATCTGTTGAGATACTCTTGAGCAAACACTGTCCCATCTGGTATGGCTATGGGGGCGGGTTGAATTGCTTGGAACGATTTTCGTACATAAACTCAGTGGTCTATCCATTGACCTCCATTCCACTACTTGTTTACTGTAGTCTGCCAGCTATCTGTCTTCTAACTGGAAAATTTATTGTTCCTGAGGTAATCTCCTTCCTTCGTCTTCAGTTTTCTTGAATGTTCTTTGCTTACGAAATTATCAACTGAAACAGAGTGTCCTTTGTATAGTTGTTTTCCCCTCTTTTTTTATTTTTATGTGAAGGTTGTGCTGGTTCTTGTGTTATCTTGCCCTCGTTTGGTTACTTTTGCTGGCCTTCTTTCTTCTTTGTGTTCAAGGATCCTTGTAATGGGGTCAGCTGTCTGTGGATATTCATTTCATTAACTAGCATTGATAAACCTTGGTTTTCTTCCCTTTAGGCTCTTGGCCTTACATTTTTGTAGAAAAATTCTTTCATTTACAGTTCAATTTGGTTTGGTCTATCAACTATAGTTCTCGTCTGATTATCATCATATTTTTTAACATGCAGATTAGCAACTATGCCAGTCTCATTTTCATGGCGCTCTTCATTTCAATTGCTGCAACTGGTATCTATGAGATGAAGTGGGGTGGTGTTGGGATTGACGACTGGTGGAGAAACGAGCAGTTTTGGGTAATTGGGGGTGTTTCATCTCATCTTTTCGCGCTCTTCCAAGGTATGCTCAAGGTTTTAGCCGGTGTCAGCACCAACTTTACTGTTACATCAAAAGCAGCCGATGATGGTGAATTTTCAGAGCTCTATATCTTCAAGTGGACATCATTGTTAATACCCCCCACAACTTTATTCATCATAAACATTGTTGGTGTGATTATCGGGGTTGCAGACGCCATAAATAATGGATACGATTCATGGGGTCCTCTCTTCGGAAGGCTATTTTTCGCTCTGTGGGTGATTATCCACCTCTACCCCTTCTTAAAGGGATTGTTAGGGAAACAAGAAAAAATACCGACGATCCTTATTGTTTGGTCAATTCTTTTAGCCTCAGTCTTAACTTTACTGTGGGTGAGATTGAACCCATTTGTATCAAAAGGTGGTCCGATTTTAGAAGTTTGCGGGTTGAATTGCGATTAGGAACAAGTTTGGGTAGTGAAAGTGTGTAGATATAGAGAGTTTGGAGCTGAGGAATTGTTATTTGTTCTATAGGTTTCTTTTGATTCTTTTATTAATATTAATGTGGTTTCATGGGAAACATGAATTTATAATTTATTCCCTTATAAAGTTGGGGGATAATTCTAAATTGTCTCAAAACTTCTAATTTTGATGTATTCCTCTTTCCCAGAAATTGTATCCCCATATTTTTGAACTCTTAGTAAACATTACACATTCTTCATCTGTTCATGTTGTCAATTGCTTCATTGTCTTTTTAGTCACTTCCATTTTAACTTTGAACCGTGGAAAATTTGAATGTAAAAGCTAGAACATCAAGTTTCTGGTCTTGCATTGCCTAATACAGATAAAGACATGGAGCGAAAATGGGGTGGAGAGTTTTCATTATAAATATGGTCGGGTTCGAGAACTCATGATCACTTTTTTTTCGATACAATATAAGTTCGGTAAATTTATATAAACAATCTATTCAAACTAATAATTGAACAATAGTTTTTTATACTATTTATACGAATTCACAATATATACTAGAAAACGAACTGAAATAAAACAGAAAATGAAAACAAGCCAGAAATAGTCATCAAAAGAAATAAAATTTATAAGATCGAAAAAAAAAATTAACATAAACAGAAACAGCAGTTTTGCAACAAATACAACAATTTTTAAATATAAAACAGAAGCTTTTTGACCAAAAATGGCAGTTTTTTACACTTGCATGAAATTGCACACCCACACGAACATAGAAAAAAAAATGGGGCAAAGAAATGTAGAACAAAAACAGTAGTTTTTTTTTTTTTTGTATAAAAAACAATAGTTTTTCCAACAACAACGTAAAAAAAAAATACAAAAAATACTTACTTGTATTTACACTAAAATGGACTAAGATGAAATATTGAAAAACGAAATGAACCAAAAAAAATGAATCGAACGTCGAGATATAAACAAAGATGAAGAAAAGAAAAGAGGGAATACAATGAAAGATGGAGGGAGATTTGAAAAAATCATATAAAAAAAACTTTAAAATACTTAAACAAGGTAAAATAAGGGATCTACCCAAAAAATAAAGATATTCTTAAATTCGTAAATTTAGGAAAACATACAAAATGATCATTTGTAAAGACAAAATCAAAACTTGCTATATTTTAATCAATGGGCTATGTCGGTTGGCGCTAATATTGGAGTCAATTCCAAAGAACTCCTACTTTTAATATAGGAAGATTTAGATGGTTTTAAGGGATGAGTCTTTATACCATTGACTACGTCACTAAACTATGAAGTAGGATTACTTATAATTCCCATTTTAATTCTAGCCCTCAAGCTCAAATTTGATCATATTATAATGTCTAGAAGCTTTCTACAAATTTCCGTTTCCATTTTGATTTTGATTTTGATTTTAAGCACCCCACACCCTTTCTTCATACATGTAAGACCTTGAATCGGTTAATAATCAACTATTGCAATCAAATTGACCTTGAAATAATAAACCACTTTTTCATACACTGAGGAAATTTAAATATTCTACAATTTTTCAAACTCGAAAAAATAAAAATAAAAACTTTTTAAAGGGGGAAAAGGACCATATAAAAATGGTAAACGGTTACAAATTACCCTAAGAAAACCATGACTAAAAATACACAAAGTTGAATAGTATTTTCCAATTGTGGAATATTTTAAATCAAATTGAAAAAAAAAAAAAAAAAAACCCTTCTACACGCTTTAATTCACATCATATTAGGTAATAAATGGTCAAAGGTCAAAATTTAATTCTTCTCTAATTCTCCATGGTTGATATTTAGGCTTGGTCATCAAACCTTCCATTCTAAGCCTGATTTAGAAAAAGAAAGTAAATCATAATGCGCATTTTATCTTTTGACAATTTCCACAACCAATAAGATCCATCTGATCGAAAACATTATTCATCAAACGGCTCATATTTGCACTAGTTACCTCGTATTTGGTGGGTGGGGTATGATTATGATCCTTAGAATGGGATCAGATGCAGCGGATTCTGTCTCATGTATGAATAAGATTAAGACCTTGGCAGTCAAGTTTCATTGGGGGCCCATCAAAGGAGGGCTTCTTGCCTTGTAAGACCATTTCACAATGTTGTTAATCTCTTTCGTTATTGGCTTGATTTGTTTAGATTTCATTAATAATTTTATTTTATTATATGATATTCTAGAATTGAATTTTTTGAAGACGTTTTTTTTATTGTTTAAGAATTTAAATATATTGGAATTTTATGATATATTAGAAAGGGGTTTACAAAAATGCCATTAAGAACTGATATTTTAAAAAATAGCAAAATTTTTCAAAAATGACAGTTATTACACTTGAGACGGGTAGAATCTATTTATAAAATATTTCAAAACATTTGCTATTTTAAAAATCACTCACAAAAAAGTGTCATCAGTTGAAATTTTCCTAATAAATATATCAATAAAAGATTTGGGATAAACTGAAAGTGAGACCTTTGTGGTTTTGGTCAAATGCACGAATACTTCCTATATAGTTAAAAGTTGCACATGACCTATGTAATGCCATAATTATGCCAACGAGATCTTTTCACCACTTATACCCGTTAAATATTTAACATCTGGATCCACCTTTTTTTCTTTTTTTTTCCTCTTCTTTCTTCCCTTTTTATCTTCTAACCCTAGAATAATTTTATAGGGGCGGGGAAAATTATATAATGTCATTTTATAAGGAAAGTATGAGGGGAAAATAGATAAAAATACACCAAAAGTCATTTTTTTACATTAAAATATTAAGTTTTAAAATAAATAAATAAAGTTCATTAAAAAAAATTGTTCCTCTCTATAAAGACTGCATCTGCCCTTTGAAAAGAAAAAAGATAAAAAAAAATGGGCATAGACATTGACATAATTTTGGACATATGTATGTATAATTTGTTATTTCTTAACTATAAAAGTATTTGTCTTAAAAAAAATTATAAAAGTATTCATACATTTGAACAAAATCAATATGAGTCTTTTTTACCGTTTATCTTAAAATTGAATGAAACGGATGATCCTCAAAACAACACAAATTTAGCTCCCAATCATGCGGTTAATTTGTTAAATAATTTCTCAATGGCAGCACATGACTGTAAAATTGTTTAGTTTATTATATATTCTAAAATCAAATTAACAATTACAACTACATTAGTTTTTAGTTATAAAATAACTCTTTATTTATAAAAACAGGCTAGAGATCTAGTAAAAAATATTAATGGTAGATTTTTGTACATAAACGTAGAGTCATAAAATTATCATAGACAAGAACCCATCGTAAAAAGCCGAAACTGAAAGAAAAAAAAATCTTTATCCCGGCACGTCGATACTGCATTGGCTCGATTTCTACCGTGAAATCATATCTAGATGCTCTCTAATGGACATGAAATTTAAGAATCACTAATAAAGGTTCCCGGCAAAATTTAGAATTTTTGGGTTTTTCTCCAATTTTTAGTTATTTTTCGTACATAATTAAAAACACTCAAATTTTCTCAAATTTTCTTAATCCTTAATAGGGAAGAAACTGAGTGGGCATTTTACCAGAGGTTAACTTTTAAAGGAAAAAGACAATAATAATTAATTAAGTTTGTTTTACACCAAAAATCAAGATGTTGACAAAAAGAATAATAAAATAGGTAAAAGAGAGTCAAAGATATTATTATATATGAAAATAAATCGAAGGGAGTAGAAGGCCAATAGTAATAAATGAAAAATGAAACAGAATGCAGAGAATTAAAAATAGCAAAAAAGGGTCATTGTCAAATTTTAAAATAAAAATAAAAAAATAGTAATAATAATAATAATAATAATAGATATATATCTTCCTTCCTTCCACCCATCTTCTTCGCAACCACGCTGCACTTTCTCTCTCCTCTCTCTCTTTCTCTCTCTCTCTCCTGCGACACGTATACGTACCCCCATTCTTCTCTCAACGCGCTCTACGCCAAACCCATTAAAAAAGAGAGAGAGAGATTCATAGAGAGAGAAAAATCAGTGTTTGTTTTGTTTGAATTAATGGAAGAATCATGGTGTTCGTCTTCTTCACGTAAAACCCAGGAGGAGGAATTGGGAGCGGCAGAGAAACTAATACAGCTTAGCAATGAAAAAGAAAATAGCAATGTAGAAATGGAGAAGAAGAAGAGGAAGAACGAAGAAGAAGAAGAAGAAGAAGATGAAAAGAGTTGTGAAACAGTAAGATCAATATGTTCAAAAATAGAAGAGATTTTTGGGAAAGAAGAAGATTACGAAGAGACCATTTATAGGCCAAAGAAAAGAAGGTATCGATCGATTCAAAATATATATATGACCACCAAACCCATCATCAAAATCACCTCTTGACCAAAAAGCTCATTTCTTTTTTCTTTTCTGTACAAACCAAACTCATCAGTTGCTGTTTTTGTTTTTGTCGTAGGTTGTTGTTTTGTTTCCTGTTGCTTTACAATCCTCCATTGGAAAGTAGACAAGAGATACAAAAACTACTGTCAATTAATCAAATTAGTGTGTTTATCAGTAATGTAGTTTTTTTTTTTTTTTTGAATTGGGGAAAAAGAGTAATGTAAGTTAATTTGATGAAAAATTATTATTGTTGGTTTGGTTTGGTGCTTAATTTAAATTGTCAGTGAAAATAACTTTTGTTGCTACCTGTTCAGAAAATCCACTTCAATTTTGTTGGTAAAGTATAACTGATATGAAGTATCGATCTACATTTTTGCTACACTCATTATTTCATTCATCCAGATTGTGGGAATTTTTTTTTTTTTTTTTAATAAACTACAAATAACAATGTTCGTAGTTTTGGTAAAATGTATGAACACTTTGTATATAGTTTTAAAATAATTATTTACACTCATGTAGTTACCAAATAATGAACGAAGCACTTTCCTCATTAATATTCTTAAATATTTATTCTCTAGGCTTCATTTTTGAGAAAATATTTGCTTCTAAATTAGTTTGGAGTACATAAGATTATAAAAGTTATTAGGACCCTCGTATTATTTAAATATTATGACCAATAAAAATTATGAGATGTGGATGCTCCTTCAAATTAATTTGGGGCAAGTATTATCCTTTTTTTTAATCCCTCTCTCCTCTCCTAAACTATTTTTTTAAATAATTACCCCTTTCCTAATGAGCGTATCCCCCTAAGAAGAGAAAAATAAGTGAGTCTGAATATTAAATATTTAAACGTGGTGAGATAGGGGTCTCATTGCATAATTTCGAAATTACGTGGATATTATTTGTCATTCTTGTAACTACAACTGATATTTGTGCATTAGAAAATATTATGATTATCTTTAATAAAAAAAATTGTACGTGTTAATCATTAATTTTAATTTATAAAACTAAATATATAAAAGATGGAATGAAAGAAATAGACAGAAAATTTTAACCTCTAGAAACTTAAATGAAAAGGAAAAGAATATATAGAAAAGAATTTCAATCAAAATACACAATGAAAAATGAAAAAAGTCTGCATTTACAATAACCAAGTTACATTACCTATATACCGACATGGATTAAGCCATAATTTTTCTAACATCTTCAAGTTGTTCAAACGAATTGCACTTTAATAGATATATAAACTCTCATGAGTTTTTTGTTATTTTAATCTATAGATTTTATATATTTGAATTCACTATTAATAAATCTATGATTTTTTAATATAAAAAAATAACATATAATTTTTTTAAAAAAACTTTTAAAAATAGTTATTCAAACATGTTTTTATTGAAATTAAGGGTTTATAGAAATCCAATTTTAGAGAACGAAGTTAAAGTCACTTTTTAAGTCGTCATTTATTCGTTTGTGAACCTTAATTTGCTTATATTGTAAATTATGTCTCCAAGCCTCTTAAGAAAAAGTCATTACGCGTATTATTATTCTCATTAAATTAAATGAATGAATTAGCTATGAAAAACCCTTTTAATGTACACATTTTAAAATTGAAGGAAAATAGAAACAACTCGTGCTCAAGCAAGTTCAACATATATTTCAATGTTCCAAAAGGTAGTCTTTGAATAACGTATTTGTTTTCATAATATTGATGCATATAACTTGTTAAATTAGGGGGAAAAAGAAATATCTAGAAGTGGCCTGTTGTTATTTTTAGGGAAGATTGGCAATTTAATAAAATTTGTAGTAATATTTATAAAAATATCATGGAAATATTTATTTTTTATTATTATTATTTTTTTAATATCCGTGAGTGTCCGAGTCAGTTTACACGTACCTCAACTAATTTCACGGGACAATCACACGACCCTATAACATTTGACGTCGGGAAACTCGTAGGATAATATCCTAAATAGGTGGTCACACATGGGTTTAAACCCATGACCTCAAGGTTTGAATATTGCATCAAAATCTAATACCTAGTTAAATTTTCCTTATTTTTATTTAAAGAAGCACATTTTCACTTAATTTTATTTTTTAGAGGAGATTTTTTAGTGGATACAATTCGAGTTGATTTAGTTTAACTTAATTATATTCATATTAAAAGGGATTATCAATTTTAATAACCTAAACGAGTTTAACTTACTTCAACCTAGTCATGCTTATAACTCAATTCAAATTAAATTGTGATTTGATTGAGAATATTCACTCTATTTTTTTAACTCCCTTTTAATCTATTTAGAAGGCATATCAGAATTTGGAAGGTGAAAATAACATTAGATACCCATATATGTATTTAGTTTGCCAAAATATATACTAAAATATATTGACTATAGAGGAATGACACATCCAAACTTTATTGGTACGCAAATCTCTCGTGTTTGAAACACTTCCAATGACTTGATCCATGAAATTGATGAAAGAGAAAAGAGGAAAAAAAATTTATAATATATAATTATCAAAGACTCCTATAAAAAAAATCATATAAAATCAAATACACTATACATTTGATTCCCAAACATCAAATTTTCAAAGTAAATACATTAAAGGAATGTTTATTTTTAGTGATTGGAGATGGGATCTAAACTCATAGTAACTTCATTCTCATCCCTATATTTGTTTTGTCAATATAGAAAGGGATCCAAACCCCTTACCCCTTTCATGGGGTTTGAAAAGTAAAATAAGGTGCAGCCTTGGCTCAAGTATTTTCAGTTTGAAAAACCTTCAAAATACATTGGTTTTAGATCAACCTCATAGAATAGATGAGAGAAAAAGAGAGAGAAGAGAGGAAAATTTTTATTATTCCGATATTCATCAAAAACCAAATACATGATCTCATCTTCGATTATCTCGTCTTCATACATCCCATTCTCATATATCTCAATCTCATATAAATTTTGAAACAAACACCCCTAAAAGGGAAGGATGGAAGGCGTGTTGCGTGCGTGTGCTTCTTGTGTTAGGCATTTCATTGATATTGTAATAGTGAGTGTGTGGTAGAGCTTTTCAATGCTCTTTGGTGAATTGATAAAATAGAATTTTCAGTACATGTCAAACACGTTACCCATGAAAGACACATGGTTCATACCCCTTCGCAAGTTCTGGATAAGATAAGACATGAGTTTTTTTTTTTAATATAAATAATAAATTAACAAAAATCATATTTTCTATATAGGCAAGCTTCTTAATTAAAGTTTTTTTTAATGATTTTTCTTAAGATTCGTAGATGAATGTAATCATGTCCAACGTAATAATTTTGTCTACACTTAATTGTTAAAGATTTTAAATTGAAAACATGAAGCGATCTAACATTATTTATAAAATTTTAATGTCACTCCTCTCATTTTTTTAAATAATACTTACAAATCTTTATTTTCATTTGAATGATATTTTTATTGAAACAAGTAGAACCCATATATTTATTATTTAATATTTATATTAAGACGAGAAAAACTATAGACTCACAACATAAAATTCATTTAAAATTTTATTTTGTTAAAAGTGAAATATATATATATATATATATATATATATATATATATATATTTTTTTTTTTTTTTTTTTTTTTTTGTTTGTTTGTTTTTTTTTTTTACATGTCTTAATATTTTAGGGTTAATTTCAATATTGGACAAATTAATGTTGTTAATTTAAAAAAAAAACACAATCTTTTATATATACATATCAAAACTACCCAAAATCACCACCAGGAAAATTAAATTACATTGTAAAAAGACGAAACATACCTCGATAAATTTTCCTTAATTAAATGATATGTAATTAATGAGATATAGTTATTAGGAGTGATAAAAGGGTACGGTAAACACTGAAATCAGAATTCACCAGAATCACCACCATAAATGGTGTTTTATAGGTAAATCTGATATTGATATGAAACAACCATTAAAACTGAAATTGGGTGAATTAAAGTGGTTATTAGTGTAATTAATTCAATATTTTAATGATCTTAAGAGTGTAATTTGATTATGCAGTAGTAAACCTTTACTCTAAAATTAATTATTTAGCTTTTGTAATAAATGAGTTTATAAATCTTTGGTTATTGGCATTGATCAAGTTGGTTTATCATGGTTTCCCCTATTATTAATCTTTGCCATAAATGAGAATGAAATACCTCAAATAGGATTATAAATTATAATATTTGAGAACATGACGGGTTTAAGATATCAAAACCTAATAATATCATGTTTTTTTTTAAAAATATTTTTTAAGTCATCATCATGAAACTAAAGGGCTCTTACACATATAATATAATCATGTCTAATATTTATAAAAATAGCAGTCTAAAAATTTATTTGTAAAAATAGTAAAAAACTCAAATTCATACCTTAAATATTACAAAATTGTCTCTAATTTCACGCAAGTAATCACGGATTTCCACTAAGTAATCACTAATTCAACACATATCATCGGTTTCACTAATATTTCGTGCATGTAATCACTGATTATCTAATAAGTTATTATTGATTACCTTATAAATTTTCACTGATTTCTTTGATTCCATGAATGAGTATTTTTTTAAAACTGTTATATTTACAAATACTTTTAAAAAATGTTATAATTATAAATATGACAGAAAATTCTACTACCCAATCAAATTTCACTAAAACTAATTCAATAAAATTTTCTTTAATATTTTTTCACAAAACAAACAAATTTCTACCAAAATTATGTAAAATTGAGCTAATAAATTCAGATGGAATTCACAATTAGCAGATTAGCATGAAAATCCAATTAAGAATGAAAGAATGTACTGTTACACTAAACTCCTATAGAAAAGATATTGTCAAAATTAATTTACAACCCTTTGCCTCGAATCACTGTGATAATCTCCCTCCCCAAAACTAAACCTAGGGCAATAACATTACTCTACGAACTTGAAAGCAAAGACATCCAGAATGTAAATTTCATCAAAATATCGAGGCCATCGGCAAAACTACACAACCACATTTTAAATAGCATTTAGTTTTCAACAACTGCTGCCTGCACAGGTCCATCTGCTCGGTAATAGCTACCACGACCACGGGTCATTCCCCTGCCACGACCACGACCACGTCCTGCATAACCTCCCGATTAGATATGTTAATTGAATGTGTTTTTCAACACAAGTCCAATCCTAATAATGTAAAGAATGAACGACATGCATGAGTTAAAATAATAATACTAATGAAGATATTTGGCACTCAGGCTTTTGCACTTCGCTCCAAATCCAGCACTATTCGTATAACCGGTGAAATTTAAGCACTCTCTTTCCCAGAGTTTAGTTTTGTGTCACTTTTTAACAAAAATGAAGATAGACAAGGTGAACATCAAGAAACATAAATTTCGTTTTCTTTGGTCCAATATGTCGCAGTGACATTACTTACCACGACCTGGGACTGGTGGTGCCATAGGTTCACCATAATCATAATATCCACCTGATTGACGACCATAACCACGTCCCCTCCCACGAAATGCACGACCTCTCATGCGTCCTCGACCTCTACCACCAAAACCACGCCCACCATCCCAACCATCTCCTTGATACTCAGATGGACCATTGTAGTTTCCTACAACAACAAAAAAAGGTAGTAGGTTAGCACCAATTATACTTTCAATTACTAAAACTCTGTAGTTCTACTTAGTCAAAACACATCACTGCTAGAATTCAAAAACCATTTTTTCCTTAATATTTTTTATACTAAAAAGTACAATATACTTTCATTAAATTTGATTTATACCATAAAAATACCTGATATACGTATGTAGATATATATATACATATCTAGGGCATACTAGAGAGAGAGGTATTACCTCTACCCCAGCTTCTTCCTCTACCACGTCCCCTGCCTCGCATTCTAGGTGATCCCTCTAAATCAAAAGAAATTGAAGCAAATTATTAAAGCTCATTTAATGTTATAAGTAGAGATATTGAAATATTAAAAACCATTACACGTCCTTTCACCTCCTTCATCTTCAATTTCATTCCATGGTTTCACTTGATCAGCCGGAAGAGGGGATTGGTATCTACATAGAAGTAAAACAGATAAAAATGGTGGTCAATACATACATCATTTGATAAGCATACCAAATATGTAAGATGGAACTCAGAATGTTAAATCTCATTAAATAAAAACAAGCCATAAAACTCATAGCAAACAACGCCTAAGCGTACTTTAAACTTTAAAAGTCAGATCACATGTATGATGACAAGAACTAGAACAAGATAATCTGAGATGTATTAGAACTGGCAGCAGGAAAACAAATTTTCAAGCACTTCAAGAGGCTTGGTACACTCCCTCCTAAAATAACAAACTTGTTATTTAACTCCTTTAGCCATCTAATAGTATTCCTGACATATGACTAAATAAGTTGGCATTAGATTAGAATTTGCGCCAAAACTATACAATCCAAAAGGAAGTTTCTTTCTTGTATTGTGCAACTTGACATTAAACCAAAAATATTTACCCGGTCGAAGATGTATCCAGCTCCTTCATGGACAATGTAATGGACACCATTGAAACATGCCGTGTAGTCTCGAGACTGCACAATAATGGAAATTACATTGTCAAATCAAAACAACTATACTAAAAAGGTAATAATTGTAAAGTTCCAAATGCAAAAGAGAGGCTATAGGAATTCATACGGAAGAAGGCCTTCTTCGAGTGGTTCCCACACGTCAGTTATATCAGTTGATCCAATAGCAGTGTTTTGATGGAGACCAACAATCCTTCTCTAAACAGAGAAAAGATGGATTAATATGAAGAGATACCTCAAACATAAACACAAACACAAAAAAAGGAAAAAACAGAAAGAAAAAAGGAAAAAAGAGTAATCCCACCTTGATTAGTTCAGCAATCATTACAGTTTTATTAATAGCTCTTCCCATTCCCTTCACAACAATCTCATCTGACCCTTTATCCTACACACAAAACAAGTAATCATAATCAATAAAATATTTAATTTCAGAAATGATGTGGTCAAACAAAACAACAATTCGTATAGGTGAAAGAAACATGCAATGGGAAGAACATAAAATTGATGGAGATAGGAATAAGGAATGAAAAAGCAGAGCATAGATGATGCTAAGCAATCAAAATTTCACATAATTAATTAAACAAATTCTATAAATTATTATTAAAAAAAACGAAGAGAGAAAAGAAAGAAGAACCTGGAGAAGAGTGGTGGCATAAGTAATGTAATTCCTCATCCTTCCTTGAGTAGTAATACGAATCTCATTCTCGTTAATTGCCGTGTTTTCTGATTTCGGCTTCTCCACTCTCTGGTACCTATCCATCTTAAACAAACCCACAAAAAAAAACGAATTTTGATAACAACCCACAAAAAAATATAGAATTTTGATGACAACCCACCAAAAAAAGAGTTTTGATAACAACCCACAAAAAAAGATAGAATTTTGATGACAACCCACCAAAAAAAGATAGAATTTTGATGACAACCCACCAAAAAAATTAGAATGAATATCAAGAATACGGCGTTTACCGTGAGGAAGGAATAGGAAAATGGAATCTGTAACCACCCCTCTCTCTCTGTTTCTGTGTGTGTGTGGCAAGTATTTTGAAAATTAAGCGCCTCCGAAGGACTCGTAGGTTTAGAGTTTGAAGGAAGGTTTTATATGAAAGAGAGAGAAAGAGAGGATGGCTGAAACCGAACTTGACTGAGAGAGTGAGTGAGAGTAGGGCTTTGAGGTCCCGGTCTTACCGCCATTCTGACCGCACATACTATAACGTAACATAACTGGAATTGCTTTGATGCCTGCCACATATGCTTCCTTGTTTTCTCTATGATTTGGTCCCCCAAGTCTCTATATTTGGTGTTAGTTTGGATAATTTTTAAGAGGGTTTTAAATAAAAGAAAATGTTATTGATATTCATTATAAAAAGAAAACACTTTTAAAAATTATTTCAAACAGATATTTAGTGGTGGGGAATTTTTTTAATTTTAAGGGAGTAAATTTTTTTTTTAAACTGAAAGTTTTAAAATTAAATAAGGGGCAATTGTCCATCTTACTGTGTCCGCCACTATACATGTCCCATTAAGCTTAAGCAACTTTATTGATAATGTTCTTCCATTTATAGTCAACTAGATTTTTCACACGTGTCATGCACGTGGGGCACGTGGTTTGTCTTTCAAATTTTATAATAAAAATGTCAATATTATTATGAAGTTATTTTCTTAACTAATATTTTAAAAATTCAAATTTTATAATGAAATGGAAGAAATTAACGTAACCCATATTAAAAATATCTTTAAGATGAAAAAAAAAATCATGATTTTATATCATCTCGTTAGTCATACCTAATATTCATTTCCTTTCCATAACTCTATCCTCAAACATCTAGTTTTTTTGTTTTTGAATTGGTGCGTTAGTTCATCTCTATTTACATGTATATATAGTAAATTAAAAGTGAAAATTTCAATAAATTTTTAATTCAATTAGTGAGTTACAAAACTTTTCTACTACTCATTTATTTTGGGTGTTACAAGATGGTATGCTATGTCCTTTGGTTTTGATCTTTTAAAAAATAATCACACTAATGTAATTATATATTTAAATTAGAGAGATTTGTTTTAGTGTGTGTTTTCCCCTGCTTGACCTAGTCTTGATATAATTACAAAAAAGTAATTAGGAAGGGAAAGGTTTGTTAGAGAAAATAGTAGACGAAAAGTTATTAAAAATTAATTTGATTGTTGCCTGTTGGGTTTGATTTTAAATTTAATAAGTCTATGAAATTATTTATTTTATAAATATGACCAATAAATTATTACTAATTTAATTTTTGAAATAAGTTCATGATAAAATATATTTGAAATATTTATTGAACGAAGATAATTTTAGTTTATTGTATTTAATTAATTTAATAATAAGAAAGTATATTGTCTTATTATACTGTCTAAATTTTTCTAAATATACTTTCTTATTATTAAATTAATTAATTGGTAATAAAATGATTATTAATTTATTTTTTGAGAAAAATGATTATTAATTTTGAATGATGACATTATAGAAATTTAAATGAATTATGAGGGTAAAAATGGAAATCAAAAGTTTTTCCTCTAAGCCACTTTTTAGATAGTATAGATATAGATATAGATAATCAATTCTATTTTATATTTTATAAATATTTTTAACTTCTATAAAACGAGATAAAATTTTAAAATTTTCACTTATATACGATTTTATGTGAATGGGATGATTTGAAATTCTAGATGGTTATTAGAATTTTTATTTAAAAAAAATAGTAAAATAGATCCGGATGAGATATATTTTTAAAAAGGAATAGTTTTTTTTAGCAAAATTAAAGGGGTGGTCATAAATCTGATAATTTTCACAATAAATAAAAGGGGTAGTTATAAATCTAATAATTTTTAGGGAAAAAATCAATTTACACCCCTGAACTTTACATGGTGTGTCAATTTAAACCTTAAACTTTTAATTGAATCAATTTACACCCTGACCTTTAATAAATGAATCAATTTACACCCATGGTTAATAAACTTACTATTATTTTTGAAATTTTTTAATTAGACATAGGCGTTTTTATATCGAAATAAAGTTAATTTTTTGAAAATTAATTTTAAGTTTATGTTAAATATTTTTTATGGTTAAATTTGACCGTTTTGGTGTCTTGTACCTTTTAAATTGGTAACTAGGATTTGAGTTTTTTCATAGTTGAGGTTGGGCGTTTTTATGATGAGGTCATAGACGTTTTGTTATTTTTATCTTTCGGTGATTTGGTAATTGAATTTTGATTAATTTTATAGTTTTAGTATTATGTGGGTTTAAATTGATTCACTTAAAAAAGTTCAGGGTGTAAATTGATTCAATTGAAAGTTTATGGTTTAAATTGACACAACATGTAAAGTTCAGGGGTGTAAATTGATTTTTTCCCTAATTTTTACAAATATAGTACTTTCTAAAAATAATTATAAATTTTATATAATATTCACAAATATCATTTTCTTGAGCACGCCAATAAGTGATATGCCACTTTCATAGTCAATCAATAGTTATTGAGTGAAACGATTATTGTATATCATAGTTATTGTCAATTAGTCATTTATCATAGTTAATCAATAATACTTATTTTTTTAAATAGCATATTTGTAAATACTTTTATAATAATGAGTTTGTAATATAAGATAAATTTTTAGGCTTTTCCATACATTAATGAAATAGCAATCATTTATTATAAATACATTCCTTTTAGACAACCATATTTGTAAATAATATAACCGATTTTAACACATATGTAAGTGAACCTAAGTTGATCCACTTATTGAAGTTTATATGGTGTAGATTGATGAAATGAAAGTTTTAAAAATTAAATGGCACACTAAAACATTGAAAGGTATAAGTTGAACTTCTTTTTTTCAAGTGTTCTTTCTTGTCTAGTTTTTGCCGTGTGGAAATTTTGATATTTCAAGGTTAAAAAATATTATATCATCCCCCATCCTCATACATGAATTCACGTTGCAGGGTTTCTAATATGTTTGGAGAGAATTTACAATTTCTTTGAAATAATCAGGTTCAAATATAAATTTAGCCCATATTTTCAAAGTTTTAGTGTAATCCCAATGGTTTTTAATCTATAACATTCACAATTCTAAATAGAACCTATTTGAGTAATCAAAACGGGCATTAGAATACACCCACACAAATATGTTAGTAAAAACCAGTACACATGTTAAAGACAATACTCGAACTTTTTCTTCACATCCTCACTCGTAAGAGAACACTCGCTCACCCTAAATATGGGAGAAAAAAGTTGGAAGAAAATATTTTAAAATGAAATATAGGGGAGAATCTCAAAAGAGAGTTATGAAAAGCCATCTTTATACCAGTGTTTTTAAATAAAAAATGTGATTTTTATAATCATTAAAACCTATCCCAAACGGACCATTGGTATCTTCTCAAATATAGCTTAAAGATTATTGGCATTTTGAGACATTGCTGATATTTCTCAATTCAATAAAAAGCCTTCATCAACAGTTATATTTTTATGTTGTTTCTTATACTCAGATCAATAAATTTGTCAACAATGAATTAAAAAAATGGAACTGGCTTTTCAAGAAAAAAGCTATATAACCACAATGAATTAACAATTATCAAATGATTAAAAGGACAGTTGCAGACCATGATTACCAATCTATTCAAGTATGATCTTAGAAATTTTCTGACACCAAATGTTGTAATATTAGAAAACAATCTTTTGTAATAACTAAACTAAGCTGATCAGTTAACTTGAAATTATGATGAGAAGAAAAATTCGCAATATTTCACCAGCAACAGGATATCAAGGCATGAATTGATTTAAAGTCATTTTTATTTCATTTACAGCCACAATGAAGTTTTTCGTTTCCTATCAAAAAAAATATAGCACAACCATCAGTTATACTGAAAATCCAGTATGGTGTTAAACAATGTCTGGCTAGTGACTTTTATCAGAGAAATTAGAAACCACAGAAGCAATATTTTTTACCTTATTAAAATGGAGCATACCTAAACTCAGAGAAACAAAGGAGTGCGATAAAAGTTCTAGTGGTTTGGCATTGGCCAAGGAAATGAAAATCGTGCGGCAGACACAATGACTCACTACTCACTAGATCTATATATTACTCTCTTAATAAAAATAGGAGATCCAATAATTTATAAGCAGAAGCCACCGGCATCCTATAATTTGCCTCCCCCACGCCCCAAAAATAGGGTCTTTAAACCCAACCCACTTTTTGGTACAAATCTGCCATTTATCAACTAAATGGAACAGTAACAGGACGCATTATTTCATGATGAACCGAATGGAGGATGGCAAGGATGAAATCAAATGGTCTGAAGATCTATTTTTTAAACTACTGTTAAAACTTCTTGGTTTTGGACGACAAGAATCATCACAAGGATTACCAACTTATACCTCCAAAACAATCAAATAGGAAGTCCAAGCAAACCTGAAAAAACCGGGGAGGGAACCTGAACATTATCAGCAATCTGAACACAAGACGACATTCTAATATGAGAGAGAAAAGAAGACAATCCACAACTACTAAATGAGGATATTAACATATCATATATTGGATTTGCAAAATTTGATTCTCCCGAACTGAAGGAATACGGCATTTCACTTCCCCTCAAAATATGAAGTATTAAAGTCGAGAGACTAAAATTTTAACTCTTCCGTTCCAAAAAAAAAAAAAAAAAAAAAAACAATTAGACCAACAAAAGAACGAAATGCTGACAGAAATCAATACCTGTACATGCATGAAAAGTGAAAACCCAAGTCCCCAACTCTTAAAAAGTGTTATAGTGAAAGTTCTGCAAAATCCATGCCAGAGTCATATTTCAAGAAAGCAGCTAAAAAAGTCAACACTAAATGCATTCAAGCCGACAGAAAATATTCACTTGACAAAGTGCGCAAGTTAGAAACAGGTTACCAATATCCACCATTGTTCTAACAAGATAATTGACTGTTTTTAAACCTGTAAATCATTCATACTCTTATAAGCACCTGATAAAGAAAGGGGAGACATTAGACACGGACTTGACACCGAAGAAAAAGAAACAGTGGAGGTGGGTTGACTAAAGAAAACTTCTGATTTACTCCTGTATGGAGGGAAACTAGTCAAGCTCCGTTAAACTTTGCTTCATACACCTGCGGTTGCTGCAAGACAGAAACAGATGATATTGAGAAGCTAAAACGAGAGGCAAATGGTTTTAAGAAATATGCCCCTGGGCACGATTTCATTATCCTAAAATCATTTAATAGGGGTTAAAAACTTTCAAGAATTTATTTTAAGCGTTTGAGTTTGAGATCAGACCATGAATAAGACTGAAATCTGCCTTCCTGCAAACCATCTTGTGTGCATAGCCCTTTGAGCATTAACTGCAGCTTCCACAGTCTCATATTGCATATAAACACATCCAGCACTATTTCTGCAGAATGCAAAGAAATTTAAAAACAAAAGAAAAGGGACAACTTTCCATAAATAAACATAATAATTTGTATAAAATCGTATAATAATGCAAACTTCAGTCCTTGCACATGAAGTAGGGTACATAACTTCAACTAGAGATAAGAGAATGGGAATAAAGCAAAAGGGTTATTTAGCTCTAAAATGATTTCAGAAGATTGGGTTGAGTTTGAAGAATCCAATTTCCCAGTTATTCAAATTTTAGTTACTTTTATAGTTAAAATTATATTATATTAACTTTTTAATACCCAGAAAATGATAAATTGTTCTATTATGATTTATAAATTTAAATTATATATAACAATGTTTATTGGTGATTAACCTATAAAAGAAAATGTTTTTTTAGAACACAACTCAAGCTCATTCATTAAGATAATAGAATAATATAAAAGATGGACAAAAAACTAGGTAAACCACCACCTAAACCCAAGTATGTGGATAAAATGTATAAAAAGGGTTCTCACAAGACCCAACACAACAGGGTGCTACCGATTAATATGAGCAGGAGCAGCTCAATTGTTAATTAAAAAGAAAATGTAACAAAAAAGTTTATTTGCAAAAACCCAAAATCAAGTGTTATGAGCCACATCCCAAACACTTTCCTAACTCCCCTCAACACTTTGATAGAACCTCCTATTCCTCTCTAGCCATATACTCCAAATAATTGCAAAAATATATTATTTTGGTCTCCCCCTATTGGTTTGTTATGCTTATGGCTTTGGGTGGGATTAAGCCCAAGGTTCTGGGATGTAAAGCTTGATTAATGAAACCCTCGTTGTTTCCCAACGCTAGTATTGGGATGCAAAATCTCCTCATGAACAATAGATATAGAGCAAAAAAAGTATATTCTCCATAGGCAGAACTTTTTAGGGTTGGTACCAGTGCAGGGAATTCATCCCCAACCTCATCATCAAATTCATCTGCAAAATAAAATTCCACATGTCCATGGAGACCTGCCTGCTTATATACCAACGAAATGAAACAAATTGAAGAATATTGTAAACAGAATGCAACATTGGTACAGGTGTATTGGTTGCACATGAGTATAGACAATATTAAAGTAAATACCAGTTAAAAACCTACAAACCCGAGGAGGGGGAGGGGGGGGGGGGTACTTATAAATTATAACCACGAAAGAAAGCATATTATACCATAAAATGACTTGAAATAGTTAAAATGAATAATTATAGGCACAAAAAAAAGAGATACTTACTTATCCACATAAATATGTTTAACGCGCCCATATTTAGAACACTCCTCTTCAACATCTTCTTTAATTTCCACATCAAAGTCTGGCTCCGTCTACAACATAATTTATTATATGAATAAACCATCTTAAAAATGAGAAAAGAAAATACAAGAAATTCACTACCTCTGTGGCTGGATCAAACATATTTTTCAATAGTAGACATTCACTGGGACTTCCAACAGATTGTAAAGCGGGTGGAGTAAAATTTGCTGGAATTACAGGTGCAGACACTGCAACTTGACCATTCAGAGGCAAGCTGGTGGCTGACCCATTCAACACAGGAGCTCCAAGAGACCCTGCAATACTGAAATCATGAAGCAATTAAGCTTTGAACTTAAGTTAATCCAATTCTTCTTTCAAAAAGTACAAAAGGAAGATGAGGCATCCTCCAATTTAATCATAGAAAAAGGAACACAAACCTTGTGGCAATGCCAGTACGATCCAGCTTCTGCATAAGTAAAGCTCTTGATTGAGCATTCAAAGCCTACAATATGACATCACTAACAATAAGGAAACTTTTTTTACAGAAAAAATAAAAAAAGATAGCATAAAAACAATAAAGAAACTTCAATAGGCATAAAAAGAACAATACAATAAATGACAGATTCTTTTTCCCTATTTTTCGTCTATGTATAAGAGAGGAAGGTTAAGGCAACAAAAATTGGCAATGTCCCTGACTTGCCAAAAACTCGAGCATGTCAACCTTGACAATGGGGAAGAATCCTTATCATGTTCCAGAAGGGAGACATGTCATCGACACATTTTTATTTCCATGCATGCACCATCATCTAGCATCGTTTTCAAAGAGCAAAGTGCACTCCCAGAGGACACTTCTTTTGATGACCATCAAGTGAAGGAGATCAATAGGCATCAGGTTTTCCATTAATGACTATAATGAAATACGATTTCACCAAAGTTTTGAGGAATATTTGATTTCACCAATGTTTCAAAACTGAAATCCCCTCCATTATTGAAAATAACCCTAATGGGTCCCTGCCATCAGGTTTTCCATTAATGACTCTAATGAAATCTGACATGGCATTATTTCAATATTTTTGTAGCTGAAGGGAAGTGATATTAAGGCGCACCTAGGCGCTCGCCTATGGCGATAGGCGGGGCGACTTGGGTGCTCCCTAGAAGGAGAGGCGTGCCTCTTCGAACACCTTGGGGCTTTTTTATTTTTATTTTTCTATTTTTATTATGTTTTATGGTATTTTAAGGTAGAAATGGGAAAAAATAGCCTGAGGCGCACCCTGCAGCCCTTTTTAGGGCTTTTTTCATATTTTTCTTTTTTCTTTAATGTTTTAGGGTTTGTTAAGGGAGGAAATGCAGAAAATACCTTGATATGCCTTTATTTTTAATCAATATCTAAGAAAAGACCTTCAATTCAATAATTTCTCATAATATTACTCTTGATTATACAATCTTAAAGGAAAATCTAAGATTCTTTGGTGTACTGTGGTTCGTGCTATTTTGCACCTAGAGTCACACTTAATACCCACAAGACTTAATCGCCTCAGTGCTCTTATCGCTTTTTAAGACATTGTTGTGAAGTATCATCTATATTTTTTTCTTTTAAAAGACGGCTCACAAGCCCATTCCATTGATATAATGAAGGATGTACAAAATAAAAATAGAAGGGCAAAAACAAAAGGTCCCCCAAAAGCAAAAAAAATCAAGCTGTATACCCCAAAAGCAAAGAACATAAGACCAAGGTTATCAAAAACGTACGATTTGAAAAAAGGTACGATTCCTTCGAATCATACGTTTCAAATCGAAACGGAAGCGTTTCGATTCGTATCGTGGTTTTGAATCGTAGATAAGAGGAATCGTTCGATTCATAATATGAATCGAACGATTCGTTCTCCGATTCGTTTTTCCCTTTTTTTTCCGTTTCAAAAAGATGAGGGAAATCATTGATTTATTACCTACCTCACTTGCAGATTCAGATGAGGGAGATAACGAAGAGTCGAATTCATTGAGACGTGCGGCTGCTTGTTGGAACTTGGAAATGAGAAGTCTGAAACGAAGAAGACGGAGAGTTTGAGGATAACGAAGAGTCTTGTTGCTGTTTGGACTTTGGAGGATGAGATAACGAAGAGGCGAGGCGGTGGAAAACTTTAATTGCTATAGCCTTATTTGTTTCTTTTTTTTTTTTATTTACAATTAACCTTTAGTTTTGTAATAATTTATTTTTTTTCTTTTATTGTTATTATTTAGAATGGTAGGAATAGTTGGAATTAATTAGAATTAATGTTATAAATGTTTATTTTTATAATTTTGTGTTATTGTTTGAAGCTAATTAATGTTATTTCTTATTTATAAGAATATTAAAGTTATTTATCTACATTTCATCTATATTTTCTTATATATATAATATTTAATTGATAATAAAAAAATATAAATTGAATCTTACGATTCACGATTCGATACGATTCACGATCCAGATTTTTAAGAAAACGATTCACGATTCGATTCACGTTTTAATAACTTTGCATAAGACATTGTGAAGCATCAACTATAGTGAAAGGCAAGTTTTTATGCTAGTCTAAAATATTCATTAAAAAATCTATGGATTATGGGCTGTCTCTCTTCTGTTAATTACTCTATTATCATCAATGGAAAGCCAAGATCTAAATTCAAAGCTAGCCGAGGTTTGCGTCAAGGGGACCCCCTCTCCCCATTTCTCTTCACTCTTGCCCTGAGTAGACTCATTACTAGTGCTGAATCCTTTGGCCTTTTCTCTGGTTTCTCCCCGGGGGTTGGTGCTGAATCAATTTCACACTTACAGTTTGCAGATGACACAATTATTTTCTCTACGGCTGAGGAAGACAAAATTGGCAATATTCTTGCTGTTCTTCAGGTGTTTGAGAAGATCTCAGTGCTTAAGTTCAATCTGGAAAAAACAGTGGTGGCTGGTATCAACCTCGATGAAGCTTTTGTTAAGAAGGTGGCTGCTACTTTTCATTGCAGGAATGCTAAGCTACCTCTGTCCTATCTCGGTCTTCCTTTGGGAGGAAACCCACGTTGCAAAACCTTTTGGGATCCGGTGGTGGAAAAAATCTCCAAACGAATTGACAGATGGAGGAACGTGTTGGTGTCTAAAGGAGGTAGGTTAACTCTTGTGCAAGCTGTTCTTAACAACCTTCCCACCTATTACCTTTCTCTTTTCTCTATCCCTGTTGGAGTTGCTAAAATTGTGGAGAGGCTTTTGAGGGATTTTTTCTGGAAAGGGGTGAGTAAGGATGGTGGTTCTAATCTGGTTCAGTGGGATCTGGTTTCCAAGCCCATTGATAAAGGTGGATTGGCTTTTGGTAGTATTATCAAAAGGAACAAATCCCTTCTTCTAAAATGGTTGTGGCGGTTACCGCTAGAGGAAGATTCGTTGTGGGTCTCAGTTATCAGGGCTGGTCATAGGGTGTCAGACAATGGTTGGAGAACGAAGGCTAATTCTAATTGCTCCTATCGTAGTCCGTGGAAGGCCATTGCCAATTTGGATGGCTGCTTAGCTTCCATGTCTACTTTCAAACTTGGCAATGGAACAAAAATCAATTTTTGGGCTGATAAATGGCTTGACATTGGTAGACCCTTGAAGGATGTTTTTGCTACCCTGTTCAGACTTGCTCTTGCTCCTCAGGCCACTGTTAATGACTGTTGAGACCCTTGCAGTAATACTTGGAATATAAGGTTTCGTAGGAACCTCAAGGACACTGAAGGGGATGAGTTCATTTCCATGTTGATGCTGCTTAGTAGGGTCAAACTAGATTCCTCCATGGATAGTAGAGTGTGGTTGGGGGGAGGGGACAATTTCACTTGCAAGAACGCGTTCGGTGCCTTTTTTAAGACGGATTCTTCATCCCATATTGATTCAATTCAGGCTATTTGGAAGGACAACTACCCCAAGAAGGTTAAGGTTTTCTTGTGGACCTTCCTCTATGGTGGGCTGAATACGAATGACAAAATCCAGAGACGGTACCCTTCCATCACTCTCAGTCCGGATAGGTGCATTTTATGTAAGAATAGTGGCGAGAATGCGATGCATCTGTTTTGGGATTGCAGGTTTACTTCCCAGATTTGGTCCAAGTTGTTCGATTTCTTTCCTCTCCATGGACCAAGGCCATTACAGATTCATTCTATCATCTATGGTTTCTTATGTGGGGTGGAGCTCAAGAAGAAAGCGCATGTGATTTGGCGCAATGCGGTTCGTGCGATCCTCTGGCTTCTTTGGTGGGAGAGAAACAAAAGAATATTTCAAGATGAAAGCATGGAGATGAATGAGTTATGGGACCTAGTTGTCAGATTTACTTCACTTTGGTCTTCTAAATCAAAAAAAATTTGTGATTACCCCCCCTCCTTCATTGCCCCCAACTGGAGTGTTTTTTTGTAATCCAGGGGTCCTTTTGTTCTTGTATTTTGTTTTTCATTAATCAATGAAATGTCTATTATACAAAAAAAAAAATCTTCTACTATCATAGTAATCAATACTCAATAGAAGGTTAAACTCTACAAGCATTAGAAGAAACTAAACAGAGAATTCTGTAAAAGGACTCATAGAATTTTTTTTATTTTTATTTGTTACTCATAAAAGTAAATAATTCACTGACCAGACCACCCCCTTCATCATCATCAAGGTCATTTGATTTTGCAACACTCTCTTGTACTCCAATGTGATCTGTTACGGATGAAACCTACACAAACATTTTTTAACAAACAAATATCTTCATTTTTTAGAGACATCATTAATAAATCAGATATTTAGGTATCAAACACAACTCCTTGAAATCTTAAAGTTTCTAGAAGGGACTACCTTGATAGTTCGACCTGCAATTTCTAACTTTCCATTCAAGCTTAGAGCTGCTTTCGAATGTTCAAGATGAGCAAACTGGAAAACAAATAAAATATTGAGCAGGCAGATCATAATATATAACAGGTCGAAAATTTGCTAAAATTGATTTACCCACTTGAACAAATCCAAAACCCTTGCAGTGACCAGACTCAAGATCAAGAGGTAGTTGCACTAGCTCCACAGGACCAAATGCTTCAAAAATCTAATAAGCAAAGATGCACTTGTCAAAGAATTATTATGATATAACTACCGAAAAGCTAAAGAAGTCAACTTTTAATCCTCTGAATTGATCCAAGCTTTAAAAATTAAATTTTCAGCAGGAAAACCATATTCACTACATATATTTCTTGCTAATAATGTCGGTACATAAAAAAATAAATTGTTCAATGATAGTAATTTATCACTTGTAAAGAAAATTATTGCAGACGAGAGAAAATCAAATGTAAAATTTTTCAAGATAAAACTGAATAGATGAGAGCTGGTTCCTGTACCTCTCTCAGGTGAGTCTCGGTCATGTTAAAATGTAAATTTCCAACATAAAGTTTCCTGTCTATTGCTCCATATGGTCCTGCACCAGTAGCCCCCCCAGAAGCATTAGATTGAACAAGATTCTTTTCAGCCTCCGAAGGTTTAACCATCACAGGTTGGCCAAGTAGCAGTTGACCAGAGATAGCTATAGCCATGGGCACAGACATTGCATCATAAAATTCAACATACCTGCAGTTTCACCAATGCCTCGAAAGTAAAATTATTAGAACATAAAATATTAAAAACAACAAACAAAAATGTACAAAGCATCAGGGAAACAGACACACAAAATGAAGAGACCTTTGAGTCTCTTCTGAAAGACTAGATACTTAGGTCAGCTCTTCAAATAAAAAGACAACACAACCAAATAACAGGTGACTTGCAACCAAATAACACATGACTGGCAAAGATTAAAAGAAGCAGGGAATCATGTGATACCCTTTTTTCTAATCTTTGCAACGAGCAAAATTGCATGTGCAAATGAATCCCCCAAATATTCATTAATGAGAAACTCAAACTGTAAGTGTAAATACTATAGGGAAGTCTAAATAACACAAACAAGCACTGAATTCAAAAATAATGATAACAAACAGAAAAGGCGACATATAGAGCAAAAGACAGGCCAGGTAAAAACTTTTGCATGCCAAGAGAAAAAAGAAGGAAATCGGGGGGAAAGAGACAATAAAAGAAGATGCCGCACAACCAAGCATGTTCATTACAATTACAACAAAGCTTCACAGATCAAGATCTGAAAGTTAAATTCAACGAGGAAATTTCATCCAGTACGAGAGGAATCTAAAATCAAGACCAGAGATAACAGAGTCATAGGAGTTAGGACTGTTTCTTATCTGCACAAAAACATAGAGGAACAATTAGGGGTACGATGGAAAAAACAACAAAAAAACCTAAGGTTTATGTTATCTACCTTGAACACGCAGCATGAATTGAATAAACATGACTGCAATGTATTCCCACCATCCCTCATCATTATCGCATTGCTAGTTCATTTAAAAATACAGTTAAACTTGATCCTTGAAATCTACTACATTGATAATTATTAACAAGATCACAAGCACACAAAAATACATTACTCATCCCAGGACCACATACCCAACTCCTTTTGACCGTCTGGAATTCCTGTCCATGATCAGCCGAACATCTCTCACCTGAAAATAGAAAGAATGGAGTGATAAGATCAGTGTATAAGAAAACCAGCAAACAGAAAAACAATAAGGCTTCCATTCTTTATACTCAAGGTAAAGCACCAACTGGGCATCAATGAGATGACGATGGAACTCATGTATACATTTTCACTCACCCCAAATACACAGAATGTTGAGATAGAAGAAATTGATTATAGATTCGAAACTGAAGGCAGAGGAACAGTAACTGCAATACGAAGCAAATCTATCTTAATATCTATGCAATCACACGTTTGTGACAATAACAATACAGCAAAAATGCATCTATTCTAAAACATGTTACGAAGGTGAACAAATGTAAGAGGCGTGACACATGGAAATTATAAAGATGAAAATACAACTGCAATTCTGATATCTTCTTCATTTTTAATTTTTACACACTAAAAAATAGATACGTGTGAACACTCCAATCTTTCCCTTCAACAATAAATTTTACATACCTTTCCTGCTTTTGAAAAGAATTCATAAACGTCTCTCTCAGTGGCCTTCAGAGGCATCTGTCATGATAAATACAAAGGACGGAAGAAATGATAAGCAAAACATAAACAGAAAACATGATTGACAAGCAAACTGCAGGGGAGAGCCATCAACCTGGTAAGCAAACACAGTTCTTTGGTCCCTCTCTGGATCAGCTTCGGGCTCCACTACATCCTTCTTTTCTTTCATTCTCCTATCATTCACACACAAAACATTAGAAAAAGGTAAAGGGCGCTATTGTTATTTCAAACGAAACAGATGGATACAAAATTGAGCACCACTCAGGTTTCTTCTTTCGTTCTTTATTATTTGGGGGCAATACGATCACGTACACACATTTTTTTAATTATCAGTTCTTCAAGATAAGATCTTCATCTCCAAATATCAACAATTTAGGCAATATTACACAATCAAAAAATAGAACAGGTGATAAAAATATTTGAATTAACAACGAAATGACTCAAAAACCCTAAGGTGCTGTTTGTTTCGTGGTTAGCCTTCAGTCTACAAAAACTGTTTGGTTCATGTCAATCTAGATATAGCCGTGAGAATTGCATCGAGATACCATATATGTTAAAAGATTTCTATGATTGAAGCCATTAACCTTGTCAAGCTTCCAAACTCTAGTATCTTACCTCTCATTCTTCCACCTCTCTACCATTAAGGTTACGACAAAATATCGAAAGTCTAAGAGTTGGAAAGATCATTCAACAAGCTAACCACCGTAGCCTTTTTAGCATTAGTAATTAAGCACAAATTTGGAAACTATTGAGTAAAAGATAGATTTGGCTCCTTTCAATTTTAGAAATTTCAATGAGTAGCACTAATTTAAAAATGTTTACAAATATAGCAATTTTTAGCACGATAATCAAGATTAACGGTAACTAATCACTTCAAGCAATTAACATCAATCATATAAATCACTAATTAACAAGCTAAAAATTGTTATATTTGCAAATGATTTCTAAGCAATGCTACATTTGCTAAAATCTCCTTCAATTTTTTTACCGTGGCAACTCTCTTGTTTCTCTCAGTAACTAACTATGATGACTAAGAGAGCGATTTATCATGGAAAAATGCAGTTGTAGAATAAAATAAAAGACTTTCAATTGATTTAGATGGAAGGTTTAGAGGTCGGAAGGCGGGATTGAGGAGAGAAGTAAGAGTGTAATTGCACTCTCTATGGAATTTCACAAGGTGAGATGCATGCAGGAAACATTGGACAAGGTATTAAAGATGGCGATTAATCTAAAAAAATCGAAAAAGTAAGGTGCGCAAGAGGGACTATTAGCAAAAAAAATGACACCTCAAAAGGAAGACGAGGCGGAGAAGTTGCAAAGATTAGAGAGGCACATTATGATTTGGAATGGAAAATAATTTACGATAATAGTAAGAGGAAAGAACATAAGAGAAACACATGCGAGGAAGGATTTTATTTCAGTCCTAATTCTTGATACAAAAATCAAATACAAATCCTCGCATACTATTACATTTACCAATAACCAGTTGACTTTCATCCATAATGATAGACAACTCCTTGATGGATGAGTGTGGCTAATAAGTCAATGGGGAAAGAGAAAGAAGGATGGGAGAGAATCCTTAATCAGCCCTAAAGAAGTCTATAATAAGTGGATTGGAATTGCTTTGAGGGCGTTTGCTTCCGGGTTTGCATGGGATTGAGATGCTTGGGGATGAGATGCATAGGACAAGATGCCCGGGGTCGAGATCACTGTGTTTGGTTTTGGATGGGAATAATAAAATTATATTATAAAATAATTTCACTTCCTCTCTCCTCTCTTCTCTTCCTTTCTCTCTCATCTATTGCATGGGGAAGATAAACCCCATGTGTTTTGAAGTTATTCTAAACCCCATGGAGGAGGGCTATGGGATCCCCATGGGGTGGGGTTTAGATCCCCTTCCCTATGGGCCAAATAAACATGGGGATGGGGATGAAAATACCATGGGGTATGGATCCCCATCCCCAAACACTTGAAACAAACACCCCATAGATCATAGAACCTCTCTCATCTGCTACAGTTGGAAGCAAACAGTTTCATGTTCAGCTCATGCGTATCATAGACCTAGAAAAAACTCAATTCACAAAAAACTAGACCAAACAATAATAGCTCTAATTTATGATACACATCATAAAGTGAACTTAAACCTAACTCGATTTCATGTTCTGTAGTTAATTAAATTTGCAAGCTTTCAGAATAGACTAATTCACAATTATCGAAAGAAAAAAATAATAATTTAACAGTTTAAAAACAACACTAGATCGACTATAAGAAACAAATGGAATGGTTTAGCCGATACAACAAACAGCTAGCTCTTAAAATCACAGTTCAACCAAGAATCCACAAGTGAGCAATTAATTACCTGCTCTCTCTGACATCAATTTCACGTTCACGTTCTCGTTCCCGTTCCCGAACAGACCGACTCCTGCTTCGTCGTGATCGCTCCTCTTCTACCTCCCTTTCCTTCTCCCGCTCCCTCTCTCTTTTCTCTCTTTCTCTCCTGTCTCTCTCTTTCTCCTTCTCCTTTTCCTTCTCCCTCTCTCTTTCCTTGTCTCTTCTCTCCTTGTCTCTATCCCTCTCTCTCTCCTTGTCCTTATGTCTCTCCCTGTCCCTCTCCTTCTCCCTATCCCTGTCTCTATCTCTCTCCTTCTCCTTCTCCCTATCTCTGTCTCTATCTCTCTCCTTCTCTCTATCCTTCTCCCTATCTCTTTCCTTCTCACTGCTGCCTCTCTCTCTCGTACGATGCCTTTCTCTATCCCTCTCTTTCCCCAAATCTGCATCTTCATCTCTATCTCTTCGATGTCGATCCTTCCCTCGGTCTGACCGATCCCGATCTTCTTTCCCGTTCTCATACTCGCCTTTCGATCTCTTGACCCTCAGTTCATCATCTTCACGACCACCAGAAGCAGCTTCTTCTTCTTCAACCTCTCTCTTTCTGAGGCTTTTTCCATTCTTTTCACTCGCATCCTTCTTTGTCTTCTTCAATTCTCTGTCATCCGGCTCCTCCACAGCTTTCTCCAAGTAATCATACTCGTCGAAGTCCATCGAATCGAATCTTCGTGCCTGGAACTGTAGAATACAAGATTAGCTTGAGATCTAGCAGGAGCTTGTATTCAATTCAAGATAGTGAAATGGGATTCGCGAAATCAGAAATTTCAAGAATTGGGAATTTTAGGGTTTTGAAGGGGTTTCCGCGAGAGAGAGAAAAAGAAGAACGATTGGTTGTCCTCGAGTTCTCTATAATCCCCGAGGACTTGGTCGGAATTTTTATTTTTTTTTCCAAGGGGGGTGGGACCACGGGACCAGATAACAGGCCAAATTTTATTTTTGTGTAAAATACTCATTTTGTCCTTGAATTTTTTAGACCGTCTTTATTTGTTCCCGTGTTTTAAATGTGTCTAGGTGGTACTTGAATTTTGTGGGAATTAAACCACTCTCTCGATAATATAACTACGTACTTAAAATTAATGGATTGTGTCCTTATTGACATCATAGTTAAATTGAAAACGATATGTGTTTGATTCGTAAGTTAGGATTATAAGTTGGAGGTTACTTAAGTCTAACCGATGTCTGTCTCCCATTTTTTAAACTCATGATGAGAGGTTTCTTAACGATCTCTCTTAACAAACTCATTCATTTTTACAATTTAAACACATTTTACACTAATTCATATTTATCCAACTCATTCTTTTGTACCATCCATGTTTTTCCATTTATGTCACTAATATTTGTAAAAATATAAGGTTTGAAATAAAATTATAAATAAAATAAACTTTGAGCGAATCATTTAGTGATTGGCATTCTATTGCATATTTTCCGATAAGTTAATCATTAATTCATGTACTAATCAATGTTCAGTTTAAATATTATTTTATATATAAATAGTTTTAAGTAATGATATCTTTACAAATATTATATTACTACAATTGATATTCTCCTTTATTTTGATAGTAGTTCACTTATTTATTGAACTATTAAAATAATTGGGGCATTTACAAAAATGTCAAGGTGGCCTTTATTACATATTTTTTAATCTAAATAAAATAGGGATAATCCAGTAGATAACCTGTTTTGGTTAATCAATAAGTTTTTTTAGCCCCCCCCCCCCTTATTTTAAGACTTTTTAGCCCATTTTTAGTATGATTTTTTTAATATACTTGATTTGCCCCATATTTATTTTTTATTTTTTCCTTTTTTATATCCCACCTTCCCTCTCCCTCTCCCTCTCCCTCTCACGTTATCCCCCCCTCTCTCCATATCTCATTCATAATTTTAAATTTTGAATGGATTTTTTTTACATTTATTCCTATTATTTGAATTAAATTTAAATCAAATCCAAGACTTTTACATGTTTTACATTTATTTCTCTTTCACTTTTTACAAACCCTGATTTAAGTCTCTTCTTCTTCTTCCTATAGCAGTCGCTGTCAACTAGCTTGTCGTCACCGCCCTTATGAACGGTGGCCGTGAGATATGAGTTTATCTTTTCACAAACTCTAATTTTAATCTATTCTTCTTCTTTTTCTTCTTATTCTTCCTATAGCAGCCACCACCATTTGTTTTTCTGTCGCTGCCCTCATAAACGGCGTTGTTACGGTGGCCGTAAGATATGAGTTTCTCTTTTATGGACGGCAGGTGTTATGGGTAATCGTGACAACAAATATGAAGGTTTGTAAATCAAAAATTTGCAATCTATTTGAAGCACGCAGTGACATGAGAAAATGGGCGAACGGTTGGTTGGTAGGGGCGGAAGATGGAGGAGTTGATTTGAGGAGTACGGCGGCCTGATGGAGAAAAGATGAAGCTTTGTACATATATTATTTTGGACCATACATTACGACGATGGAGATGAATGTACAGTACCATACAACAATGGAGAGGAAGCTTGTACAGTACAGTTTAATAATTTGTACAGTATATAGTTTAAGCAATTTTAAATAGTGGATTTGGGAAGGAATTAAGTGGTACAGTACAATACTTTGTACAATACAATCATTAGGTATGAATAGTGTTGCTGGTTTGATAAAGTTCAGTATCGCAGCTTATACGGTATATTTCTATCTTTTTATTCACCGGGAAAAAAATTATCAGTTTTGAAAAGTTAGAATTTTTTTGTTGTTGTTTAGTTTTGATTATTTATTTATTTTTTATTCCCTCTTATTTTCTTTTATGATTTTTTAATATTTAATGGTTCCTTGATTTAAGCATTTTCAAATCTTAATTCTCTTTTTTCTTTATTTTTTAATTAAGTTTAATAAGGGTGATTTAGGTATTTTACATATCAAACAGGTTATTTACTCTTATGTTTTTAGGCGGGCCCCTTTGTCTTATTTTGTACATTTTCAGGCTATATACCCAGATAACCCAATAAAATATTTACAAAAATGTTAATAACCTAAATGTGTTTATAGCGTTCAACGAGAAATGTTGTAAACACTCTTGTTTCGTGCAAGTACATCAGTAAGTCATTGATTTACCATGACATACTACCACTAATTTTCTATGATATAACATCACCAATATACTGTTTTACGAATTTGGAGAGGTATTGTAAAAATAAAAAGAAATAAATTGATTTTTTGTCAAAAAAATGGAGAAAACAAGTTTGAAGCTTCAGGTTTCGTCAAATATGAGTTTGGAAAATAGTTCTGGTTAAAAAAAACAATGGTTTTGTGATGGTGTTCAAGTTCGGTCTAGCTCTTGCCGGAAGCAGCAATCTCAGGATTTGAGGTCTTACCAAAAAACTTTGAATTATTGTAGGATAAAAGGCGAGAAATAAAGTTTCGGGTTTTGTTACATCTAAGTTTGTTGATGAGTTTTATCGAAAAATCGATGGTTTTTTAGTCTGGTTTAATTATGGTTGAAAACTCAGTGGTAACGAGGATGGCCGCAGAGGAGCCAGAGATAGTGGCAAATGTAGTGGGAAAAATGGAGAGAGAAAGGAATATGTAATTTAGGAAGACGATGATGAAAAAAGGAAGACGATGGTAATTTATAATTTAAAAAGATTCATTAAATCCCTTAAAAATATAACATATGTGTGAATCGTTTTAAAAATACTAAATAGGTAAATATTTAATCAAATTTGAACACCAGTGTAAATTTCCCTAAATAATTAAATGAACTGTAAGCATTAATGTTATAGCGATACCATAATGTATAATCACTCCAGTAATTGAGAGTGTTAGTTTCTAAAAACTAATTTATATGACAATATTAAAAAAGGTAAATATTAAAAGTAAACATTTCACTAATTTATTAAACTCATCCAATAATTTAATGAACCATAAGTAATATGATATTTTAGTAAGTTTTCAAAAATTGTGCTCTATAAGTAATTTATATATTTTTCTGTTACTTAGTAATTTCTTCTTATTTTATCCCATGTCAGTGTAGAATATAGATTATCTTACTTATTGTTGGAGGATGGGGGACTGCGTCCTTTGTATGTGATTTACATATATGCATTTTTTTCATGGAATTTTAAAATTTAACCCATTTATATAATTCCTAGTATATTTTTTCTATTTTGTTCCTTTTCTACCCAGATCCTCTCCTCATCTGTTTGTTTATTCGATCGTCATTATTGATTTATTTGAATTTGTTCTTTAGTCTTTACATTCACGATCACAATTATTATTTTCTCACATTTATTTATTCGATTATCAGGTCTGTAAATCTATGATTAACCTCTCCTTATTTACCATCGTTTTTTTTTTGGTATTTTATCATCTCGTAATTGGTGAGAACTTGAAATTATGGTAAATATTATAATAATTGTCTTTCAAATTGGTCGTTAAGGCGATAAGTATTGCTACATGAATCATAAGGTTGCTGAAAATTTGGATTGATAAATAGATGAGTTTGGAGAGTTTAGTTAGTTTGTTGTTGATTGATTCGAAGCATTGTAGTTCGGTGCTAGTATTAAAAGATTAACAGGATTAATTATGATAAGAGTGTAATGGAAGGATGTGTTATCTAATCTAACGAATCAGAAATTATTAATTATTAATTAAAGTCTTCAATTAAGCAAGCTAAAACCGAATCTCCATTATTATCCAACAAAGTAATGAAAAATCTTAAACTTGAATCATGTGGCATGAATGACGTTAAAGTCTTAAGAAAATGACAAAATAAACTACTAAACGGTAAACATAATTGAATTTGAAAAAAAAAATTCACTCTTGATTAATTTTTTCTTTTACATTGTGGGATGACAAAGCTCATTATTGATTTAAATGATTGTTATTGGAATATTCTCCCTAACAATTAAATATTTTTTCTCATATTTTACTAGTTTTTATTATTCTGATAATTTTGTATTTCAAGCAGGTTATTTATTAATTGAGTTACTATAATACATCATTGAAAACCATAATGAGAACCTGCAGAAGATTTTTTCCTTTCCTTTTTAAAAAACTACCACTGTTCTCTATCAAAAGATTTCTAACATTACTTTGAGGACGATACAAAGATACCAAACCAGAACCTGAATCATTAATAAAATACACCAAATGACTACCTGCTTGGCTTCTATCATACAAAAAATCAAGGTGGCAGAATGATTCACCTGGCATTGCAAGCCTTTCTTTCATCAAGAACAGCCAATTATCATCACCATGACCCTAACTCATATGCAGATTATTACAACTTCCATATGATTTATACCACAAAGAAAAGAAACTACTAATATAATTACCAAGAAAAATTTCTCCCTTTCTGTGTTCCATTATTTTATTCTGTTCAAAGCTACTCTCTCAGCCTGTCGATCAACTCTCTCCAAAGGAGTAATCATTTGCGGCATTGTCATACCACCAGAAACAATAATCTCTGCCAGAAATGAAAGGAGTGACAATTAAGTTATGGTTCGATTTAGGTCGAGGCAAAGTAACAATTTATAATTCCTCCTCCACTCCTATACTATGGTTTTTCGATTTAAATGCATCAATGCAGATGCTAAAAGTAAAATTGAAGCTATTCCCAACATAAGTATCGATGATCCATTAGATTCATTCCGACTGATAAACAATGATAGCATAAGTCACCTGAGGCTAAATTTATAAGCAGATCTTTAATGTATCGAACTAAACAACTTTGTGAAAGAAAATTTTACATATATTTAATAAATTATAATTCTGCATAATTTAAATGAGCACAGAACTGTTATATAATCACCCAATGAACAATTTTTTTACCAGATACTGTTGTATTAAAAAGCTAAATTATACTTATGAACGTTGAACTAAATACGAATTTTCGTTTCCGCTCCTTTAACTTTGAAAAGATTAAATATACTCTTGAACTTTTCAATTGTTTCAAAATCACCATTTGAGTCTACGGAGTTAAAAAAACTTCAAGGAAATATGACTTGATATCCTCATATATGTATCAAATTTGTCGTTAAACTATACACAGAGTTTCAGTTTTGCCCTTAAAGTATATATGTTTTCAATTTGGTATTCGAACTGTATATTTCTATCAAATATTTTTAACAGAAGAGTTAACATGAAAAGTGAAATTGAATATTAAAGTTTAAGAATAAAATTGGAAAATAGTAATAATTCAGGCAAAAACTATAATTTAGATCCAAGCCCATTAAATTTTTTTTAAGGATAGAGAGAGTTATAGGTAATATAAACAACTTACCAATTCCTTCTCGTATAGATAGGTTTGGTCTTATGATATCCTCTGCATTGACAAGAAATATATCCCCAATGTATAGGTGATTTGTTGGGACAAAAACACTACATAGCTCTTCATCTTCACTCTCTCTCTGCAATGGAAATCAATAAACAATGATAAATTAGCAACATGGCCAAAAATGATTGCAAAAGTCAAGGGAAAAAAAAGTAAATATAGAAAAAGATGATAAATGAAGTCAAAGAAAATATGTTGTCAGGTGAAAATTTCCCATGTTTTGCTGAAAGAGCTATTTTCATATTCCAAGTGAAGAGTTTAATAAACCCTAAACCCCCACCTCTCAAGTCATTGTAATTTGAAACATAGATGTAGTTTTAGATAAATAAAACTAAAATCTGACTAGTTCTTTGGAAGGAAAACAAGGTGACTCCTGAATAAAATATCTTTTTCGTTCCATAATAACTACAAAGCATTCTTGGTTTAGCTACTGCAGCTTTTTATGAAAAAAAGAAAAAAGAAAATGAGCAGTCCTTACACCAAGAATGCTTTGTAGTTCATGCCTTGCATGTATCATAAATTCATGCATTCGTTAGTTCTTGAAGAAAGAACACTTTTGATTTTCATTAGAGATCCTCCTCTTTTGTTTTAAGGCTTCAATGGTGTTATCCTTGTAAGCTAGATTCAGAAGAATGTAATCATTTGTTGTGGTCATGTTCCTTTGCACGCCAAATCTGGAACAAGTACTTTAATTTCTTTGGCGTGACCCAGGTGCCTAATAGCACATATTGCCTTACAATGGAAGAGTTTTTGTTTTATCGGCTTTTAATGATAAAGAAAATAACCTATGTAAAGTAGGCTTCTTTGCTATTCCAAAGAGCGACAGAGAAGAGTTTTCTAGGGGTTGAGGGTACACGCGATCTTGTTTGGGAGTTGGCAATGTAAATGTTTCTTTTTTAGTGTATACCTCAAGGCAGGAGTGACCAATAAGAGATTTTGGGGAATTGAAACTTTTCAAATGTTCTTTAAATAATAAATAAATAAATCCATGCATTGGTTAACATTTGCATGTTCAGCACCATATCACAATAAAAGCCAATATTACATCTGACCATCATTCATAAGCCACCCCCCTCCCCCTCAAAAATTTAAAATAAATAAAGGATCAAAATGAGTTGACAACAACATTCCAGACTCTGCATTTTAAACGAGAGAAAGAGTTTGTGCCTTCCATCACATGGATATTTTTACTATAAAAAAAAGAATCACATGGATAATGTTTGCAGAAGAAGTGTATTGAACTTAGCCCCCAATTTGGAATAACTTTTAGAAGGGTTTAAAAATGTTTTTGTGCTACAAAAAAGCTAAGGATTTTATTTTCCAAAAACAATTTTAGGCCTTTCTAAAATTTATTCAAAATGGGCAATTAATATAACAGACAGCTTCAGTAAATAAAGAATAAAATATATAAGTACCTGAAGAGTAACAGTGGAAGTAATAAAGCCAAATGCATATTCACCAACACGTGGATGACGAATAATTGCAACTTCTTTAAAAGCCGTGGTATTTTGGTCTGCATTAAACATAAAGCTGTTAGAGTCCAACTGGCATTTGACTATTGAAATTATCATACTCAAAGAATAAATCGTGGAATAACAAAATTGTCATCCAACTTGATCATATAACCAGGATATTAGTGCATATTTCAAAATTACCAGGAGAAATTGCTGCACTAATTTGTTTGGAGGCTGAATATAGATGCCTGACAAAGGGCATTCGCTGTATGAACCATTCTCCGAGCCAGAAGAGAGTGGAACCCAACCATGATGAGACAAAAATACCAACGAAGAATACAAAAAGCAAAGATGTTATGAATCCAAGGCCTGCAACAAAAACCAAACTGATGAGCCATTTTAAAAAATGAAACTGTATTCAAGGCAACGATATTTTGGACAGCGGACTACTCACAACGATACAAGTTTTAAAACGGGAAGTTTTCATTCGACTTTAATATCCATGCCTCAAAAAATATTAGACTTTAATACCCACAAAGTTTTTATGTTGTTGATTCCTAGGTGTAGGGCATCTACCTCTCTTCTACCGATTTTTACTAGTGGAGTAAAGTGGACCAAATATTTAACCTTTTACTCGAAACTATAATAGAATTGACCTGATCCATAAATGTAACCTTTCACTCTTTTTTTTTTAAATAATTTTTTTAGATAAAAAAAGTTTTTCCATTAATGAGTGAAAAGTATAAAAGAGGATGGATAGTCAACCGAGTCAAGGAAAAAATTGCAGTTTAACCTATTGCTGTGAGTTAACAGAACGATTAACACAAAGCAGTAAATACAACAGATAGAGAAAATGGAAATAGCTCTCAAATGGAGAATCCCGTTGGATAACTGATATTGAGGGATAAATTTAATCAGTTCAGTTGCTAGACCTATCCCCACACATCAAGCTTCATACCTGAAGATTCTATATTACCCACCCATACTGTTCGTCTGTTCCCAACCTCAAACATGCGATCCCCAATACTAATTATAGAATTCATGTCCCCACATCCAAGGTCTGCTTTCTAATTTTATTTTATTTTTATAATATCTGCTTTCTAATTTTAAGAACATAACAAAAGAAAAATCAACCCCTTGAGACAAACAGCTACTTTCCTGTAACCATGAAAATCAAGTTCTACGCCAACTCTAGCTGCCTGCTTATTATCACTTCAGTTTTGCTCCCAATCAAAAAGTTTCTTCCTATTCCTCGAATGGCTTCATATTGAATGACACCAATTCTTCCTCCAATTTATTTAACACCTCATACATTTCTAACATCTCAAAAGAAAAATCAACCCCTTGAGACAAACAGCTACTTTCCTGTAACCATGAAAACCAAGTTCTTCGACCAACTCTATCTGCCTGCTTATTATCACTTCAGTTTGCTCCCAATCAAAAAGTTTCTTCCTATTCCTCGAATGGCTTCATATTGAATGACACCAATTTTTCCTCCAATTTATTTAATACCTCACACATTTCTAACTTCTTCATCTCTTTCAAATCCATTTACAAGATCAATCTAACAACTCTAATACCAATTAGAAAGGAGCCTGATTTGGAAATTGGAAATGAAGGAAGATGAGGCTGAAATGTGTTAACATCTCAAATAAAATACAATAGTTGTTAGTCTTTTGAACGGACTAACTCTCTCCCAGAAGAAACCACCCGAAAGATTGCCTACTCCCTTTTTCTAACTCACTATTTATAATCTATCTTTCTTAGCAAACTCATTGACTAATTAATATTGTAGCCCCATAATGACATTCCTAACAGAACTTTCCAAAATGACAAGTGATGAGCATCTTCTGAACTACTTTGGAGAGAGTTGTTCATTTTATTTCAGAAGACAAGAACATTCTCATTTTCTTAGGCAAGAATACTCTCATATTATTTGTGCTTTGCTAACATGATTATTTTCAGACATTTACATCCAAATATGCATTTTTATTGACAGATGTAACATCGGAGAATTCTATATTCAACACTTGAAAGTTAAACCTTACCAAATATGTCAATCCCAAGCCGCTCATATAGTGGACTGAAGAAACCATCAACAAACTGAATGAACCACCACGTGACGAAAAAGGTAACCGCAACAGGAAAAAGAACCACACTGTAACATAAAAAAATTAAACAAAATGTAATAAAATATTTAGAGACTAAGAGCCATAAGGAAGACTAAGATAATGGTTAATTCTAATACCATCCAGTCATAAACTTCTTTGAAACCCAGCTTTGAAGTACATAATAGCAGGCCTGAACAGGATAGAGTCAAAAATTAAATTCATATGAAAGACACACAACAATTAAAAGAGAGAGAGAGAGAGAAGAGAAATGATAAAATTTGAATAATATGATAAACTAAAGAAGAAAGAAGAGGGAGAGAGAAGAGGAAACGGTATAACCCGTAAGACTACATTGTGAATTTTCTTCTCTAATTAAAACCTAAGCCTATTACATTGTTTATATAGAAAACCTAACCCTAGATAAGTAAGGAAAAGATAAACTAAATAGGAAGAGATAATTATCATAAGAGATAAGATAAATATCATATGAAAAAAGATAAATAAGGAAAATATATGAAATAGAATAAACTAAATTTGGCAGCTTTTCTGAAGGCCGTGGCATCGTTCATCATCAAATCTCTATAAGAAAACAAAGTTTTTTTTTTAGCAAAGATAAAAGAGAAAACAAAGTTAATAGAACAGAATACGCTCAACATTCAATATAAGACCACAAAAAAAGGAATAATATGAATTCTGCTATGCAAACATCTATGTTTCAACATAATAAGTAAACCAGCAAGTCTCTGAACCCCATACTATCATACTATGAATCTATGACCTCGAGAATGAGATATCTGTTTAAAATCAGAGATTTCATCGTAAAATCCTATGATATGTTTCAAGTTCTACAAATTAAGAGCACCTTATAAGAAACTGAATACAGATATTGATTTACGATGAACAAGATCCCTAGTTTTCAACCTAAGAGAAGGTATCTCGGATTGGTTTTCCTCCTCAAAGATCTAAATCTTCAGCTGTATATGAAACTTGTTCAGTGCTTCCTCTCATAACTCAATGAAATATTATTGAAATATGTTCTGCATCGTTGAAATCAGTGTCATTATTTGTGTTTCATTCTGCAATAAATCAATCCCTAAGACTGTATACTGAATTTCCTTGAGTTTTTGGCCATTCAACAAGTTCTCCACGACAAAGTTTTTTTTTGGATAAGAGACATTTCATTGATAAATGAAAGGAGGAACACAAAAAGAAGGGCCCCAAGGATTACAAAAAACTCCTCCAATTGGGGATTATAAGAGAGATGGAGTAATTACAAAAGGCTTTAGAACTACCCAACCACATAGAGCTAAATTGTATAACTAAAACCCAAATGAACTTGTGCTCCGACGGCAAATCATTGAAAACCCTTTTATTCTTCTCCAGCCAAATAAGCCAAACAAGGGCACGGATCGCATTGCGTCAGAGGACAAGGGCTTTCTCCTTAAAATTAACACCACAAAGCAAACCGCGCAACAGGGACTGGACCTGCGAAGGCAGGAGCCTTGAAAATTGAAAATACTGAACGGATTACCCTAGAGCTTAGACGTGAAAGGGCAACACCAAAACAAATGAGTCGGGTCCTTGGCACTAGAGCAGCATAAGGCACAACGATTGGGGCTCAAAGCCATAAGGGGAAACCTTCTCTGAAGCTTGTCAAAAGTGTTGAGCCCCCATGGAAGACAGTCCAAAGGAGAACTTTAACTTTCTTCGGATAGCCGTCTTTCCAAATAACCTTGAGGTATGAAGCTTGAGGTTGGGAACAGACGAACATTATGGGTGATATAGAATCTTCAGGTATGAAGCTTGATGTGTGGGGAAAGGTCTTGCAACTGAACTGATTAAATTTATCCCTCAATATCAGTTATCCAACGGGACTGCCCCTTGGGGGCAGGTTATTTGAGAGCTATTTCCATTTTCTCTATCTGATATATTTACTGCTTTGTGTTAGTTGAACTTCATTTCAGTTAGAATTGTATCAGTACTCATACTTTGACCTAGTAAAATGTTGTTTAAATCCAAATCCATATATAGTCAAATTCACTCATACCACTAATGTCATGGTCAACCATTGTTCATCAAGTCGTTGGTAGGTTTCAACAATTTATGTGTTCGAAATTTGGGGTGGAAAAAAAAAAGGAATATCCCAATTCCCAACTATCATCTTAAAAAATAATAACACAACCTAACAGTAGTCGCGTATGCTTCAACATTTTCTCCGACAATTCGCATACTACGTTGTTGTAACTTGTAAGGATAATAATAACTCAACCTTTTGGAGAGATAATCCAATCAAAACATAAATTCCAATAACGTAATTCTTGTCATTATGGTCAACGTCATTCAGACAGTAATGTCTTCAATTTTCTATTTATACCCATCAGAAATTTCAAAAATTTCAGTCCGAAAGACGAAACTGACATAAATTCAGCATATATTTGACCACTCACTCAGATCAGACCCCAAAAAATAAAAAGCGCGATCCAATAAATTAGGGGAAAACAGATCAGAGGAGAATTCGGAAAATAAAAAGGGGGAGAGAGATACAGACCTTACGAGTGGAGGAATTAGGAGAAGTTGGAGGAGATTTGACAGGATCTTCGGGATCCTGACCGCCATTTTCAGATTGACTGAGAGGAACCGAAGTCGATTCCTTTTCTTCAGCCATAAATTTGTTGAAATTCAGTTAGAATTCACTCCAATTTCAAAGCAATGGGTAGTTAGTTATATAAATGAGGAACGAATTCGGGAAGAGGAAGCTGAAAGCGTAACAATGGATGAGAGGTTGGGGTTAGTTGAAACTGCAAGCAAAGCAGAAGCATAAACACGTGATTAGGGAAGGATTTAGACAAGGTGGGGTGGGGTTGCTTATTGCACAGTACAGAACACTCGGCACTCAAAACGTTATCCTCGTAATAATCGCCTCCGGTTTTGTCTATGGAGTCTTCTTTACTCCAATACAATATCCATCCTTCTCTCACATTATATTTAGTTAGTGTGTAAGGGTGTTTGGCTTTCGGATTTATTTAGGGGTGGAGTTAGGTGGTTAAATGAGAAATTATATTCGATATCGGAATTTATGTAGGGTGATGGTGAATGAGTGATGATTGAAATATTAATTAATAGTGTAAATCACTGATTCATGTCCGAAACTCATGAATTTAGACTTATATTTACAATTTATAAATAAGTTTTTGAACTGTTATTTTTATAAATATTGCGTCTAATCATGTTATATTGTGAGGTTATACGATGCTTTTTTTCTTTCTAATAATGAGTTTTCACCTTATTGTAAAATGTGTTGAAATAATTTTAAGAAAATTATTGAGTTTATCCGATAACTCACCGTTTAGATTGCAAAGTCAAGAGATAAACACATTTCAAATATAGTCAAAATATGATAATAAAACCTCTTTTGAAAAAAAAAAAACTAAATATATGTATGTGTAGTTTTTTTTTTTTTTTAAATATATATGTATGTGTAATTGTATTTGTTTTACATTTTTTATTCATATTAATATAATGTAATTCAATCATACCTTTTAGGTATTTTATCGATTTTCTTTTATCTGTCATTTTAAATTTGATTAAATAAATACTCAATCTATGAATCACGATATTGTAATAAATAAAATATAACTAATTTATATCAAACTAGTTATTTTTTATCAAATACAAATTTAATATTTAAATTTACTAAACTTAAATATTACTATTTTCTTGTGAGTTAGTCAACGTTTGACTTGATATAGAGTTGATATTAATTATCGGGTTTAATATTTGAATTCATGATTGTAAACCAACTTAACACAATAAAACCTATTTAATATGTCAATAAAAAAAATCGTCTTGCTACATATTAACATGGAATTTCACATAATCAACATAAAATTTACAAGTGAACCACTTTCATTTTTACCATAATAAAAAATCAGCATGCTTGATAAATACTCATCAAGCCAGATAATCACATGGACGTTGACTGACGTTGTTGAATGTTTAATACATATACATTGCTCAATATAAAATAACATTAATTGATACGAAAATATTAATTTGAGCATGTCAAAGTACTAGCTAGTTATAGACTAAACAAATTTCACAAAAAGGATCAACACGCAACTGGAAGGTTGATAACCTTTAAAGCTTATTTAAGATATAATTTAGTATAGATTTTAAAAGTGTTTAAAAGTATTTTTGAATAAAAAAAAAAGTCATTTTATAACTATTAAAAAACACTTTTAAAACATATCTCAAACGAGCCATTAGTATCGTTGTCAACCCCCAAAACCAGTTGCTTTTGCGCCAAGACAAGACAACCCTTTTCCCTTTTCTTTATCTCCTTCCTAGCTTTGTTCCAATGGAGCCTAAGACAGAGCAATAGTGCCTCATAATAATCTTTGATAAATATCCCACCGTCTAAAACACGCTCCACAACTACCAATCCTTTAACTTGCATACAAATTTAACAAATATTCCAGACTTTTCGGCCCTGTTTGGTTCACAATATGAAAAACATAATGTGAGATTATAATGAATTCATAGTTATATTATGTGAATTTGTCAGTTCTGAAAATGTGTTTGGTAACATATTCAAAATTTTGAATTGAAATTCATAAATTTGAGATATGTGTTTGTTTGGTTATTTATAAATTCATAAATATATAAGATTATGAATGAGAATTTTGTTTAGTATCCAAATCTCAAAAGTCCAACTATATCTATATTTTTCAAAGAAATTTATGTATGATGTATTATAAACATATTATTAGATTCCATTTATAAAAATATAATTACATTTATCGAATGAGCTTGATAATCAATTTAAGATTTTAGTTTAGTTTAGTTAAACTACAATAATGCTAATCCATGTAAGATTTTAGCTTTATCATAATTAAAAAATGTAATTAGTTAAAGTAGGAAATTATTTTTAAATTTATTTACTAACAAAATATGAAATACATTACTATCTGTTTGGAAAAATTTATATTAAAAATATAGATAAGTAAAACTCACAAAATATAAAAAAACTATAAAACTGTAGTGAGATTAGTAGATAAAATAGATATGAAGGCAAAATACATAAAAAAAATCTAAAGTAAAATAGAAAAAAACAATAATAATATTGAATAAGACTGAAAGAAGGAAATTGAGAGAGAAACGAGGTTAATTAAAGAAAAATCATTTCAGATACACGGAAAACATAAAAAATATGGTTTTCAAGTTTTTGCCTTCAGTTTTGGATTGTGGCTGAATTTAGTTTTAAAAAAAAACTCCACCAAACACGTATTCATTGTACACTGTTTTTTAAGTTTTTGAAAACTGATTCCAAGACATTTGAAATTTGAAAAATGTCAGACATTCTGAAAGGGCACCTAGGCTAAAAGTTATATTGGAATTAAAAAAAAAAAGAAAGAAAAAAGGGATGCCTTCGATGTGTTGTGTATAACTTTAAAAAGAAAATAATAAACAATGAGTTATAAAGTCAATTTAATGGGGCGGAGGCGCAAGAATGGACGGGTGAAATGAATAACTCAAAAAATATGAAACGGAAAGCGCGCTAAAACTCAAATTTCCCGCTAATCAATACTTTCTTTTTGGCGTTGGCTTCTCTTGCACGTCGCTTCCCAAACAAACAAACCAACCAACCAAAGCCTGGCTTCCCAAGCACGCTTCTCTCTAACAATATCCTAACAAGTAAACAGTGGCGAGGCCAGAATTTTTTTTTCGGGGGGGCAAAAATCTATATAAAAAAAGGATTGTATAAAATGTCAATTCCACGCCGGTTTCGATATATTATATTATAAATTAATATAAAGTTAGATTTTTAGATTTTGACTTGTGCCTAATATAAAGTTATAAAATGGATAAAAAAATTTACTAGAAATTATGTTAATTATAAAAGTATACATGTCTTCAAAATAGAGATAAATTTTAAAATAATTTCTTAGTATATTAAAAAATATATATTAATCTCTCAAATCATTGAGATTAATTTTCATTTCAAATGTTTTTTTAATCTAATAATAAGAATCATAATCAAATTAACTTTATTGTGTATCATAGAGATGTTTAACTAATTTTATATAATAACTAACAAGTTTGAAATATTTAACTAAAAGTACAAGTATGAAATAATAAAATTATAATAATTATGAAGCTCATGACATAAAACTATATAGTTATTAATAAAATTTGGATTTCACTGAAGAGACATTATTATTTATAATTTAGAAAAAATAAACTATTTATAAACAAAAAATTACACGCACTTCTAATTAGTTAATAAATATGAATTAAAATATTTATAAATGTTGAACATAAAATCATCACTACATAATTACAATAAAAAAAAATATAGAAGTAAAAAACGTATTTATTTAAAATTTTCATTTTATTAAACTTAACAATAAATAAGACATTGTATAACTCATATATAGACGCAACAAAATTATCAAGAAAAATCACCAATTATCCTATATATTTAAAAATATATATATATATTTAAACCATAAAAACTCACATTAATGAACAATAAATTGGATTAGAGATTAAAAGAGGAAATTTAATAGTGACAAACCTAAATGTGGGATAATATATAAGGAAAAATTGTTTTTTAAAAGATTAAAATGTCTTAAATATTGTATAAATAAGGGGCAACACATCAAATTTTTGAGGGGCAAAATTAAAAATTATATAAAAATATACATATAAAATTAAAATTTTAAAAATTTTGGGGGGGCAATTGCCCCCCCAAGGCCCTTAGTGGCCTCGCCACTGCAAGTAAAAATATATTTTTCATTAGGATGGGATCAATTTAATTAGGGTCGGTATTTGATGAAACAATTCATTGTATTGATCAAATCCAATATCAATGAACCATTTTACCGATACTTGTTAGATAAATTCACAATTTTTCATTTCCGAATGAGCCACTATGTGGATAAGATATTGGCCTTTTGTTTTACCATAAAAATTATATTGGCTTAATTCCTTGTTTTTTTCTTTGACTGTAGCTTTTTTTTTTTTCCGTAAAAATTCTCTTAATTGCTTTCAGTTTTCATTTTAATTCCTCAGGTATTGAATTCCTTATCTTATTTGGAAAATTATCTTTTATCTTGTCACTATTTTCCTTGTTAAAAGGAAATCAATCTTGCCTCGATTCCTTCTAATCAGTTGTTGTCAATTTGTATCTTTTATGGATTTTGTTTAATTGGTTGGTGGAGATGAGTTGGCCTCCAACGGCTCCTTGAGCTCTCCCTTAAGCACCAGACTACTTCTTCTTGGTGATAAATATGCAGGTTGTCTCTCAAATTCGGTTTAAGCTTGATGTGTATGCTATTAGCCTCTGGGTTTATCAATTGTTGGCAAAGAAGTATATTGTGAGTTTCTATTAGTCGCTCAACCATCTACGATTATCAAGTCGAAAGATTCTTGGGAAAACAAGTCTAATAACTAAAAATAAGAGAGTTTCTTGATCCAAATCCACAAAGGGAGCTTTTGGTACAATCAAAACAAGAATGAGAGGTTATTGATTCAAACGTCACAAAATGAGCTCGTGATTTAATCCACCGTAGACGACGTCGTTGCAAGGAGCAATCGAAGAAAAAGAAAGCAAAAGAGAGTTATTATTTTTGTTTGTGCCTTTTGCTTTAAATTTTTGTACTGAACTTCTAACGGATTTAATGGATCTTTTATGGGCTAACGCCCCGTGAGTTTTTACCGATTGGAAGTTTCTCATGTTAATCAATTTGTTGTGTTTTTCTATTTACATTATGTCTTTTACAATTCTTTCACGCAGTCACTATTGCAACGCCCATAGCTGTTACAAACTTCTCCATAATTGAAGCATTCGACATATTTGCATGGGAAATTATACGTGGTAGCCAACTTTTGAGTTTTGTTTTCATATATGCCACACTTTTATGTTTATATCATTAATGTAATTTTACAACAATAATTTATCAATAATGTAAATTCCAGTATTAAATTTATATCAGTAATGTAAATTTACAAAAATAATATATCAATTATAATCAAATTTTCGTAAAACAATTGTGGGTTAATTATATCTGGGTAATTTTGATATTTTTTAATCTTTGTGGTTTTTTTGAAAACAGAGACTCGATATTGACTATATGTGATAATAGCCCAGATTTACATCGTGCTATTTCGTCGAGCCGTCAGTGTTGTAACACACAAACCGTGTCTTAATCTTATACTCTTCTTAGACTTAATTCTGATTAAATTAAACTTATTAAAATCAAAGAGTTTAGGTCCTAACATTTTTTATTTAAAGCGTTTCAAAATCAAAGGTTTCATATAAATTGTTTTAAACCTTTTAAAAGTAAGGGTGCATATCCAATAATAAAAAAAAAATCGTTAAAAATTATTTTAAACCTTTTGAAATTCAATATTAAAAAAATGCAAGAAAAAAAAACCTAAACAATTACAAACCAAAAGAAAACAAAAAGTGACAAGAACACGTAAAAAAATGAAATGGACATAAATAAACAAAGTTAACAAAACGACAAAAGCAAGATATATATTAATACTGTAGAATTTTGAACTTAATAAAAATGGAATTTTAAAAGATAGCCAGAGGTGGGATTCAAGAAATGAAATTTGAGAAGAATGGAAAAATTAAAATATTTTGATCTATTAGAGGCAACAAATTTCTGAGTAACAAGAACTATGTAATGAAATTAATAAACAAAACAGTTAGAGAGAAAGATGATTAAAAGCATGAATTTATTATCTACGAGAAAAAAAACACTTACATGTTGAAATTTAATAAGAAAATCACGAACAAAAATGAATAAATAAATTTTTTTTTTTAAAGAAAACAAAAATAAGAGAGATGAACTTAAATTGAATAGGATTTGACAAAACCAAATCAAAAAATAAATAAGAAGAAACGAGATAAGGGAACACATAAACTTTGAAAAAATCAAATAATAAAAAATAAAGATACTAAAACAACTGAATTAGAGTAATAGAAAAAATGAGTTAAGTGATAAAATATGAATAAAAATTTAGAAAATCACACAACTAGACCGGTTTAGATTTAAAAAGGGGCTCTTTCGAAAATAGCAAAAATAGGTATAATATTTGTAAAAATAGCAGTAAAAAAACATATTTACAAAAATAGCAGAACAAATAAATTTACACCTAAAATATTACAAAATTGCCACTAGTAATTAGTGATATCTTCCCGAGTAATCACTGATTTACTAATATCCTGATTTTTGTGCAGGAATCACTGATTAGCTGATAATCACTGATTATTATATAAGTTATCACTGATATCTCTGATCACATAAATGAGGGTTTTTAAAAATCTGCTATATTTACAAATACTTTTTAAAACGGCTATATTTATAAATATTGCTAAAAATTCTGCTACCCAATGAGATTTCTCATTTAAAAATGTACTTCACTATATTTTGAATTGATAAGTTTAAAAGTGGGGAATTTAGGGGGTGTTTGGTGAATGTAAATTTGAATGAGAATATAAAACTTGTGTTTGGTATGTATGAATAAGAATAGAAAAAGTGATTTAGTTTTTTATTTAAATAATTTATTATATTTAAAAAAAATTAAATAACGATGTAATAATAAATTAAAATTTACAATAATATTTTACTTAAAAAATCATTTCATGATAAATTTCAAAACAATTTTTTATTTAAACAATAATTAATTAAAATTGAAAGAAACTATATTTAATATTTTTTTATGATAGGTTTAGTATGTCAATGTAAATAGTAACTATGAGATTTAGAAGTATGAGAATGCGATTTCAAACCCCCAACAAAACACTCCTTTAGAGTATTCTAAAACGGCAACACGAACATAACTCAAGTGGTTAGACATATGCTTCCTTTTCATGAAGTCGAAAGTTCGAGTCCCCCAAATTTGATGTAATATGAAAATAAAAAATTCCAAAACAGTGTCCAGCTTCAAATCAAAACCCTACTGCCCGCCACCGCCCCCACCCAACGCTCGATCATCAAGAAAAAGCTCTCTACCATTCCATTTCCCGCACTAAACGAATCCACTTTTTTGCGCGGGAAAATTCGAACCCTTCTCAAATTCCCACCCTCCCATTTTTTCTTGAATTTCATAAATATCCATATTCTTCGTTTTCTCTCTCCACCCATTTCAATTCTTATATAATCCAATCCCTCTCTTCTCTTACTTTTATTCTGCACAAAACCTGCTTGACAAAATTCCTTCCCTTTTCTTTTTCCGAGAAAATGTATGTGGTGAAGAGAGATGGGCGCCAAGAGACGGTTCATTTCGATAAAATCACCGCTCGTTTAAAGAAGCTTAGTTATGGCCTTAGTATCGAGCACTGTGACCCTGTGCTTGTTTCCCAGAAAGTCTGTGCTGGAGTTTATAAGGGTGTCACTACTAGTCAACTCGATGAATTGGCCGCTGAAACTGCTGCTGCCATGACTGCTAATCATCCTGATTACGCCTCTGTGAGTTCATATCCTTCTTTTTATCTCCATTTTGCTATCTGGGTTGTCTTCTGTTTTACAAATTTATGTTATTTTGTGCTTGTTCTTGTTGTATCTTTGTGTTCTTCTGTTCTTTCCCCATTTTAGAGGTTACCCTTTTTGGTTTTGATGGTTTTTGTGTCTTTGTTTCATTGCTACTTTTGATCCCTAGTTTATGTTGTATTTGTTTGTAAATTTTTGTTTCATATTGGTGTTCAAATGATCTCTGTATTTTGATTTGATAAGTTTATGCCTTTTTTAAACACAGCTGGCTGCAAGAATTGCCGTTTCCAATCTGCATAAGAACACCAAAAAGTTATTCTCTGAGACGTAAGTTTTGTTTTTGAATCTTATGTTTTTGGTACTAGCATTATTGTATGAATTGAAACAGATAACTCTTCTACTCTTAATATGGAACTAATTTTCAATCTTGTTTGTTGTTTAGCATCAAAGATATGTTCAACCATGTCAGTGAAAGATCAGGACAGAAGGCTGCTCTCATAGCTGATGATGTTTATGAAATAATCATGAAGGTAATATTCTGTCATCTCTTAGAAACCTGGTGCATTTGTTGATTGAATTTAAATGAATCTTGATGGGGGATTTTTTGGTCTATTGTTACATTTAATTTCCTTATATTAAACTTAATCGTTTAGATGTATGTGATAATTATAGTATTTACTATGAAAAAACTTGAATTCCTGATTTTGTAACATATTGAGTTTGATATTTCTGATGATGTTTTCTTGAAATTTTGAGTTCTAACTAAGTACAAAGATTTTCAATTGAAATTTTTGAAGGGCTTAGAAATTCTGTCTGGTGGGTGCTTATTTAGCTATGTACTTTATATCTAATGGGAATTGTCTCGTTATTCCTGTTTCTGTTACAGAATGCTGCACGTTTGGATAGTGAGATCATATATGACCGTGACTTTGATTATGATTACTTTGGTTTCAAAACTCTGGAAAGGTCGTACCTCTTGAAGGTTTCAGGGAAGGTTGTAGAAAGGCCTCAGCATATGTTGATGAGGGTTGCTGTTGGTATTCACAAGGATGATATTGATTCTGCTATTAAAACATACCATATGATGTCTCAACGGTGGTTCACTCATGCATCTCCCACCCTCTTCAACTCCGGGACCCCAAGGCCTCAAGTATGTTTTTGAGTTAGTCAATGCCTTTTATCATGATTGTATATATATATATTAAGAATTTAGGCTTTCTGAACTTGTTTTTCACTGTTTGCCCATTTTTATGACAGTTGAGCAGTTGTTTCCTCGTATGCATGAAAGATGATAGTATAGAAGGCATATATAGTACTTTACAGGAGTGTGCTGTTATTAGCAAATCTGCTGGTGGTATTGGTGTTTCTATCCACAATATTCGTGCTATGGGAAGCTATATTCGTGGAACAAATGGGACATCTAATGGCATTGTTCCTATGCTACGGGTTTTTAATGATACTGCCCGATATGTTGATCAAGGAGGAGGCAAGAGGAAAGGTAGTATGCTGATTATGAAGTTTATGTGCTTATGGTTCTCTTATCCTTATATTCTAATTGTCAATTGCAGGTGCTTTTTCTGTGTACTTGGAGCCATGGCACGCTGACATATTTGAGTTTTTGGATCTCAGAAAAAACCATGGAAAGGTAATTACAATTTGCTCATGGTATTAGGGGAAGCTGTCCCATTTTTTCAATTAATTTTTAACGAGTCTTCAACACGTTGGCATCACTCCTAATAATTTGTATACAAATGTCTTGACCTACTTTAACTATTTTTACACATAGGAGGAACATCGAGCTCGTGATCTTTTTTATGCACTTTGGGTACCTGATCTCTTCATGGAAAGAGTCCAAAGTAATGGAGAATGGTCATTGTTTTGCCCCAATGAGGCCCCAGGTCTGGCAGATTGCTGGGGGGAGGAGTTTGAGAGGTTGTACACTAGATATGAGCAGCAGGTAAATCCAATTAGAATATTCTTGCAGTTTGTTTCAGCAAGTGTTTAGAAGATTGTGGTCTTTTTCTTTTTTAATGATTATTGATTGTAAATTTTATGTACAGGGAAAGGCCAAAAAGGTTGTTCAAGCACAGAATCTTTGGTTTGAAATCTTAACATCTCAGATAGAAACTGGAACCCCTTACATGCTTTTTAAGGTAACCAAGCTTGTTGGTTTTTTTGATACATGTTTGTTGTGTAACTCATTTTATGTTCTTTTCTGCATTCTTCAGGATACTTGTAATAGGAAAAGCAACCAGCAGAATCTTGGGACCATTAAATCCTCTAATTTGTGCACAGAAATAATTGAATATACAAGCCCAACGGAAACAGCTGTGTGTAATCTTGCTTCAATCGCTCTACCTCGTTTTGTCAGAGAGAGGGTGAGCTTGATCAAACACCTGCTATTTTTGTGCAGTAAATCCATACTACCTATTCTTGGATTTCCATTCTTTCATTAATTGACTTCACTCACTTGTAAACTGCAGGGTGTTCCATTGGAATCTCACCCATCTAAGATTGTCGGTAGCAGAGGCTCTAAAAGTCGATATTTTGATTTTGACAAATTAGCAGAGGTTTTCATTCTTCAAAGTTGTCAACAGTTCGTATAATGTATATTCATGAGGATACGTATATGATTTTATTAATTTTGACTGTCTTCAATTTTTTTTTATCAGATTACTGCTCTGGTTACAACAAATCTGAACAAGATAATTGATGTCAATTACTATCCTGTTGAGACTGCAAGACGGTCAAATCTAAGACACAGACCTATTGGTATTGGAGTACAAGGTCTTGCTGATACTTTCATTTTACTAGGCATGCCATTTGATTCACCTGAGGTAATTCAGGCTTTAGCTTTACCTATTGATCTTGACATCCTTTAATATTTTATTTTAATAGTATATATGGTTACCAATTGCCAGGCTCAACAACTTAACAAAGATATATTTGAGGCCATATACTACCATGCTCTCAAAGCTTCTGCTGAGATTGCTTCAGTTGAGGGCCCCTATGAAACATACGTTGGCAGTCCTGTTAGCAAGGTGTGTAATAAAAAGTCATGCCTTGGTACTTTTTGTTATCTACCAACTTTTTACTCTCATAATTCATGTAAATGTAGGAATCGAGTATTACAGTTTTTTACTGAAACCTTACAACATTAATCGGCTCTTAATTTAATATATGTTGTTAATTAACATGTCCTGTGAGTGTGACTTGCATGGCTATTTGGATGTAAGATAATCCCAAAAATGTTATACTGGTTTACTTGTTTGCTTATATTGCCTTTGTGTTTTTAGGGAATTATTCAACCTGACATGTGGGGTGTGACACCTTCAAATCGATGGGACTGGAACGCTCTCAGGGAATCAATAGCTAAAAATGGGGTAAGAAATTCACTTCTTGTAGCTCCAATGCCAACTGCTTCTACCAGTCAGATTCTTGGAAACAATGAGTGCTTTGAGCCATACACTTCTAACATCTACAGCCGCAGAGTACTAAGGTTTGTCTTCCATTTTCTTCCCCTTTTTATAATGTATAATTTTATTTTCAAGTTTGGTATCCTAATCTCTCTTTCCATCATGCAGTGGGGAATTTGTTGTGGTGAACAAGCATCTCCTTCATGATTTAACAGAGATGGGTTTGTGGTCTCCAGCGCTGAAGAATAAAATTATATATGAGAGTGGCTCTGTTCAGAAGGCTCTAGAAATCCCGGATGATCTAAGAGCCATTTACAAGTATGATTGCTTATCCTTGCATTTCCTTCCCCCATACTTGATGTTGTTGGTTGATTTTCCTTTTGACTTGTGCTTAATTTATTGAACTTAGAACTGTTTGGGAAATCAAGCAAAAGACATTAGTTGATATGGCTGTTGATCGAGGATGCTACATTGATCAGAGTCAAAGTCTTAATATTCACATAGACCAGCCAAATTTTGGAAAACTTACTTCCTTGCATTTCTATGCGTGGTCGAAGGTATCATTCTCAAATTGATTGATATTTCATATTTTTGAAGGTCTATGATTATGGCAAAGAGTTTATATGTTTAGTGTGCATATTTCTATTCATCTGTAGTTAAACACTGAATTTCTTTGATATCACTAATGGAAATGTGGAAGCCTATTACACTAAACACTTCTCTTTTATAGTTAGGTCTTGAACATAATATTTTACATTTGACGGCACAATTTTAGTGTTCTAATTATGATAATGAGTGCGTATCATGTACTCTTATCCCGAAATGTGGTTCAGGAATTGATGTATACATTTGAATAAAAAAAAAAGAATTTTTTAGTTTACATTGTACTAGTTATGAATTTTTTTTTGTTTTTGTTTTTTTAAAATTATCATGGAGTTGTGTAGCTACTTGTTTTGCATGTGAAATGTCATGATTCATTTGTCTGTCTTATGCTACTGAAGGGTCTAAAAACCGGAATGTATTATCTACGAACACGAGCTGCAACTGATGCCATCCAATTCACAGTTGATACTTCGATGCTAAAGGTAGTGAGTTGTGAAAATTGAAATCTCCATACTGTCTTACTTTATAGGTTAGTCACCTAATTTATGCTATATTTTCCTCTTTTTTTTTGTAGGAAAAGGTTAAGGAAGAAGATGATAGTACTAAAATGGCACAGATGGTGTGTTCTCTATCAAATCCTGAAGACTGCTTGGCTTGTGGAAGTTAGAGATAACTTTGAGTTTGATATATATAGTGGTGTTTTTCTCTACTACTTTTTGATCTTCCCCATTCCCTGGCTTTTATTTAGTAGAGATATTTTGGTTGAAAAAGTTGATTATCTTTCTTCAAAGGGGTGACTCAAATTCTACTATCTGGTCAAATGTCTTGCTAACTAAAGAATAATGTAAATTTTTTGTATAGTTTTTTTTTTTTCTTTCGAGGGCATTTATTAGGTATGTTGTTGCCAGACTTGTACTTTGTTTCGAATTCATACCTTTTGAGTTCGATAATGAAAATGGATGCACTAAACTTCTCTTATAATTATTATTCCAAATCTGTTTTGTAGGAGCCAATGGGTTATTATCTTCAGTGTTCATTATGGAAGAACCTTTTCAAGGAGTGGGTATTCACCATTTGGGTTCTATGGTTTGTAGTAATCTTCTCATCACAAGAATACTCAAATCTCAATCACAAAATCGTAAATTAAGTATCCTAACCTGACATCAAAATAGTTAGTGTAAAAATATTTAACAAAGAAATTAATTTCAACTAAAAATGACTTCACTTTGATAAAAACACGTCCACACCTAACTACAAAACCATAGTAATTTATTTTAGGAAGATATTTACCTCGTGACTGGTCTACCTGTTGAAATAAAATTAAAAAAATGTTATTTTTATTAATTATATGAGACTCACTATTTTATTTTAATCAATAGGAATAAGACATCTAAGTTGGTCGAGGTTGGTGTTTTCCTTTAATTTATATAGTTAGGGGTGATTTGTTTCGTTGATATCCACAATGTCGTTTCCACGTTTGTATTGTTACCTTGTAGGAATGGTTGATTGCATCTGGTGTTCCATTAGAGACTCCGAAGCAAAAGAGGGTTTATATGACTCCCATGAAAAGAGAATATGATTTTCTCACGTGCCATCCAACATATGAAAAAAACTACATTGTTTTATCTTGACAAGAGTATTTTATTCCTATCAATTTGTTATTTTACACTTTTCATAATTAATTATAGATAAACTATTTGATTTAAGCTATATAAACGAGACAAGGGCGAGAAAACATATAATAAATATTAATAATTTACCACTTCATGATAATTCATTCATTCATAAATAATAATATTTGACCTTTTCTAAATTAGTATGTATCTTTTATTCGTCTAATATGATTTAATTTGATATATACAATTAATTATCAATAAAATAATCATAAAGGCATCCCATAGATAAAACAAATTTATATTAAAAATAAATCAATCCAATGATCTAACAGTAAAAAAAATTTATATGTTTATAGAGAATAAATTTAATTTTAATTATGTAATATATTAATGAAAGGTTCAATATTAAATTAGAATTAGATTTAAATGAATACATGAAATTTTTTATAATAAAAATCAAGTAATTTAAATATTTTATCAACATGAATTAATCTATACAAATAAAAAATACAAAAAAAGTATTGTTGATGCAAATAAATAAGAGTATAATTAGAAATTATTATAATAAATTTTCTACATAAATATTGCACAGACACCTAAATATTATTAAGTATTCATCTAAATTTTTTGTGCAAACAAAGTAATCTAAAAATGCCAAACATCTAAGATTCTAGTATCCAGATTCCTTACAAACAAACGGCCCCAAAAGGTATCCAACATTCTCAGGTATCCTCATTAAGATTCTCATTCATAAATCTTATAAAACAAACACAATATTTATTCATTTCCACTAGGTTAGCTCAATCCAAAGGGTTCCTTGTTTACATTGATGAAAGAGATAAATGTAAACAATACTTTCCTCATATTTTAATTGTGCAATGGAATTTCAAAATAAATTTTAATATGGAACAATTATTAAAATGACACTTTTTTACCTTCATTTTCCTTAATAGCCACAATTTTAAATTTGTTAGTAAATAGCCACATAAATTTGTACAAATACAAAAATACCCCTTGACATCAAATCAATCTCTTCTCTCCTCTCTCTTCTCTCCTCTCCTCTCATCTCCTCTCTCTCTTCATGTCACATCACTTTCTTTTTCTTTTTTTCTTTTTTCTTTTTTTCCTCTCTCCTCTCTCTCCTTCCACGAATCCACCTCTTTTATTTTAAATTCAATATCTCTTCACTTTTTCATTAATATTTCAAATAAAATTTCCCTCCCATTTCCCCCCCATTTTCTTCTATATATTAGATTTTCCCTACCCCTCTCTCATTTTTTTTTTCATTTTTTCATTTTTCTCTCATCTCTTCTTCATTCTCTCCCTCATTTCTTTATCCATTCCCTATCATTTTCTCTCAAACCTCCATTGATTCTTTTATTCTTTCTATTTTCTTTTAAAAAATCTACCATTTTTATCTTCTACAAATGTTTATTTTACAAACTTCATACACTTTTTTAATTTACTATCCCTCTCTTTAATTTCTTCTCATTCTCGTCTTTTTCATAAATATTTTTCACGTTTTTGTTCCGAATCTCGAAGATCTAAACCAAAAATAGCATAGATTGACGAAAGGTATTATTATTTTTTAAGTGTTTTAGTTTGATTTACGTATTTTGTTGTTTTATGTAGTATACATAATTTCTCGATATTGTTTTCTGCTATATATGTAATATATGCGATATACCTTTTTTTTGCAATATACGTAATATACATATTTTGTCTCTCGTCTGTTTCTATTTTGTTTGTCTGTAATATACGTCATGTAATATACGAATTTACATTCTTTGTTATATGCGATGTAATATTCGTAATGCACAGTCTGTAATATACATTGTTTTTACAATATACGTAATATACATATCTTGTCTATCGTTTGTTTCTGTTTTGCTTAATCAGTCTGTAATATACGTAATATAATATTCGTAATGTATTATCTGCAATATATGTAATATATGATTGTTTGTTTTCTAAATATATATTCTATAATATACGTAATGTACATAAGTGTTGTAATATACGTGATATACAAACTGAGGAAATGGTTAACGCATTCCCATCATTTGTTCTGTTTTTCCTTCTTCTTTTATCTTTTTTTACTATCCGTACACTATGTAATATACGTAATACACATTGGTTGTTTATTTTGCACATATCCGTAATGTATTATCTGCAATATATGTAATATACGACTGTTTGTTTTCTAAATATATATTATATAATATAGGTAATATACATAAGTGTTGTAATATACGTGATATACAAACTAAGGAAATGGTCAACGCATTCCCATTATTTGTTTTGTTTTTCCTTCTTCTTTTATATTTTTTACTATCCATACACTATGTAATATACGTAATATACATTGGTTATTTATTTTGCACATTAAATATTATGTATTAACACTCTTTTGTTTTCATTTGCAGGTTAAATGACATGTATATACATATATTTACATACCCGTGTTATTTTTCAAATGCATTTATAAAATCGGAGGACGATATACTCAATATACTAGAAGACACAAACATTTTACCTGAGAGAACGATATACCCAATATACTAAAAACAATATACATAAATGAATTAAAATGAAAATATGTACAAAACATACAAAATACAATAATTCAAAATCGAAATAAAGCATTTACTTAAAAATATTGAAAATATACAAAAAAATATTAAATGCAATAAAAACTATACACGATATACTAAATATACGAAAATTAGAGAAGAAAAAATGCATTGGGAAAGAAAGTATTGGGAAAGAAAAAATATCAGAAATGTCAGATATACGTCATATACGGAAGTGTCAGACGTGTCAGAATATACTTGATATACGGCAAAAGGGCATTTTTGGTATATTTAAAATTTGAATAGTAAAAAGTGGCTAATTCAATCACTTTTAAAAAATGTGGCTATTTTGTTAAATGACCCCTCAAAAGTGGCTAGTTTGATTTTTCACCCTTTTAATATCTTAGTGGTTTATTTTAGCAGAAAAAAATAATTTTTTCCCCTTAAACTTTGAGGGTATCATTAACTTCATTCTTAAACTTTGATCGTTGTGTGAGTGAGTCTTCTTCAACCCCAATCACAATTTTAAAATATATAAAAAAATAAAATATTGAAAACAAGTAAAAAACATATTAAGAAAAGTTATTTGACCATGTTTTCTTCATAACAAAACTGTATCAAACTGAATTGAAGTGATCATTTTTTTTTTTAAATTTAAATGATTTGGTTTTTTCTACAATTGAATTTTCACTTTAATTGTTTTTTCAAGCACACGTCTAATAATGGTCTTGTGATTCAAACGCCAACTAATAGTTATGGAACATTCTAAAATGCAAAAATGGACAATTTTGAATATGAGGGAGGAATAGAATATGTACCAATTCAATGGTGTGGCTGACTGAGGCAATGAGAGATTTAAGTGGAATGGGCGTCTCCGATTTTGAATTCAGACAATTAAATTATGTCATAAAATACGCTAATTTATTCTATAGGAGACTCATTTACTTTATATTTTAGATAATTATTGAAATAACATATTTTTCATATTAATTATTGAATATGAAGAGTTTACATATTTATCATTTTTAAAAACTATTTATACACATGTCACTTTGTTAAGAAAGTGTTTGATGAATCTTTCTAATTTCTAAATTACTCTCATCTTTCTTCTCCATCATTAGCTAATTTCTAAATTACCTCTTCCTATATCTCTGTTAGAATTTCTCATCGCCATCACCATCGCCGCCACCACTAAATTTTCTGATAAGAACAAAACCAAACTCGACAATCTTCCTAAAACCATCGATTTTCGGTCTATACTCATCCCAAAACTCAAATTTGACAAAACCTAAAAATTTCAACTTATTTTCCTCAGCTTTCTAATGAGAATTCAAGTTTTTCGTAAGATCTCAAACCCTAAAATTAGTGATAATCAATTATTGATATAGTAAATATATGGTTATTTACAATATTTCCATAGCCTCTAGGATTTTTGACATTAAAAATAAAATAAAATTAGGTTAATAGTATTGTAAATATTAAAGTCTATTTTAACGTATTTGTAAATGCTAAAAAAAAAACTTAGATGGTATGATATTGGTCCAATTCAATTCAAAGCAATCTAACAAATAAATAATAAATGATTGAAGATTGTTTGTTTAAAGGATTCAAGAAAGGCAATGATGGAAAAATCAAATCAAAGTTGTAAGGCCACAAAAGTGTATCATTTTGGAATAATGGAAGGTACCAAGACACCAATCACGATAAGAAGATTCAAAAACACTAATAGAAAGTGGAAATAGGCATAAAACATCAATATCTTTTTTTGGTATTTTCAAAAATGGTGTTTTTAAATTGTAATATTAAAATAGCAATTTTTTAATCTATATATACTATCTAAAAAGTGGCTTAGAGGAAAAACTTTTGATTTCCATTTTTACCCTTATAATTCATTTAAATTTCTATAATGTCATCATTCAAAATTAATAATCATTTTATTACCAATTAATTAAATACAATAAACAAATTTTATACTATCTAAATTTTTCTAAATATACTTTCTTATTATTAATAATTGAATATTATTACCAATTAATTAAATGCAATAAACATACTTTCTTATTATTAAATTAATTAATACAATAAACTAAAATTGTCTTCGGTTCAATAAATATTTCAAATATATTTTATCATGAGCTTATTTCAAAAATTAATTTATAATAATTTATTAGTCATATTTATAAAATAAATAATTTCATAGACTTATTAAATTCAAAATCAAACCCAGCAATCAAAGATCAAAGCCAAATTCCTTTTTTTTTTTTTTAATTATATTAAGACTAGGTCAAGCAGAGAAAACACACACTAAAACAATTCTCTCTCTAATTTAAATATATAATTATGTTAGAGTGATTATTTTTTAGAAGATCAAAACCAAAGGACATAGCATACCATCTTGTAACACCCCAAATAAATGAGGTAGTAGAAAAGTTTTGTAACTCACTAAATGAATTAAAAATTTATTGAAATTTTCACTTTTAATTTACTATATATATATACATATTGTAAATAGAGATGAACTAACACAACAATTTAAAAAACAAAAAATTAGATGTTTGAGGATAGAGTTATGGAAAGGAAATGAATATTAGGTATGAGTAACAAGATGATATAAAATCAATATTAATCTTTAGTCATCTACATGTATCCATCATCCATGAGTAATAAGAAGATATAAAATCATGAAATTTAAGTTTTTTTTCATCTTAAAGATATTTTTTAATATGGGTTACGTTAATTTCTTCCATTTCATTATAAAATTTGAATTTTCAAAATATTAGTTAAGAAAATAACTTCATAATAATATTGACATTTTTATTATAAAATTTGAAAGAAACCATGTGGCCCACGTGCATGACACGTGTGAAAAACCTAGTATTTATAAATAGCACTTTCATTATATTATGAAAGAGTTTGATTATTTAAATATAAGTTTCAAAATCATAAAAACTAGCCAAACTTGAAAATTTATTAAATTTTAACTTAAAACATCTCTATTAAAATCATAAAATACAATATTATTATTGATAATTAATTAATTTAATGAAAACAATCCTTAAATTAAAATAAACAATTTCAAAACTAATGTTATTTTTGAATATATCAATTCAAAAAGTGTCATTAAAGTGGATTTTTTCTCTCTTTACTATTATCAAAGAAAATTTTAAAAGCTCATCTTTCATTAAATAGTTGGAAGAAAAAAAAAACTCCCCTAACAAGTCTGAGAGAAAAAATACAAATTACAAACAACATTTTTTGAGTGTTTATGTTAAATGATGAGATTTTTCTTCTAACTCTTATTGATTATTTTTAAATTTTATTGACTAATAAATGAGAACTCGGGTTCTCAAACTTTCAGTTGAAATTTTTTTAAATAAATAAATATGTTTATTTAATTTTCACGTATTCCACTGTATTATTTATAATATGTAAAGTCGGGTCGTTACAACTTCAGCTTATCATTAGTTGAGAAGGAGAATCCGTTGAGTTGGCAAAAAAGGAATATTGTGAGCTGAAAATATCTTCTGTTGGAATAAATTCAATAATTATGGACCACACGTGTAATTAATTAAATGTGTATGCTATTTATAATAAGCCAGTTAAAGTGATCTAATAAAGTTTAGGTATTGGCATAATAGAGTTATAATATATTCCCATGGGCTTACATATATGCATAGATATCATTTGATATTTATAATTTATTGAGGGGCTAAATTATAAATATATAAACTTGTAAACTGCTTAAGCAGTTACAGGGTGGGTTATAGTCCTCATTTCCTGTCAGTTTTCACAGATCTTCATCTCCCCTTCAGAGAAGACTTCACACAGTGAAACTACAGAGAAATTGGAAGATCTAAACCCGTATGGTAATCACTTCCGTTCATGAAGTAAGGTACGCTTCCGCATTCGGTCTTTCGGCATTTTCTTCGTTTCTCTTGAATTCAGTCATGGGCTATTTAAGAAATCTCCCAACAAGTGGTATCAGAGCCTTCCCCTAACTGATTCATGAGAATTTCTTCTCAATTCTAATAATTTTGAATTGATTTTGGTTGAACTAAGAAAATTCAAAAGTATAGATTCATTTTGAATAATTTGGGTTTTGATTTCCTTGAGCATGATCTATTCGGTTTTCATCCTAAAGAATTATAGTCTTGTTTAAAATTTGTGTCGATTTTTATTAAGTTACGAAATCAATATACCTTTCGTTTGCTTGCCTCTGACAATTTGGGATATATTTTTTGTTTCGTATTATGTGGTTCCCAATTCTAAAGTTAGGTGTTTTTGGAGCAAATTAAATCTGATCTCTATTTTTATTTTCCGTTGTGTAAAATTCATATCTGTGAAATCAAGGATTTATGAATTTGCAAATTAAATTATGGGATATTTATATTTGGTTAGATTTATTCAATAAATCGTTTTACATATCTCACTGAAGTTTGAATTAAGAACTTTGTGGGAGTTTTTTGCAAATTAGCCTCATTTTTTTAAGTATTTTAGTATATGTCCAAACGTTTAAAGTAATTGGGGAAATGTCATTTTTTTTCTTCTGAAATCAGGGGTTCAAGACCCGTCTATGATATGGCAAATTGAAATCCGGTCTTCAAACCCGGAGTCTGACGTGTCACCCCAGGTAATTTGCATGGGAATAGAAGACGGGTGTTCAACCCCCGTCTTCTACTTTTTCTTTAAAGTCCGGTCTTGAAGACCGGACTTCTGTCAAATCATATTAAATACCCAAGCGGTAAATTTTGACATTTAAATGAAAACGGGGGTTCAACCCCCGTCTTCTATCTTCTCATCTGAGAAAATCATTCTCTTCCTTTCCTCCATTAAAACGCTTCAATCCGAGCTCTGGAATTCTCTTCTCTTCAATTCAAAGTTTTATTTAAAAAAATTGTCTAAATTTCTCTCTTCTCAATCATGAAGAGACAAATATCCACTGACTCAACGAATCCCTTTGATCTGATTTCTGATGAAATCATTTTCATCATCCTTGATTTACTAATCTCAAACCCAATTGATCTCAAATCGTTTTCATTAGTCTGTAAATCATTCTTCTCCATTGAATCCAAGCATCGCAAGATTCTCAAACCTCTTCGCTCAGATCATATCCCTTCTGTTCTCAAACGATATTCGCAAATAACCAATCTTGATTTCTCCTTTTGCCCTAGAATCACTGATTTCTCCTTGATCTTCATATAGAAGACGGGGGTTGAACCCCCGTTTTCATTTAAATGTCAAAATTTACCGCTTGGGTATTTAATATGATTTGACAGAAGTCCGGTCTTCAAGACCAGACTTTAAAGAAAAAGTAGAAGACGGAGGTTGAACACCCGTCTTCTATTCCCATGCAAATTACCTGGCGTGACACGTCAGACTCCGGGTTTGAAAACCGGATTTCAATTTGCCATATCATCAAAGACGGGTCTTGAACCCCCGATTTCAGAAAAAAAGGACATTTCCCCAATTACTTTAAACGTTTGGACATATACTAAAATACTTAAAAAAATGAGGCTAATCTGCAAAAAATTCCAACTTTGTGCCATGAATCCCCTTGTCTCTTGGAGTTGGGAAAAGATTCAGTTATTAAAAAAAAAAAAAACCCACCGAAACCGCTTCTGATTTATGAATTTGGGTGTAAGGCCTGAGTGTTCTTTAAAAAAAAAAATCGAATGATTTAAGGGGATTTCCCTGACAGAAGCCATGCATACACATTGATATTGTCAAAGATTTGGCCTATTTGGTAATTATGTGTTCAGATTGATGATAATGGCTACTGAAATTATTTTGAAGGTATTTGGTGGTTTTATATGATTATATTTGTGTGAATTAAAACTGACATATTTAGTGGTTACCATAGAATGTCCATATACATATATACGTATTTATATGATGTGTTTTGGATTTTCAAAAATCATTTTGGTGGAAATGAATTCAGGTGTTAATGGGTTATTAACAATAAAGTTTACTTAGAAATCATAAATTTAAATTTTGGGTATCTATATATATATATATATATATATATACACACACACATTTTACAATGATATCTTCCGGATATTAAGTTTATGATTAGCCACATCATTTATTTATATTTGGTAAATTCCAAATGGATTGTGGTGCTACAAATTGAGTTAAAAGATTTAGATAATGAATGTATCATTATTTGAATTATCAAATAAAGTCATGGAATATTATATATTCATGATATTACGGTTTTATGAACCATATCTTATTTTATATGGATGATTGGTTATATACTTTAGTCATAAAATATATAACTATTTGGTTATCATAAATTCAAAATTTGGCGTATATTTTTATAATTAAGGGATGTTAAAAGTTTAAGGTGTATGTGTATTCATGCGGATATAAGCCGGCCCAAAGGAAGGTTATTGTTTGGCAGAATTACATACACACTTGTGATAAATATGTGACGATTATTTAAAGTAATTTGCATGTAAATAATAAATCGATCTAAAGATAGTTTTATTATTTGACATGAACTTATTGTCAATATGTTATCACGTATCAAGATACCACTTGCAGTTAATATTACTGTCCAAAGACTTGATATTAATGATGTATCGGTATCTTGAGATGAGAATTGCCAGTCTTTGAATTTATTGATGATAAAGTATAAAGTGAGCATGGTTTGCTTGTTTTGTTCTCTACATTTATACATGAGGCATGTCCAACTAAGGGTAGGTTTTACCGACCACATGGAAATAAATTGGACTCCAAAATAGTAAACAATTAAGATATTGGCTAAACTAAACGATCCAGGGGTATAAATTCATTGATCCCAACTTTGGAAAATTTTTGGGATGAGATCTACAATATTTTTGAGGAAGTTGAGTTTGGGGAAGAAATAAAGTTAAAGATTATTGAGGATAAGAAAACTTATAAAGCTACCAATTTTATGTTGGTATAATTATTCCCGAGGAACAAACTCAACAACCTTAAGAATTAGTATGTTTAAGGAGATAATTTTAATCTCAATAAGCGCTCGAAAAGCAATCTTGCAGTTAAGAAAATACAAAAGGTTCTTACTCTTTAAAAGTGTGAAGTATAATGTATTTTTAGATATGCACGTCTTCGGATACCGCGTACATTTTTTGGTAATCCTGGTGTGGATCGTTAGAAAGCAGCCAAGTAGGTTATAAGGTAGAACTAAAGATTATATGCTCACATATAAGAGAGGTCGGATAAGTTAGAGATCATTTGGTATTCTGGCTCTAATTTTGATAGATGCCAAGACAGTAGGAAATTCACTTTAAGGCTATATTTATATATTACCTGGTGGATCTAAGTTTTGGGGAAGTGTTGAATAGACACTCATTAATTTCTTCTATTAAGGCAACAAAATTTTGAGGCATCTAATCATTGAATATGGTTCTGAATATTTATCACGGGGCTGCATATCTTAGAAGGTGTTGAAAGACCACTCAAATTTTATCGTGATAATAAATTAGTAATGTCATATTTTAATAACAGGAGCTTACATGTTCCTAGTTGTGAAGAAAGAAACAGAGTGAACAAATATCAATAGAGCACATTCAGTCAAACTCTATGATAGTGGATCCACTTCAAGGTCTTTCGAGAGCATACTGCTCATAAGGTGTTATCCTATATTAGGATATCTCATTTCAGTGGGAGTTTGAGTCATTTTTTATTGCTCTATATACGGTTTTATGGATATATTATTCAAGTATTTTGGATATTTTCTGATCAGAAATAAGGAAATTAAGTTAATTGCACTATGTTATATTGAGTTAAAGTTTTGATCTCACTAAAGTAAGGTAGGACTAGTTGAAATAGATATGTACAGATCACACTACATATAATTTCCATGCTATGCATCCATGGTTGATCTATGTCATTTAGTTGTATTGGTATTTGTGACCATTGATGGGTTTAGTTACGATAAATGTGACGAAAACCGCTTTGATCCAATATTGATATAGTTAATGGACGAGATTGTTAAGGTATTCTATTTATGATAGCAATTTTTGGAGCTCATAAGGTTTAAACACATTTGTAAAATTACATATGTGGTCCAATGGGAGATTGTTGGAATAAATTCAATAATTAGGGACCACGCGTGTAATTAATTAAATATGTATGCTATTTATAATAAGCCAATTAAAGTGATCTAATAAAGTTTAGGTATTGGCATAATAGAGTTATAATATATTCCCATGGGCTTACATATATGCATAGATATCATTTGATATTTATAATTTATTGAGGGGCTAAATTATAAATATATAAACTTGTAAACTGCTTAAGCAGTTACAGGGTGGGTTATAGTCCCCATTCCCTGTCAGTTTTCACAGATCTTCATCTCCCCTTCAGAGAAGACTTCACACAGTGAAACTACAGAGAAATTGGAAGATCTAAACCCGTATGGTAATCACTTCCGTTCATGAAGTAAGGTACGCTTCTGCATTCGGTCTTTCGGTATTTTCTTCGTTTCTCTTGAATTCAGTCATGGGCTACTTAAGAAATCTCCCAACATCTTCATGAAGAGTTAGTTATTTACACATACTTTTTGTGTGAGTAAGCAGCTGAAGCTTCTGAAAATTCAGAGATATTGAATAACGATTGATTCCTATGTATATAAGCTCTATGATCTTCTCAATTATTCCTTGTTAATTTCTCTTCTAGTTAATTACCGTTTCATGGAATCAATTGCGTCTAGTTGAGTTTAACTTAGTTTTTAATTGTTGAGTTAAGTGGTTAGTTCTTGGTTAATTTGTATTGTGAAATGATAATTTCTTCAACAATATACCCTCAAATTTGTCCAACGATGAAGTTATACTATTTCACTATAAAGATTAGAGTTTTTGCTATTTCCATCTCATGTATGAATAAACATGTGTTGTTTGGGTCTAATAATCACTAACCTTATGTGAATTTGACTTTTTTATAGGCTTTAAAATTCAAAAATTTGAGAATTTTACTCTCTTTTATCATCATCAATATATATATGCTCAAATCCTAAATCTCACATGTCTACTTCACATATGATATGAGATAAAAAAATATAATCCCTAATTATTCAAACCGAGAAACTAAACTTCACTGATTAATTAAACTTCACCAAGTGTGATCACTTTACTTTAATTTTTTCAAAACACATCTGTCCACTTATCACGAAGTCATTATCTATTAAAAAACTAGGGTAAAATACGTTTTTGGTCCCTGTAGTTTCACTTTGGTTTCATTTTCGTCCCTGTACTTTCAAAACTGACTTTTTTCGTCCATGTACTTTCCAAAACCCACTTTTTTAGTCCTTCTGTTAACTTTTCTGTTAGTTGACTGTTAGTCACTCGCTGACAAGGTATTTTCTATGACGTGGCAAGCTGACATGGTAAATTTTAAATGATGTGGCATTTTATTGATTTTAAAATTATTATCTTTCATCTCTCTCATAACTTTCTCTCTCCTCTCTATCTTTATCTCTCTCTCCTCTCTATCTCTATCTCTCTCTCCAGCTCCAACGCCCAGCTCCAACAAGCCAAAAATCGTGGATCTGGCCGAGGGAGAGGTTTCCAAAGGTTTCTAGTTGAAGGGGATGGTAGAGGAAGGACTGCCGGCTGGTTCTGGGGCCATCTAGTGGAAGAAAATCATGGAAACGATGCCCACGTTCAGATCTGGATAATCGATTTGACGACGAGAAGGAGATTTATTTGCAGGAATCGATGCCAATTTTGTTTACGAAGCCGGAAGGAGATTTGGATAATCGATTTGACTACGAGATTTGGATAATCGATTTGACGACGAGATCGAAGCCGGAAGGAGATTTGGATAATCGATATGGCGAGTGGGAGAATTACGGTGACATTTCCGAGAGTCCGAACCAGTGCAACGTTTCGCACCTGAATCGGAATCAGAATGTTTCAGATTGTATTTCAAGGGTTTGGTTAGTGAAGAGAAAGTCGGAGATGTGAAGGTGATTGTGGCGGTGGCTGCGGCGGCTGTTTGTGATTCAAGCGGTAATTTACTGATTGATTGAAGGTCTTGAAGCAGCTCTTGCTTTTCCTTTGGAAAATGTTTCCTTCTTCTGTGATAACAATACGCTTTACCAATATGTGAGTTTTAATCATTTGCTATAATGTTTCAATTTTGAGCCTTTAGAACAAGAAATCTCGATTTATGGGAGGGATGAAGCTAACTGAGATCTTGACTTCTTTATTGCTGGCTCTTCCTGTTTTTGTTGTTATTGTGGTTCTTTTTCGGAATCCAACGGCAGATTGTTCTCTGGGTTTTGCTCAAGCTCTTCCTGTTTTTGTTGTTTTCGTTCTCTGGGTTTTTCGAATCCAACGGTAGATCGTTCTCTGAGCATTCTATTACCGAGAGATTCCGATGAAACTCCATGAATTAGGAAGGAAGAAGAGGAAGACGAAGAAGAAGAAAAGGAAAGAATCAGAGATAGATAATTTTAAAATCAATAAAAAAATATTGTTTTAAAGTACTAAAATGCCACATCATTTAAAAATATTGATAAAAAAATCAAGTCAACCTGCCACGTCATAGAAAATACCTTGTCAGTTAGTGACTAATAGTCAACTAACAGAAAAGTTAACAGAAGGACTAAAAAAGTGGGTTTTGGAAAGTACAGGGATGAAAAAAGTCAGTTTTGAAAGTATAGGGACGAAAATGAAACCAAAGTGAAACTATAGGGACCAAAAACGTATTTTACCCAAAAAACTATATGTTTTAACATTTTAATATAATATTCATATTTCTTAATCTTCCTAATTAATCTTGGGTAAAAAATCTGGGACCCACATTCTTTATATTAGCATTCAAATTAAGAAAATAGAGATTCTTCATCACCCACCAATTATTCTACTTCTCACATTTCTGTCTTCTCCTTCTTCACGTTTCTACCTCTTACTTCAAACTTGGATACTCAACTTTGGTCACAAAAATTGTCCAAAACAAAAAAAATCCTCTAGTTTGTTCCTTCTCGTCTGTGGTAACTTTGTAGCTCGTTCCCTGCAATCTTCCAAAATTTTGCACCGATGTTCTGCTTTGATTTCTACCTGATTCGATTTTATAGTAGAATGAAAGGCAGAGATTAGATGCTATTATAAAAATTGTGGCGATGGAGATTATTTTCAAAGGAGATGGTAATATTTCTTAGACAAAGACTTGTTGAATACTAATGTAAAGAACGAGAGTCCTGGTTTTTTAACTTAAAGTTAATGAGATAGGTTAAGATTAAATATAAATATTCTATTAAAATATTTAAAAAAAAAAAGTAAAATAATACGTGTTAAAACAGATGGTGTTTTAATGCTGATGTCTTGTTGATAAGTATAGGGTGTGTTTTGAAAAATGAATTGTGGGGATGATACTTAAAATTGGATAAAAAGTACCTAGGTAATTTTTACCTTTTGCCCAAATTTTAATTTAAAAAAAAAAAGATACTATGATGGTAAGAACATGTACGGTGCAATGGTTTGCATAATTTTCTTAAGAAATGGAAGAGATACCCCTTAAATTCAATGTACGGTCACCTCGTACATTATTATTATTTTTAATTTAAAAAAATTAAATTAGATATTTTAAAAGGTTATCCATATTAATAACCCCAATAAAACAAGTGACGTGTTTTTAGTTTTGACAAAGAGAACAACATCACACAGTCTTTTTAAAGTCAAGCTCTTACATCAATGGTCAACTGGTCGGTTTGCTTGTTTTGTTTGCCTCTTAAAAATACAACACTCAACTAACTACCTTTATATCTTTAAGGGGGAAAAAAAACTAAAAAGTTTCTTTCACTTATACCCATCATCATCATTACGATCTTAAAATCTAGATCAAAATTTCTTTAAAAATACTAAAAAGAAATTATCAATAAGAAGAATATTTTTTAAAAAAAAAAATGCCAAGAGAGAATTTTTTTAACAAAAGGAAATTGGTTAATGGAAAATTCGGGTTTTTTAGATGATTGTGAATCTAGTAAAATTTACGTAATATTTACATAAATAGAATTTTGTGTGTGTAAATACACTAACTTTTATGTGAGACAATCAATGATTAATATTAAATTATATATTTATATTAATTATTAATTCACACAATAAGCAACTATATAAAATTGTGCTCTCTATTGAATTATATATATATATATATATATATGAATAAGGAGAAAAAAATGAGAGGAAAATTGAGAAGTAAGTCGGCATAGAAAGTTAGGAGTTTGATATTGACTTTTTTTTTGTGTGTGTGTAAAGTCGGAATTAATTATAGTATCCACAATGTTTTTGTCGACACTTGGTTCTCCCAAATTGTTTCTTTTCTACTTCACATTTTCAGTCTCCTATTGTTACATTAATATAGAAAAACTCATAAAATCTTTCACGGTCAGCCTTTACTAGGTGACGTTTTGCCACCAGACTATTATTTAGATAAATAATTTTTTAATATCAATAGAACAAGTAAAAATATCTAATTCTTATATATTTATTTTCATCACTTTAATTCTATTTTCTTTTTTTGAAATTACATTCAATAGTATTTTTTCTATCTTATATTAAAAAATAGTAAATGTTTGATTTATTATTTAAAAAAAATCACTTTTCTATTTTAATTAAATAATAAATTGTTTCATTAAATTAATAAATTATTTTTCATTATTTCATGACCATTATTATTATTATTATTGTTTTTAAGAATTAATTACAGATATAACCACTTTAATTCATCCAATTTCAAAATTAATGACAAATTACAATAAATTTTGAACATATCCAAGAACAATCATTTCTGATTGTTATTCGGTGGATCTCGTTTAAATATTTTACCTATATACCCCGCATTTTCCTTTTCTAATTTCTGCCCACAGGGCCACACCTCTTTCCTTTTCTTTTCGAACGTTTTTAAGTCATCTTTAAATGCAGCAATTTTATTCTCCTTCTCTAACCACCAACATCGTCTCTCCTAATTAATTAAGATTTTTTTTATATTTAATTCAAAATAAACATGCTTAATTTTAGGGGTATTTTCCTCCTTTTATATTCCCTCAACCTATCTCACTCAATCAGTTTATAATTTCCCAGAAAAATAGTTCATCCCGTTTTCTTCCTCTACTTCATCTCATTTTTTTTTTCTTTTCAAAACTTCTATCAATGGCGGACAAACCCAAATAAAGTTTTTTATTGTTTTTTTTCTTTGTTCACTTTCTTTCTTTTTCTTTGTTTCATTTTCCCTTTCTTCATTTTGTTCAGAATGAGTTCATCAATCAATTTATATTTGTTTGTCTAGATCTTATTCTCCATTCATTTTCGTGGTTCCTGGAATGAAGACAATGATTCTGTTTAATAATAAAAAATTCCTTGTGTTGGTTAACAAAGTTAAACGGAAAAAAAAAATCCATTTAACTTTGATACACACTATCTGTTGATAGAGGTTGTTACTTGTTCTTGCGTAAAAATGGACAACTTCCACGTATGCAACGAACTTAGAATATAGGATGAGTCGAAGGTAGTGTGTTTGCACTGGTGGTGCTGCGTACAGTGGCAGATCCAGGATTTAAGTTTAGGGGTGACACACAGTATGGTTGCAACTTAAAATTGTCAAATGATAAAAACTGAATCAAACCGACTAAAAACTATAGAAATCAATACCTTAAACCCTATATGTCAAAATTGATTTGACACATGTCAATTTCAGTTTTGACACATAAACATGTCATTTTAAGTTTGCAATTTTTTTTCTTCATTTTTTAATTGATTTTGTGTCGGTTTTGTCCAAACCTGACGTAAACTGAACAGAAACAACCCTAACACACAATACATGCAAACATATAATTATTTAATATAATATTAATAACTGTGAAAAAAAGATCTAAATATACATCAATGGTATTTAATTGATTGAAAACTAAGTCAAGTAAATATTATTAAATTTTAATTCTATTCATTTTTTTATGTTGAATAATCATTTGATTCATATTAATTATTGTACATAGATAGATAATAAATAATGAATTTTTTTTATTGGAAATGATATGATATTTATAATATAAAAAATTAATTAAAATTATATTATGATTTAAAAATCTAAAAAATGGAACTATTTTATTTATATGAAATTAAAATATAATAACTACATGATTTTTTATAAATTTTATAAAATAAATAAATACAATTCTAAAAAAATACATATGATTCTAGGGAAATTTACTGAAATGATCTTGAAAATAGAGCTCTGATGAAACTTGACCTCCATTTCTAATTTTTTATTTAAGAAATTCTACGTGTAATGATATACTTTCACCCACAATATTACTAATACTCATTGTTTGTTGATTTGGTAAGGAGAGTTAAATGGAAGACTCCGTTTAACACAGATAAACATAGACTTTTAATAAAACTGATTACTCATAAAAATCTCAAAAGGTATGAGGAGGGATCTGATTTGTCATATATATATTTATAATATTTTATTTTCAATTTAATCTTGTATTTGGTTTACTTTTGTTAACATTTTTTCTAAAGAAAATGAATACTTATTTTTTTTTTTTGATCTATCAATTATACATAGTTTATCATTATTAAACTAACGATGGTATTGTTTAAACCGTTCCAAAGATTAAATAAGTATTAATGGTGATTGGAGGATGATCGAAGAAGAAATAAATTTGATATTTTCTTGGAACAAATAAGTATCAGAAACTTGAAATTTTTTTTCTATTATAGTTTTAATTTTTTTAGATTTAAATTTTCCTTTAATTATACAAAATTTAAGGGATTTTTTTTCACAATATAATTTAAATTGATTGGTGGTTGATATATATATATATATATAAATTTTAGAAACCCGTCTTTGTCTAGAACTTGATGGGTACGTTCCGCGTCTATTTGACATTTATTATTATTTCAGTTAAAAAAGGGAGTTTGAATACAACAGACCGAATAAGAAAGGAAATTAAACATTTGATTTGAAAAAAAAAAGAAAAAGAAAAAAAAAGATGAATATTTCAACAGAAAGAATCCTCAAACGAACTCTCAAGTTGAGAGAGATAGCGAGAACCGACCTTCAATGGCGGTGAGGCAATTCAAAGTTTTCAAATGGGAACACACCCCAATCTCTACAGATACGAAGCAAATCATTAAACCTCTGTTTCTCTGTCTCTATTTCAAATATAATCTTCTCCCCCCATGATATTCTTTCATTACAAGAAGAAGAAGAAAAAGAATCGAAATTGACTAATTTCTCTACCAGAATTGAACAAAAGAAGAGTTTTTTTTTTAATTTTGCATGGGCAACCCTTCTGACGAATTACCCAAAAACCCGAATTCAACATCAGAAATGTCGTTCATGGGTGGTTTTACTTTTAGCAGAGAGAGGGAGATGTCTGAAATCGTGTCGGCTCTTACCCATGTAGTCGCCGGAGATGTGCCAGATAGGGATTGGGGTTCTTCTGCTCACGGCGGCGGTGGAACTAAGAGAGAAAGAGAAGCAGAAGAAGAAGACGAAGACGACGGCTCTGTTTCAAGGTTGCTTCGAACTTTTGGAGACTTTCCTTATCCTCATCCTCATAGTGGGTCGTCCTCATCATCCATTAGAATTTCAGGTAAGCTTTTGAATTTTTAATTATTCATTGCTGCCATACAAAATTTAATTTGGAACAATGAGCAAGAAATTTCTCTATTTTCATGACATTTTTTTGGTCGTTTTCTATGAAAATAAAAAAAAAAAGTTCTAGAACCATTTATTTATTTATGAATTAAAGTATATAGATATTTCAACCAATAATACTTTTTAAAAGTGATTTTAAAATTAACAGATGTTTTAAAATATTTTAGAAATGACATTTATGATTCCAATAATTTCAATTTGAAATTTATAACTATACTTAACTTTTTTTAGCAAATCTTATCCTTAATTTTTGTAATAATAAATTATTTAATCGAATTAATACACGTCACACATGAATAATAAAGTAAATTACCAAATTAAAACAAAAAAAAGTCATTAAACGGGTGTAATCTAGAAGTTTTATAAGGGGATAAAACATACTCAAAATTAATCAAACATTAAAAAAAGAAGAATAATTAAATTAAATTATAATTTTCAGGAGATTCAAGCGATAACGTAGTCTTTACAAGGCCACAAACAGAGACAGCATCATTAACAACATCAATATACGAATACGGCGGAGAGATCCCGATAAAGGCGGAGGAACCACCGCCGAGAAGAAAATACAGAGGCGTAAGACAAAGACCATGGGGGAAATGGGCTGCAGAAATCAGAGACCCATTCAAAGCCGCCAGAGTTTGGTTAGGTACTTTTGATACGGCAGAATCCGCCGCTAGAGCTTACGATGAAGCTGCTCTCCGATTCAGAGGCAGTAAAGCTAAGCTTAACTTTCCTGAGAATGTCAGGCTTCGATTAATTCCGACCACCGATTCCCCGGCTACCCAATTGACTAATCCCGATTTCACGAATACCCTTTTCGCCATTCCGACTAATTCTGAACCAATTGTTCATTCTCAATCGATTCCGATTCCGATTCATTCTGATGATTTGACGGCGAGTTTTCTGAATTTTCAGCAATCGACGGATATTTTTGGTGAGATTAATAATAACGTTTCGTCTTCATCATCAATGGATTCCCTAAATTTCCAATCTTCTTCTTCGATGGGGATTTCGAATTCGTCAATTTCTTCGGTTTCTTCGTCGTCTTCTTCGCCGATTGTTTCAGTTGGATATCGCTCTTTTCTAAGTCACCGGAGCACGGGTGGTGACGATGAAGATTATTCGATTCCAGAGTGGTCTCAATTTTTACATCATGCTTCTTCTTCGTCTGGGTGATTTTGATTACTGATTTTATTTCTCTAGAAATTTCTTGATAAATGGATGATTTTTTGGGGTTTTTCGTTTCTTTTTTGTGTAATCATTTTTTTTTTAAATTTTGAGAATAATAGTTTGTGTAAAATAAACTTTAGGGGAGTTTGGTATGCGGGAATTTGATGCCTGTGTTTGAAGTGTGTTGGAATATGATTTAAATGTATGAGAATATGATGTCTGTGTTTGGAATGTGCTGGAATTTGGATTTATGGGAATATGATTATTGTTTTTGTAGTAAAGAATATGATTTGTTTTTTTATTTAATTATTATCTAAAATTTAATTAAAAATTTGAAAAAATAATTAATGATATTAAATTTAATTAAATTAAAATTATCAACTATATTCTATTTATAAGTTTGGATATTTTTAATTTCATTTTAAATATTATTTCATAAAATAAAATTGATGAAATATATATGAATCAATTTTTTACAATCATGTATTATTATATAAAATATTTGATATTAATTGACGTTAAAAAATAAATGATTATTGTCATTAAATATTTGGGGTTTAATAATAAAACAAATTTATTAATTTTTTAAAAAAAAGAGTGAAAATGTGCTATTTAAAAAAATATTGTATTTGAAATTAAGGTTGGAAAAGTACTATAAAGTAAAATTTATAGAAATTACTGAGTATATTATTTTGAACATATTTTTTTTAATTTAATTGTGTATAATATATTAAGTTTCTTTAAAAATAATTTTTTGATTTAAAAAAAAATATTTTTTAATTAATTAAATTAAAAAAAAAAATTGTATCTTGTTTAGTATAACCTATAAAATGCTTCTAATATTTATTTTTTTCTATTAGAAATACCAAAGAGCACAAAATTGGAGAGAATTTAATTAAACACTAATAACAATAGTAAATTTAGGGGAAATTTAGATGAGAATTGAATGCAATGGAATGAGTATTAAAAACTCATTCCCTTGTCAATCCCCGCAAACCAAACACCCTTAGTTACTAGAATTTGGTGGGAGTTATTCTTTTACTCTAATAGACTAGTTTCAAAACTGATATTTGAGTTGTTATTATAAACAATAAATAATTGTTACTATATATTGTTCATCATTTATATTTAACTAATAATCAAGTATAGCTTAATTTGTTTGACATATTTTCCTTTCATAAATTTGAAAGTTTGAATTTGTTTTTATTCAATTTGATGGAACTTAAATAAAATATATATATATATATTTTTTACATTAATGGTAGTTTATCTCAAATTTTAGGGAATTTTTTTTAGAATTCTCAGTTTTCATTCATTCTCTTTTTTTTTTCCTTCTAATCTTCTAAATTTGTAGGGTCTAATTTACCACAATTATGTGGTACAAAACTTTGTAATGTTTTTTTTTTAGATAAAAACTTTGTAATTCAATGACAATAATTGCAGTGAAAAAAAGTACAACTTACTCATACGAGAGAGTTTTGAATTTTGGACTGAAAAAGGATATTTCACTATCCTATCCTTACTTTTTCTAAAGGATAAGAGGACAGTAAATATTTGAACAATATTATTTTATTTTTCCTCGAACTGGGTTCCTATTTTTGTGTTATTTCTTTTAAAATTATTTATATTGTCAATAAATGATTTACTTATAACTTTAAGACTTGATGTACTATGAGTAAGCAAATAATGTCAAGTTTTTTATAACTTATAATTTAATAATTAGGTTAAAATATAAAATTATCTTCAAAATATTGATATATTAAAGATGAAAATGAAATAGATAGTTTTAAAAGAGTAGAGAACTAAATTTAAAAAAATGATATATAATCCAGGGGCAATTTTTATATATTTAGCCCAATATTTATTAAGAGAGAAAGAAAAGAAAAGAAAAAAACAAAGAAAAATCTAGGAATCGTGAAGTTGACCATTCCTAGAGTTTAGGAAAAATTTAACAGATGACCCAACCAATAACTCACTATAATTGAATAGAAATTCAAAGCCTATGATTTTAAAACCGTGTGGTTTTGTCAATGTCAAATGTCAGAAGATGAAAAGGCAATTTTTGTATGGATTTGTTTTAGTCGGTACGAGAGTTGACAAAAAATTGGTACAACTTTGTAAAAACGAAAAACTACTTGGTTTTCAAATGATATGATATTTGTCAAAGTTCATTAATGTTGGATTTTATACATAGGGTAAAATGCAAATAAGACTCCTGTGGTCTTTTCAAAATGCATGAACACCTCATGTACTTTGAAAATGGAAAATCGCACACCCCTGTGGTTCCAATTTTTTTCAATCAGACTCCTCCCCTTCAATGTCAATAATTTTCTTTTAGCCACAACTTCTTCGTTTAATCTCCGATTTAGACGATTCAAGATGTTTTGGAATCCTCATTTTAGGCTCTACATAATCGTCACTTCGAAACTTTGAAATCATTAATAAATAAAAGATTTTATTAACATCGAAACACTAAGTATGATTGACATCATTAACTCTTTTGGTTATTGATGATTTCAAAGTTTCGAAGTGACGATTATGTAAAGCCGGAAATGAAGATTCCAAAACATCTTGAATCATCAAAATCGGAGTTCAAACGAAGAAGTTATGGCTAAAAGAAAATTATTGACATTGAAGGGGAGAGGTTTGTTGAAAAAAATTGAAACCACAGGGGTGCGATTTGCCAATTTCAAAGTATAGGGGGTGCTCATGCATTTTGAAAAGACCACAGGGGTCTTATTTGCATTTTACCCTTATACATAATGAAGTATAAAATTTAAGAGTGAAAGTAAGAGGAAGTGTACAGAGAAAAGTTGAAGTTGTGATTTGTGGGAAAGTGAAAAATTCACTTCTCCCACATGGGAAAGATCACAAATCTAACATCACTTTATATATCCTACACTTGCACTTTGGGTTGAGCCCTTTAGGGTTTCACAGATTTTGCGAGGGCCGAGCGCGCACCCAATGGGCTTCAGTCCACATGTGCGGGTGGGTTTGGGTTCGAGTCGGGCCGGTCATCTTGATTAGATAATATTCTTTTTATTTAAAGAATATTTATTTAATTTCTTTTTGAATTTCAGAAAGTGTAACAGCAGGTATTAATGGTCTTTGCTGTTACCGGAGCCATTGAGCCGCCGTTACCGTTCGCCGACGGACGTTTCAGGCTATGTTACCGTTTCTGGCCAACTGTTACAGAAACGGATTTAATTCTGGAATTTAATCCAGAATTAATTTCCGTTTTGGAGTTACAGAATCGTCTCCCTATAAATAGAGACGAGTTCTTCACTCCAAAACACAACTTAGAATCTCTGAATTCTCTTTTCTGTTTTCTCTCTTTCGTTCTTCATTTTTTGTCAAGTGTTTGAGAGCTGTTCTGCCAGGTTCTTGAATCTCTGATTGTTGTACTAAAAAACACTCCATCGAATCCTGCCGAGCCAAATTGCCGACGAACCACAAACAACCTGAGCGGGGCAATATCGACTTCAGGACAACTGCCTGTGTAACAACCCGTTACCAAGTAAGGGTATTTTCGTAATTTCTTAAACCTCCAATTTAAAACCACAAGTTTAATTTAATATTTTTAGATGACGTGGATCGTCTCGTCATTACGATTCCAACGCAACTGACGGCTAGTCGTTCTGAGTCCCGATGAATGAGTTATGACCGTTTTTACATAGTGGTATTTTCGTAATTAACCAAAGTCGGGATTAAACCCTAAATTCTTCTTCTTCCTCCTCCCTAATCCGAAAAGCAGCCCCCATTTGATCACTTTTTCTCCCATTTTCGTCTAAATGACATCTCCTGGATTGAATTCTCCATAACTTCATCATCCGGACTCCGATTTACACAAGTAAGTAGTCCATTCGGACCGTTTTTCCGTTATCTTTCCATTAACGCTAATTGCATAGCAAGATCTGTTCTGTATAAAAAGTTATGGGTAAAAAACCCTTCGGGTTTGATATGATTTTTTTGACTTTTATCGATTTTTCTTTTCTAATTCAGCGTTGTAGGTTGTTTCTATCGATGTTCTTGAAATTAGATAAGTTTCAAAAGGTGAGGATTATTTCCTTCATACTTAAAAGAGAAGTAAGCTTATTGAAAATGCAATTCAAGGTGAGTAGAACTTGTAAAGATTAGAAGATTTCTATGTTTGTTTTTCTTTCTTTTTATAAGTTATAACCTCTAAATTTGCAGCATGTTATTCGGGTGATATTAAGTGTATTAAGAGGTTTGAGGGGCTGTTCTTAAAGGAATTAAAGAATGGATTAAAGAAAGTGGAAAATTGGGATTATTTGTATGTTTAAATCGACTATCGATATCGGGTTTTGCTTATATTGTTTCCTTATGTTCATTGACCTTGAAATTGGATATATATGCATATTTTGGATGTTTTAAGATGTTCTTATGTTGCTGGCCATGAACACCCTAATGAAGATTAGTGCCCATTTAAGTCAATAATTAAGTCTAGGTGGCTAGTTAGTTTTTATTACATTGCTCTGGACTTTTGGAATGTTTTTCTCTATGTTTTAGGACTGTTTTGGGAGTCGTTTTATAGGCGTTACTCCGCCGAATTTTAGTTAGAACTCTATTAGTTTTAGATTGCCTGAAAAAGGAGCGAAACTACACTAGTTTAGACTAGTTTCGTTTCTAGATTTGACTATCGTTGAGAATTGTTGGAAGTGAACCCAAAATGGTTTTATGAGTGATTTTGGGATATTTTAGAATGATTTAAAGGCGAATTTTCCAGAAATTGAGTTTAGGAAATTTTCGGCCTAGAAAGAGGGTTGTTTCGAGAAATTGAGTTTAGACTCGTTTGAACATCATAGTAGCGATGTGTGAATCATATTACTTTAAAATACCTTGGGTAATATGGTTGTAGGTTCGCATTAGGCAAGGCCTTGTCTAATGAAGAATAGTCATAGGGGAGATTATTTAGTGTGCACAACTTAAATAACACTTAATCTAGGGCGGTTCATTCCATCCGTACAATGGAAAAGAATATCCCTAAAGGATTTAAATTGTAGAAAAATTATGTTTAAATTCCTTATGGGCGTAGTCTCTCTTTGTTTGTGAAGAAAGAGGAGATTAAAGGTATTAAACAGGAAAAGAATATCCCTAAAGGATTTAAATTGTAGAAAAATTATGTTTAAATTCCTTATGGGTGTAGTCTCTCTTTGTTTGTGGACAAAGAGGAGATTAGAGGGTATTAGGGAAAGTTAAAGATCGAAAAGTTTTAAAATGAGAAAGAGAGTTTAAAACTGTTTGAATGTTTTTATTCTTTTAGTTTGCGGATTAAAAGATAATGTGGAGGAATGAGTTAGACTTTGAGAGTTTTGGGTGAAAGTGAATTTTCGGAAGTCAGTGAGGCCGATTAAGGACTTAAAGTCTTAGAAAACCTCTCATGGCATTGTTCTTTTTTTTACATTATTCTACTCATTGGGCGTAGCCTCATGATGCTACAACTATTTTTTTTAGGTAAAGGAAAGAAGAAGCTCGGTGGCTGATGTGGTTCGAAGTGGTGTTCGGTTGGCATGGATTTGTACGCCGGCGATTTATTTTCTTCTTATTTTGTTTTCTTTTGGGAATTATTAAATTTCATGTTTTTGGTTTTATTTTAATTATGTGAAGTTGTTAAATTTCTGATTGAGAATTTTATAGACAATGGTTGAGATTGTCTTGATTTTAATGATTTATTGTTTTAAAAATAAAACTAATCGGTTGTGAAGTTATTTGGTTTGATTTCAAATGAGAAGAACTTGACTTTTGTTTTAAATGATTCCGCTGTCTTTATATTATGAATTCCACGTGTTTTGGGATTTTTTTAGAAATGTCGGGTTGTTACAGCCTGTCCGTGCTTTCGAGCAATTTACAGTAACAGTTGTCCTTACGTTTCTGTTTTTATTTCCTTGTTTTTTCTGATCTGTTTTTTTTGGTGTAATCAGTTTTAATTCAATACAAGTTCGGTTTCCTGTTCAAATTCTAATTGTGTTCTAACAATCTGAAGTCGATATCATGGAATTTGTGAACATCTACATATCGAACGACTCACCAATTGCTGAGATTGCCGCTGCCCCTGCTGCCGACAATGTTGCTGCGGCTACTGCCGCCAATACGGCTGCTGCCGCTCTTGCAGCTGTCACTGCCGCTGCACAAAACAATGCATCGATTCTGGACACCACTGTTGCTGTGAATCCCGTACCTGCGCGGACTCAAGGGGGTGCTTACAATGCTGCAACATTACATGCTAGTAAGTATCCTCCTAGCTATCCACCGAAGCCGGTCCACTCTAAGGATCTGCCTCAATTCAATGGCCAAGACTACAAACGATGGCATCAAAATATGATGTTCTTCCTCAAAACACTTGGTCTCGCCTATGTGCTCAAAGAACCAATGCCGGAAATGCACAAGTACTATGTCACTTACGAGGGACTCATGGAACGAGATCAACGGGAGAATTATAATTATCTTTGTCGCAATTAGATTTTAAATAGCTTAATTGATAGTCTATATAAAGTGTATGGAAACTGTAAGAGTGTGAAAGAATTGTGGGATGCACTTGAACTGAAGTATAGATCAGTTGGTGCAGGGGTTAAGAGGTTCATTGTGTGAAAGTTTAATGATTTTCAAATGGTTGACGGCTAGTCCGTAGTCAACCAAGCTGAGGAGCTACAAGTCATCATCAGTGACTTACATAGCGAAGGAATGGGGATGAGTGAACCATTCCAAGTGGCAATTATGATTAAGAAATTGCCACCTTCCTGGAGTGATTTTAAGAACTATCTTAAACACAAAAGTAAGGAGTGTTTGGGTAATAATAGAGCCCCAAACCAAAAGAGTGTAGAGGCCAAGGCAAATCTCGCCGAGGCTGAGAAGAGAAAGAATAGGTCAACAAAGAAGAAATATGACCTAGGCCCCAAGCATGCTAACACTAAACGCATCACTGAGAACTGCTACACTTGTAGTAAAGCGGGACATAGAGTTGCTGACTGTAGGCATCACAAGAATCCCGGACAGAATAGACCCAATAATAGGTCTAACAATCAAGTCAATTTGACTGTGGAAAATGGGGATGATATTCCGCTTGTTGCGATGATCTCTGAAGTGTGCATGACTACCACTACTAAGGGTTGGTGGATTGATTCCGGTGCTACTAGGCACGTTAGTGCGGATAGATCTCTATTCTTCAACTACAAAGAAGCTGACGGCAATGAAAAGCTGTATATGGGAAATTCTGCCACTTCTGATGTAGTTGACAAAGGAAACATCCAGCTGAAATGGACATCTGGGAAGATACTCACCCTGAATGATGTCTACTATCTTCCTGACATTAGAAGGAACCTTGTATCTGGACCACTTCTGAACAAGAACGGGTTCAAACAAGTCTTTGAGTCGGACAAGTCTGTACTGTCCAAGGGCGGGATGTATGTGGGTCGTGGGTATTTTACTGAGAACATGTTCAAGCTGAATGTATTGGCACAAAAGCCCAAAGTTATCAATAAAGTTGAATCTTCTTCTTATATTGTTGAGTTATTTAATGTTTGGCATTCAAGATTGGGACATGTTAATAATCGATCCATACAAAGGATGATAAGTTTGGGATTAATACCTAAATTTGAAATTGATAATAGACATAAATGCGAAGTTTGTGTTGAATCAAAATTCGTGAGAAAATCTCATCCTTTTGTTCAACAAAATAATGAATTACTTAGTTTAATTCATAGTGATATTTGTGATTTTAGAAATAATCCTTCACGAGGAGGAAAGAAATATTTCATCACATTTATAGATGACTTTAGTAAATATTGTAAAGTATTTTTACTAAATAGTAAAGATGAAGCTTTAGAAGTCTTTAAGATTTTTAAAGCAGAAGTTGAGAATCAACTTGGAAAGAAGTTAAAAGTACTTCGATCAGATAAAAGTGGTGAATATGAGTCCACTTATATGACTGATTTTTGTGCAGAAACTGCTATTATACAGCAGACAACAACACCTTATACACCACAACAAAATGGTGTAGCTGAAAGAAAGAACCAAACTCTTAAAGACATGATTAATTGCATGTTAAATAGTTCAGGTTTACCACAGAATTTGTGGGGGGAGGCTTTGCTTACAACAAACTTTATTTTAAATCGAATCCCACAAAAGAAGACTAATAAGTCGGCTTATGAGTTGTGGAATGGAAAACTCCGTACTTATAAAATGTTGAAAGTGTGGGGGTGTTTAGCAAAGGTACAGGTTCCTTTACCTAAAAGGACAAAACTTGGACCTAAGATAGTTGATTGTGTGTTTATATGCTATGCCTTAAACAGTGCAGCTTATAGATTCCTAGTAGTTAATTCACAAGTGTCTGAAATTAACAATAACACTATAATGGAGTCTATTAAAGCTGAATTCTTTGAGGATGTGTTTCCATATAAGAAACATAGTGACACTGGAACCAAGAGAAATTATGAAGCAAGTACTTCAAGAATTCAAGATGGTCCAGAATCTGAACATGAACAGGAAACTGATCATGATCAATCTAAACCCAGAAGAAGTAAAAGAAGTAAAATGGTTACTTCATTTGGTCCAGATTTTATTACTTATATGGTAGAAAGTGAACCTCAAACATATAGAGAGGCAATGACTACTCCAGATTCTGTAAACTGGAAGGAAGCCCTTGATAGCGAGATAACCTCCATTATGCAAAATAATACTTGGATATTAGTTGATTTACAACCTGGGAGTAAACCAATTGGTTGCAAATGGATCTTCAAGAGAAAGCTTAAAGCTAATGGTTCTATAGATAAATATAAAGCTCGTTTATTAACTAAAGGCTATAGACAAAAAGAGGGAATAGATTTCTTTGATACCTATTCTCCTGTGACCAGAATCACATCCATTCGTGTGTTGATTGCTATTGCATCTATACTTAATTTGGAAATTCATCAAATGGATGTGAAAACTGCCTTTCTAAATGGAGACTTAGATGAAGAAGTCTACATGGAACAACCAGAAGGGTTTGTTGTAAAAGGGTATGAAAATTAAGTTTGTAAACTTGTAAAGTCATTATATGGCTTAAAACAAGCACCCAAACAATGACATGAGAAATTTGATTACACTATGATATCTAATGGGTTTAGAATCAATGAGTGTGACAAATGTGTCTATTACAAAAGTGTAAATAATCAATGTGTTATTATTTGCTTATATGTGGATGACATGTTAATCATGGGCACCACCAAAGAGATAGTAGAATCAACAAAGAAAATGTTGAATTCTAATTTTGATATGAAAGACATGAGTCTTGCTGATGTTATTTTAGGGATAAGAATAACTAGAGATTCTAAAGGATATATACTTTCTCAGTCACACTACATAGAAAATGTGTTGAGAAAGTTTGGACAATTTGAAAGCAAACATGTATTCACTCCGTTTGATCATAGTATTAAACTATGTAAGAATACAGGTGTAGGTGTATCATCTTTAGAATATTCTAGAGTGATTGGAAGTCTTATGTACATAATGAATTGTACAAGACCAGATATAGCTTACTCTGTAAGTAGATTAGCTAGATACACCAGCAATCCAAGTCGTGATCATTGGGATGAACTAGTGAGAGTGTTGAGATATCTTAAATATACTATAGATTATGGATTGCACTATACACATTATTCACTTGTACTGGAAGGATTTAGTGATGCTAATTGGATATCCGATAGCTTAGAAACTAAATCAACCAGTGGGTATGTCTTTACCTTAGGTGGAGCTACTGTGTCTTGGAAGTCATCTAAACAGACGTGTATTGCACGCTCTACGATGGAATCAGAATTCATAGCTTTAGATAAAGCTAGTGAAGAAGGAGAATGGCTAAGGAATTTTCTAGAAAACATTCCATTATGGCCAAACCTGTAAACGCTATATGTATATATTGTGATAATTTAGCTGCGTCAATGAGAGCTAAAAATACAGTTTACAATGGCAAGTTTAGGCATATATGGCGTAGACATAACTCAATTAGACAGTTGCTCACTAATTCAATAATCTCAATAGATTATGTGAAATCAAAAGAAAATGTTGTTGATCCTTTAACTAAAGGAGTAACGAAAGAGCAAGTGTTGTATACATCGAGGGAAATGAGATTAAAGCCTAAGAAATGAGTTATCTGGTGGAAACCCAACCTTATTGACTGGAGATCCCAAGATCTAGGTTTAATAGGCAAACTAAACCGGAATAACTCAGAGTAGACACACTAAGACTTTTAAAGTCAAAACCCATTTTCATTAACATGTGTGTGTATCTATGAATGTTAAGATAATATTGATACGTGGATATTTTGAAAATATATAAAATCAATAGTTATCTATATGAGAGAAGAATTGGGTCGGTTCAATGAGAACAGTACAGGCTTGTGTTTTCTAAATCTCTCACGAACTGCGGGATCGAGTCCAGGACCAAAAAGGACTCAAACGAATAGAACTCAATAGAATGAGTTAAATTATGTGTGACAGATTGTTGTCTCAATTTATCAACAGAAGGAAAGTTTAAGAAATACGTTTCACTATTTCTTCGGTAAATTCGATAGTCTATCACTAAGGAAGGTTTAAGTTCAAAAGACACCTTTTCTGATGCATAACTTAACCAGTGCTCTCAAAAGTGACAGAATTTTTGTTTTCATGTTTTCTGGGTTTACTTACTTTCATGTAAGGGATTGTTGGATTTTATACATAATGAAGTATAAAATTTAAGAGTGAAAGTAAGAGGAAGTGTAGAGAGAAAAGTTGAAGTTGTGATTTGTGGGAAAGTGAAAAATTCACTTGTCCCACATTGGAAAGATCACAAATCTAACATCACTTTATATATCCTACACTTGCACTTTGGGTTGGGCCCTTTGGGGTTCCACAGATTTTGCGAGGGTCGAGCGCGCACCCAATGGGCTACAGTCTACATGCGTGCGCGCCGCCCGCTCGCACGTCACAACCCGACCCAGACAAGTCCGGCTAGGGTTCGGGCCGGTCCGGTCATCTTGATTAAATAATACTCTTTTTATTTAAAGAATATTTATTTAATTTCTTTTTGAATTTCAGAAAGTGTAACAGCAGGTATTAATGGTCTTTGCTGTTATCGGCGACATTAAGCCGTTACCGTTTGCCGGCGGACGTTTCAGGCGACGTTACCGTTTCCGGCAAACTGTTACAGAAACAGATTTAATTCTGGAATTTAGTCCAGAATTAATTTCCGTTTTGGAGGTACAGAATCGTCTCCCTATAAATAGAGACGAGTTCTTCACTCCAAAACACAACTTAGAATATCTGAATTCTCTTTTCTGTTTTCTCTCTTCCATTCTTCGTTCTTCATTTTCTGTCAAGTGTTTGAGAGCTGTTCTATAGGTGTTCTGCCAGGTTCTTGAATCTCTGGTTGTTGTATTCAAGAACGCTCCATCAAATCTTGCCGAGCCGAATTGCTGACGAACCACAAACAAACTGAGCGGGGCAATATCGACTTTAGGACAACGGCCTGTCCGTGCTTTGGAGCAATTTACAGTAACGATTGTCCTTACGTTTCTGTTTTTATTTCCTTGTTTTTTCTGATCTATTTTTTGGTGTAATCAGTTTCAATTCAATACAAGTTCGGTTTCTGTTCAAATTCCAATTGTGTTCCAACAATTAAAAATTTAATTAGACAGATAGGAAATATTTTTTTTTATTATATTATAAATATAATCAATTATTCAATTGAGTAAAAATTTGGAGGAAAAAAATTGAGTAAAAATGAAATTCATAAGAAAAATTAGTATGAATGAAATTCATAATCAGAGGAGGAGAAACCATATTTACATATTAGATTTTATAGAAATCAAAAAAGAGGTTTGAAATCACAAACGAAAAGAAACTAAATGAAATTTAAAACAAGCCCATATAGTGTTCAAATTTTTATCACAACTGTAATTTTGAGTGTTATATTTACATATCAGAGTTTTTCTAATTTTTACAAAATGCAAAGAATGATGACAGTCATTTGGTAGAAACTTTATGTACTATATGAGGCGACAAATCGTGTCGACGAGATCGAGTAGATACTCTAAGTTCACAGACCAAGAATCAAGAATGCCATTGTAATCCTTTGCTTCATAGAAACAGACTATTCCAGCTGGCCTGTCAATCTTAGCAATACAATTCAGTGTTTTGGATACAATCATGATACAGAGTTGTTTCTCAGCTTCCTGCATTACACAACAAAATCTTATAATCTTGTCCAGTATTCACTATAGAAAAACATACACATATAAATTTAAAAACATACCTTAAGATTAAGGCACAGCAACTCTGCAAGTCTGCTTAATGTAATCCTCGAGTAATATTTCGAGACGACTCTTATATTCTGAAAAAGGCATCAGCTAACCAATTACAAGGTTCACTCTCAGCTAACTTCTTCATTAGCAATGAACCTGAGTTAGTTCATGAATCACTTACATGTTCAATTATTCTGAGTCTTAAATCTTCTGCAGCTTTATCACCGAAAGGGAAACCGAGTAAATTCTTTACATTCTCAAACTCATTCTTGAAGGTATTCCTTAGAGAGTTCCACTGAATAACCTCCATAGTGACTAGTTGTTTTAATAACAATCTATGATGGAAATATTGGAATAAAAACTATCAAACACAAGGACATAAATATCTAGAAAGAAAGTAGAGAAATTAATGAAAACGTCCCTAAAATTTGGAATCTCAGCATTATTTTTTTTTCTATTTCTACAAAGTTTGTAGAGGAAAGTAGCAGAAATTTTCGAATAAAACGATAAAGACTACCTAAAATTTGGGATACTATAAAGATTAATATCGGCCAAAGTTGAGTAGAGGAGGTTTCCTTTCGTTCGATCGTGCGGTGACAAGACTAGATACCAACAGATTTTTCTCAGAACCTACATGAAGTATAACATGAGAGAAGTTTAACTAAAATTTGGAAAAAAAATGGAAGAGAAAAGAGCTTTACCAGTATCCATTCTGCTGAATTTTTTTCAACATAAGGAATCATGTCGTATATGAACTTATAGCCACGGCAAATCTCTAAATAATTACAACAATGAGTGTGGTACCTAAAATATAATGCAAACCAGTAACGTATCCTTAGTTCATAGTAAGAAAATTATTTAAAGATTGGAAATGCAGATTAAAAAAAATTGATAGCTTAGCAGCACTTACCGTATCCTTAGTTCATAGTAAGTTCGCTTCAAATCATACACCGACGGTATATCATCAATCACTTCATACACATACTCGTAGTTTACGAGTGAACCTAAATCATCAAGAACTACTGGACTAGTTTTACTCAAAATAATTTGAGTGCGATCAAAATCCTGACAATCTAGAAACAAACGAATCTGCAAAATTAAATTAAATACCATCAAGACATGATCTTTAACCTCGAAGTCGAGATAAGACATTCAAGATACAAATCTATACAATAGCAGTGTACTTGTTCAAGAATGAATGCAATTTTCTCAGTGTTATGCATTCGAGTAAAAGCCCCCACCTGCAGAGAGAACAAAAGATGGATTGGAATTGGAAAGCCCCAATAGAATAGAATAGTTCATAACCAAAGACAATTGAATAAAACTGACATCAATTTTAAGCATCAAATCCGCTGCTTCGGTTATAAAACCCTTGTTCTTCTTTAATCTTTGCTAATTTCTTTATCAATCTTGCTCTCTCCTTTTCCACATACATCTAATGGATATAGCATTAGATATTAAAAAAAATATATAATCGTAATATGATTATCGAGATAATTTAATTACCTTTCCTGCAGATACATTTCGTAAGGTATCGATGAGCTTTAAACGAGTATCAACATCTGGTATGTTATCAATGTATCCCATTGCTTTCTGTACTACTAATTTACACATCTATCAATCAACAAACACAACTTCATCCCTTAATTATTCGATTCAGCATTGCTGACCCCGTGCATATCGCTATCAACCAGCCGGGGTTTAATCAATTCGTAACAAAAGAAATAAAATAGAAAGGAGTAAAGGGAGTACCTAGCCAACGAAATTGACGGGGGAGTTTAGGTAAAATAAGAAACTGCTGATCGAGAGTTGTCCATTTATCAGCTATGAAGCAGAAATCAAGAATGTTCATTACAGCGACAGCGGTACCCTTATCGTTATTGGAGAGTCTCATCGTTTCCTCAAATTTGAGTAACTTATGTAGATATTCCTCAAAATAATTCTTGTTTTCCTGATTCTTTAGAAATCAATACAATGCAAAATTAGAATAAAAATGAAATCAAATTAGTAAGAAAATACTTCAAAATCGATTTGATCGATGGAATACCCGATCATATCGACAGCGAAGAGTTAGGTGATCGAGAGTATTCAAATTTCTGGCTTCATAAAGCAATTTTAAAATGTTCACTTCTGCATCCGCTGTGTGGTAAAATTCATCTAAAGCTAACATCCGCTGTGTCTGTGAGAAATTCTTCATCTTTTCCATTATTTCATCTAAAGCTTCCTCAAGACTTTTCATATCTTCCTGAAAATTTGAACAAAAACAAAAAAATGCTTCATTTAAATGACAAATCATGAAATTGAATTCATACAACAAACAATAATTAATTTTTACCATTTGGGAATCGGAAATCTGATTAATTCAGATTGAATTGAAACCAAATTTAATGAATGAATGAATGAAGACAGAAGATTCTGTATACAAAATGCAAATGCAAGAGAGAAAGAGTTCTAATTATGTAAGTGTAATGGTTAACGGAAAAAACGAACCAACGGCCACTCAACAAAATATATATATATATATAAAATATTGGTTATTTATTATTCAGTTTATTTTTTTTACTTCGTCCAATTTAGAAAGGTGTTATTTTTATTATCAGAGTTGACTAAAATGACATATTTTAAATACAAAATTTCACTTATGTCATTATTTTTAGTTTATTTTTTAGGGTAAAATGCAAATGAGACTCTTGTGATTTTTGTCAAATGCATGAAGACCCCTCGGTGGTTTGAAAATGGCAAACACACCTCCGTGGTTCCAAAAATTTTCAATCAGACCCCTCCCCTTCAATGCTATTAATTTTTTTTAGTCATATCTTCTTCATTTCAACTCCGATTTTGATGATTCAAGATGTGTTGGAATCCTTATTTCGAGCTGTACGTTATGGTCACTTCAAAATTCCTAAATCACCAATAACCAAAAGATTTAACAGTGTCAACATACTTAGTATTTTGATGTTAATAAACTCTTTTATTTATTAACGATTTCAAAGTTTTGAAGTGACGATAATGTAGAGCTCAAAATGAAAATTCCAAAACATGCTGAATTATCCAAATCGGAATTCAAACGAAGAAGTTATGGCTAAAAGAGAATTAATGGTATTAGGTGGAGGGGTCTCATTGAAATAATATGGAACCACAGGGGTGTGATTTGCCATTTTCAAACCACATGGGGTATTTATGCATTTGGCAAAAACCACAAGGGTCTTATTTGCATTTTACCCTATTTTTTAAATAGCATATTTTATAATTTATTGATATCAAGTCAATAATTATTAACTTAAGAACATTTTTAAAATTAATTTAACAATTTAATTTATAATAAAAATAAAATTTTAATTCCTAAAAACTTATTTAAATTATAATTATTCAACGTAAAATAAAAATTATAATAAAAAATTAAAAGTAAAAAAGTCAATAATATTATTATTTTTTGGCTATATAATAGTTTATTGACTTGCTGTCAATAAATTATAAAATCAATTATTTCATAAATTTTTTAAAACTTGTAGTATTTGAGCAATTATATATATATATATATATATATATATATATATTAATGTTATTTCAATTATCGCTCGTTATATTATCCGTATTGTTTTGCATTCACATTTCATCTATTGATCACTAAATATCCTCGATTGTATTGATTGAATGATCAATATATCCCAAAGAGGTTAAGACAAATATAGATTCAAAAGGTTACGTTGTTGAACTAAAATAAATTTAATAAAAAATATATGATTGTCTAACAATATTTCTTCACAGTATCATTTATAAAAATAACCGCTTTTAATAACATTAATAAATATAGTTATTTTTTATCTGGCAGTATTTGATCAATATTAATATAAAATTTGTCTCAAACAATATAAATATGGATACTAATTGCTAAAATATCAGAATTTTATAAAAAAAATTACTCAAATAGCATAATTATATGAGTATTTATAATGAATTTGTTGGCTTTTTTACCTTTTTAAGTTAAAGTTCAATAATTTACCGAACTATTTGATTATTTTTCATCATTATTTTCAATTAATTTGTTAATTTATTTTTATTTTTTACTTTTTTTAGTTTAATAAATTATTGAGCAATGATTATGCTATTTGAGTAATTTTTGAAAAGTTATGACATTTAATAATTAGTTTATTTCAGTAAATATCCTAATTAATATGTGTCAAATAGATAGGATAATCCAATAGAGGTAAGCTACTTATAAATAAAACTTTTGAGGATCTCTTTTTAACTAAATTGTAGAAATAAAATGGATGGATGAAAAATCAATACTCTTTTATGAATGCAAGGAATATGAGAAGTAAATAATTGAAAAGTTTTTTTTTTAAACTAATTTTGAAATTTAAAGGTTTATTGACACCTTTTTAATCATCTATATTAACTACGGAATTTCAAAGTTTGAAACAACTTCACCCCCAATTACTATAAAAAGAGTCTTTTCAACTCCTTTTCTATACCAGCACTTGAGTTCTCATCTCATCTTCAAATTTAAATTTCAAAGTTTAAATTTGTAATATTGTTATCAATGTATGAATCACAATACTAAACAAAATGCAAGAATACGATATATGCCATCTGGATTTCACTATGAACTAATAATATGGAAATGAAAGTGGAGACAACAGTTTGAGCATTGTAAACAAAATGCAACCAAATTCTTCTTACTTGAAGATTTTATCACTGAATTTTTTACCACAGCTGCAAAAAAAAGCCTCATTAGTTTCTATCCATGGTCGGTGAAATGGTAATTTGAGTATTATATTTACACTACACTTTATAAGAAGAAGCAATTTTCTAATTTCTATAAAACGCCTCAACAATCAGATCATCCTCTGTTCAACTGACCTGCAAAGAATCCCATTAAATTAATTACTTCTATCATATATCAAACACACTTGCATATTTTGAATGCAAATTTTAACAATAAGGGAGAGAGAGTGAGATACCCGGTAATGGTTTCGTTGTGTATCTGGCGAGACATCGTATCAACGAGATCGAGTACTTTCTCTAAGTTCATAGACCAAGAATTAAGAATGTCATTCACATCCTTTGTTTCATAGAAACAGACTATTCCAGCTGGCCTGTCAATTTTAGCATTAATTGATTTGGATACAATCATGTCAGAGAGATGTTTCTCAGCTTCAAGTCTGGTAAGACACAACAACTCTTCAAGTCTGCTTAGTGTAATCCTTGAATAGCATTTCGAGACGACTCTTATGTTCTGAAAAAGCATCGGCTAATGAATGACGGCTCCATGATATGGCATCCACAAAACAAAATTCATTATCAGCTAACATGTTCATGGATCACTTACATGTTCAGTTATTCTGAGTTTAAGATCTTCTACAGCTTTATCATCCAAAGGATCACCGACTACAAAATTCTTCTCATTCTCAAACTCATCCTTGAAGCTATTCCATACTGATGTCCACTGAACAATCTCATTCTCGACTAGCTGCTTTAGCAACGATCTATGATCGATAGAAATGTCGAAATCAAAACTATCAAACAAATGGATATAAAATTTCCAGAGGAAAGTTATTGAATAATGTTATTTTCATGATTTCGTGCCTAAAATTTAGAATCTCAGCAAGTTTTTTTCTATTTATACAACAAATGGACATGAAGTTTCTAGAGGAAAGTAGCCAAAAAAAAATTAGTATAACCAAATACGCTACCTAAATTTTGGGATCTCGTAAAGATTAGGATCTTCAAAGGTTGAGTTGAGGAGACTTAATTGCATTGGATCATGTGGTGACAAGACTAGATACCAAAAGATTTTCCTCAAAACCTACATGAAGTTTAATATGAGAGAAGTTCAAATAAAGAAAAAAAATGGAAGAGAACAAAGCTTTACCGGTATCCATTCTGCTGGATTTTCTTTAACAGAAGGAATCCCGTCGTATATGGCCTTATAGCTTCGGCAAATCTCTAAATAGTCACAATGATGAGAGTGGTACCTAAAATATTTTGAAAATTCACTACAAAATGATGGAAGAGCAGGTTTAAGAAATGAAAAAAAATCCATTATTAGATTATCATGTGCTGGGATTGTACCTTTCTTACCTTTCAAGAAACTTGATTATAAGTTGAGTAAACTAAACATATTTAATTAGATTACCATGATTGTTGCATTAAATTACATGGAAGAATCAAATTATGAACGAGAAAATTACTGAAAGATTAGAAATGCACAATAGCTTAGCACCACTTACCGTATCAATAGTTCACAGTAAATTCGCTTCAATATCGAAAGCTGTGGTACATCAGCAGTTCCTTCAAACATATACTCATCGCTCTTATACTCGTAGCTTATATTCGAAGCAAAATCATTAGTAATTCTACAATGATTTTTTTTCAAAATATTTTGAGCGCAAACAAAATCCTGACAATCTAGGGACAAACGAACCTGTAAAAATTAAATCAAGATACAGCATTTTAAGATGCAAATTTTGTAAAATAGCAGTAGTAAAAAGAGAAAAGGATACTCATACTTGTTCAAGAATGATTGCTATTTTCTCAGTGTTATGCATGTGACTAAAAATCTCCACCTGCAGAAACATAACAAAAGATGAATTCTATTTTGGAAATCCCCAATTAAAACTAAACTAGCACATTAACAAATAGAAAACTGACATCAATTCCGTGCATCAAATCCGCTGCTTCGGCTATAAGCCCTTGTTCTTCCTTAATCTGTGCTAATTTCTGTATCAATCTTGCTATCTCATTTTCCACATACGGCTATTGGATATAGCATAAAATTAAAAAAGCTTGTAAAAAACTAATCATTATAATACATGATTATAAAGAGATAATTTAATTCATTACCATTCCTTGAGATACATTTCTTAAGGTATCGATAAGCTTTATACGAGTATCGACATCTGGTATGTCGTCGATGAATTCCATTGCTTGCTCGACTACTAATTTACCCATCTATCAACAATGCAAAGCAAAAACATAATTTCTTTTAAAAAAATCATTTCAATTTCAATATAACATTGTCAAGAAATAGTATTAAATCAGGAAGGGAATACCCATTCAAACTGAGAGGGTAATTTGGGTAAACGAAGAATGAGTTGATTGAGAGTATTCCATGCATCAAAATCAAAGCAGAGTTGTAGAATTTGCTTTACGGCCACCGTGGTACCGTAATCGTCACCGGAGAGCCTCATACGGCTCTCATGATCCATTAACTTCTTTAAATCAGCCTTAAAAGGATCATACCCGTCACTCTGAAATTGATACAATGCAATGCTAATTCAGGAAATTGAAAATTGATTATTGGTAATAAAGAGAAGAATAGTTTTGAGTTTCTTACCATTTTGGAAGAGAATTGGAAAATTCAAGTTCTGGTTTCTTGGTCGGATCGCGCTCTCTCTCACCCTATGCAATGGAATGAAAAGTGGTAGTAGAAGTGGAGTATTCCGCAAGCCAACAATTTTTTTGGTTGTTTGTTTCTAATAATGCCGCCACTTTTGATTTCGTATTTTCTTCAAGTGACTAGGCATTTGCTCATTTAATTAAGTCTCGAGTGTCTGCTTTCATAATTTGATATATTATTTAAAAGAAATTTTTTTAAAATAAATATACCATTGGTTTTTGATATTTATTTCAACTTTTATTTTATATTGAATAATTATTATCTAAATAAGTTTTTGAGTGAAATATCATTTTGGTCCATAAACTTTTTCTCCGGTTTAATTTTCGTCCATAAACTTTCAAAAACTACATTTTTTGTCCCTAAACTTTACGATTTGTTTCATTTTAGTCCTTTCGTTTGTGTTTTTCCATCTAGTACACTAATGCAAGACTTATGTGGCATGTAGTTGATGATGTGACATTATAGAAATATGCAATGAGGTTAAATGACATGTAAAAACGAATATAGAGTGATATTAATCTCATCGTTTTCTCCTTAATTGCATTATTAAACCTCATTGTATATTTGTTTTCGATGTCATTTAAGCTCATTATATATTTATATATTATCACATCATCAATTATATGTCATATAAGCTCTTCAGTAGTGTTCTAGACGGAAAAACACATATGAAAGAACTAAAACGAAACATCGAAGTTTAAAAACGAAAATAAAACTTGAGTGAAAGTTCAGGGACTAAAATTATATTTTACCTTAATTTTTTAAGAACTAAAACTCTCAATTTTATTATAAGATAATTGATAATTTTTTTAACTAGCCTAGTAAATTATTGAAAGTTGTGATAAACATATAAAAAAACACAATTATTATTCTATAGTTTTTAATAATTCCTTAAAAAACATTACTTTAATGAGATAAAAAATGAAAATAATTTGAAGACCTCTTTAAATCGTTCACCGCCATCTCCATATCGAAAAACCTAATTACACGAAACCCTAATTTTCCTCTATAAAACCATTTGCTTTGCCTATTCTCTTCCAGGGTTCTTTCTTCTCCCGCCTCACCTTCTATCCATGCCATTCATGGAGTCTTCGCTCTCATTGAGCAATTGAATTCTTTTCGCCCTTTCGCTCTGTTTACTCCCCCTTTCTGTAGAGAAACATCATAGAAATTTATATAATTTTACTGAGAAATTATCCATTCTTGAATGTTCTTGATTTTCTTTCATATAATGTTATATTGTTTGATACTTTTTGTTTTGGATGAACTTGCAAATGTGTTAATGGGTCTATGATGATAAATCTATAAGGCTTGTTTCTCAAAACATTCGCAGTGGCCGCCTGAGTGCTTTCGCCTTTCGCCGGGCTTGAGAGCTTTTGCTGTTTTATCCTTCCTTGGATGTCTGAGACCCACCCTTTTCAGCTTAATTTAAATTAGGGTTTAAGAATTTCTTGATAAAGTGAAAAATTGGGACTTTTTCGTTTGCCTCTTTAGCAGATTTCTGAGTGCTTTAGGGTTGAATTAGTCCCTTATAATCCAAATCCATCCTTTCACTTTGTCAGCTTTCTTTTTTTTGAATGTTTTGCTGATCATTATGGGATGGAAGATTGATTTCGTATTCTGTTTATTGTTTTTGTTCTTGTTGTTAAGAATGGTTTAATTGATTTTTGACGTTGATGATATCTTGAAGGCTTGTTTCTCAAAACATTCGCAGTGGCCGACTAAGAGCTTTCGCCTTCGCCAGGCTTGAGAGTTTATGCTGCTTTTTTTCCTTCCTTGGATGTCTGAGTCTTTCTTTACTATTTAAATTAATTACTATTCATTGTTTCATTTTGTTTGTTTGTTTTCTTGATTCAAGAATTTCAAGATTCAATTGTTGATGATGATAAATCCTAAGGCTTGTTTCTCAAAACATTCGCAGTGGCCGCCTAAGAACTTTCGCCTTCGCCAGGCTTGAGAGTTTATGCTGCTTTTTTCCTTCCTTGGATGTCTGAAACTATCATTTTCTTGAATTCATGATTTATATCTTATTATTTTATATGATGGGAATTTGTATGAAAATTGTATGTTAACCAACAAAAATGATGTTAATTTTTTTAATGGGATTGAAATGTTGATGATGATAATTTCTTAAGGCTTGTTTCTCAAAACATTCGCAGTGGCCGCCTAAGAGCTTTCGCCTTCGCCAGGCTTGAGAGTTAATGCTGCTTTTTCCTTCCTTGGATGTCTGAAACTACCTATTCAATCGCCATTTCTCTTTTTTTTCTCTCTTAATCATTTTTAGGGATGCTGTTTTTTTTTTCTTTTTAAATTTAAGTAACAATAATGGTTTTGAAAATTAATATTTTGACTTAATTAGTGTCAAGAGAGTTGTTAGGAATAGGACTTGATAAAACTTGTTCCATTTCTTGTTTAATAATACTCTTTTTAATCTGGTAGCATTTTTTTTTTAAAATTACAGCCTGAAACTTCTTGTGTTCATTCTTGCTTGATTTTTAATAGCAGCCAGGAATCAAATTTTTGACTTGCTGAGATCGAGATGGGTTATCTTTCAACTGCAGACTGGAAATTTGAGAAAGAGGGCCTGGCTTTGATATGAGCTGATCCTCAATTCATTTACTATTTGATTTGATATAATACTCTGTTAGTAGTTTGTTTGCTGTAGTAATACGAAGCTCAGAATTTATTTGTACATTGAACTTTAAGGATATACTTTGAAGTTCTTTTAATGTATGTAATTAATACTAATGGTGTACTCGATTTGTTTCTTGATCTTTTCTTCGTGGTTCCAGAGTTCTTGTTTTTAATGTGTGACATTCTTGATAAACTCAATCCGAGGAGAAATTGTAATTGTGTTTTTTCTATTTTGTTAATAAAGTAACCTTAATAAAGATTGAATAGGAGATTTGTATATGGTATTTCTTTAATTTATAATATTTGACTGAATGATGATGGATGGACATGACAAATATGAAATTTAGGTGGACAAACAAATAAAAAGATTGAAATATTGCACAAACTACTCGTTCACCAACAAGACAAGTTTCAAAAGATTTTTAATTTTCAATAATCTGATTATTTTCGAACCTGGTATTGAAAACTATAACGTCTTATGCTTTCAAATTGAGCAATGTACTTCAATATTTTGCTACCTTTTCATAAGATAGGAAACCTTAAATTTGAGTTATGTTTAGTTTAATATAGTATATATGATTGGTTAAGACGTAATTCGTAAGAAGCAATTTGTGGTAGGACATGACACACAAATATCGATAGTTTGTTTAAATTGACCATCTACTAATTTATTTATTAACATTGGCCATGCTTCTAAAAATCTCTATTATAGAACTACAATGAGATATTTTCAACTCTAATTCCCCAGGTCCAACCAACAGTTATAAATCTTGGGGTGCTCATGGTACCAACAGTTTTAAATCTTCGGGTGCTCACGGTTTCATTTTTTACTGGGTTTGTCAAGTTCGAACTTATTGAACCTGGGTTTTTTTTATTTTTATTGAAATATTACACCAATGCCTAGGAGTCCGTTTGAGATAATTTTTGAAAGTGTTTAAAAGTGTTTTTTAATGTTTATCAAAAACACATTCTTTATTTAAAAACACTTCTAAAACTTATCACAAACGGGCACTAGTTAATGTAATATATGTTTGGATTACACAAAACAATAAATTTATGTAATATTCGTTTGAATTATATCAATAATGAGTTTGTTAAAAAAGATGTTAAACTACAAGCTTAAAGAAACCACCAATCATAGTTTTAAAATCGGGAGCCGACCTTGGTTTAAGCTATACAAGTCCAAACCCCTTTATCCGAGACTGACTCAACAACCTGAAAGAGTTGAAATTAAAGGGGCATTGTGAGAATTGTAAAGCCAAGACTCCATCCATTGCACTGCCTACTGGCTGTTAACTTTGTGTACAGTTGTTCAATATGGAACACAAAAAAGTAGAAATAATTTAAACGTGCACTAGCCATACATAATTCTGTTCAATCAATTCTCAAATAAAGAGAATATATTTACCATTTCAAATTCAAGGATCTTTAGTATCATACATATCTCTTTCGTATTTGGATGTAAATGATCTCCAGCGACAAAAACTGTTATATTGTTTCTAACTTCAATCCAACTACAACCTGGCATTTTTTTAATACCTTGATCTGCCATAACCTTCCTAATCGCCTCGGCTTGTTTCCACTGTCCACTAGCACAATATAGATTGGATAGTAATACATAGCTCATCTCTTTATCAGGTTCTAAAACATTTAAAGCTTTTCCCACATCTGTTCCTACCTGTATATCCCCATAAGCTGAGCATGCTCCAAGTAGAGCTTCGGAACAAGAATTTGTCAGAGTACTCGTACAAGAGTATTTATTTGCAAACTGTTTGGCATCTGGTAAGTAACCACCTCGGCCTAGCATATCGACCATACATGCCACATGATCTAGTTCATGAGGAAGGCCATAAACCGACTTCATTGATTCAAAAAATATATGGCTTTCTTTGATAAGCCCCGAGTGACTACAAATCATCAACAGGCCAATAAAGGTAACTTTGTCAGGTTTTACTCCAGATGCAACCATCTGTTCATATAGCTGTAAGGCTCGGCTAACTTGTCCATGCATACCGAATCCAAACAGTAAAGCATTCCAAGAGACCAAATCTTTGTGAAGAATGTCACTAAATGCAAGAGTTGACCCTTCTAAATCCCCACATTTAGCGTACATATTGACTAAACCATTTCCTACATATAAATAAGCATGAAAGCCTTGTCGAAAAATGCAGCCATGGACCATTTGACCATGTCCAAGTACTGCCAAATTCGAACATGCATGAAGTGCAGCTCCAAATGTGAAATCATCAGGCAATAGACCGCTTCTCATCATATTAATAAAGAAGCTAAATGCTTCTTCTCCTTTCCCATTCTTTGCATACCCAACAATCATAGATGTCCAAGAAACTACATTTTTCTCAGGCAGCTGCTCAAATGCTAGATAGGCCTCAACGGCATCTCCCGATTTCATATGTGCATCTATCATGGCATTCCACGACACTTGTGTTGGACTTGTAATAGACTTAAAAACTTTCATAGCATCAGCCTGGCTACCTAGTTTAGCATAGAAGCTTAAAATGGAGTTCTTTGCTTCCACAGCAGTACTCCAACCACTCTTAATAACAAAAGCATGCACCATGCATCCATACACAAATTTTAATGATTCAGCACAAGCATTCATCACAGCACTGAATGTCCACTGATCTGGCTGAATTGAACTCCCTAACATCTTATTAAATAAAGATAAACATTCCTCAACCACCCCATATCGAGCAAACCCAGCAATCAATATATTCCAAGCAATATCCACCTTTTTGGGAATCAAGGAAAATACCCTTTTCGCAGCATCACATTGTCTCGAGTTTGTATGAGCTAACAAAAGTGAGCACCATGATACCACATTCCTGTCACTCATCTCATTAAATACTTTGCTTGCATCATTGGGATTCAAACACTTCGCATACATATCGATTAAAGAGTTGTTAACCGGCAAGAAAGATTGGTACCCAATCAAAAAAACCAAAGCATGGATTTTTCTTCCATGATGAAGCTCACATGCACCAGCACATGAACTGAGAACTGAAGTGAGTGAGAAATTATCAGGTTTTGTATTCTCAATTCTCATGTAATGAAAGAGAGATATAGCTTCTTGATAGTGAGCTGAGTGTGAGTAGCTAGTAAGCATGGCATTCCAGGCAACTGTATCTCTGTGAGACATTTTGTCGAACACATTGCGAGCGCATAAAAGTCGACCAGAACGTGCCAAATCGACGATTTTAGAGGTTGTTTGTAGCAAATTTGGGGGCATGGGCATGTCATTTCATGAAGATGAAGCTTCTAAGAAATAGAACCATGGATCAAGTAGATCAAATTCAGAAGAAATTTTGAAATCTGTATTTACAGTAATGAATGAGATTCAGAGGTTTGGAATGGATTGGATTGGATTGAATTGAATTAAAAGGCAAGGAATGAGATTTATTTTCAACTGCAGAGTTTTGAGGAGGAGCTTCAATTTCATTTTTACGTTTTCTACTCATATATAGAGACTAGTTATTTTAAGGGAAATTGCCTAAATCACTCCACAACTAGAACACTTGTAACAACCAATTCGAGCGTAGCTCATTAGCCATCTGCACTCGTTTTCATAAGATCGAAATTTGAACGTCCATTCCCCTAATTTGATATAATTTATGATAATTATATCAATGAATATTCAATTGGAAGAATTAACTTCTTAAATTTTAACAAATTATCTCATTTAAATTATTAGTTCACTAATTTATTTTTAATAAAATCTTTATGGGATCGGGTCCCCGTGACTTCCATCGTGATTCCCGCCCCAATTGTGACCTTGACCATGACCCTAAAACTCTTGTAGTGATAGGGATGAAGATTTCTTCTCCGATCTCATCCCTCTGTGCTTTATTGATGTTAAGGATGTATTTTTTTTAAATTAATTTTTTATGGGTATACTCTTAACACTTTACAAAGTTTATGTGAATTGCTCAAATTAAAAGTTCAAGGTCATAACTATTACAACTCTCATAGTTCACCGGTGATTTATACAATTTTTTCTTATTTTAATTTTAATCAAAATATTTTAGGTTAAAATATATATTTAGTCATAAAGTTACTTATAATTTGTCCACTAACAATTTCCCCAGTTTTATAATTCGCTCTTAATATTTGAAAATACTGAATTTTATCTAGGGATGACAAAATTCCCTGCAGGTTAGGGGCCCCGTAGGGTCAGAGAATCCCCGTTTATAGGGTAAGAAATTCCCCCCGATTTGTTATAGGGTACGGGTATGGGAATACATCCCCCGCCCCGCCCCGACCCAGAACTCGATTTTTTAAAAATATCTTATGTAATTTGTTTACTTTTATCTTTATTTATCGAAAAATATATGTAAAATATGATTATATTAACTAATAAAATATAAAATGTTTAGTATTATGTTTTATTTTTGACTTAAAAATGTATATTTTAAATATATATTTCTTTTTTATATATTTTTTTAAATAAGAATTAAAATGTAAAATAAGGAATTTTCCCCTTGGGGAATCCGATCCCCGAACGAGGAATTCCCGAACCCGACCCCGATTTTTTAATTAGAAGATAGAGTAGGGTATGAGGATTAAAAATCCCCACGGATTAGGGGATGGGAAATGCATCCCGACCCCGCCCCTCCCCGTTGTCATCCCTAATTTTATCCCTCACATTTTTTTGATTAAGTTCAATTTATTATTATCGTTAAATTCCTAAAAAATGATTGCGACACGTTTCTAATGACTAACTTTTTTTCCTTCGGATATCTATTATTTATATTTTTATAGTAAGAACAAATATATATATATAATGTAATTAAACTATTATTTAGTATTTTTTTTTTTCTTTTCATGAATGGTCACCATATGACCGAATTTCAATAGTGAAAGTGGTGATATAGGTGGAGTAGCATTGAATGATATGAAATAAATTGTCATTTGAAAAGGTTAAAAGCGGAAACATATTCCCATATATTTACCTCATAAAGGAATTGGTTAAACATAGAAATAAACATTTAAATCAATTCAAGAAATTTTTTCTTTTTAAATATTACAACAAAACGGGGAGAAAGAGACTTGAACTTTCAACTCATTTGATGCACGGAAATGAGAATGTGTAATCTAAAAATGAGTTGAGTGAGAATGAGATAGATGAGAAAATTGTCTGGATTGTATAGAAATAAAAATTAATAAAGAACATAATATGAGTGTGTCATAATAACTAACAATAAATATGAGAAAGTGATGTCATTACCAAAAAAGTAAAAAATAAAATTGAGAAGTAAACATTAAAAGAAGTTTATGAAACATATTCCCATAATTCATTTCCTCTTATCAAACAACCATATAGGAAAGAGTATTAATACCTAAAGAATTAAAAATATATGGTTTCTTCAACCTCTCATATTCTGTATAATCTTTTTTTTTAGTCATGAAATTAGCACTTTAGGATAATAAAATTTTAAACTAATCGTCAAATCTTGGTTAAATTTATTTTTTAACCGTGATTCTCCCATCCATGAGGTGTAATAATAAATTTCACGTGTATTATTCTTGTATAAAGAAAATGTAAACCATATAAATTATTCCTAAATTTAACATGAGACCTAATAGAAAAATCAATTCACAATTTTAACATGAGAGTTGTTAACTGGGATTTAGTCTAGAGGTCAAATCAACATATTACTAAAAAAAATTAAATTTCATCTATACAATGTAGGGTGAATGATGGAACCATTTATTTAGGAGTGGAAATACACGTCTTACTAATGAACCAAAACCCGATTGACCAATAAAAAAGGGGAAAGCATAATTTTCGTTCCTTTCAAGTAACCATGGCTTAAAAAATGGATACAAAACAATACCGACCAATGTATGAACTAAGAAGGTAATAATAATCTTTTCAATCATGACAGATTCAATATATTCCATCTTGTTTTTACAACAAATACTCCTAAGAGAGAAATTCATATTATTTTCACCCAAACTCTAAAACTCCTCTCTTCTTAAATCTAGTTATTACCCATTACATAGGCATCTTAAAAATCTTCATGTTCCATTGGCTGGAGGAAAACTTCAAATTGAGAACTAGGAAAAGCCACCATAAATGATATGATTGTCAAACCATTTCACTAATAATCTGCCATAATTTTCCAAAAAAGTTCCTTCGGCGCTGCGATTATTAACGAAACAAGAACTTGAGAAGATATATCAAATGAGGAAAAAAAAATACTTAAAACTAAGTTAACTTTGTTTAGAAATATTCCTAGCTTTCCTTACTTACCAGGAAGTCCAGTGAACCTTTCATATTGTCCATATGCTTGCCTGATGAACATCTCCAATCCAGTAACAATAGCAGCTCCAGACTCTTCAGCTTCTCTTAGGAGTCTTGTCATCTTGGGAGTGTAAACAGCATCGAAAACGAGTGAATAGTTCTTTAGAGCACGCTGCAAACACAGAAAGCCACTTACTTCCTCTCCCTTCAGCTATTTATGAAAGCTACTAAAATTTAAAGATGCGTAAATGGTTAACCAAGTAGTTAATTTTTTCCATATAATCTATTTCAACACATCCCAATTAGCCAAATATAAACAAACTGCTCGCTGCCTTGAACTGTTTTCAACCTAGCCTACTCGTCCAAGTTTATAAATTGTTATATTGCTAACTACTCTATCACATACACTACCAAGCTCTTGGCACTAGCATGGATGAACATGTGGATATCCTCACTTAACTAAACCTTGATCTGGTAGGCTTATTCCAGAAATAGTATTTTTCATTCAATAAAACAAAAACTGAAATGGAGGTTAACCTTTGGTATGGGAGTTTCGTCAACTTTCGGTTGCATTCCAATGGATGTTGTGTTTGCAAGAATCATACCATCCTCAGGGTGAAAATTTTCCAAGTCAGCAAGAGTCACAGCTTGTCCCCCGATACAATTTGCAAGTTCTCTGGCCCGATCTTCACAAGATAAAGAAAAGTGTCACATCCTAGTCACATCTTAGTGCGCCTTGATAACAAGGCTTTGACAGTTGACAGTGATATCAGATGGAGAAGAAAGCAATTAAGCTCCCTAGTTTTCACACCATTTCAAAGAAGGAAAGGTTTTAAAAAAGAGACATGACAAAAGGGGAAAGCAGATTCTTTCTGTATACAGACATAATCAGTTAAAGGTTATTAGATGCCTTTAGTCAAAGAAAACATCATATACCAACCAAATGTGCGATTGGCAATCACAACCCTGGCCCCCTTCTCTTTTGCACCATAAGCCAGAGCCTTGCCAGCTCCACCAGCACCTACGACAACAAAGAGCTTACCAGCCAACGGTGAACCAACTGTAGAGCTATTATTATGCAAGCCTGCAACAAAAGAGTAGGTACCAAACATCTTGGTTGACAATTGTGAATATTAAAAAAAAAAACTGTACATTTATATAAGTTATACAAACCTCGTAATCCATCCTCAATGGCTGAAATAGCACCTATATAGTCCGTATTATAACCACATAATTTTCCATCAGTTTCTCTTCTGACAACAAGGTTAACAGCTCCAATGGACTGCCAAAGTTCAAAACGCTCACACCAGTCATGATTTTGAGAAAAGAATGGAGAGAACATAAATTATCAACCATAGCACTGAAGATAATCAATCAGACAGATAACAATAAAAATAATAAGATTCACCGAGTTACCTTTGCAACCGGATCGACTTCATCACAATACTTAAATACCACTTCCTTGTGAGGAATTGTAATGCTGTGATTTAAAAAATAAATTATCAATAATATGTTTGAGTATCTTATATATTCTACAAGTTCACTTTATATTTTGAACAATTGGGCAATTTTAACAGACATTAGATGTAAAGAATAGTAGTCGTCATTTTAATAAAAAGAAAACCGGAAAGTGAAGAGAAGAGAAGAAACATTTAAAAAGAAGTGTGATATTTGTAATTCTAAGGAACACAAATTCGAAAAATAGTTGAAGTGAAAACCTGAATCCGGCAAAATCACTGGATGAGTAAGTATCAAGAAACTTTATAGGATCGTCCACTAACAAATGTACATAAACACCATTGAAACCAACTGACTTGAATAGCTCATTGTACAATACAGGTGCTTTACTGTGGCTTACAGGGTTTCCAATAATGCCAAATACCTTAGTATCAGGCCGTATTTGCCTGAAATTGTATAGATTTAATAGATCTTTGATGGATGGTTGACCAGGAGCTGAAACAATTCCCTTCTCAAGGGTACCAAAAGTAAGATAGCCACCAAATTTTGGACAAAGAATCCGTGAAATAAATCCCCTATCGCCCATTACTAGTCCAATAATTGGAACCTGAAAAGAGTTTAATAAGACAAATGAAAACAAATTCAATTAAAATCAATAGCTGACATTTCTCTGACGGTCAGATACTTCTCATCAACAAATCAAAATCCCACTTACAGCACCAAAGTTGATTATGCATTATTTTAGAAGGAAACATAATCTTCTCATGGAAAATATGAAAAGTACAAGATGCCAGATAGACCCTGAGCACGGTCCACGAAGATTACAAAAAGTTCTTCCAGTTGGTGTAAATAAAAAGAATATTGATAATTACAAAAGCATTTATAATGAGGGCACCAAGTAAAGCTCAAAAAATTTATTTAATCCTACAACATTTAAGAATCCAGGAAAGAATCATCTAACATTCTTCTGTTTCTTTCTGACCAAAATTTCCAATGGCTAGAATTGCACCAAATAAAATCAGTCTTCCCAATAAAAGGGTTGATAGAAAGAAGTGGTCTCACTGCCTCATTGGAGTGATTAGGGAAGACCGACTGTTAGATTTTACCATTTTCTTTGCCATAAAAAAAAAAGACCACTGGTGGTTAGAAATCACCACTAGACTCAAAAGCTTAAGCAATTATGCTAAAATAATTTCCTTTTAAGGTATTCTTAACAAGAAGAAAAAGTTGATATTGGGATGCGTCTTTTCAACTCTTTCTACTGTGCTGATCTTTTGAAACTTCAAGGTCCAAAGAAAAAACTTAACTTCCTTCATAACTTAGAAAATCCAAATCTTCTTCATAACTTTGGTTTAGTGGTCAATCTTTCTTGTGTAAGAAGGTTTTTAGATCCCTTGTCAAAGCCGATGATACGATTCCTAGAGATCTCCTCAAGGTTATCTCGGAAGACTTTTACCCTCAATATTATGGATTTTTACGATATTTGGGACCTCTTAGTTAGTTCACTTCCTTATGGAGAGCCTGTTCAAAGGTTTTTTTTTTTTTTTTTGGTAATTACTCTCTTTTTTTAATCTCCCAATTGGAGAAACTTTTAGAAATCCTTGGGTGTACTTTTTGTTTACCTCTTTTCATATATCAATGAAGATGTCGTATAAAAAAATCAAACGGAAAGTTTGAACTCTGGGTTTAGTGGCCAAAACAGGATTTAACAGTGAAACAACTCAAGGGTTCCAACTTCCAGATCATCAGGTCTTCATAGCCATTCAGTTCTCGCTCTCTCTAACATTCAAAAATCTATTAAAATTCAAATCCAACCAGAATATGTGGCATTTCAACAATTTTTTTAAAAACAAAAAAAATAACAAACGGGAATTTCATTGAGAAAAAAAGAGAAGAGGAAACAAAAAGTCTTAATTCGTATTATTTGTTCATATATTGGGTCTTTGTTAAAAATCAAGCCGCCATGTGAGCCGTGAAGGGGAGTGTTGAGAATACCGTAAAAGATTAAATATACCATAGCTTATAAGCTTAAGCTTTTGGATTATTGGTGATTTAACAAGTAACAAGAAGTCAACCCACACACCTAAAAGTTACAAATAATTATTCCAATTGATGAATAAAAAAAGAATTATGATCACAAAAAAAAACATGCTAAGGGAACACGAAAGGGACGTTCTATAGTGAGCTATCTCCCACACCTCTTGAACAGACTAAAAAAGTTTCTTTCCATTCAAAGTTCCCATACTAAGCATTTGACTTTATCCATTGGGCAAAGAGCTCAATCCCTGGAAGCACCTAGTCGTATCCATGGAGAATCCACCATGGAAATCGATCATTCTACTCAAGAGCAGATGGGGAAAGCTCAAACATTTCCCTATGCCGAATAAGTCTCCGAAAATGAAAATCAATATTCACCCCAACCCCTCGTTATGGATAAAGAAAGAAATGGGGAGTTTTCCGTAAGCATTAGGGAATACAAGAGTGGGTAAAGGTCTTAAAAACTAATATCACCAATCAAAACATGCTACCAACTTGAAGCCAATTATAAGCAAGTTCAACATAGTTGGATTCATTTTGTTCTCTGTATTGTACGTATAAGCCATAGGATTCAGCCAACCATCTTGCAAAATTGGACAAATACTTCTGCAAACAAACTTAAGCATGCAAGCATATGCAAAAGCATGGATTCATTTGAAATTTTTTCATAACAGCACTATGTGCAATGGATGGCATCTTACTGGCAAAACCTTGTTTTTTAAAAGAAAGCTTAAAAGATCATTTCATTAAGATAATGAAAGAATATGACAAGTTGAACAACCAAAAAATCAATTCTGCAGCAAGAAATTTGTGCCCAAGGAAGACAATAATTTACGTTATTGACTAGAACAACCTGCTAGTACTATAGCTATGAGAAAAGAAAAGATGTTGTCATCTCATTTCTTAATTTCTATGCAAGCATTTTCCCAATATACATTATCTACAATCACAATCCCCAATGAGCTAATTTGTCACGAGATGAAAGAAAATGAAGTCAGCTTCAATTAACAGTGAAGAAAACTAACCAACCTATCTTCAAGTAAAAAATTCATTGGAGCTACTTACTTGTGAATACACAATTATTTGAAATACACGAGCGACATCAGTAATATCCAGTGCAGTTGTTGCAAACTTCACAATGTCAGCTCCACTTGCTTGGATTTCTGCTACAAGACTCCCTAAATCCTCTAAAGATGGGGTCTGCTTATAATTGTGGGAAGAAACAATGACTTTAAAACCTTCTGGCTTCTCTTCACGAATAGACTCATTGAACTCTTGAGCTACCTTCAGAAAGAGATGGTGGAACAATAACCAAAATTTTGTAATTAAAATCCTGTTGAAAGATGTGTGCCCTTTTAAGTATTTTGAAATAGAAATTTGTAGCAAGTAGCAGCACTCATCATTGGTGGTAGATAAACAGAGAATACAAATCATGACAATGCAGTAGAGGCTACTGTAATAGTTGTGTAGCAATTGAAAATTGATTATTTCATTTAACTTTTCAATTCGACAACAATAGTTCAAGGAAATTACCATTTGTTGCAAGATTGAACACTATCAATATATGCAAACAACATATATTTGGTGATAGGTTTTCGGTGTCACATCCTCTTGTTTTATAAGAAATGATAACTTTACATTAAGTAGACCCAGAAAGATACAAAAAAAGTTGATGACACATCAACCCAAAAGCTAAGGGGATTATAAAAAATTCCTCCAATTTCTTATCAAAAATAAAAAATATAAAGTTCCTCCAATAGGTGTTCATAAAAAAAAATTGCAATTACAAAAACTTTTTGAGATGGAGCTCCAAAGGGAACTAATGATTGGTATCAGGTTGTCGGTGTTATTACTTAGAGTAACTTTGTACTCTGTCACAGTTCAATTAAATGTGACTGTATTAGTTCACCATGTGAATTTAAGTGTTGTACTGTACATTGCTGATTGAGATTTAAAACAATTAGATATAATATTTAACTCCTCTCTCAAGAGTTGTCAAGGTATGGATGTCAAGCTGATAAGATGGTCTCATGCTAATATTCTTTAGGCATCTACAAAAAATGTCTCAAATTCACCGATTTTAAACATTTGCAAAGCCATTCCAGCTCATCTTGATGATTACATTCTCTAGAAGTTCCAAATTTGATTAATTCTTCGAACTCACTGGCTCTATTTGACATTGTTGGTAGAAGTGATGCACTTCCCGAAGAGTTCAGCACAGTGCAAATGGTGTAGCAACTACGACAATAGATCCTCAACTTGATCTATTGATTGCTCAGTTGGGTGATTCATTCACTAATCCTTTGTCAACAGTTTATTTGCAATTTCTTAAGGATCCCAAGAGCAACATCTTCCAATTACTTTGTGGAATGTCATTCAAGAATAAAGCCAAAATTCTTTGGGGTATTCCTCTTTTTCAGAGAGGGACCTTTTTTTTACAACTTTTCAACTATCAATGAATGGTTCTTGTTTCCTTTTTAAACTAAAAAAAAATATCTGAAGTTAGTCTCTCCTACTTAAGTTTGAGGGGTCCATTAGAGGTAAGGGTAAATGTATAAATCCAAAAAATTTACCAATATCGACAATGTTGATGGTTGGCACATGTAAAACCGACTCGTCGGTTTGTCAAAGTATGAATGCATCGTCTCTCTGAACAACGAAATTTGTGTTTTTTTTAATTCTTCTCTTCTTTTTAAAAAAATGAAGTAGCAACACTAAAAATGAAATAATTTGCAACATGAATGTGATTTTAATTGAGAATATTAGTTGCCATCAATAAAAAAATTTCTTTAACCATACTAATGTTGGTCGGAAGGTCAACGTGGGGTTTTAATTAAAAAAAATATGCAATTTGGTCAGCACTCCAATTGATGGTCAGCATCAGGGCCAGTCTAATTCTACTCCAACCCAACCGATTTTCACCCCTAGTTAGATGATAGTTTGTTGGTGTTAGCGTAACTTACGATTTTGTATGCTTACTCAAGTGTATTAAGTGCTGTAATCCTGATTGATATGATCTTGAGAGTTTTCCACATGATCTATTTGTTTTAATAAATGTAGCTTATGAACTTTGCATACAATAATCATTCTGATGCTATAAATTGTAACCATGTTTCATTATGTAATCAAGAGAAACAACCTGAAGTTCAACATCGACATAATCAGCTCCCAACTTCATGGCTAATCGTAGGACATCCAGTCGCTTGTTTTCATCACCATCGTACTGACCACCTTCCCATTTTGGTCTGGGAGATTAATAGATTATATAGTAATATCATCATACCAAAAAAATCACACAATAAGATTTTCAAGCATATAAACTTTACAAAGTCAGAAGTGATGAATACATGTAGAGAACTTGGGTAAATTACTACAAACAATGAAGGTATGCGCTACATACATGCCGCATAACGAAAGCAGGGGAAAGTTACATGGAACAGAATATTTGGCGCATTTAACCATGACAATCATCATTATTATAATGCATCCGAAACCAACAATGGAAACACATCACCGATATAGGAAGTGTGTTTAGCACAATGTACCAAATATAAATAAATCAACCAACAAGAATTTCTTTTAACCCCTGCGACCCTTAATCTTTCAATTTGATCAATTAAATACATGTAGTACATTAAGTATCTCAATTTGAACCTTGTCGTTACAACTGTTTGCCAGACGTTAAGAATACTTATGAGTTTGTTTACACATGTAAGGGACATTTCAAAACATCTCTCACCCATTTTTTTTTCCTATTCCTATTGTTTCTTTCCCTCCATTCCCTTCTCCTCTCACGTTCCTCCCACCAAAATGGCCATGAGCTTGCTGTTATAAATGGCCAGATATAGAGATTGAGTTACATGGTGAGAGAGCTAGAGAGAGAAATAGAGGGAAGTATAGAGCCTTGATGGGAATGATGGCATATTCCCTATAGCTAATGCTGTTGATGTTGTATCTAAAGAGACTTGGGTGTGGTTTTTAGAGCAACTACTTGATGACATAGGGGATGTGAACTCAATCCTATATCTGGCCATTTCACATCTCTCTATTTCTCTCACGATCTAACTCAATTTCTCTACCGCTCTCTACCCATATAGCTCAATCACTGTATCCGGCCATTTATAACACTTAGGTATGGATAATAAAAAGCCAAACATAGTTCAAAATTAACATTGGTGCAAAAGCCAGTTTGCTGGATTTATTTCTTTTGGCTCACTGATTACACATAGTTAGTCAATGCTAAATTATAAGGTGGTAAAGGCAAATATCAACTGACATGGAGGATGCATCCCAATGCCATAACTCAAATGAAAATGAGGATTAAGAACATCAATCAACATGGAGACACGAATCAAACTGTCAATCATTTTTTTTAAATAAGAGACAATTTCATTGATATATGAAATTTCAAATTATCAACTAGTTCAAGTTACAATAGGCATAAAGATAAATGTCAATTAATATGAAAGATGCAATCAATGCCATAATATGAAAGAAAAGGAGGGAATTCATATTGATCAACATGGAATCACAAAGAAAAAAAAACTAATCAATCAAATATCCATCAGTTATTTTATATCATGAATCATGATAGTCCAAATTTCAGTACTTATTCTCATATCAGAAGAATATATCAACAATTTACTGCAAATCATGTATTATACCCACATGGTCAAATCTAGCAATGAATAATAGCATAATACGATGAAGTAACTCATCAGGTAAGCAATCATATATGAATGATGACAAAATACAATAAAGCAGCTCATCAACATCAAATAAAGGTGTGGAATGCTGGGGGGAGGAATCAAGCAGGATACCTATAAGTGAATAAGGTGGGCAAAGGAGATTCTTTAACGAGTATTTTAAGATCTTCTTGAGGATTGAAAATCTTCAATGTATCCAATCTTATCTCCACAAGATCAGCACCATTTTTTTCTGCCTTCCTAAGGTCAATGACCATCCTATCGGTCGATTCTGCCATTATTGGCACACAAATAAGGGTTGAATTCCTTGTGATTCCTTCCATTTTCATACCTAAGCCAGAAGATCCCAGCTGAAATGCAAACCATACAAGAGAAGAAAAACAATGCCAAAGTTGTAAGAATAATTCCAGCAATAATCATTAAAAAAAACAAAATTACAGATTGCAAAGTCCCTAGGGTTCCTGAGAAACAGTCTGAATTTAAATAGTAATGTCACATAATCCATCAAGGTTTAAAATCAAATGGGTTCAGGCATTCCTATCATTTTCTACATTATCTCAGAAATGAATCAATTCAAGACTATGAATCACTTAAAATCTCAAACAATCTGTATATCATGATCATTGAACAAGATGGGCAAAGTTTGAAAAGGTGAGTGAAATTAAGAAAATCCCATGTCATAAAAATCTCATTTTCAGAGTAAATCTCATATAATTCAAGCAGAAGAAAAGTAAAACTCAAAAAGCAGAGAGAAATGGGTGTGGCCTGTGGGAGACTGAGGTCAGAATTTTACCCCAAAGTTGCCAAACTCCATTATCGTGGACAAGAGTATGATAATTCAGTGGAGGATGGAATGAAAGGAAGAGAGAAAAGGAAGAGGTTGAGGTGGGTGAGGACCTGAGGCATCAGGTACGTTGGTGGAGTGGAAATGATTAAAATAGAAAATCAAAATTGGGTTATCATTTTTGACTGTTTTGGTCTTCGGTGGTGAAATCTATGCCCAAAGATATTGAATTCAACTATAATCAAGTTGGTTTGGCTGCTAAGCCAAAACTGAAATCAACGACAATGAAGTTAAGTTGGTTGGTTCATGTTTAGGAAGAGGGTTTTAAATGTCTTTGACACTGTAGATTTATCCGTTGATATGTCTTTAGAATAGAGGTTCGACATTTTAAATGAAGATAAACAATGTATTTGACATTATCGATATTTTCATCGAACTATTTCTCAACTATCATTCATTACTATCTCTCCTAATTTAGTCTATTTTTACTTTTTATTTTAATCATTCTCTCTATTTAATTTATTACTAACTTTTAGTTCACTTTTTCATTAATTTTTTAAAATATTTTAATTTATTCTTTTTCTCTCTCTTTAATTTATTGTATTTTTTTATTTTCTCAATGTTAAATATAATTTATAAGTGTATAACTTACTTATATGCTTAATTATGACTTATTTTAACCGTACATCAAGTTTCATTGATTAATTCTAAGTAATCATTTAAGTTTCCATCATTTTTTCCAAATATCTGCCAGACATCGATATGTCCGTAAATTTGAAATTCAATATTTCCATCAACATCGATTTTTAACACTTAGAATTGAAACTAAAACAGGAAGGAATATTATTGATCCTAGGTTGGCTCGCATATCATATTTTGCCAACCTTAATATTCAACCAGCCAAGTTTTGTGGGCTTCAATCATGCCCATTTTTTTATCTACTAATGTGTTTTCAAAGTTTTGAAGTATTCATACCTCAAAATAAGGAGTATAAGACATTTCGAATCATTCAAATCAGAGCTCAAACCAAAAATAAATTATTAGTAAGAGAAGATTTATGGGCAGATTGGTAAATTTGTCCAATTGAACCCAATAGGAAAGCCGAAAAACACTTAACATTCTAACTAGACAGTTGGCTTTAACCTTGGACTTATCGTATTCTAACACATGGCAAAGGGGTGACATGGCATGCAATATGGTCAAAATTCATGATGACGTGGCATGACAAACGACGATGATGTGACATTTTTTATTATTATTGAAGCAGATGTGGCAAAAGACCAGTGGTAGTGGAGATGGCGGCAAGGGTGACGGGGAAATTGGATGATGTAATTTTGAAAGATGATGAAAGAAGGAAGATGGTGATGCATGAGGAAGGAAGATGGTGATAGCTACAGAAGGAAGGAATAAAGATAAGGATAATTTGAGGATTAAAAAAATTCATTAAACCCTCTTTGTAAAAAGTAACATATGTGTAAATATCTTTTACAAAATGATAGATTTTTAAGTATTTAATCAAATTTTAACGCCTATGTAAATTTCTCTTAAAAAAGCCTCATCCTTCATGGGATTACAGCAAAGCGGGAATCTCATGTTTAAAATGTAACTAATATTTTATTTTTTATAATATGCTTGAAATGAAACATAAAAAGACTTTAAATTGATTACAGAAGAAGTATTTTCATTTTTTCCTACAAGATCCATAACAACCATTACAACTTAAATATTTGTCTACTCATCGGTGAGTAGGATTTTAATCTGATTTTTATAGGGTTTGATTTTTATTGGATCAAATATATTAACAGAACCCGTGTATTTATTACATATTTATATAACTGTACACATATAAAAGTCACTAGGCCGTAAGCAAGTATTTTCCAATACTATACTATATAAAGATGTATATTAAAATAGAAAGATGCTAATTGGCCAAGTAAGTGATGGCTTTTAGTTATGGATCGGACGGTTCCTCCTTGGTGGAGTGTAATCAATATGATACTCTAAATCATCATTCACAATTTCATGATGCGCTCCATCTTCATCTTTTGGAAACTTAGCTTCATCACTCCCTATATTTCTTGATGCTAAATCACTAACTTTGTGTAAACTTCTAGCTGCATGCCAGCAAAAGATATCACACCACAAATTCAACTACTATTGGTAACATATATATGTGGAACTTCAATGCTTTGAAATCCCAAAATCGAATCAAATTGATATGAGAGGGATAGAACATTAGAGACGTGTTTGGTAACTGTTTTGTTTCGTATTTCATGTGTTTAAAAAATAAGGGTTTTTTAGATTGTCTAGAAAGTTCAAAAATAGCATTTTATGAATTGATATTTTCAGATGTAGTAAATCTTTGAAATTTTTTAAGAATAATATTTTTTCCCTCCATTTGTTAAAAGCAAGCATGAAACCCAACCAACACACAAACCTTTAAAAAAAGATACATTGAAAATTTTTAGACCAATTTACTATTTTTGAAAATACTTATTTAAAAAGTGTCATCTAGTGAAATTTCTCTTTGAAAACTGTCTTTTTTACGTAGCTTGTAACTGTTAAGGATTATTTATGATGATTCTATATAAATGAATTTATGATTTTAAAAACTATTTTTCTAAACTTTTTTGTTCCTTGTTTCACGTTCCCGTTTCTCTTTTTTTTTTTTTTGCCATATTTAAAAAAAACATAAACATGTTTTAGTAATCATTTATTGTTATTATTCTCTCATTTTGTTCAAAAAAGAGTAAAAAATGAGAAACAAGGAAACAAGAAAGATTTGCCCAACAACTATGTTTTTTAAAAATTGAGAAACATAAGTTTGGAAATGTTACCAAAGGAGTCATAACATTTAAAGTTATCATGCCATTAAAATCAATATTCTCAAACCTATGGTTTTATAATTAACAATTTTAGTGTTTCTAAAAAAACAAATAAATCATGTCAACAAATTAAAAAAAGACAAAAGAAAAATGGTTATCCAACATATTTTTGTAAAAAAAACAAAAAGGTTATTTTTCAGAATTGATCCCAAATACTTAGTTTAGAGAAATCCATTATATGGTACCTTGGTGAGTGAGTGGAGTGGAGAGGGGAGGAAAAAAAGAAAAGAAAGGGAGGGTGCGATGCGATGAACCAAGTAGAATAAAAGGAGGGAAGGAGAGATGAAAAAAAAAAGTGGGGCTAGACGTTACAAAAATAACAAGGTGAGGGTTAGGGAGTCGAACTATATAATTGTATAATTTTAGAAGCACAAAGTTATAAATATACATTTTTAAATGGTAGGGGTGTGTTTGTATAATACCTTATCCACAAAATTGACGTTAGAGAAAAGTGATTTAATTGTATAATTTCATAATCACAGAGAGTATAAATATACATTTTTAAACCATAGGGGTGAGTGTATCACTAAAAAAAAGATATAGTATTGCTGGCCAAAAAATGGCGGCGATTTCTATGCCGGCGAAATTTCATATAGGTCAACGAATTTTAAGATTTGGATATAAAGCGTGGTCTTATTTGCATTATTTTGTTTATTTTCTTCAAAATAGAATTTAAAACCTAAGTTAAATATTAGAAACAGAAACAATCTTAAGATTTTAAAATAAACCAAACCGATAAAGAAAGACAACTCTCTAATTCCAATTACCAAAATTAAGATTTAAAAAAAAAGATATATAAAACATGAAAGAGTAATTGAATTCGCATGTAATAGAATTTTGTAAACTACCTTTGGATGTGAGGAAAATGAAGCACAAGAAGAGAAAAAACAGAAAGGCAAGGCTTTTGCATTGCTTTGATTTGACGATCATTTTTAACTTGGTATGGTATATGACTGATCTATTGGTTCCTTTTTCACTTTGTTGAGGAAATAATTCTAATGAATCAAATTAAAATTAGAGGTTTTTATAGAGATGCAAAATGGTATATTGCAATCGGATAGTCCAACTTTTTCCCATGCATGAAAATGACATTCACATGGCAACGTGTGGTTCTTTTTTAAATTCGTTATTGTAAAATTTATTATATTTCGTCTATGAAATGTTTTGGAATGGGAATTCAAATTATAAGATTTTTTTTATTTTGATTTTGTTTACTAATACTTAAAATCGATTTTATTGATGATGATGATAAGAAATATTATATATCGTTTTTTTTTCTTTTACAATACATGACTTATTGTTTTTTTTTCGTTTGAACTATGATTTGGACAATTTAAGATGTTTGAAATTTTCATTTCAGACTTTAAATTATGGTCTCTTGAAAACTTATCAATCATCAGTCAACAAACGGGTTAATGACTTCAATTATATCTAATATTTTGATGATAATAAACTCTTTAATTTATTAATGATTTTGAAGTTTTGAAGTGACTGTAACGTAGAACTTGAAATGAGATTTTCAAAACATCTTGAATCATTTAAATCGAAGTTCAAACGATAAAGTTATGGTCAAAAGAAAGTTTACAACGTTGGAGTGGAGGTCTTATTGACAAAATTCAAAATATTTTTAAACCACGTGAGCTATTCATGATTTTGACTGAAACTACATTGATGTTATTTGCAATTTACCCTTATTTTAATTATAAATTCAACATTAAAATATATTTGAAGCTCAAAATATGACCTCAGAAAAGCTAAAACAATAGTTTAGCCAACTATTAATTTGAATATGGGCTCTCATGTTTGATTACTTGAGCAAAAATAATTATCGAACTGTTTTGAAAAGTTTTATATATCATATTGAAACCATGAATTAGGCTAAGATCCATCGATTTTGCTGTAAATTAATTTGAGAGTGCTATCATTAGATTACTGATAAAGAAAATAAGAGTGGGAATGCTTTTGCTGATATGTCCTTGATTGCTCTCCTCTGTCTGCTGTCTCCTAAATGCCCAAACTTTGCATCATTTGTGTTGTCAAAATTGAAAGTTTTGAGATAGGGACGTTTCTGCAAATTAATCGAGGAGATTAGTTTTGTGGAAAAGGGTTGGACAAGAGATTAATAAAATAAAGGGTAAACTATAAATAAGAGATTAATAAAATAAAGGGTAAATTATAAATAAGACCGTGTAGTTTTGGTCAAATGTACATTCTCTATAGTTTATAAATGGTAAATTACACTCACGTAGTTATAAAATTATGCTATTTGATCCATTACTACTAACATTGTTAATTAACTTTCGTTTAACAGTAACTTTTTCGTTTGAAATCCGATTTAGATGATTCAAAATGTTTCAGAATCCTCATTTCAAGCTCTACGTTATAATCACTTTGAAGTTTTGAAATCATCAATAAATAAAAGTTCTTTTTACTCATCGAAACATGAGGTACGATTGAAGCCAATAGACCCTTTTATTTACTAATAATTTTGATGTTTGGAATTGTCCATATCATAGAGGCTTGAAATGAGGATTCTAGAATATCTTGAATCACCCAAATCAGAATTCAAACAAAATGAGATATGAATAACCACTTTTATGGACAGGTTGCATCTATTGAATAAATAATCATTTTTATTCAACAAACATGCCTCATTGTTACCTTTCTTACTATATAACTACTCATCCAACTGATACATTCTTTCATTGCATTATTATGTAAAAAGTTATATTTGTGTTGAAATCTATTCATTTGTCTAACCACCACATCCAACAATTATTTCATATCATCACAACTAGGGGCGTAAGTTAAAACCGAAAAATCGACGAAATCGACTGACCCGGATTAAGATCGGACAAAGAAACCAACCTAATCAGTCGAGGTCAGTTTTCATCGAACCCGACAGTTTTGATGAAAAACCGACCAACCGGTTAAATAAAAAAATATCTAATTCTATTTTCTAACCTAAGGCCCCTGACCCCTCCCCTTTCCCAATCTCATTCCATTTCTCTTCCATTTGTGCTACGCCCCGATTCAGAACACAACAAACCGACACCCTATCATTCCCATCTGATCTCACTGTCCACCAATTCCCTCAGCCCTCTCCTCCTCTCGCAGTCGTCGGCACCGCTCCTCCTCTCACCACCGCTGTTGCTCACCACCTTCTGCGTCTCATCCTCTCTACCTTTAACCACCTCTGCCTTTCACGTTCACCAAAACAAACCTAAAACGATTGATCAATCGGACAGTAGGTTACAAACCGTTTCTCCATTGTTTCAGTTGGTGTAGTGGTGCCTATTTTATGGCCAAAACCAACTGACTCTGACCGATTTAATTACACCCCCTAATCGCAAATGTTAACGATAACCACCTTCAACTATCAATTGAAAATAAGCATTTGATTATGTTATAAATAGATGTAAGTTATAAATAAAACAATATCTACATGAGTATTTTAGAGTTCTATTCCAATTAATGTTTTTTATTTCCAACAATAAGTACATTATCAAATAAGTCATAATTTATTTACATTTGTCTTACATTAAAAGAAACATTCAAAGAAAATTATATCAAAATATGTATATATATATATATATATATATTGGAATTGCACACCCAAGATGCTTGAAACACAAGTGATTCGACGTATATTTACATGTCGTAGACAAAATGTCGAATATTCAAAGACAAAATGGGGAAATCTTTTCAGCCATTAATGGACGTTTTCCTCTCAGAAATGAACAAATATCAAATCAATATAATTCAAATGGTTTAAATCAGCAAAAAAACCTTCAAAACCTAATAAAGCAATTGGTGAATATAGAATTATGAGAAAATGGAAACCACAAAACTCCAATTTAGAAAAGATTTCTCATAGTTCATAAGAGAGGGCCACAATCTTTCATTGATTTCACGCGCCATTTGGCTTCAATCACGCTATGCCGTGCATGTTCAATAAGGGAAAGAGCCACTGATTTCACCTCAAACCCAAATGGATCAGTCAAAGCCATGCGTGTGCTTCTATTTGTTTTGAAATGATGGATATCAATTTTGGATTAAATTCTATTAGATTGTATTTCTTTTAATAATTTCAAAAATAATAATTATTTTGAAATATTTCAAAAATGACATTTCGTCAATCAAGATCTAATGTTAGTGGATCTCAGATAAATATTATTGAGATTAATATCACTAGTATCCAGATTAATTCACCTAATTTCAATAATACCGGTAGTTACGATTCTATTTCACTTATACCCATAAAACACCATTTTTAGTGGTGATATGGTGGTTACTATTTTTAAAGTTGTCTTTTTTACCCTTTTATCTCTCCTAATAAATATATCTTAATAAATTCATTCCATTTCATTTATAATTTATTTATTTTATTTTATTTTGAATTCAAATCAAATCAAATCTTTTTTAATTATAGGAATTTTTTAATTAAAACTAATATAACTAAATAGAATAAAAACTTGATTTTTTTAGGTCAAAATAAAAGACCTATGCACGTCAATGGATGAAAAAATGTGTAGCCGTTTTAAACGAAGAGTCTTCGCGAAGTCTTAGCCGTGTCTTTCTTCGAAACCCTAAAATCGTAGAAAAAGAAATCCTCTGAATCAATGGCTTCTTCTCTCACAAAGGCTTCGTTGATGGCTCTCATTGCTCTTATTTTCGCCGTTGTTTCAAGTTTCGCTCAGTCCGTCAAGGCTCCGGCACCGAGTCCTGTTTCTCCGGCCATCTCCATCGCTCCTTCCTTTGTCTCGGCTTTCCTTGCCTCCATCGTTGCTCTCGTTTTTGGATCTTCTCTCAGGATCTGATGTGTTCGATTATGGCGGTGAATCGGTGATGGATTCTTTCTAGAATGTGCATTCGTTTTTTTAATACTTGCTTAAGTTCGGGTGATTTGTGTTAGGCATTTTGTTTTACGGATTCTATATTGAAATCTATATACGTATAGGACAGATTGTGATGGTTTGATGAAAAAAAAATGTGTAGCCGTTTTCTTCTTTTCCTTCTTCTTCTTCATCATCAGAAGCCGTTTTTCCTCTTTTCCAAAATAAATGTTTAATAAAAGTAAACAGTTTATAAAAAAAAATAACATTTTCAATTCTCAGTGAACTTGCTTTCTATGTATTCTGTACATAAGTTACTTTTAGTGAAATGTTTATTTTTATTCAATGTTTATTTTGAAAGCTTTTTTACATATGTTTTCAAAACTGTTTCATCAATTTTTGTGTCCAATATCAATTTTAAGTGCACATTAATAAACTGTTTACTTTTTATCATTGTTTTTTTAGGATGACGAATAAGAAAGACGCTTGAATTTTCCAAAATAAATGTTTACTAAAAGTAAACAGTTTATAAAAAAAATAACATTTTCAATTCTCAGTGAACTTGCTTTCTATGTATTCTGTACATAAGTTACTTTTAGTGAAATGTTTATTTTTATTCAATGTTTATTTTGAAAGCCTTTTTTCCATATGTTTTTCAAAACTGTTTCATCAATTTTTGTGTCCAATATCAATTTTAAGTGCACATTAATAAACTGTTTACTTTTTATCTTTGTTTTTTTTAGGATGACGAACAAGAAAGACGCTTGATTTTTCCATGAAGAAGAAGTCAAAATGTTGAAGAACTAGTTAGAAGTTTGAAGATTTTTTATTTTATTTTTGTTATAGTGTTTATTTTTATTTAGATTTGATTTTTCCATTAATTTTGTAAAATTTAAGGAATTTTATAACTTTCCTTAAATTTTACACAAATTAAGGAGAAATTAAATCAGGGGCATGTTTGTCCTTTCACAATGTAATTTAATTGGCTGGTGGCGGTTTTTGGGTACTTTTGATATTTAATAAAAACATCCTGTATATTTGATATATCCATTATTTTTTTGGTTATTAGTGAAATTCACCCAATATTATTTTTGAAAATTTTATTTATTTTTGATTTATCAAATCTTGTAGTGTCATTTTTGAAAAACTTCTTTTATATATATATATATATATATAATATATATATATATATATATATGAATTTTTGTTCATTTTGTTTTTGATTGTTAAATCATATTTTAGTCCCGATGTTCAAAACTTATTCTATTTAGGGTTTTAAACTTTTAAATGTTATATTTTAATTTCCAAAAAGTATGATTTGTTTTAGTCAAATAAATCTTTAATTTGTATGTTTAAATCCTATTCTAGCTGTCACTAATTTCAAAATTTTACTTTATGAAAAAAAAGGGGGTTATCCATGAAAATGGCCAACTTTTAATTGAAATAAGAGTACATAGCTACATAATAAAAAATTAGAGTAAATAGCCATTTTTCTATGCAATTTTACTAAAAAAAAACCTTCCACATTTTCTATGCAGCCATCACATCACATCACTCCATCATTTTTCTCTTTCTTTTTTCACTCTTCATTTTTCCCACTATCTTCTCTCTCACATCAAACTACTCTCTCATTTTTTTCTTTCTCTTTTCACTCACCATTTTTCCCATCATCTTCCGTCTCCCTACCCATCTACGGGGTTATTGTACATTATGTACATATGATATACCTTGTACATTCCGTCCATTATGTGCATGGGTTATTGTTGTGTAAACAACGTACATACAGTACGAGGGATTATATGTAGACAACGTATATGACCAAGTACATACACTACGAGAGATATTGTTATTGGGCTATTGTGTATACAACGTACATGACCAAGTACTAACAAAACAATCTTATCTTAAAAAGAAAACCATATTGAAATCATATGGAAAATGTGAATAAATATCTTTGTGGCTAGTTTTTGTAATATACAAAGTGGTGGTTATGTAAAAAGGTATATAGGTGGCCATTTGTTTCAAAAAATGATAGAAATGAGGCAAGGACATAATTGGTATGAATAAAATAAAAAAAGTACAATTTTGGCTATTTTAAAGAGAATTTTAAGAAAGCGGTTATGTTATGAAATGGGACCCCAAAATATGACTATTCTCATGATTGTCTCAAAATAAATCAAAATTTATTCTATTTAGGGGCATTTACATATCTAGCAATTTTTTTTAATACTGATAAACACATAAATCATTGATAATCACTTATAAACATGATAAAAATTGCTATATTTGCAAATACTTTTTTGAGTTATATTTTTACAAATATTGCATAAAAATCTGTCACCCAATGAAATTTTCCTTCTATTTTGGTCTCTAAATTTTGAAATATTTTATTTTTAATGATTTTTTATTCCTTAAATAGTGAATAACCAATGGTTACAGTTCATTGACGTTAATTTTTTTAATAAAAAATTGATTAGAAAATTGATGTTATTGTTGGGTGTCATTTATTCTTTTACTAAATGAAAAAAACGAGGGGAGAAAAATCAGATTTAAAGATAGATGATCCTATGTGAGTCCTGGCTTTGCAAAAAAAAAAATATTATAATTGAGTTCACATATTTGGACATATTTATGTTTGTATGGGTGCGCGTAGGTATGATTTTAGTTTATAATTTTGTGGTGTTTGGTATATTGACATCATATTTAGATACCTGAGATTTTATATCTAAAATATGATGTCGATTATTTAATAGGCAAAAATGTTAATAAGACCCATATGGTTTTGTTCAAATGCAAACATATTTCCTATAGTTTAAAAAAATAAAAATATATACCCTCATAGTTCCAAAAATATGCAATTTGACCCCACTAATATCGTGTTAACTTTTTTTGAGTCATAATTTATACGTTAAACTCCGATTTAGATGATTCATGATGTTATAGAAGCTCTCATTTTGAGCTCTACGTTATGATCACTTAAAAACTCCACAATCATCACTAAATAAAAAGAGTTTATAACTTCAATCATATATAATATTTTGATGACAATAACTCTTTTATTTATTAATGATTTGGAAGCTACAAAATCATAAAAACAAACCAAATCACTCCCTAGTAGTGCAGACTCGAAGACCCCTCTTCAATGATTGTAAAATAATAATAATACAATCAACCAATTAATTGATAATTACTACTTTATATATATAATTTATTAAATTTACCAAGCATTACTTTCAAAATTATAATTTTAATTTAAAATATTTGTGATTTCTAAAATATATAAAGCATAACCTTCTATTAAACTTTATCGTTATTTTTATGAATTTAACACAAATGATTTATTCTAATCTTCCACGTGAACTAATTACTTTCAAAACAAATGCTCAAATTAATAGTATAATGTAATCAATTTCATAATAATTAAAATAGTATTTAAGAATTATTTTAAAGGGCTAATTTCATTCATAATCAAAACCACTCCTATATTTACAACAGTATTGAGTGATCAAAATTAATTACAAATATAGACATTTTAGGCCATGAGTGGTGGTTACAGCTTTCTTAATAGACGGATTTACCCTCATTTGGTTATTTGTAACCAATTTGAAATTTAAAATTTTGATTTGCTTTTTAAATTGTAGATTTTCCATAATTAATTCATATCTTTTAAATTTCTGATATGAATCCCATCAATCTTGGTTAGTTGTCATTTTCCTTTCATACGTTTTTTTTTTCTCTTCATTTTGTACGAAAAGCAAGCAAGTTCTCAGTTTCTTTTCAACCATTTTTTTCCTGCTTCAAATTCTCTTCTATCATCTATTCAATTCCATCAATTTTTTTACTTCTATTGTTGTTTTTAAAACAATTTGTTTGTGTTTTTATATTTACAATCATGTAAATCGATATTCAGAGATTTCGAAGAAAATTATGAGAAAAGAAAAGAGCGAGAGAACATTGAAGATGACGATCAAAAAATATATCTTGATGGGAGGATGGAACTGGTTTATTCCAGTTGATGAAGAAGAAAAAAAGCATGAACGATGGAGCAAAATAAGATACAGAAATGGTAGAAGAGGCATGTTCTTGCAAAAAAAAAATTATGATAGAAAATGAATATTATACCCATTATATGTTCTTGTTTTTTTTTTTTTGTATAAATATTGAATCTTTACATTAGTGTTGATGTTAAAGTATCAATCTCACCACTTTTATTTTTATAAACGAAAAAATATTTTTTTTTAAAAGGGAAAAACATTCATTGGTAGAGTGATGAATATGAATACTTTGTAAATTCAAGCGACGAGGAAAATATGAAGGATGAGGAAAACGTTGAAGAAGAACATTCATACGAAGAAGAAGACCCAAATATTTATATTTGTTAAACATTGCTAAATTATCATGTACATGATAAACCGTCGTGAATAATTTAAATACACATTTACTTTTGTTAAACATGGATAAATATTTAATTACATTTTTCTCTCGTCCATCATGAATATTTATTAATTTTAGTAATTTAAAGAAGAAAAAAGTAGTGACAGAGAAGACGCCAAGGAAGGAAAAAAAAAGGGGGATAAGCGATGTCCAAACAATATATTTATTTTTCATAAACATTTAAATCCAATTGATGAATGAAAATCTTGTAAAATTTATAAAAGATAAATATTTAATATCATTTATTTTTAATAAACACGTAAATAATTAAATTTTGTTCACATGTTTAAAATTCATAGACATTGTCTCTAAAAATGATCATCAACCGAGTAACAAAAAAAAGATGTGTCATCATCCGACATTAAAAAAAAAATGAACTTCTTTTCCCCAGAACGGTGAAAGATCTTTCATATATTTTGTACGAATTTATGTAGAAGCCATATTCTCTTGCCATTTTTTTTGCAAATTTTTAGGTTTATATTTTTGGCACATCGAAATGATGAAGACTGATAATGAACATAGATGAAAGGAACGAAAAAAATAGAAGAGGATGCACGAAGAGGAAGAAAACAAAACTGAAAAATAATACAAAGAGAGAAAATATTCAACAAGATTCTGAAAATTTGAAATTCAAAATAAAAATAAAAAAGGTAACTGAAACGTGAGATAAGGGCTGATTTTGTGGGATTTGAACACAATGATTAGAAGATAATTTACCATTAATTAATAATTTATAAACAAACATGGAAATACATTAAAGTATGATTTAAGGGGAATGAAATCAGAAATTAATTTTTAAAAACTAAAAGATAAGGCAAGTAATGTATTATATGAGATTTCAAAATATTTAAAATCTGATATGGAATGTAAAAATTATTAACGGTTGTAAGAAGGGCGAAATCTTCTGAAAAATATTAAAAACCACATTTATCAAATGGATTTAAATGTTTATTATAAATAAATATATGCTTGAACGTCGTTTATCCTTTTTTTTCTTCCTGGATTCTTCTATGTCACTAGTTTTTTCTTCTTCAAATTACTAAGATTAATAAATATTCATTATGATCACAGAAAAATGTAGTTAAATATTTATCCATGTTTAACAAACGTAAATGTGTATTTAAATTATAATATACATGATAATTTAACAATGTTTAACAAATATAAAAATTCTGGGTGTTCTTCCTCGTATGAGCATTCTTCTTCAACGCTTTATTCATCCTCCATATTTTCCTCCTCGCTTGAATTTGTAAAGTATTCAAATTCTTTCAAAATTTATTTTCCTTTTACCGTCGTTTTCTTTTTTTACTATGAGATTTTGATTCCTTGTTCATGATGAAAAAGAATCATTTTTTTTTTCTAAACAAAGAAAAATATAATCCATATCAAACTTCTTCGTACGAGATAACGATGATTCAATAGCAGATAGATGACACTTCATTCTTGGTCTACCAGATGAACGCTTAACATCTAGGGGAAAATATATTAATAAAGAGAAAAATGAATATGAAAAAAAATTAGAAGTGAAAAAAATATAAAGACACATGATTGCAGTAGAGTTGATGAGGGAAGAGAGAGGGGCAAAGAAAATGTATAGGAAGATAAAATGCAGAACTTTCTTCTCTGAACAAATGGAAAAAAAACGAAAAAGAATGACAAATGAAATGAAAGCTTAATCCTCAATTTAAATTTTGAATGAAGAAAATCCTAGAATCAAAAATTGAAATTTAAAAAAATATATGGAAACTAACCGAGATTAATGGGAAATCAAATCGAAAATAAATACTACTTTATTTAAATTAATTTGGAAAATTTAAAATTAAAATGAAATAAAAATTTGAAAAATAAAAACGGTTTCAAAACAATAGATTGAGGGTAAATCTGTCTTCAAAAAATGATATAACCACCATACACGGCCTAATATGTCTAAAAATGTAATTAATTGTGAAATCAAGATATGGTTGTAATTAGATGCACCGATCTGATTTAAAGTGTAAAAATTTCTATTTTAAAACACAAGAGTATGATTGATAAATTTTACAAATCACTAGAGTCAGTGACGGATCCAGGATTTAAGCTTAGAGGGGGCACACAATAGAGAGATGTAACTTGTAAAAATCGTCAAATGGGTAAAAAGTGAATTGAAACTGATTAAAACTTATAAAAATCAATACCTTAACCGCCATGTGTTAAAAACCGATTGGATACATAGGCGGTTCATTTTTAATTTACAAATTTTTTTTCTTTTTAATCGGTTTAGTGTCGATTTTGTTTATATTGTTAATAAATTGAACTAAAAACATCCACACAATACATGCAAATATATAATAATTTATTATAATATTAATAACTACAAAAATAACATCTATATATTCATCATTAGTATTTAATTTAGTGAAAATCAAGTCAAGTAAATTCTAAAATATTTTTTTATGTTAAAAAATTATTTTGTATTAATAATTATAAATGAATAAGATAGATAGATAAAAAAAAATGAAATTTTTTATTCGAAATAATATTTAAAATATAATAAAAATAAAAATAAATCTAAATCTAAATTATATTTTGATTTAATAAATTTAAAAATAGATCTGATATATATTTTTTATTTGAAATTAGAACATAAAAAATATATGATGTAAACAAATATATAATAAAGATAAAAGAAAGACAACTTTAAACATTTAAAAAATGTTTGGCAATAATTGAAAAAACCATTGCTGGGGGGGGTCGAACTCGGGTGGGGCGTGTGCAAAGAAAGGCTTCCACCAACAAACCAAGCCAACCTAAATACTTTTGTCTGCGACAACTCATTTGTTATATTATATTATAAATTAAACCACCATTTTTTATATATATTTTTAATTTATCTACAAATCGAGGGGGGGCACTGCCCCCCCTGGTCCTACTGTAGATCCGTCCCTGACTAGAGTGTAATTTATAATTAGTAAAAAAGAAAAGGTTATCACTCTTATTAACAACGATCGTTAGGCATATACTCTCTTCTCTTGAGATCGAAAGTTCCAGTGCCCCTTCCCCACTTTGATGTAATTTCAAAAAAAAAAACGATCGTTTATTTATTTATTGCTACATATATGGAGATATAGTTTGAACCTCAACCCTCTTCGTTATAACTATGAGTGTTCTTTTATATGTTGTCCTTGATTGTGGATAGGAGGGTGCTTTCTGATGGGTGGGTAATCGTTAAAATTAATAGAATCATCATTCAATCTATATTCCCTTTCTTCATGTGTTGGATTTAGATCTTCATTTCCATGTGCTATATAACTAAATTTGAGCAAATTCCGAGCTGCAGATTCAACCACCCAAAAAAAAAAACAAATGTTAAGGTGTAACAAAATTTTCTATAATGTTTGTATAAAATATTTTTCAAAATATTTGTAAATATGATATTTTTATAAAAAAAATAAGTTAATCACAGATTGACTATGATGAATTATGATAATTTTATATAATAATTATTAATTTATATAATTTGATAATTGACTTTGATGTTATTAATGTGAATCGTAATAATGATTGATACTCATAAAAACTCGAAAAGAGTTGAATGGATGTAATAAAAGTTTTTCAATTTACCTTTGGTGGTTAGGGAAAGGGAGCAAAATAAGAGAAACGAGAGAAGGACAAGGCGCTTGCATGGCATTGATATGATCATCATTTTAATTGGTATTATTGAATAATGGCTTCCTTTCTCTGCTAAGGATTCTAATTTACCAAAATCAAGAGCTTTTCTTTTATATTTATCGAGAGAGAAAGAGAGAGATTGTTATATCAAAAGCTTGAATGCGTTTGTGGTATAAAACTTAGTTTTAGTTAAAGAATGGGACTAACTTTGACTGTGTCATATAGTATCTTGTTTTAATTGTTTTAAAGCAAATTGTTAAGTAAGTTAAATGTAGCTCTTTTTAGACTAATTTTTATGGATACGATACGTCAAAGACGATTTTTGGGTTAATTAAGTAATTCTTGTTATCTATAAGATAAAAGATTGTGCTTGTTTGACATGGGTTTTTTAAAATTGTTTTCAGTTTTTTGATTTAATAATCAACTTTTTTTTAAAAACAATTTTAGAGTAGTTTTAAATGAGAAGTTACAATGCATAGCACTTTTTTAACAGTAATTTTTAAAAATAGCATTAGTTTAGTTTAGTTTCAAAAATAACATTTTTTAAAAAACTTTTACTATATAATGATTTTTTTTATCTGGTTGAATGATAATCTTATTATTATAATTTTTTATTGAGATTTTTTAAATTAAAATTAATTAACTTTTTAAGTTAAGTTAGTTTTTACGATTTTGAAAATTTATTATCGAATGAATTTCTTTCATTATGTAATGAAAATAAAAAGAAATTTTTGCTATTTTAGAAATATACAATATAAAAAATACCACCCTTTAAAAGGTATGGAATTACTTGAATAATTATTCAAGTATTTAATATTTGGGAGAAACTTCTCATATGTTTCTTATGTTTCATCATTTTGTTTACTCCGTATTTAGCCGTGTAAGTTAATTAACTATGATATAAACTTTTAATTTATCAAATTGAATCTTTTACTTGAGTAAATTGTGAAATTAATACTAAGTTTCAAACAAAACTATAAAATTACACGGAAAACATCAATGAAACCCTATTTGGTAATAATTTAAACTTCTTTTAATAACTAATTTGATTTTTGGTTTATGTTTTATGTTTTCTGTTTTCTTGAAGGAAAAGGAACAATTCAATAGTTTGATAAATGTTTTTTGTTTTTTTATTTTCTCCATAGGAAAAAGGAAAATCATACTCATACTAGCACAAACCAGTAATCCATTTACTTGAGGAAATTCAAAATTCCAAAAAAAAATGTAGTTAAGCAAATCCAAACATAGTTGACACACTATCAACCCCAACAGCCACAATGAAATTGAGAGAGATTTAAGGGTAAGGATGTAAAGGGAATAATGAAATGATCCATATAGAATATAAACAAGCCATAAAATGAAGTTCCCCAAAGGAAAACAAATGCACCTTCTCTCAAGATATATAATACACTAGTTTTTCCATGTCAATTACATCTCTTTTATCAATTAATTTTAATAAATTATAGACACTTGTTTATTTTACGTTTTTCATGTATTTCAATTCCATTAAAGTAATAAGGAATAATTAATATGTGTGTGAATTATAGAATATGTTATTGAACAAAATATTAAATCTACAATTTCACATACATATGTTAAAATTTTATGATTATTTTAATGGAATTGGAACAAAATTCTTTAAAATTAATCGATTGAGAGACTTGATTTGTAATTAAGAAATTATCTCAAATAGTATATTTCTACATACTAATTACTAAAATGTTGGAATATTTTAAAAATTATCCAAACACCAATTCAATAATTTATTGAAATATGTTGTTATTTTTCAAATATTTTTTTGTTTTTTGGCACAGCAAAAATTTATCTCCCATTAACGGCAAGAATCCTTTAGACTAATAGACCTAAACGATAAGAACATTTTTTACACTTTTAAAAGTATAAAGGTGAAATTGACGTAGTCATAAAAGAATAGGAACAAAAATGTATAATTCAACCATGATTTTTTAGAATGAGAAAAATAAAATAGTCATCCACAAATTTCTGGGAAAAACATACCTTTTTGGGGGCGTTTGGAGTGCGGGAATTGGCCATGGGAATGGATTTTTAATACCCATTTCATTGTTTGGTTCAACCTCTATTACCATTGGCATTGACATTCAATTCCCATCCAAATCTCCCCTTTATTTAACATTGACATTAGCTTTGTCATTGACATTTAATTAAACCCTCTCCAATTTTGTGCTATTTGGTATTTCTAGAACAAAATAAATATTATGAGTATTTTAGTCCTTTGAGTTTTGAGACTTTTGTGAATTTGAGTTTTTATTTTACGCCTATGCAATTCTTGAGTTATTGTAAATAGGTCTAAATGGTCAATAGCTTAACAATTATTGATATGACATAATATTATTTTTAATTACCCAAGTGATTTTTATTTTATTTTTGGTAAAATATAAATGAGACTTTTGTGGTTTGGACCGAATATATGAACAATCACACCCTTATCGTTCTAAATCATCCATTGAAACTACTCCCTCTTTGAACGTCATTTATTTTCTTTAAGTTATAACTGCTTCATTTGAACTCCGATTTCAATGATTTAAGATATTTTGAAATTCTAATTTCAAGCTCTATGTTGCGATCACTTCAAAAGTTTAAAATCGTCAATAAATATAAAGTTTATTATTATTAAAATATTAGGTGTGAATGAAGTCATTAACCATTTTGTTTACCGATGATTTAGAGTATATGAGTGTGATTTGTTATTTTTAAACTACAAAGATTATTCATGAAGAAAACAAATTATCAGTTTTAACTTTTACCAACCTAAACATAGCTCAACTGGTAAGCCACCTACTCTTCCGGTCTAAAGGTTCGAGTCTCTCCCTCCCCGATTTGATTTTCTCCAAAAAAAAAAAATCTTTGGAGGAAGGCTTCCTCAACCATCCACCCCATCATCCCGCGCTTCTTTCGAATACAAAAACTGCATCTGCCTCCGAGTCTGGACAAACTGAACTAAACCCAGAAACCATTTAGGGCTTCGTTACTCTTCTCCGACTCCGATTTCTTCAAATGTCCCATCCAATTCTTCTCTCTGACGAGGAAGATCAATTCTCAACCCCAATTCCAATCGATTCCAAGAAACGTAAAACCGATTCATTTCCCAACATAAACTCTACTGTACTTATCGTTGATGATGATCCAACTCCACATGAATTTGTGCCGGAAACGCCTCTTTCCGCGCCTCCTAGTTCTGAAATCGTAATTGTGAAATGCACAAAGGGAGGATCAACCTCGCGTATTGGTGATTCTAATTCTGACAAGAAGTTTTCTGGTTAGTAGTTTTCATCATAGCAATTTTGTTTATGATTGTTAAGAATAGTTTGAAATAGATTGGGATTGTTCGTTTTAACTTTCAGGAATTAGTGGATTGATTTGCTTGGAGTCTGATAATGAGTCTGAAAGTGATTCTCAAAAGAAGAAACGGGATCAGAGTGATTGGGTTAGTTCTAATTGTGATGAGGTGAAGGATACTGAATGGACTTCTAAGTATGATTCAGCAGGATTGGAACCTTCTCTTGGTGGGTTTGTGTTTTCCTTGATTTAATTCCTGAAATTTTTTGACGGTATTGAAATTCATTTTCGTTAATGGAAATGTTTTTCAGGAGATGGTAATATGCAGCAAACTTTTGGGGATACAAAGAGTTCAACTTTTTGGCAAGATGATATGTATCAGGTAAATTTTCTTGAAGCACGATCATATTATCTATTTTTCTCATCATATTATCTATTTTATTCTATACACTTAAGATCCATAGGAAGTAATTATGGCCTCCAAATGTAGTTGCCAATGCAATGCAGTATGAAGCACTGATATTAGATTGAGTATTGCATATATCAAAACTAGGAGGTGCGGAGAGAGGCGTCTCCGAAACTATTTGGGAAACATTAATCTTTAGATGTTAATTGTTACAGTAGTCACCGATCACTATTTTCTGGAATAACCATGTTTCTGGAATTTTGGCCACCTTTTTTCTGCTTTTACCAATTATGAGGTGTTCTATCTTGCTTGGCTTTAGTAAATGAGTTGTATGTTTGATCAGGTTCATGATTATCTCGAAAAGGAAAATGTTGGAATGGAGCAGAGTGAAAACGTTGTATCTACGACTGGTGGAAAAGTCAATGATATGGAGAACAATAACACTAATAAAAAGACGGGGAAGAAGATGACTAAAGAAGAAAGAATTCGCTTAATGGAAGAAAAGAAAAAGAAGAAGGAAGTAAGTAAGTTCTGATTGTTGGCACTGAGTTTAAGATTAACTGGTGTATCGTTTGAGTTAATATGTTGATAATTCAAATATATCATTTAGTTTGAGAAGTTGCAGAAGGCAGCTCAAAAGGCTGAAGCTGCAGAGATGAAGAAAATGCAGAAAGAGAAGCAAAAGTGGGAAAAGGGGAAATTTGCATTTAAGTCTATCGTAGCAGAAATTGATTGTAAAGTTGTTGAATCGGGACTAGTCGGTGGTGAGGCCTCTCTCATTGTTATTCATTTGTCATTTTTTTAAATTTCAATGCCACCAAAAAATTCCGTCTTACTATAGGTCATCTGCTCACAAGGTTTGCTGAAAAGGGGATTACATTCCGTATTAAGTCTAATCCAATCGAAAGGTCAATTTTGTGGACTATGAATGTTCCAGAGCATATTTCAGAGGTAATAAATACTTGATCTCTCTCTGTGCGTCCAAATGCTTATATGTATGTTTATATATTGTTAAGTCCCTGTTTTTTATCTTAATGTAATCAGTATGATGGAAGCCTATAGTAAATTTTGATCTAGGTTAAGTTTTTTGACACTCGCCCTGCCCCCCCAAAAAAAAGACCACATAAATCTGAAAATCAAGAACTTTATTCCACTTTCTGATCTCTATTTGTGGATGATTATTATTTATTTGGTTGTCATATGTTTATCTATATGGTTTAGTTGGATAGATTAAGAATTTCCTTCTATTAGTCATTTGTTGTGTTTTTACTCTCAAACCTATGCCTCAGCATGAACTCTCTTATATGGCTTGTTTTAGAGAAAGGACTACTTGTCATTGAAGTATGAAAGGTACAACAAATAATGTCTATTACTCCTACTAGCAGATTACGAAAAATAAAAGACACTCCAATTAGAATCTTTCTTTCATAGAGACCAATTGGAGCGCCTTTCGTAGACCTTTTTGCTCGGCGGCTTTCGCCCCTTTTGTACTCTTTTCATTGATCAATGAAAAGTTTGTTGCTTATAAAAAGGAAAAGAAACCATTGCGAGCGGACATGGGTTGCACACTAGTGGTTGAGATACAAAAGTGGATGTTCAAGGCACAGCTAGAAGCCTGTGGAAGTCCATTTCTAAGTCTTATCCCGTCTTTATTAATTGTGTGAAATGTTTAGTAGATGATGAAAAACACATTGATCCTGGGAGGATGCGTGGATAGACAGACACACCCTTCAAACTAAATTTCCAGCTCTCATTCCCTAACCTGGGCTAAAAACTCACCCATTGCTCACTTGGGAAGGGATGGGCTAAATATTACCTATGATTTGCATTTCAGAAGAAACATTTGGCATTCTGAAATTGATGGCCTTTTCCTCTCTTTTGATTCTTTTAGAAGGCATCTCCTTAAGAGAGGGCTCTCATAATGGAAGAATTTGGGCTTTTGACCCTTCTACGGTCTTTATCAATGAAGGATGAGATCAAAAGACTGATTGGAGAAGTGCGTAGTTGGTCTCATTCAATCAAGCACCAGTCCAGTTTCATGCCACTGTGATTTTGGTTAAGAAAAAAAATGAAAGTTGGCATTTTTGTGTGGATTATATAGCATTATTTAAGGAAACTGATAAGTTTAACAATGAAGGATGAGATCAAAAGGCTGATTGGAGAAGTGTGTAGTTGGTCTCATTCAATCAAGCACCAGTCCAGTCTCATGCCACTGTGATTTTGGTTACGAAATTTAAATGAAAGTTGGCATTTTTGTGTGGATCATATAGCATTATTTAAGGAAACTGGTAAGTTTACAATTCCTACTATTGAAGAGTTTTTTGATGAAGTACACGATGCTCCAAAATAGTCTCAAATCCAATTTTCATTTAAAAAATTTCCTTCTTTCTTCTTTTGTACAAAGGGATGGGTTGCGAGTGAAGTTTAATTTCCATTTTAGAAGAAGTGTCTGAGATAGGGAAATAGGTTAGCTCTCGTTCTTATTATCTGTCCTCGAGGGCCTTTCATTAAGAGAGGGCTCTCGTGCCAAAAGGCTTTGGATTCTAACCTCATCCAACACATCTCATGTAAATCCTTTTTTTATGTTCTTTTGGCTTCTCCCTTTTCAGACAACCCACTTTTCTAATAAACTTTGGTTGGTGAAGATCCCGAAGAAAGTTAGGTTCTTTGCTTGGACAGTTGCTGTGGGTAAAATTAATACCTTGACTTTCTTCAAAGATCTTTCTCTTTTGTTCTGAGGCCCCGATGGTGTTGTCTTTTCAAGCAAGCGTCAAAAGATTGTAGCCACATTCTTTGGTCATGCTCCTTTTCGAGGAAGATTTGTCATAGCTTTATGAGGCTTTCTAACTAATGGTGCCACCAAGCTTTGGAAGTGATGGATTTAAACCCTCCTTTTCGAAAGAAAGGGAAGTGCCTTTGGCAAGCCAGCTTCTTGGCTATCATTTGGTTTGGCTTGAGAGAAATAAGGTGTTTAAAGGTGTGGAGAACTCTTGGGAATATGTTTGAAATATGGCACATGTTAATGCTTCCTTTTGGTGTCCATTACCAAACCTTTTTGTGACTTTCCCTTATTTTTTATCATTAATAATTGGCAGGCTTACTTGTAATTTTTGTGGTTTGTTTTGGGTCCACGTACTTGTATCTAGGTGGTGGCCTTCCCCCTCTTTTTCTTGTATCTTGAACCTTCCTTTTAAAAAAAATAAAAAATCCACATCCCACGAAGGTCACTACGAATTCATGGTGATGCCGTTTGGAATAATGAACTCCTTTTATACTTTTCAATATTTTTAAAAATACACTTGTAAGTAATAACATAGAAATTTTTAGTTTCTCTTTAATTGTAGATTTGTCACAATTTCTCCTGATATAGATTTTATTTGGATGTTATTAGAACATCTCTCAAGTATATTGACTTTTATTTTCAGTATACGTTAATCTTTTCTTTTTCTGCAGTCTTCCGAGGGGATGGAGATTTCATACATATTACTAGTGCATGAGGCTGAAAATTTTTGTGAACTTCTAATCAAGGACTCGTTTATGGATCATATTTCCAGAGTTCAAAGCCATTATCCATCTTACACAATCTGTTACCTCACCAATAGGCTTATGTCATATATCAATAAAAGGTGAGAGATTGCATAATTCTATTCAATATGACACTAGATTTATCTGTGATTCCATTTTGAAATTTTGATTTAACAAAAAGTTCTAAAATAAAGCACGTTCAACTGTATAATAAATGTAATGTATAGCGTTATATTATGTTTCTTGATAGAAAACCTTGATTCAGAAAACATGTTTTTGGGGGGATCTCATAATATATCGTCCTTGTTTTGTTTTGTTTTTCATTTTTCACCTTTTATAATTTCTTTGTCTCTATGTTTTTCGAGTTTGAAGAAGTTGATTGAAATACTGGAGCAAATCTGAAACAAAATTTTGCTTGGATCTGTTTCTAATTATCAGATGAAATAGAGGACTTGAAGTTAATTACAACTGAACAGTATCTTATGCCAGTTGGTTATAGGCTAGCACATAGTTACTCAGGTTTTTTTAAGCCAGTCAATTTGTAATTGTCTGCACGGGCATTTCTATATTTGATGTCATTATTTAACTCACTTTGTATTGTGCACTAACTTTTCATTTTGATCTTGGTTTGGTGCAATGAAAAGTTTGTGATGCAGCTTGCTATAGAATTATACTGCCGAAGAATATGCATGTTTATAGAATATCAGAATCTTGCCCCATTCTTTCTTTATTGATGCTTTTTAGTTATTTGAAATAACCGTGGATTTTTTTTAAATTGTAATTTTTGTACTTTCTAGGGAACAGGAGAAGTACAAAAACCCAACAAGCAGCAATAGTTGGGAACGTCCACCAGTTGAGGAGGTTGGATAATAACATTAACCACGAATGCACTAACCTCTTTACTCAATCTAAGTATTAATAATAGTGTTGCAATATAAATTGTCACGTCTCTCACTTGTTTCATCTAGGCATTGGCAAAATTAACTACTCACTTTGTCAAAGTGCATTCGAGGCAATGTGTGGATGAAGCTGAGGTTGCTGACCATATTGTTGGTTTGACTTGCAGTCTGGCATCCTGCCAATTCAGGTTCTGAATGCTGGCACTCAAATCTCAGTCTAGCATAATTGCTTGAAGTGTGAAATTTTTTAATTTTCTATTTACTTGAATAGAAGGGCAAAGGTAAAGCATAAATTAGCATTTTGCAATTGGGACAGTAGGAGCAATGTTTTGAAAGAGGATTTTAAGGCTTGCACATTGAGGCTAAAATTTTTAGCCTCAAAGCTTAGACCTTACTTAGTTCATAAGAGGTTTATGCATCTCAGAGAGAAAAGGCTTACGCCTCTATGAGAATGTATTTAGTCTTTACGCTTTATAAAATGCGTAGAAGAATAGTATCAACTTGTTACCTCAAAGTTAAATTTGTACATAATGCTAAAGCACCACGACTTGCGATAATTTAGCCCGTTAATTACCTTCGAGGCTTGAAAATATATTAAAGGCAGAAATTAAAAAAGTTGTCAATCCTATGAGTGATAATAGTGGTGATGTTGAAAATGATGTTTAGAATCTTTATCTAAGAATGTGAAAATAGTTTGATGTGAGAATTTATTTAGTACTTTTTTTTATGATTATTATGTCTAGTAATGCTTGATTTTATATTTTTATAATTTGTATTAATATTTTTTCATTTTAGTTGAGGTTTATGCCTCGTACCGCTTCAAGGTTTGCGCCTTGCCTCTTCAAGGAAAAAAAACCTCAAGGTCACCTTTAGCTTTTAAAAACATTAAGTTCGGGGACACTTTGGTATGTAATACATCAATTATCAAAATCATGGACTAGACATATTTATTAAAAAAAAGGTTAAATGATTGAAAACTACTTTTTAATGTAATTTTGAATGATGCACCGATTCCATTACTCTTTTAAACATGGCATGTTAGCATTTTTATAGGGAAAATATGGATATACATTTTTTTGTATCTCTATCCTTAATCAGGATTATCTATTTACCTTTTTCCTTTTCTTGTAAAATTCAGAAAAAAGCTGACACGCTTATCTGTCAATGCTAATGGATCCAGTATACCCAAGGATTGTATTGACAGGAATGTGATAAAGAAAAGCACGTGGTTAGTTTTTTTCTCCCCTTTGACTTATTAATTTTCATTTTAATCAGCATTTGGTTTCATGACTATTCTGGTACCATGACATATTTATGTGGATGAATAGTTATTGTCTAAGAACTCCTTGTCCTGGTTGGCTCTCCAACCTTTTGTACTTTTTCACCTATTAATGAAATGTTTGTTTCTTATCTAATTGCTACTGTCTGAGACAAATCCTGTAGCTGTCACCAAACTGCTGCGTTGAGCTAAACAGAGATCATGTGTTTGGTCTCTGCAGCACTTTCTTTCAAGTTGAACTTTCTAAAACATCTTTCCCTTTTCTTTGTTGCTCGTGCTTAGTCTCTTATGTTAGTTAAAAACAACTTGAATAGATTTAATGTATTAAAAATATGTAATATTGTTTCTGGAGTGAAACTTTATCATCTAGTTCATCTGTCTTCTTTCCTTCCTGTTATCACTGTTTGCTTTCCTCGGATGAACTGACAGAGCAATATGAATGGAGTTACTTTTTGTAATCAGGTTAAAGGCCTTGGTAGCTATGCCAAAGGTACAGCCACGGTTTGCAATGGCAATATGGAAGAAATATCCAACTATGAAATCTCTTTTGAGTGTGTACATGGACCCGAGTAAATCTGTGAGTGTGAATTAATTAATAACATAATTCATTCTCTCCTTAATTTCATGAGTTAATAGTTATGGTGGTTTTTTTGAGGGAACAAAACTCTGGTGGTCTCAGCCTATGTTACATGAGGTTATTTATTACTGTTATGTCATTTTTGTATGTTGGAAATGATGACCATATTTACATTTTCTTGAAATCATATACATAAAAAGAAATTAGAGACAATTTAAACAACTTGTATTAGGAGGCACTTTATATCCTGATGATATTTTTTTTAATCTTGAACATGCGAGGGACACGTGGGGGACACATTTTCTAGAGAATAATTTTTAAAAAAGAGAAGCTTTTGGGATCTGGTGATTGAGCGTATCTAGAGAGGAATTAATAAGTGGAAAAGTTGACCGTCTTCAAACGGGGTAGGCTCACACTTGTTTTATCTATGCTTAGTTGTATGCCAATTATTATCTTTCTGTCTTCACCATCCCCAAAAATATTGCCAAGTCCATTGATAAAATCTTGTGGGATTTCTTTTGGAGAGGGGCTGATGGTTTATGCAGTTCCAGTCTTGTAAAGCGGGCAGATGTGGCTAAACCACTCACCTTTAGGGGGCTGGCTTTTGTCAAATGGCTTCGGCAATTCCCCTTGGAAGAAGATTCTTTGTGGCACAAGGTGATTGTAGCTCTTCATGGTAAAACAGATTTTGGTTGTTGTGCAATCCTTATTGTTCCAACCGTCGTCCGTGGAGACAGATTGTTAAGCTTTGTGATGTTCTTAAGGCCCATATTTTATTTATCATTAGTAATGGTCTCTAAATTATTTTTTGTACAAGAGAAATTTTATTGATAAATGAAAAGAAGGATACACAAAAAGCGCCCCGGAATTACAAAAAAATCCTCGCGAAGGAGAATAATGGTCTCTAGATTAGATTTTGGGAAGATCCTTGGGTTAGTGCCAACACCATTGCTGATGTGTTTCCTCGGTTTTACAGTTTGGCCCGTGTAAAAATTCCTCAATTGCCAAGGTCTGGGTGTTTTTTACACACCAAGGATATGAAGAGAGAGTATGTATATATAAATAATAAAAGGCTAAAATAAATTAAAAGAATTAAAACACAAAACGTAGTAGTCACAGATTTATTCAACTCAGAAACAAATACAACCTCCCTTCATTGAGTTGAAGGGGCTTAGATTTTTCACGACAATGAGTGAAGGAGCTTCTGGCGAAGAGTGAAATTTGAAAAATAAAACGTGAGGTGATACATTTAATAACTCACGCTTATCATTCTTTCGTTGGTGGAAAGAAGAACCTAATGATAGTATTTCTATTTTGTGTCTTTTAAGCCTTTTAAGCTGTGTATTCAGTTGATAACAATTGTTCTTGGTTCTTAATGAATTAACAGTTGCATGAAAAGGAATTTCTGCTGAAGGACTTGATAATAGAAGGTTTACTTGGTGATAATAGAAGATTAGGAGAGGCTTGTTCAAAGAGAGTGTACAGGATACTTATGGCTCAAAGTGGAAGCATCAAAACTGACGATGTTGAGGAGGGTGCTGATTTCTTCAGATCTTAGCTGTCTTCCTTAATTAATTATCATATCTAATCGGCGGCACTACTAATTTTATACAAAAGGTTACTGTGTGTTCGCCATCACATGCGGTTTGAAGGGACCATATTCTTTTCTTTTCTCTTTTACAATGTCACTTTTAAGCCTACTTGACATCTGGTGAGGTGAAAGCTAAAGAAAATGGCCGCTATTCAATATTATGGAGGTGAGCAATTACAATATTTCTGATGAAGGAATCAGATGGTCTCATGAAGAAGGTTGAAACAATTGTACAGAGAAGAGGGTTCTTGTTTCATGGGAATAATGGATTTTTTTTTTGCTAGCCGATAGAGTGATTTTAACTAGTGGGAAGCCAGAATTTCGGGATGAAACTAGAGGTTGATGGAGATCGATGTATTGCCTGGTATATAATGCTTCTCTCGTTGTGCTGCTCATAATTTTTACCAGATAGCTTTTATTCTCCATGAGTGTAAGAATGAAATGTATTAGAATGTAATATAGTGCCTATACATATACTCATTAGAAAATTGTGTTCTTTTCGCATCGACTTGACTCGCCTCTATTTGACACTCACATTCATGTTTTTTAAGCAAGGGTCTTCTTCTGAGATACCTTCCAGATTTAACAGCATCTCTAAGCCAGATATATGGTCGATAAGAAACTGAAATGTGATAAAAATGCACCAATGGTCAAGTGAAATCATAAAAATTGAAATTAAAAATATGCAGATTTATCAGACCCCTTTATTTATTTATTTTGAGATATTACAGGTGAGAAGATTCGAACCTTAAACCTCACAAGAAGTATTGATACCTAATCGTTTGAGGTGTGCTCAAGTTCGTATCAAACCACTTGATGTTAAGGATTAGATATATATGTATCGATAATTGCAGTGAGAGGGAATTTCTGTTACTTTTTTTGTTTTATGATATCCTTTATAATAGCAGAAACGAAGCTATGCAGATATCTCTCATTTTTTTTTCCATTTCTTTTACTAAAACTTTTATCGACTCTTGGAAGAGCTATGACATGCTCTCTTTGTATATAGTATAATCCGCAATGGCGATGTTAATGATGATGATTCTTCGCTCATGGGGGTAATGGAAGAAATGGGTGGGCAAGATAAATTTTAAGAGATAAAATGGCAATTCAATTATTACCAAAATTTTTAGTCACAGATTTTTTTAACCCTATTGGGATTTCCCCTTTCTAATTACATCAGAATCGACCATTATATATCATTTCGTTAAAATATTTTTTTTTCAGAAAAATCAAGTAATTAATATATCAAAGCATTAAATTAATTTTTCTTTGAAATAATTGTAACAAATACTAACTTTTGAGTTGATCGAACGATTATTTTTATTTTTTAACAGTCTTAACTTATAAAAATTTAAAATAAAAGTATCCTATTTATGATAGTGTTCCACCAATCTAATCCAAATCCAACTCCAACTTGAAAGGGCCACCCACTAATTGGAGCAGGGTTCAGCAACCAACACCATTTGCATATTCATGATTACTAAATTTACCAACTAAGGCCACTCAAAAGTTATGTTTATCTATTGGTTAAAACATAGTTTTGGACTCAATCCGTAATTTTTAAAAGTTCTATTTTCATCATGAAATTTTTAAATGTTTTGAATGAGAGATTTATACATAATATTTATTATTAAGATTTGAGTTAAAATTTAATTGAAAAATATAAAATGATAGGTCTTATTATTACTCATCAACATTGTTAACTAAAAGACTAAGTTTTATGTTTATAATATAACAAACGATGTTACTTTTTCTCATTAGAATTTAATACATTTTTCCATAGTAGTACACGATTAGAACTTCTTAAAATTTAAGAGATTAAAATAATTTTTTTTTAATTAAAGGATCAAATTAAAAATAAGACTAAAATTTAAGAACAAAACCATTATGTTCATTATAAAATTAGCTTTACATATTTTAAGGATCTCAATGGATTTAGTAGGTAATGAAAAGACAATTCCTTTAAATATCTTGACCATCATCAATACCTGTTTCCTTATAGTGCTAAATATTAAAGAATTTAATGCTTTAATCATGTAACAAAACCACTAATCATTTCTGTAATGAAATTTTCCTATGCCCAACCAACAATTATTAATACAGAATTGAAGACTTTCATATGAGTTTTGTAATGATGGAGAAAAGCAAATCATATTCTGGACATTACTCAAAAGCCTATACAGTCACAGAAGGAAAGTTTGGATTTGAAGACAGTTACAATGATACAACAATTAAGGAAGATGATGGAAATCCTGAGCTCAAGAGGATGCAAAGAGTGGCTACTTATAATATGTATTTATTGGAAGGTAAATTGAAGAAGTCTTTGAGAAACAGCTTCAAGTGGATCAAGAACAAGTTTTCCCACAGCTTTTATGATGATTGAATTCAATCTCTTCTTCTTTTGTGAATCATTTTTCTTTTCTGTGTTGATTTCGTTATCTCATCTTCTATCTTTTTTTTTGTCCATCACTTCATTTTCAATAAATAATCAACATAATTATTCTCATTTTCTCCTACACTGAGCTTGTTTGGGATAACTTTTAAAAGTGTTTATAAGTGTTTTTAATGGTTATCAAAAACACTTTCTTTATTCAAGTACACTTTTAAACACTTTCAAAAGCTATCTCAAACCGGCACAGTAGTGAGTTAGGATATGGATGCTAGTCTTTATGACACTTCATCCATGGACATCGAAAACTTCATCGGAAGCCAAACAGGCAAAAAAAGTGCTTTTTCACCCCAGAAATCTAAATCATTATTCTTCCTCACTTTTAATCAGGAAGGCGGAAATTTAAAGAAATAAATTATGGCATCATTTTAATCTAACAGTGTTTGAAGAGGAACATAGAACAAAATAACCACCATTGACTTTTGGAGTAAAAAACTGATTTTGCTTAATTAGTGACAATGATATGGTCCAGATTATGCATGGATTTTTTTTTTATAGGACGGGTGTTCATGAATGGTAATTTAAGAACCAACCCACAATTTTTATCCAAGAAAAGGAAATATAACAGTATGGCAAATGAGAATGAAGCAACAAATTTGGCTTACTTAAAGATCATCTACAATAGAATACTATGCTTTGTCTGATTCTTGGTGCATTGACATCTTATCGAGATAAAGGCTTCGAAGATCCAATGTAGAAAGAGACCTTTGATAATAACTCAATGCACTGCCTTCTTTGGGGTTGATGATGTCTGTGATAGAGGCCTGCAATAGAGTAGAAGCCTGCAAGAGGTTGTGGTTTTTTATGTTCTTAAGAGCATTAGGATGACCTTCAGTTTTGGGGGACCTTTTCACATATGATTGAAGAATTGGAGAAAGAGACATTTGCATGCTCTTTTCATGCTTGAATGATCTAAAACTTGAGGAAACACCGCTTGAGCTGCTCCCCACCCCTCGGTTATAAATGCTTCGCTGTGAACTACTCTCCTGTAAACATGAACAAAACAATCGGCTTTTTCTGTTTTTATTTTTTAGTTCAAATCCAGGTTTCAGTAGATTCACCAAGTAAACAACAGAATGATTTTCACAATGAGCTTAGAAAAAGAAGTTTCTTCCCAATGGTTTGTCAGGTGAGCATTAGCAAGTTTACAGAAGTTAGAGTCTCGTTTAAGTCAACTTTTATTTGAAAAGAGAAACTCAATTGCAACAACTTAAAAATTTTAAAAAAATAACTACGGAACCAGAACTAATAAGATAAATATTAACCCATTTTTGTAAATTCTATGAATCATCAACTGGCTAGTAGTATCTTGCATGAAGTTTCCAGGATCATTCAGTTTAGTGCAAGTGTTCCATGCTAAAAAACTCGGACAAATATTTCTTAGTCTCCATATGAAATATAATTACTGCTAAGCTGGTGCATATGGTGGCTAAGGCGTCTATCTACAAAATCAACAATTCACTTAAACTCAATGGCAACTCTTATAAGATAGATCATCTGTTTAACAGGTATGACTAAATGTTTTACACCTGCTTCCATCATCCTAAACTAATTCATGCATAGAAAAATTAAGTCTCAAAGCTTTCAAATTTATGTCCTAAAAAGTTATTTGGCAAAATGAAGATGAATAGCAATTCAATCAGAGATCTGAAGAAAAATCTTCACATCAATGATCTTCCTTCTTTGTGATGTTATGACTTCAAAGTCATATAGAATGGAGAACATTACCTCTTTCGAAGATTCAGAACCTCCTCCCGCTTTGATTTTAACACCTTCCTGAGATACACCACGTGTTTGAGACAAGAGCTTCTTTCTTGAGGTTTTATGCCTACAAAATAGAAAGATACAATTACTATCAGTATCACATAATTAATGAACTTTTACTGCTCTGAGTCATATACTGCCCATTGTGTCAAGAAAGTACAAAAATGTTAAATGCAATTCTTCATTCTTCTACCAAAAACGGATGCAGAGTTTCATTTCCCCCGCGGTTCCATTCAAGAGGATGGAGTTTGCTTCATAAGCATGGTTTACCATTTAATTTCCACCTTCGAAGTAAATGGGGTTGTGGTAAAGCACATTTGCTTGCTTAAAGAATTTTTGGGACGATACAAGCATTGAGACAAAATTTAAATGGATGTCGTACAAATTTTGAAAGGTTGACATTTTTTTCTTCCCGTCCACTATTACGACTTGAACTTGACCAACTAAAAAAATATAATAAAGATGATAAAAGAATGGGCTTATAAGAGAAGGGGAATATGACATTCAGAACCAAGAAGCATACTTCTTCTTCCTGTATGTGGTTTTAACTGGCTCTTCCTCCCTGTGGTAAATCACCGGTAATTCTGAAAGTTCACACGCCAGTGGGTATGAACTAAAGAACTGAAAGCAGAAGATAGCTATTAGAATAGCGAAGTAGAACATATTAACAAAACATGTATACCAATAGAGATGTTTTCCATGATTTTCTGAAGTCCCTATCTTAAGGCAGCCTATTTAGTTTTTATTATTTGTGATTCGTCAAATCCAAAAAACAATATGTTTGTAGCAACATTTAAAAGCTCTGCACTTCAAAAAAAACATGATATTTTATCACTGATTAGCCTAAGAAAGGGCAATTATAAAACTTTGATTGTTGAATGTCATTGGCACAATTTACTATTATTTTCTCTATTTAACCCATCTAAAAGATAGTATTTTAAAATATTCTTATAAGTAAAATCCATCAAAATCTTAATGAAACCTCAACGTAAGAAGTTTAAAGTTAAACCTATAACCATTTTATTTCTGTCAAACTAGCTATAAAATAATTACTACATAATAACAATTACAAAGGATTTAAAGTTTACACTTACATTACCAAGGAGAGCGGATGAAGCAGTCCCACGGCGTGCTGGGTCTAATGAGAGAAGTGTAGTTAAGAGACCAAATGAAGATGTAGAAAAACCTGAGAAAACTTCTTGAAAATTCGGTTGATATTTTTGTGGAGGACAGAAACTTGCAGGTAGCTTCATTATTTCCCAATAATCCTTGGAGGGTGAACCACAAAGCTTAAAGATTCTATGAAGTTGCTCAACCTGAACAGGGATGAAACTTGATATATGAATCAATTCCAGTACTAATGAAAATCTTTTAAGAGACAAATCAATCCAACATGTTGACGGAGCAGGAGTGTTGTATCAAAGATATATGAACAATTATGATTTCTTCATATTGCAATCCGAGGGTTTTGAAGATGAAATGAAAGCATTGCAACATAAGTGGCATCACAAACATAAAACACAGAAGAGAAGTAGTTCAATAAGTTTGAAAGAGATGGTGATCCAAATTATCACTTAAATCTTTCTCGAATGAGGAAAAAAGATAAGAAATTCTCCTGGCACATCCTATAGAAAGAAAAACTCAAATTTTCACACAAGTAAATCTTAAAACAAAGAGAAAATGATTGCTATAAATGAAACATAAACAAGAGGGAGAGAGTGAGCAAGAAGAAAAAGTAATTTTTTCTAAAAAATTTCAGTACCTAAACACCTAAGTTCCACAGGTCGTGTTTAGAAAGTTCTACCTCTGTCCTCCCAGGTAAAATTGGCCTTCCAAAAAACATCTCTGCTAGTAGACAACCCGTGCTCCACATATCAATACCGACTCCATAGTCTGTCGAACCTAACAGTAACTCTGGAGCTCTATACCAGAGTGTCACCACTCGGTTTGTAAGGGGACGCCTTCGTTTAGGAATGAAAAAAGTTGCCAGCCCAAAATCTGCAATCTTTAGCATTCCATTTTTATCAATCAGCAAGTTAGAAGGTTTGATATCTCGATGTAAAACTCCCCTGTCATGGCAATGCTGAAGACCAGATAGTAGCTGCTGCATATAGCTCTTAACCTGGAAAAATAAACACTTTCAAGAAGTTCACAAAGCACTAGAAATTGTATGAACTTTAGACAAATCTTGATGTGCACAACACAAACTTTCACTCACGTCAACACGTAATCATATGATATTGCTTAGTCCTAATATTTTGAAATTTTCACTTCTCATCTTTTTCAACACTAACAATTTCTTCCACATATCATCCAGACAACAGCATCATTTATAGAATCTTATGCATATACTTCCTATAAAATTTATAACCAGACATTTTTCTGGAAGCAAACAAGTCTTGCAAGCTTGGTCAATAACCATAGACCAGTTTCTATAGAGCAGCAACGAAAAGGTAAATGTATACCTGAGCTTCACTGAGCTTCTTGCCTGAACGGAAGATTATTCCAGTCAAGTCAGACTGCATAAAATCAAAAACTAGATAAAGGCTGTATGGCATCCTTGATGTAACAATTCCTTCAAGCTTGATGATATTAGGATGATCCAGCTTCCGCAATACGATTATTTCCCTTGCCATAAATCTCACACTATCAGGATCCGATGTGTCAAATCGAACCTTTTTCAAAGCAACAATCTTTCCTGTGTCCCTATCTCGAGCTTTGTACACATTGCTATATGTCCCTCGTCCAACCTGCAAACTCAAAGATCAAAACAAATGAAAATGACAGTTCTTCCCAATTATCCCTGATTTTTTGTAAACAAGTAAAGCAATGAATGAAAACAAAAGTCCCTATCTAGCTAAGGGGTGGGAAACAAAAATGATAGGAGGAAGCAATTACAACGGTCGAGGAGTAAAGAAGAACCGAGTATGGTAAATATGTAATAAAATTAAACACTCTGCAAAAACAAAATCACGATAATAACCCATAAGTGAGATAGAATTACAGAACAAAAGTGAAATCAACAATAACCTTAGCCAATTTATCATAAGAATCAGCACTCTTTGGGACCAAACCAGCCAAAGATTCGATCGAAATACTATCAACAAGCCACTTTGGCCAACCACCCACAAGTTCTTCACCATCACCAATCTTCTCTTTCTTTGATTCAATAAAAACAACTTTTTTTATTCCACCATCATTAACCACAGTAAAGGTTCTACCTTTCTTCTCAAATTGATTCTGATCAATGGGGTTTCTTCTAATTTCTCTGCCAACATATTCATATTCCCATTTCAATTTCTGAATCCCATCGTCAGTTCGTGAATAGGATGAGGGTCTTGCTTGCACACAACCCATTTGGGTTCAATTGAAAAATCTGTAAAAAAGTTTCGGAAAAAGCTAGGGGGAACATAGTAAGGAAGAAGGATAAAAACAAGGGAAAGGGAATGAAAAAAGGGATATTCTTCATGAAAATGAAAATGAAAATGAAAAACAAGGAAGTGCAAGGATTCCATCGTCCAAAAGCCGACTGGGTTTTGGAATTATGCTCAAGAAGAAGAGAAGATTGAAAGAAAGAATATTATATGTTGGTTGTTCATCATTTTGATTGACTGAGGCTGTGTTTCCAAAGAAATGTTTCGGTGGTAGAGAACATTCCACTGAATTTGGCGGGTGAAACTATACCATGGTTCTAAATTTAATTAAAAAAAAAGATTAATATAGGGATTTTTTCAAAAAAAAAAATAATAATAATAGTATTTTAGGAATAAATTTTGAATTTTTCTAACATGGCTCAAAACAAGTGTGAAACTTAATACTCACGTCACATAAACCTTTAAGAAAATATCATTTTTGAACCTTTTAAAAACATTGTTTTTTTTAGATATTACATCAAATTGGGGATACTGAATACTTTGAGGATTGAGTTATGTTCATGTTGGCTTTTAATAAATGTTTAAATAGTATCAACTAATGGAATTTCTCTCATATCTAACTTTTACATTTCATTTTATCTATTTTTAAAAATTTATCTTAGTATCTATAATTTTTTTATTTATATTAATTTTCAGGAATTAGTAATTGTATTTTAGAAATTGTCTACCTAAAATGGTCCCTTGGCCGGTTAATCCTGAAACAAGATTAGAATTATAGCTTTTGTAGAGTGGTATCTTACTAGAGCCCTTCTTCACCCTCCACTTTAATCTATTGTAAAATGATGAATTTCATTGTTATTTTTTATAATTATTTTTTACGATATATTAAATTAAAAAATCAATAGTTTTAAGTTTCATTATTTTTTTATTCTAGATTGAGTTTTGTATTCATTTAGCCCTATAGTTTAAAAATCTAATATTTTAACTTTTATTGTTTAAGAAAACCTACACTAGTCCCTAACTTAACATTTGTTGTGAAGTCGATGATGTGTCAAATATGATTATAATTTTTTTTTAAAAGATAGACTAAAGAAAATCTAAGGAGATCAGATTCCACACGAAAATCTATATCCTTATAACACATTATTTTAGTTTTTTAACTCATATATATTTTAATTTGATTATAATTTAATATTATGCGATATTTTAACTTTTAAATATAAAAACGTATATATTCTATAAACATCTAATATTATATGAATTAAAATACTGATAATTATATGTTATTTATAAGACATTAATTTATTATTCCCCGTCTTAGAATATTGTCCTTTTTTAAACGTTTAATAAGCGAAATATTGGAATAAGTTTCTCAACTATAATATTTTTAAAATAAGTTTGTAAAATCACAATAGTCTTGCAATTAGTCCCTCGTTATCTATGTTCAAACTTTAAAGGGGGTGTTTGGAATGAGAGGTGGGGTGGGGAAGCCTTCGTTTAGATAGTCTATGTTTGGATGTGTAGAGGTATGAGTTATATAAGTTTGAGTTTGTATAACATGTGTTTGGATATACAATGGGGTGGGTTTTTAAAATTTTAAGTTTTAAAATAATTAAATTGATCATGTCAACAAGAAAATAATAATTAATTGATAAAATAATTATTTTAAATTTTAGTTATAATATTAAAACATTAATTATTATTTAACTAGCTAATTAATAAATGGTAATTAAAAAATGATTTTCTTGTATGTATCTCGTCACTCTTTAATTAATTCATTTATATATACTCATTTAAATTGTTAAAAGTTATGATAAAATATACATTTTTAAATTAATAAATTTGTTTTCATTGAATTATTCTCTCATGTCATTATACAATAAAAATCATACTGATATTTTTTTTTTTTGCAAAAGCACACTGATGTTTCTTATCAAAGTTATTTGGATCTTATGAAATAGAATTTATTAATTTTTCAAATTTTGTTAGAAAAATATCCAAACTTATAAATAACACTTAAAAGGAAATAAAAAAAAATCAACCTTATAAATAAAATATAGTTGATAATATTAATTTTATTTTATTTAATATCATTAATTAATTTTTCAATAATTAATTTTACAATGTGGTGGTTTCTAAATAATAAAATTAATTGATCGTTTGCACACAAAAACTTGGTAAAAATTGATTAAAAATTTATAATTATAATATTACAACGGTTAATTAATATTTTATAATAAATAAAAAAAATGAACTAACTTCGTAAATAAATAAGTTACATCTCAAGAACTAAAAAAGATGATTTTCTTTTTTTTAAATGAATTATTGAATACAAAAAACATTTATGAATCACTCTATAATTAAATTATTTATGTATTTATTTAGATTAAAAAACTTAATATAATTATTTTTTTAGTCAAATATCATAAAACTTATCAATTTGGTTTGCAAACTTTTCATTTTTACTTAAAAGAAAGAAAGAAAAAAAAAACTCATTTTTAGTATTTAAACCAAACCCATGAAGTTTACTATTTAAAATCCAAGAGGTAAGTAAACCCAAATCCTAGTATTGCTAATCCTTCCACCAAACATGGGTTAGGCTATCTAAGCCAACCCCACCCCAACCCTAACCCTCATTCCAAACACCCCCAAAGTGCCCCCCTCCCTTCCGTACGACTACGAGTCCCCGCAAAACTTCACTCCCTATAGAGAATTTTGACACCTTCCTACCATCGCAACATATTATAATTGTTTGGGTAAATACATTTTTAGAATAAATTCAATCTCAAGATAGTCTTAAGATAATTTATTAAAAAATAATTAACTCCAAAATTAATAATCATTCACTAACACAGACATAGTTCAAGAGATTAGGCACCTACTCATTTCCTATGAGGTCAAAGGTTCGAGTCTCCCCCAATTCAATATAAAATCTAAAAAGAAAAAAACATTCATTGAAGTCAATCTTGAGTGTAGTTTTAAGTGGTCAAGACCGGCTCTATTTTCGTAAGGTTGAAGGTTTCGAATCTACTCTCTCATTTTAATGTAATATATAAAAGTTAATCATCCATTAAAAATCACTCTCAAAATCAAAGGACCAAAAAGAAAACTATATTTATGTACAAGATACGATCCCAAAATTTAAATTTCTTTTAACGTTTTGAGCTAACAAAAACATTGAAGAAAGAAAACAAAATTATAGGTCAAATTTATACATATACAATTTTTTAAAAACAATTTAATCAATTTAGATAATAAAATCAATTAATCTAACTAGTTGAAGTTGTTTCTAAATAGAACAAAACACCATAACACCCCAAACCCACCAACATACATCAAGACATGAAGCATCCCATACCATACATAGTTACAGATTGACTTTCTTTAGTTTATCTATATATACCATCCCTAAGCAAGAAATGCAAAGTTTGAAGTTTAAACTCAAATCTTTCAAAATAGAACATCTGGTATTCACATCACAATTCACAAAATATAATAACGAATAGCTTTAAGAAATCTCAAGTGAATAGCTATACAGTTATCAATAACCTTCCACAAATATATGTGCAAATAAACATAATATAATCATTGTTTTTACTATGCAGAGTGTTTATAGGACATACAAAATCTTTTATTCTTGAATGGAGCTATCTTCAATGGAAGGGAATTCCCAATGTGTATCTATCTTTATATTGCTATTGGACGAATCCACTCATGCTAAAACCATCCCCACTGGAGGCCTTTCCGGAAACAAGACCAAATGGTCTACAAGAGTCACTGTCATTCTGTATAGAACCATCAAAAGCAATCAAGAAAGCTACATGTTAAAACATAAAAACAACAATAAATAGTGTCATTGTATAAATTCGTACCCATTTGATTTCTGATAGCCCGAGGCTGTTTTCGTCATCTAATCTGGTCTTGGATTCTTGATCCTGAGAAAGCTCAGATCGGCTATGGACCTGTAAAAGATGTCAATGATAAAATCCTGATGAAATGGAGATGTCTGAATTGCCCCATTGGAGTTGGCTTACGTTCTTGTGATTGGTTTATCTAAAACAATATAGGTTTAAAACTTATTTTGGTCCTGAACTATCAAAGTTTTATTTTGATCCTCAAACTATGCATTTCATTCCATTTTGGTCTCCAACATTATCTCTTTGTCAGATTTATAAAAGAAAATGTCAATCTACATGACATTTTTTTTTATCAATTTATAAGGCTCATTGGCCAGTTATGTGGAAGGTGAGTAGGCAAAATCAAGTGTGTAAGGTTTTACTTTTAACAACAATGTTTGAACTGGTAAAGCTATGGGAACAAAAAATGGTACTTGATTTTGCTTACTTCACCATAGAAGCCACCTTGGAGATCAAAATGGAACGTAATGTAAAATTCGGGGACCAAAACAGAAAAACTTTCAAAGTTTGGGGACAAAACGGGTTTTAACCCATTTCTGCTAGTTCCAAATAACTGTAATTCAGTAGGCATCACCCTTCCAACATAAATAAGATCAATCATTTTGAATTTGGAGTATTTTTTCCATTAGAAATCACCTAGTAGTTTTTATGTCTGTAACAGACAAAATGCTCAAACGAAAGAGAGCAAACCTGAAATGTTTTAGGAAATCTAAATGAGTTGGAAGTGGAACTAGCTTCTTGGATGATGCCCCCATCAATAGCATCCGAAGAAAGAGCATCTTTTCTTGAGGAAGAGAGCTTTTTCATAGAAAATGCATGACGAGTCTCCTCGGTATCAAAAATAGATGAATGTTGGTCATTATTGGTCTGCTTTGAAACTTCAGAAAAATTTATTTGGGCAGCAATGCTCCCTGTTTCTTTTGAATCCCAATTACTGCATTTCCCCATTAAGGAAACTTCAGACAGAAGGCCCCCAATGCTTATGTTCGGCAAAAGGTCTATGTCTAGCATTAAAGACTTTGATGACTGCTCAAAACCAGAGTCTACTGGTGGCTCATTATCCTAGTTCAAACAGAGTAATCAAATTTCAGAAAATCATCATACTTGCTATAAGCTACAACTGATTTAAATCGAACCATTTCTCACTAACGCCAGTAGTAAGTTTGTGTCTTATTATCAATTGTATTTATATTATTCATAAGTGCCACAGAAGCTAGTTATTAACCCTTACCAATGCGTTAAAATCTCTACAAATATAATGGTTCGGAGATGCGCCTCAGAAGAAAAAATAAAGTCAGAAAAAAATATCTTTATAAAATATACTTACTCGTATAAATTATTTATAGTTCTTGTAGTAGTGTCCATGAGAGAGCAGGGTAAAAAAATATTGAGATTTGAATACATTACCATGGGATTAATTGGAAAAGCCACAATCTTCTCAGATGCAGCAGTGTTATTTACATCATTCACATTGCTTGATTTACACCGGTCCAACATTTCTTCAAATTGTATACCTTCCTCGTGCATGTTTGGAACAGTACTACCACAGTATTTATCCTTGCCTTGTGAGGGTAAATGGAATTCAAAGGGAATTGAGGTAGAGACCCATCCATACCTTAAAAAGGATACTATTTAATACATTTAACTTAAATTTCAAAATAATTCATAGGTTAAATTAAAAACAATGACTAAACTGCACCTTAAGCGGAAAATTGATGGTTTACCAACCGCTGCATAGACATCTCCTGCACTGATTTTAGAGTCATTCAAAGTCCATCTTGGGCCATTAAGGAAACTTGAGAGCTTACTGTATGGAAAAAGCATGAGCTCCCCACATGCTACACTAGAGCGTCCCCACTTGCTAATAAGATGATTTAATACTGAAGAGATTTTCTTTTGAGCCCTTAGAGTTAGTTCCAAATGTGGAAGATATCCGTCCTACAAAAAATAAGATTATATCTCAAATAAGAACTGAAACAACACACTTTTCTTGGTTTACAAGCCTCAATGTTTTGTGGTGCTCATTACAAATACAATACCTTCTCCAATGCCGTGCGAATCTCTTCATTTACTGGAAAAAGTTGGAGCTTGATCTTTGTGCGAGGATTAAGCATCCGAGTGGGATAAAGATGAAGAAGAGTTGACCTCTCTTCCATTTCTGTAGTATTAGTTCGATTAACCAAGCAGTGTATATTCTTCAAGTCATCTGCACTTGTCAATTGGATTAAAAAAAGTTCACCGTATGCAAAAGACAGGCTTTTTCACTTTTACTAAAATTATATTAAGGAAAATATTCACCTTCTGACCAGTTGGTAGTCATACTCATGACTTTCATAAAACATATTAATATGACTCATATATTTATTGATTATAATATATATATTCCAATAAAAATAAACACATGGAATGAACTCCTACAGACGAGTTAAAAAGTAAGTATTTTTCTATATTTATTAATTATGATATAGATTAGCCAATAAAAATGCGAACGAAAGATGAGCTCCAACTAACCAGCAAGTCAAAAAAATGCAGAAAACAACTTTATGCAAGGGAATCATAATTTTTTCAAACTCTTAACATATGTATGTATTTCTAGTCAATTATGTGAAAATGTCATAAACATTAGTAAACAGACACATAAATTCGAGAAAGAAAAAAAAAACTTAGAATCTGGGAAAATTAGTTTGGACATATAACTCGAAATATATGAATTTTGTAATCAAACCTTCAATATTGACAGCTTTAATCTCTTGAGAAATTCTTTTTGAAGATTTCTGAACGCCAGTTGTATCAGCAGATTCCCCACCCCTTTTCTGCAACGTTTTTGCTTTTATTTTTGGTTTTTTGGCGGCTTTCATTATGCTTCATAAAAATCTGTTTGTTTCAATTAATAGAAGCAATTAAACTTGCTCATCCCCACAACTTACATATGCAAATTGAAATTTTTTCCACATACGAAAAGTTTTAATGATCAATCTCATTAGTAAACAGACAAAAAAATAAACAGCAAATAGGCTTTATAAACTTCCAGTTCTGAACCCTAATTTTTCCAATACTATTCAATGAACCTTTAAAACAGAAGTCTAAAGATTCCTAGGAAAAGCATAAAAATGTAAAATTTCAACTGAATATCAAACAGATAAAAAAAAACCAATAAAATTCCAGATAAATACGAGAACCCAAAATTCAAAGAAGCAAAAATATAATTTACTAGTAAAAACTTATAAGCTGGAACGAAATCAAACAATAAAATTGAAATACGACTGCAAAATTGAGAAAGGGAAAGAGAGAAGAAAATGAACAGAACCCTAATTTGGGAAGCAGAAGATGAAGAAATCGAATCCAGGCAGAAATTTCAGAATTCAATGCAGCACCTGAATCGGTTCTCTATTCTGCTCTGGAAGAAAGATTTGCATCAACACGCCAAAATGTAAACGCGGGAAATCCAATTTCATATATTCAATCCCTCCCGCGGGGAACATTTTCTCTCTCTTTTTTATTTCTCCAATTCAAAATCCCAAATAAACCCTTTTTTAAGTTTATTACGCTTGATTTTTTATCTTTATCTCTAATATATTCGAGGCATCACGTTTCATAATATTTTTGGGGTTTATGTTATGCATATGGAACAATAAGTGGATAATCATTTTTCATACCTCTCTATATTAAAGAATAACCTTAAACTAAAGTATAGCCTGATGGTCGTCATTGACATGTATTTTCACTCTCTAGAGACATGTATAAAAATACGAGGCAAAATTGCACAAATTACCCCTAAATTATAGGGGTTGAAATACTTACATCTAAAAACTTTCAATTTGAGCAATTAGTCTCCTGAACTATGTAAAGCGTTAAAATGGGACCTAAACAAATTTAACTTGTCAAATTATCCCCTTCAAATTATCAATTTACTAATAATTATTATAAAATCTCTATAGGGTCGTGTCCCTGAGGGTTCTCGTCTCATCCCCGACCTCATCCATGACCCTGAACGCAAAACCCTTACGGGAGTCGAGAATGAGAATTCTTCTCATATTTCACCTCTCTATGCCCCGTTGACATTAAAGATGTATTATTCGTCTCTATGATGATTTTTTAGGGTCAAATTTTAAAAGCTTTCGAAGTAATTTGAAAAAATAATTTTTTTAATCCAATTTTAACACTTTGTAAAGTTCAGGGGGCCAGTTGCTCAAATTGAAAGTTTAACAATGTAAGTGTTACCACTTCTATAGTTCAGGAATGGTTTGTGTAAATTTTTCTAAAAAATAAATATAAATAATAGCCACTTATTTGGAGAAAAAAACTTTTTTAACCATTTGTCCACTTTCCACTTTTACCCTGGTGTCATTAATGATATCTTATACGCATTAATTTTTTTTTAAGGTTTTTTATTTCGAAATAATTCCACCCATGACCACATTAAATCACTTAAATCCACTTTTTAAGGTTGTTTGTTTTTTATTTCAGATTTACCCAATAACCACCATAATTAGAGGAGTAAACGGTTTGTTTCGAAATCAAAGTTTACGATTCTGCCCTTTCAGATATCATCAGCTATTTGTGATCCAATCAAATCATAAATACTTTTTTCCTTTTTGATTTATTGATTAATTACGCCTTTAATTAAGGGATTTGTAACAACATTTAATCTTTTATGTTTCTGGAAAAATGAGGTGGGGTAGGCGGGGTGGAATGGATTTTGGGCTCTATTGGGGTGTAAATAGGATTTTTTGTTTAATTGGGGTTGAGTTGTAAATGGGGTTGGCTTGTAAACGGGGTGTAAATGGGTTTTGATGACAAAATACATAGGATTAAGATGAGGAGAAATATAATTTTTTTTAAAAAAAAATCTTAATCTGGGTCGAGGCACCGATGGGGTCAAATCCCATCACCCCGACCCCGCCCCGTTTAATAAATGGGGTATGGTTGCTCACCCCGACCCCGATTACATACTTAAATGGGGTGGGTTCACGGGGGTAACGAGGTGCTTGTTCACCATTAATGAAAACGTGAGTGTAGGTTATTTTCCTTTTCTTTTTTTTTGACAACTTTTTATAATTAACACTATAAGAATTTTGGGTTTAGGTGACACTAGCTAAAAGAAAGGGTTACGCTTTTATTAAAAATCACGGATGAACAGTAAAAAATTTAAAAATGGCGTCACCTATTCCCCTATATTTTCTCTCGCTTAAAAAACTTAGAAAAAAAAAAAACAAAACGAAGTCGAAACAAAACGAAGCTCTCTCTTCTTTCTCGTTCTCTTCTCACGAAAGCTTTCTTCTTCTCTCGCGTTCTCTTCTCATCACACAAAACCTGAATCAAAGGAAGGGTGAAATCAAAATCGAAGGATGGGTGAGTCGAATCGAAGGAAGGAAGGAAGCACAATGGTTTTGGTGAATCGAATCGAAGGAAGCAAGCCCTAATTTCACTTTGAAGCAAGCCCTAGTCTCCGTCTCTATCACTTTGAATCCCTGATTTCCATTACTCGTCTCTGACTCTCTTAAGCCCTGATTTATATTTTTTGATTCAAGCCCTGATTTCAAACTCGTCTCTCTTCTTTTAAATGTTTCTTTGGGAGAGCATCCGAGCTTGTTGAGATGATTTCATTCGAGGTACAGGTTCGTCGCTATATCGGATCTATTCAGATCCGTTCTATTTGTTTTTTTTTCAAATCATGTTTATTGTTTTCTATTTTGGTCCATCGAAGAACGCTAGGAAAAAAAAACTTCGATTTCATCTCTCTTGCTCTTCGATTTCCTGCACTCTCTAAAACCTTAGTCGATTTCAACTTCTCAAAACCAAAGCCCCATTCAGATTTCACCATTCCTTGGACGGTGAAGAAATTTCAAAATCGGGAGTAGCATCTTGTGCTTTTGAAACTGTTGAATGCATTTATGGACTAAAACATGGAAGAAACTTCTTGTTTGTGTATGACTAATTGGAGAATGAAAGGTGGGCCATCTGTTTTTCAAGGTACCCGTTTTATGTGTTGTTGATGGCATTGGCCAATCTCTTGCTGTAGTAGAAGTTTTAAAGAAAACATACACTTATGATTCATATCACAGCCTTTTTCTAGTTCTATCCTGTTCAGGAAACCTTAATCCAATATTTAATTGTTGTTACATAGATATAATACTTGTTTTTTCTATGATTGGAAGTGAAATGTAAAATTGACAATGAGCAGTTTAGGACCAATCATTCCCTTCATCCTACTTATATCAAGAGACCTCATATTTTCTAGCTCGTGTAATGATTTTTTGTTGGATGGCAGGATCTTGGGAAATTTTCAAGAGACCTCATATTTTCTAGCTCGTGTAATGATCCATCTGTTGTAATTGTTGACAAATCTCCAAGTAACTCTTTTTCTTTGGGAAATTTTATATTTTAATAGAAATTAATACCTACTTCAATTTATTTGTATTTATTGTCATTGACTTTGCTTCCAAGCCTAGTATCTAAAGGGAGGAGGCGGAGACGGAGTCATCACATCTCCTGGGAAGCCGGATGTCGGTTGTGAAAATCAAGGGGTAAGGAGGACTAAGTATGAATATTTTTTTTTACATGTTCTGTTTTTTCGATTTTAATCACATCTGTTTAAAATCAATTATTTTCGTATACGTTTGAAAATTATATAAATTGTATTTTTGTTACATAAATGAGAGATTCTTTCAGTCTTGTATTTCAAATACCTCTTATTTGCTCACTGTTTTTTTTTTAGTAGATAAAAATTATCATTTTTGGTGTTACAAATAACGATTTTAGGTGGGCTATATATGTTTAATTTCTGTCTGTTTCAGCAGATCGTCTTAGACTTGGACCTGCTAATGACTATGATAGGCAACAACTTCAATTGTTTTGCGATGCTTGCAAAGGGATTCCACAACCTAAGGTACAATGCCTTCACATTTTTTCTCATTAGAAAATTTTTGAAGCGATTTTTTAAACATATCTATTGTCAAAATATATTTCCATGTCCGAAAAATCAAATCCATTTCTTTGGATCATGAGAGTCCATAACTATATCTTGAAAAAACCTCTTGTAACTTTAACAGTAAATTAGCCTCAAGACGGCTCTAATACCATTTAACCATAAAACAAGAGCTTTCCCATTTCAACAACTATTATTTATTCTCTCTTGCTTCGTTTCTTGCAATGTTGTTTTCCAATGATATTTGTTTAGTTTGCAAAAACTGAAATTGTGTGAATTCTTCTATATTTTGAGTGCTTTTTGAATTGAGTTTGTTTGTAATTCCATAGACAGATTTTGTGTTACGTGGCTATGCTGGATGGAATTCAAGACAGGCTCTTCGGGTTTTAAATCAAATCTTTCCAAAGGTATGCAACAAATAGTGACATAAATGTTGGCTATTGTGGATGGAAATCCAAACTCGCCCTGTCGGTTTTATTTCAAATATTTCTCAAGGTTTATACTTCTACTCTGGCTTATGAGTAAGTGTGAGTGGTGAAAAGAATGAATGTTTGTTCGAATATTAAATGTTGCTTTCAAGTTAGCTAACTTTCAATGAATGTTGTTTGTCTACTATTATGTTTATAAATGTTGTTTCCAGTTAGCCAACTTCAAGGAATCCATGCTAAGTTAAACGAAAAGAAAAAGAATGATGGAATTTTGCTTTGTGATTTTTGAAATGGGCTTGTGTTAATTTATATTTTGTCTAGTGCTTGAGATTCTAATATGAAAATTGACGGATAATCAACTGAATGTATGTTTATTTGTTTGGAATAATTTTAGCAGAACAAAAAGGAAAGAAAATGATGGAACTTTGCTTTGTGGTTTGAATGTTTTATTTACATAGAGTTATTTTTGCAGATAACCAAAATATGAAAGTGTTTTATTGTATAATTTTTGCAAAGACATTCAAGCTTGGACGACCATTTGGCACGCTGGTTTGGGTTAAATCAATAAAAATACCAAGTGGGCACTAGATGATTATTATGAGAGCAAGGCATCAATATGTTTCTAGTTAAGTTTATGCAACTACATATTTGTGTTATTTGTTTTTCTTAAATTTTGTTTTGTTGTTTTCCCTTGGTTTTCAACATGTCTTAAGATTGTTTTATGAGGGACGTCGTGTTTCGTTGCGCTTAACATGGATTCTCTCTCTTATCTATTCCCTTGACATAGTTATTAAATTTTATCAGGGTTGATCACTTAAAATAATAACAAGTTTAGTAAATAATTTAAAGAGAGATTGGTGAAAAAAAAAGGAAGAAAAGAAACTTGAAGTTTTGTTCTTGTTTGTTGTTCCTAGTCCAATTATCTGTCAAATTATTAGTTTTAACATTAATTTGTTTGTCAGTAGGTTTAAGGCTATTAAATCTGCATTCCTCTCCATCATTCTTCAATTTTAATCTCTCTTTCTCTAATTTTCAAGTTTCAGATCTTCAACAATGGCCAATGCGGAGACATTTTCCTGTTAATAGAGTTTTCTATAATTCTTGGTATGGATTCTTATATATAAAAAAAAAACACGCTTGGAAAATAAAATCACGTTTTTAGATATATGATTTACAAGTTTATGAAAAATATGTAAAAGAAAATAGTTTTTTTTTTCTTCTTCAAGATTTGGTATTTAATCTTATAGTGCTTGCTAACAATAAACTAACCTTGAAATGCTTAAGCTAATAGATATCCCTCTTCTTGTTGCTTTTTAGTTTTCACGGCTTGTTTCTATTGGTTGATGACCATTTCTTACTAAAGAAAATTCCACAATTGCAGTCTTTCAAAAGGTATAAGTTTCTATGTCAAGTCTTTTATTATCTTTATTTGTAGCTTTTGGAAAATGTAGATGTGCACGTTTCCATCTAAAGAAATATTGATCTATCATATTGGCAAATATATTGTATGAGATGGTGTTCAAAGGGATATTATTGCTTACGCTTAACGGGTTTAAATTCTTGTAATTACTAGTTCCGTTGTGTAGATGTTTGCTACTTCCATATATAATTAGTTGTATGTTTCATATTTTCACTCTAGAAGTGGTATCATGACTAAAGTTCATGTATTTCTAGCATTCTTGTTTCAAATTTTGGGTCCTATTATTTATATTTTACATCATTGTATGTGATGTAACATAAACTTATGTACCAGCAAGAGAGTGGTCTCTTTGATTTTTGAAGAATGGAAGTTTCTCCAATTTCTATACCTTTTGTGACCATTTTCAAGCATTTTTCCTGTATGACAGGTTATTACAGGAGAGAGGTCGCTTGTCTTGCTATGGGGAAATTCAAAGAGGCACTTAAAGATTTTATTTATTTATTCTTTGCAAGAGAGTATAAGAATTTACAAGGTTACATTGATCCGCTTTATTCTTTCAATTTTATTTATTCTTTTTTGTTTCTTAAACTTCCCGAACTATGTTTTTGGATATGGGATTAGTTTAGCTTTGTATGAGAAACTATAAATCTGTGTTGTGTATTTAGCCATCCTTGTTTATACAAAACAGATATTTAATCTATGTTTCAAGATGTAGCTATCGTGTGTGGTAGCTATCTTTAATTACTATGATTATTTTTAATTAATATGCCAGTCATAGTGGTGAATTATGTAAATCAATATTGTGATGGTAGTTATATTTTTTTATTTGACATGTTCATGGTAGTCATAGTGGTATGGAAACAGTACAGGAAGAGGGAAAATAATGAAAAGTATTGAAAAGGAAGAAGAAAAATAAACAAAGAGAAGTTGTTCATGTCGGAGCAAGGAGAGGACAAACTACGATAGTCACGATTTACCTGAAAGGGTAATTTATTAATTAATCTTCCTTGATTGTATTTTATTAAATGAAATTATTCTTGACCTGCAACCGATTTAGCAAGTGGTCATTCTCAAAATTTGATGAAGTAGCTAGTCATGTACTTTCACTTAGCAAGTGTGTATTCATAAAATCTTACTTTTTATTGTCTATTCTTCTATTTTGCAAAGATTTTTGCCACATTCTCCTGCTAATTCGTTTTCTAACTTACCTGTGTGTTTTTCTTGTTATAAAGTTGCAATTTGAAACTCGTTTAAAGATTTTTGTTTTTTGACAGTGATTATTATAATTTCATATGAAGTAGCGATTTTGAAGCTTTTTTTTTACATGAAGAAGCGTTTTTTTGGTCATTTACATAGTTATCTTGATAGTTATTAATAGTTTTTAATTAAAAGACTTCGACCCTATTTCTTTTCATTGATAGGGTTGATTGACTTGGCAATTCATAAAAAGCGTTTGATTGGAGGAGATGATAAGAGTGGTCGGACCAAGATGAAATTTGTACTAGTAGATTTCCTTGTCGGTCCAGGTATTAAGGTATGGAGATTTGTTATCTTCGTGTCACAATAGTTTTATTTTTCATTCGGCGATTAACAAGCATTATAATCATTTTGTGATGCATCTTGCGAAATCGATAGTGACATGAACTCATTACTTTTCCAAATTCAAATTTTGAGATCTATGCATTTGGCATGCATTCGCTTCAAATGGTTGAATTTGAGTGCTTTAATTTCGAAGTAATGTTATGGATTTTGTTACCACCAACATCAATAGTGAGCAACAATCATCTTGGAAACAATGATGGAATGAATCGTTAGCACCTCAAACATTCCGATCCAAAGAGATTTCAAAGAGCAACGTTGTGGGCGACATGGTCTCAAGCAACGGCATTTTTGTACGAGCCCGACGAGCATCCTGATCACGTGGTGGTCATCAAGGTATATACATGAACAAGCTTAATTTTTTTAAAACGGGATCGTTTCCAAACGGATCCGATTGCTTCACCGAAATTAAAAATGTTGAATTTCAAAGACTTGATCTTATATCCTCTCTCAAGCTCCTATGTCATCTAATTTTGTAAACTTTCTATTTGATCTGTTCTAGTGCTTAGGCTCTGTAGAAATAGATATATGGTTTTATTAATATTAGGCATCATTGAGCTATTTTTCTATATAAAAGCTGTCTTTTTTTTTTCTCCTTTTTCTTATTGGATTTGAGTAGGAGCTATTGAACTTGAAATTTGGAAGGAAAAGAAAGCGGATGTTCACATATATTTCATTTTGGTAGACATCTTAGGATGATATTTAAGGTTTAGTAATTGGATTGTTATTATTATTATTATTTCTTAGAGCAATCCAGTGATAGTTCTTTAGAAGGAAGAATTAAGGTTCAAGAGGTAGTTCAAACCTCGTAGGGAGAAATATGATTTTATAATGAAGGGACGAAAATAACTCTTCTTATAGGATATGAATATATGTTTTATATATTAGATTCTATATTTATAAAGTAAGCTTTTTGAATTTAAAGTTATCTTTAAATTTATCTTTGAGTTTGTTCTAATCGTGTTGAAGTATACAACAAATCTCATACTACTTTATATACTCATCCTTTTTACAAATGTTGATTTGTTAAAATAGACTTCCAAGCTAGTCAAAGAAGAAGAAGCATTTTCTTTTGGACTCATGGATGCCATAGTCTCCCTCTTAAAAGTTTATTCACATGATTCAAAGAGCTTTGGAAACATCCTGGTTTTCATCATTGTGGCATATGAAAGATTCTATATGCACATATTTTGTTTATATATGTCGAAGTTTTCTCATCACATACATTCAAGAGTAGGTGTAAGATATTGTTTTAATTTGAGTGCGGGAAAAAGGTGGAATTTTACAAAGAGATAAAGCTTCGTTAGGGGTAATGTTCACTATTCTTTCTCTCGCTTAAAATGAAAGGAACTCGCATTTATATTTGTTGTGTGTTTGCACATGGTTTTGTCATAGTCTAGAAAGTTACCTGAGAAGCCGGTATAAACTATTCTTGAAGTTGTATTCTACAACAAAACCGCTTAACAAGAAAGTTGTTTTTTTTTTTCAATTATTATGATTTAAAGTAATCTCTTATATATGGTGATTTGAATGTATGTAAGTTAGGGAGTTAAAGTTAAGGAGGCATGGTCCGAAGCCGTAATCGTTTACGCCTTGTTTAGATGGAAGATATCTTTCTTTAGTGTATAAAAATCTTAATTAATCTAAAATTTCCAAGTTCTCTAAAAAAGTTGCTGATTCTTATCCTAGAACTTTTAATTTATTATTTTTTTATAATTTTGTTTTATCTCCTCTTATTAAGTTGAATTTGTCTTGCTAATTTTATTCAATTTTATTATTTTTTATAATGGAAAGATAGAATTTTTATTACATTTAATAGATTGAACAGAAATTTATCAAATGTTTTGAAGTTTATCTAAGGTTCTGTAAATTCATGGATTCTTTTCTTGACTCACCTACTACAGAAACTTTGTTTGGTGTCTCATCTTTCAAATACCAACTGACGGATAAGTTTCAAAAATCAATTTTTGGGCTAAACGTCTCCGGAGGGTGTTTCTTTGGGCCAAAAATATATGTTGTAAGAGCTCTATCTCTAGCTTCTTTTTATACATGCTTTTCAAACCCTTATTTTCTGCAAATTATCCGACTTCAAAATTTCTTATTGAACTTTTAATGAGGGGGTAAATTACGTATGTTAGATGTTTAGCCATTTTAAAGTCAAGTTCATTGTAATATTATTGTTTGCATACGATTCATTAACTTCCTTAGCATCCTTTCTTAATGGACGTTTTGTTGTCTCCAACAAAAAGGTTTTGAACAAAAGGTTTGAAGTTGTCATATGATTTTGAATGCTTGCTCTATTCTTTTTTTACTCGTATCTATGAAAATCTTAATTGTTCTACTTGATATAAGAATAACCAGACTTCCACCCCCTTCTCTTTAAAATCTTAATATTAGTTTATGGTTATGAAGTCACCCTCAATCCTCTTTTTTACTCATTATTAGAGATACAAATATTTGCAGTGATTTTTCTTGAGGTAATGTACGTACTTGATGTATTACACTAATGGTATTGGTATGTTTCCTCTTGTGTGGTCAGGGAAGAGCACATTAATGAATTATATTTTCCACACAAATTTTTGGGGAATGGATGCATATAAAGGGAAGGTTCTCCTCCCCACCTATTTTCTTCTCTCAACACACACACATACAAAGAGATCACTAATTGAGTGATGTCATAGAAAATTCATATTAGTTCCTTTCTTATAAGCTAATTTATAATTCTTTGCAATTTTACTATATGAGAAATAAGTAATAAATCATATGCTTCAGGAATCAAACTACCAAGCGCATTTGAATTGCAAAGTGCGTTGGGATCGAGCCTTGCACAATTGCCATGGACTTGGAAGGAACTGATGGAAGTGAAAGAGAGAGAGGTAAAAGATTTGGTTTTGAGATTTTAAAATCTCACCGCTTAAAAAAAAAAAGTATCACTTGGGAAGAGGTCATATTGGAGCTTCAATAAAATCTAAACTTTATCGATTATTGGAGCTTCAAGAGGTTATACTACCATGTTTTTCAAGGTTCACTTTTAATTTGTGGCTTATGTTCGTTAATTATGCTCTTTGTTTTATAATCATTCTCTTTATCCAAAAGATTTATCCTTTGATGTCATTGTTTACCCCCCCCCTTTTGATATATTTTTTCCTCTTTTCCACGGTGATGAATCAATTCTCCTTTTGAGATGTATAACTCGATTCATTTTTCTATTTGGTAAGTAATCAACTTCTCCTTTTCCATTCATGCTGCTGTGTTCTGTTTCAAGAATTAATAACCTGAGAGGTCCATTGCCAAACCTAACTCAAATGAGTTCACTAAGTGTTGTGTAAGCGTATGGCTAGGATTAGGAACTACCATCTCAATTTTAATCTTCTTGTTCAAGTTTATTTAACTGATAAATTTCACTAGTAAATTTGATTACTCGTTATTATTGTTCATATCGATATCATGTGTATTTCTGAATCATTCATGGATATGGAAGGGATTAGTTTTTTGGTCTATTAAACTCTCTAAAAGCATGTGTTCTTCATTTTTTAAGCTTTGGATTAATGATGTTTGAACATTTTTATCCTTACTTGCAGCTTTGGAAGCAGTGGAACAACGGTTTTGTTGGTATGGTTAGTTGTTCAATGGCTTTTTGTGGAGGTTTAGAAATTCTTGTGTATATTCTAGTTTTTGAAAACCATCATTTGTAATATTGTACTCTAAATTTGTGACGTATTCTTGTTATATATTGTATATAAAGTTTGTGGGTTATTCTTGTAATGACCATGTATTTACTCTTTATTATGTTGATTGATCAATATAAGGTTCATGGGTATCAAAAAGTCACTAAATGGTGATATTATTAAAATTATAATAGGTGACGGGTAAATCGAGTAAAACGGGTAAAACCCTGCTGACGGGTAAAACGGGTCACCCATTCGAATGGGTGACGTTTTTTTGGCGTCACCCATTCGAATAGGTGACCCGTTTTTGGCGTCACCCATTCGAATGGGTGACCCGTTTTTGACGTCACCCATTCGAATGGGTGACTTTTTTTGGCGTCACCCATTCGAATGGGTGACGTTTTTGGCGTCACCCATTCGAATAGGTGACGCTTTTTTTGGGCGTCACCTATTCGAATAGGTGACACTGCCATAGGTGACGCCCAGAAAAGCGTCACCTATTCGAATAGGTGACGCCAAAAAAACGTCACCTATTCCAAAATTTCTTATAGTGTAAATAGGGTTAAAATTGTAAATAATAAGATTACCTTCTCGTGGGAATCATAGAAAGCACCTGAATTCAAAGGTAATCGAATACTCTCATATGGGAAAATATGGATGCCAATAATCTTAAATTACCCAGATATTTTGAAATAAACCCCAAACAAACAATATAATTAGATGTCCCTTATAAGAGAATATAAGATTACCCCGAACCATTTTATATTTGTATTTTATTAAATCAATAAATAGATTTAAATTATTTTATGTTTCAATGGTATTAATATTTTTTTTGCTGTTATTGTTTAAGAATATGATTTTTTCTATTAATTTTATATTTTAAGATATAAAAACTTGATTGTTTTCCTTGTGAACATTTTGCACCCAATTAAAAAATGTATATATCCATTATATATTTTATATCAAAAAAATATATCAATTAAAAAGATTAAATATTTATTTTTTAATAATGAACGAACTATTAAATGTAACGGTTCACACAAAAAATTTCAATACCGATGAAATTAAATGTAGAATAAATATGTTTGTTTGACGAATTTGAATGTTACAGTCTTTAATTAAATAATCTTTTGATGTTTTCTACAAAATATAAACTTCGATATAAGGGCAGATCAACGTAATTTCTTGGATCAATAGGATTGAATCTTCGGCTTTTGTGAAAAATAATTCCATTTGTTGCGGTCTTGAAGTTTGAACACCTTTGAGATTTTAGTCTTCAAAAATATTTGTTCAAGATAGTCGTCATAGAGTCTTCAATCTTTAAAATCTTTGTTTTTCGAAGTTGTCAAACTTCAAAGTCTTCAATCTTTGGGGTGTTCGATAGTCAAAGTCTTCAATATTTTCATGTATCATTACTTAAATAGTTAATGATCTACTTTATTTATACAGTTTTTTTTTTGAAACTTTAATCGATATCGGGGTTCATTTGATTTGGGCATAAATGGCACATGTCACAATTTAATTAGACTAACTCATGTCATAAAATGACCATAACAAAAGACATGTGGTATTATTTGATTTGCCAAATTTATGTCTTTTGATTTAATTTAGAGACGCATGTTAATTTTTTATTTGGTCTCTATTTAATGACATGTAATTATGTTATTGACTTGAATAATTACGTGGTAATTTATGATTTGTCGACTTTTCTCCTTCTAGTAACATTAATCGAAATAATAAATTTATTAATTAATAATATTGAATAAAATAATATATAATCGATTATTTCTTTTAATAGTTTGTTTGTTGAGTTGAAAAAACTTTATGAGTAAAATATATAAATAGCCACTTTTTGGATCTTCTTTTCCCCAATAGCCATGACATTTAATTCTTTTTTTCTTAGCCACATGTAAAGGTAAAATGTCTAAAATACCCCCAAGGTCAAATCAAAACTCTCTCTCTCATTCCCTCCCCTCCGTCCATTCACTTTCCTTTTTTTTTTTTTTAATTTTAACCTCTCCCTCCCATCTCTCTCTCTCTACTTTATTTTGAAAATATTTTCCCTCCCACTTTTCCCCCCCATTTTTCTTGTATATATTAGAATTTCTCTTTCTCCCTCTCATTTTTTTCATTTTTCTTTCATTTCTTCTTTCATTTCTCTCATTTCTTTATCAATTCTCTATAATTTTCTCTCCCAAATTCATTAACCTCTCATTTTTTTTCATTTCTTCTTCCCTCTCTCATTTATTTATTTATCAAATCTCTATTATTTTTTTTCAAACTTTTATTGATTATTTCATTATTTCTCTTTCTTTTTTACAAATCCACCATTTTTACAAATGTTCATCTCACAACTTTTACACATTTTTAATTCCCTATCTCTTCATAATTTCTTCTCATTTTCGTTTTTTTTAATAAATATTTTTCACTGATTTTGTTATGAATCTCAAAGATCTAAACTAAAAGTACCATGGATTTGACGAAAGGTATTTTTTTTCTTAATGTTTTGTTTTTTGCTATACATGTAATGCATGCAATATAGTTTTTTTTTTTGCAATATACGTAATATACATATTTTGTCTCTCGTCTGTTTCTGTTTTGCGTAATGTAATGTCTGTACTATACATAATATACATTTTTCTGTGGTCTGTTTACATATATATTATGTGGTCTCTCGTTCTGTTGTTGTTTTGCTAAACAATATGTAATATACGCAATATACTTTTTTCTGGTTTGTTTAAACATATATCTGTTGTAATATACGCGCTATACATAACTATGTGTTTTTCTTGATGTACAGTTTGTAATACACGCAATATACGAAATATACATACTATACACAACTATGCGTCTTTCTTGATGTACAGTCTATATCACACGTAATATATGATATATACGTACTATACACACATTAGTTCTTCTTGATGTACACAACTGTACTACACGTAATATACGATATATACGTACTATACACACCTATGAGTTTTTCTTGATGTACACCCACTTTCTTTTATTTTCATTCTATAATATACGCAATATATTATATATTTCTTTTTGTTTTGTTTGCATATTAAGTATCTTGTTTTGTACATTTAGTGTTATTGAATTAACACTCTTTTTTTTTCATTTGCAGGTTATATGACATGTATATTACGTATAGCACGTACAAATGAAACACTACGGACGCTATACGAACACTATGGACGATATACGAACTATACCAAAATAATATACTAAAATGAATCTATACTAAAATGAATCTGTAAAATTGAATTAAAATCGAAATATGTAATATGAAAATCAAAATGCAAAAATAATAAAAATATAAAACAAATGCTAAATACATGAAACACTATGGACGCTATACGAATTATACCAAAATCTGGGAAGAAAGAATGCATTGGGAAAGAAAAATGTCGATTGTCAGTAAGCGTGTCGTGTCACTATACCGCCATACGAAAAGGGCAAAATAGGTATATTGAAAAATCAAATAGTAAAAGTGGCTATCTAAAATTTTTTTTAAAAAAGGTGGCTACTTTGATATTTTTGATCCAAAAGTGGCTAGTTTGATTTTTCTCCCAAACTTTATTATATATATATATATATATATATATATATATATATATATATATATATATATATATATATATATATATATATATATATATATATATATATATATATATATATATATATATATATATCTATCTATCTATCGATATATCGATTATACACTCGTATTTGACAATCGTACATACTACTTTCCACTGCATGTAAAGATAATTAAAAATCTTAATTTCACATCAAATAACTCAAAATAAAATAAAAAATATATATTATTGATATCACAATAGTGATTGGTTATACATAATTGATAAACAAAAAAGGAAAATTAAAAACAACATTTTTCTATCTTCTATCAGGCCATGCAGATGCAGCCTCAACTTTCATATGATAAGATGTTCTTCAATAAATTCAATTTGACTTTAGCCCAGATTTTAAAAACAGTTCATGAATCTGTTTGTCTTCACTCAACGCTTTCATTCTAAGAGCAAGCTTAATGTGGCACAAAAGAGATGCATAGTCTATGTGTTTGGGAAAGCATAAAGCCACAGACTCAAGAAGATGACGAGTTTGGAAGAGGAGAGTTATCGCCACCATTTCAACAATGGAAGAACGTCATTTCGGGTCCGTTTGTTATAACTTCTCCTAAAAATGTTTTGTGATGAACATTTTAAAAGAAATACTAATGAAGTGTTTCATTTAAAAACACTTAAGTAGAGTATTTGAAGTGAAAGTTTATAAACACTTTTAGAAAAATCACAAATAAAGTATTTTCTCCAAAAACACATTTTAGTATATATTTTTAGATGAAACACTTTATCGATTTTGTCATCCTTTCCGCCCCTACTTGACGCTTTTGCAAACTTCATATAAAATTTATATTATATAAACCAACATTTCTCGGTTGGTTTATCAAAATTATAAATTTATATCATATAAACAAATTTAAATCATATAAAATTGACAGCCACACAATAAACTCATAACATTGAAAGTTTTAATCTTTTTACAGATTTATATGATAAAAACTCACAGCGACTACATAAAATCAAAAGAGATGAATTTGATTACAAAATAGGCGTTAATCAATTTGATACAAAATGGAGAAATAAATTATCATCTGATTAAAGAGATCGTGAGACATGGAGACATATTGATCAAGAAGATTTGATACTAACGACAGTTGTGTGTTCACAAAGATTCTAACAGCTAATATTATGTATCTGACCGTCAGTAAAAATAAAACTGTTTTTATTTAATTTCAAAATTTTTATTCACTTTGATGCTATGATTTTATAAAAGGTTTAAATACAATTGGTACATATAGTTTAATAAAAATTTATCAGTTAAAAAAAAATTACAAATGATCCATGTTGTTAATGAGTTTAACAAAAATACTATATGGTTTGTTGAATGATGATATGTCGTACACTTGACAAAGAGAGGTGATATGATATGTCGTTAATGATATCTTAATCACATATTTAGATATAAAATTAAAAAAGAGCGAGTCAAGTCAAATTTGTTGTGGAGAACGTTTTTTTAAGACTTTAATGAATGCTTAAGTGTACACCACGTCATTAATCTCCTCTCTCTGCCACATATATACTATATAATCATTTTACGCGTCATGTAATATTTCTATCAAACAAATTAACCTCATGGACTATTTGTAAGCTTCTATCAAATGATATGAACCAATTTAAAAGTTTTAAACCAAAAAGATCAAAATTGTACTAAAACCTTTCATAAAATGCTGTTTTTTTTTTAGTGAAAAGTTATATTTTATTAAGTTATATCTATTTTCTTACCTTCATAATTTATCAATATGTCTTTAGATAATTCTATTCTATAAAATTAAGGTGTAATTACTGAAATAACATATTTTCATATACTAATTTTTTGAAATGTCAGAACTCTTTAAAAATGATTCAAATAGCATAATTATAGTTCAATAATTTATTGAACAAAAAAAAAAGTAAAAAAAAGAACAAATTCATTGAAAATATGAATGAAAACAATGAAATAGTTCAATATATTATTGAACTTGAACTTAAAAAGCAAAAAACAAATAAATTCATTGAAAATACCTATGAAAAACAATAAAGTATTAGTTTAATAAATTATTGAATTATAATTATGCTATTTGAGTCATTTTTAAAAAGTTCTGATATTTTAGTATGTGGTATGCATATTCATATTATTTAAAATAATTTCTATAAAACTAAATAAATATTTTTTTAATATAAATATTACATTAAATTAGATGGGGGAGGTTCGAATCTGGAAGAGAATAAGTGGGTAAATATTGAAATTAAACCCACGATTTAAAGACGTAAATTGAATAATAGAAAGGGTGAGTAAAAACGAAAGCAAATCAAAGCGTCTGTTTGTGTGGAAGTCCACTCCTCGTCTTTAATGGCGGGCTGAAGAAGAACGAAGTTGAAGAAGAAGTTAATACAATTCAACAACGTTTTCTCTCAATTCATTCATTCTCTTCTGTTTCTTCCAGTATTTAACGGCGCCAATTCCGAGGCGTTTCTTCTGCCTTTTCAATTCCTTTTATCCCTTTTTTTCTTCTTCCTTTTCCATCTTCATTTTATTTGAAAAAAAGGTTTGTTTTTTCTTTGACCCTTCTCTCAATTCAATCCAATTCTGACTTGTTCTCTTATTTTCTCTTCTTCTTCTTTTTTTTTTGTTTGTTTACGGAAATCAGTCAATTTTTCCACGAACCAAACACGAAACTGGTTTTTTTTTTCTTGAATTTTATTCTTCTGGAATTCGTTATTAGGTTTCAATTTCATAGTTTGATTTGATTTTCAGTGGCGTGCGGATTTTGCGAGAAGCGGATCTAATTTAATCTTCGTTCTGCTTCAATTGTGTTGCTGTTTTTATTTTTATTGTTTGTTTTGAATTCAGTGTAAGTGATGGATCTGTTTATCAAATTCGTGCAAATTGGGATTCTTGTGTGCTTGACCTCCTTATTTGTGGAATTTTTTTCCTTCAATATTATGCATCTTTTTTACGAGTTCTATTGAGATCCGAATTGCTTAATCTTCAATATTTTTTTTAATGAAAATGCCTGAGTAGACATGCATTTGAATACCGGATATTGTTTTCCTTCAATATTATGCAAAGGTTTATTGAATTATTAAGACGGGAATGTTCTTGTAGTTGATTTTTGGAGTCTTGTTTATGAACTTGTCACTTTTGATTACTAATTCAGGGTCTGGTACCTTTTATATGGTTAACCTTATCTCCACAGAATGTTGTATATTTTCTTGGTTCTGTCCTTTTTTCCATAAAAAAATTGGTCTCTGGTATTTTACTGACAGTAACTTTTTCTAATGCAGATAATTCTATTGAGTATCAACATCGGGCAATATTTTTTTGTTAATGAGGATTGAAGCATCTGGTTAAACTCAAAGCTATAGATGAAAATGTCTACACCCGCCAAGACTGACCAGAAGGCAACTCTCGATGCTGCCTCATGGTTATTCAATGTAGTCACATCCGTTGGGATAATCATTGTTAATAAAGCATTGATGGGCACATATGGGTTCAGCTTTGGTGCGCACTATAATTCTCGAAAATCTGTTCAATTATTTCATTTTGTTTTCTCACTTTTTAATTATTGGACACTTAAACATTTCACGTTTTCCATGTTATGGATCAAGAGATCTTTATCTGCTTAGTAACATTGTTTTCACATGTTTAATTTCAGTGTAGTCAAATCTGACTTTATTTCTTCTTATTTTTCGTTACGATGCAGCTACAACTTTAACTGGCCTACATTTTGCAACAACCACCATCTTAACTTTTATTCTTAAGCGGCTTGGCTATATTCAGGATTCTCACTTACCATTTTTTGACCTTCTAAAATTTGTTATATTTGCAAACTTCTCCATTGTTGGAATGAATGTGAGTTTAATGTGGAACTCCGTTGGATTCTATCAGGTAAAGTTTGTGAACTGTTAACTGTTTCTTCTTTCTAGTATAGAATTAAGACGTGAGATTGTGTCTCTTCTCTCATTATCAGATTGCGAAGCTGAGTATGATCCCAGTATCTTGTTTGCTAGAAGTTGTTCTGGATAAGGTGCAATATTCAAGGGACACAAAACTTAGCATATTGTTAGTTCTTCTTGGTGTTGGAGTTTGTACTGTCACTGATGTAAGTGTCAACACAAAAGGTTTTGTGGCTGCTTTAGTGGCAGTATGGAGCACCGCCGTACAGCAGTATGTAAGTAACTGAATCACTGATCCTAGATTTGATACTTCTACTTAAATTGATTTGAAATAATGAATTTCTTTTCTAGTCATCTTGAAATTACCATTGAGTGTATTGATTGGAATTTTGATGGGTTTGGTACAAATCTACATTTCCAGAGTTACAAACTGAATTCATCTTGCTTACCACTTTATCCCATAGTGAAATTAAGAAAAATTGATAGTGTGAATGCTTCAGATTCAGTAACTACCTGATATTATTATTCTAACATAGCAGATCATGGTATTTTTTTCTCTCTGGGTGCAGTATGTTCATTATCTCCAGCGAAAATATTCCCTTGGATCCTTCAATTTATTGGGCCATACCGCCCCAGTACAGGCTATTTCTTTGCTGTCAGTTGGGCCCTTTTTGGATTACTGGTTGACTGGAAAGAGAGTTGATAACTTTGGATACACTTTTATATCCTTGGTAAGTTGTCTTATTTATCAACATACTTTGCCTAGTGAGTTTTTATGGTTTATGGGTGGGAGGACTTGGTCAGTATAAATATGTCTAGCACTATATATAAGTTCTAAACGTGTGAAGTTGTAAGTAGTGGTGAGCATCAACATCAGTTATTTTCCTTTTGAATCTTCTCAGTTTTTCGAACTACTGCAATTTATATGACAGTCCATTTTTTTATTAGAACATGAAGGTCCATTTTTTTTCAGTCCATTTTAAAAAAAGACATATTGAATTATCTCTAGTTCTAACCATTATGGATGGAGGAGTGGTTGTTCCTTTAGTTTTGGAATAAGATGTTCCATGGATCGAATCTTTCTTTGTGTGTTTTGTAGTAAATAAGTTATATTCATATGCAAAAAAACAATTATCGGGTATGAGCTTATAACTTGGTTTCTATAATTGATTAGGATAAATTTTGATCTCACCCCAACAAACCAATTATTAACACCTTCAGTTTTTTTTAATTAAAAACTTTTATGAAAATCATGGCTGATGACTATTGGTTGAAACTTCTTTTCGCACATGTGCACATGTTGCATTACAATGGAGCTTGGATTTCTATGCTTGCCTATGATCTCTTCTACCAACATATTTGTGGGATGCGGAGTCCTAAATTGTGGTGTTTTTCAATCTATACTGAATCTGATTGTTATCTATCGATATAACTTATACCTCTGGTTATGAATTTGATCCTCCATCTCACATATAATTATAATTATTACTTGTAATCTCATTATATATAACTATATTGTTTCTAAGTATGACTGCCTAAAGTCAGATTAAATTAGGCTTTCTTTCTTCTATAGTCCATTTTATAGAAGCAAGGTAAAGTGAAAATTTAGGAAATATCCATTCTCTGAATTAAAATTAGTGTGAGGATTAGCATTTGAATTTTTTTGAATTTGCATATTTACTGGTCAAGAATAGGTGATCTTCTAGCACTCAGTAATGCCCAGGCATTACGTGTGTGTTTTTGGCCACTCTAATTTTTTACAATTTCATTTGCAAGCTTCAAATTCTTATAGAATGATCCTTTGTCATCACTTCCCGCCTGTTCCCAGCAGTTATGTCGTCTGCTTGGATCATGTTGGCGGAGTGAGATTACATTATCACACCAGCTTTTGCCTATCATGCTTGTTATTGGTGTCATGATTAATGCATGTATGCTTGAATCAGTGTTGTTGAGGCGCAGAGAGGCGAGCGCCTATGGCGAGAGTCGAGGCGCTTTCGACCTCCTGCGCCTCAAGGTTGTCCATGGCGCACACCTTCAGTAAGGCCTGCGCCTTCCTCGCTTTTTTGTCGCCATAAGCAAGGCGATGAAGCGACAAAGGCAACGCCTTTTTGAAGCCAGACGAAAGTTTTGCTAAATCCCATGATAAATTTAAATAACTAAGCGTGTTTTGAAATTTTTTCACACCCACAGCCTGTCATTCTCTGTCTCTCTCTCATGTTTGCTGTCAGTCCCTCTATTTACCACCTGTCCCTCTATCTACCATGTGTAAGTTAATCCCTTCTAGCCACAAAAATCATAAAAAGATAATTACTAAGTATTTTTTTACTTTTGAGTTATTAATACTCAATGTAAAACTAACTTTCTATAAAAAAATATATATATTCAATATAAAACCACCCACCGAAGACATCAAAACTCTCTTCAAAGATTTTAATTTTTAATTATAAAAATACAAATTAAATCCACCCACCTAACTCTCTTTTTCTCTCCTACTTCCCTTGTCTGTCAATCATCTCATCCCTATGGAAGTTTGTTTTAAAACTTTTTTTTGACATGGTTTTGTATTGTATATCTTGATTTTTGAAGAATTGATAGTCTAAGGATATTTTACTTTATATATAAAGGCTATATATATTTTTAAAATTTATTTATTCATATGCGCCTCGCAATATTAAGGCGACGCCTTATTATCGCCTCTCGCCTTAGAGGCAAGTCAAGAGGTTGTCGCCTTGGAATGCGCCTCTCGCTTTGAAAACACTGGCTTGAATTTCTTTTCTGATCAAGAAGACTCTATTCCTATTTCATAGATTATTCCAATAAAAAGATTGATCTCAAACTTTGTCAGTTTTTTAGAGGAGAATTTTAAGAAGGCAACTTGGTCATATTTGATAACTGCTTTGTTGCTCCTTCATCTACTAAAATGTAGTAACAACCTTCTCGAAGCAAGTTGTTTTCCTCAGGAATGGATTATCTCACAAATGTTTTTTTGTTTGCAGACGTTCTTGATCCTTTCATGTACCATTGCGGTGGGCACCAATCTCAGCCAATTCATATGCATTGGTAGGTTTACTGCTGTGACATTTCAAGTGCTCGGTCATATGAAGACCATTTTAGTCTTGACATTAGGATTCATTTTCTTTGGGAAAGAGGGCCTCAACTCACAAGTAATTATAGGCATGATCATTGCAATTCTTGGAATGATCTGGTATGGCAATGCCTCATCTAAGCCAGGAGGGAAGGAGCGTCGTAATTTTTCCTCTCCAAGTAGCAAAGCACTAAAACAAACCGGATCAGAATCCTCTGACCCAGATGAAAAGGTCTAGAGTTTCAGTGAAATTTTTTATGTTTTATTTTTGCAATAATTTGCAATGAAAAATAAAAAAAAGGAAAAGATATAGAGAGAAAGAAGCCTTGGATATTTGACTTCAGCTGATTCCAGGAGATTCTTAACATAGTTGGCAGGTCCCTCACTGATTTTTAGTTATTTAATTTTTTTCTTGAATTCATATGATAAAAGTATTTCCTTTTTGTTAGTTACCTACAGAGTTTACAAAGTTACAGAGACCACAGTTATCTTTAATAGTAGATTTTTCCTTACAATCTCCATATTCTTAACTTTTACTACATTTTAAGTTCATTAATTGAAATCCAATTATCATTTTTGATGATCTGCTAGTTGCCCCATTTTGGTAACCAAACATTGGTGGACCATTGAGTTGCTGCAATATTGAGGTTTCACCCAGAAACTTACACGTGTGAAAACATACCTTGTTATGAGTTAGGTGGGAGGGGGGGCTTTAAAGTTGATGAAGGATCTTGAATTATTGGGAGGCCTTATACCCAATAGTAACCTCCTGTTGGTTTAATTACTGTGGTCCCGTTTAACAGTTTGTTCTGCCCATTTTAACACAAACAATACCTATAAATAGACCTCATTGTCTCATTTAGTTTGGAGAATGATACTTCATTAAAATAGTAAAATTTAGGCCTATATTGACTCTGTGTGGAGTTTGTAATTTGTTATTAACCTATATAGGGTGGTTGGAGTGTGGATTTGGAAACTGGCTTTTAAAGTAAACCGGCTAGAAACCCTAAAGTAAACTCGCAATCCAAATGACCTGTATGGCTCTGCGGCTCTTCTTTGCTTACTGGATAATGTCACCTCTCTCCATCCCTCATAGTTTGAAAGATTCAACATGTTTTTTAAAAAGGAAAACGCATAGTTTCCTATCGAGGGGGAGTAAAAAGCTCCAAAATAAAATCGTTGGATTTTCAATGCCTATGAAATTTAGAACCAAACAATCTTTCCTACTCAGTTTCAATCCCCTTCTGTTGTTGTTTTATTAATATTTTGGAGACAACCAAATGTTTAGGTTGGTTTGATTGCCCAAATGGTTCATCCCTCTCTCAGGGCCAATCCAAAGTAGAAAATGAATTGAGTAAAACCCAACAGAAAGATTCAGAGAATTTGAGAGAGCGAAAGTTAGGTTGAAAATACAGCTGCATCTGGGTCCAAGAATATAATATGTCCCTATGTGTGTGTGTCAGAGTGACCATGGCTGCCTAAGATTTTGGTGCAAAGAATTGGACACTCTATTTTGTTGATATTCCTTCTTCTTCTTCATCATTATTCATATACTTTCCTTTCCTTTTGCTTACACAATTATCCTCCTATTTTTTCCAAAGCTGAATTTTGCTTTGAAATTATATGTGCTACTGTTTAAAGTACTTTTCAGCAAATAATTAGAGAGAAGAAAAGGGGAAAAAAACATATCTAGAAATGAATAGTAATTTGTCCAATGTATCAAGAAATTATTTGACAAAACTGACCATCATTGGAAACTGACTCAAAGAATTTGTTATTAAATAAAGAGTTAAAATGCAAATATACTAGTGCACTTTGGATTATTGTTAAATTATACCCCTTATGTTTATTAAATTATACACATGTTCAAAAAATTTGTTATTTTTAACGATATTGAACACGTGGCATGCTTATAATATGAACGTGTCTCAATTTCGTTAAAACTAACGAATAAAATTGTGTGCTTTGTAGTTTTACTTTAAATTTAGGGGTGTTTAAAAAAATTAAAGGATAGATGTATGATTCCATAATAATCCAAAATGTAGGGGTATTCTTTTGCATTTAACTCTTAAATAAACTTTGAAAGGAAATAAATAAAATTTAAATAATATGAATAAAATTGTATTATATCAAACAGAGATGTTTGTTAGTTTTACATATGACTTCTTCTGATTTAATTTAGTTGAAGTTTTAGTTTCAATTTATTAAATAGATTAGATTGATGGATGGAGGAGGAAATTCTTAGGTTGATATTTAATATATATTTTTGTTGTTAATTATTGGTTTTTCTTTCTTTTTAAAGTTAATTATTGGATTGGATGTGTTGTTAAATCACCAAAACTGAATTTTCCAAATCAATTCAAGTTCCATAAAGATCAGTGGGTTTCCAGGGCTTCATGGGCCAGATCAGAATAAACCCAATATCATTCAAAGTATTTTTTTTTGGGTAAAATATTATTTACCTATGTTAAAAACAATTTTTTGGGGCTCGTTAAAGAATAAGTTTAGTTTTCGTTTTCTATAGTTGAATTTTTTTTTAACAACCCATCTCTTGGTTTGTTTCACTATTTTTTTTTAAAATCCCAATTACAATTTTAGAATTTGAAATAATTAGTTTTTGTTTTTGAAATTTGGTTAAGACTATAAATTTAAAGGTTTTTTTTTTGTTTTACTTGCTTAAAAAAATTTCAATTTTTAACATACTGAATTTTTGTTATTTTTGAAATTTGGTCATAAAAATTAACAATTTTAAAAATACCCTGGGAATATATCATGACTATCATGGAAGTTCCAACGTTATAAAAACAATAAATAATGAAAGATAAAATCAATTAATATATAAACTCATAACTCTTGAAATCAGAGAATCACAGGTAAATATCAATAATTAATGCATATGATTGAAATAAATTATCTGATAGAAAATCAGGACAAAAATTAAATTATAAACATGAATTAACTAGGTGCATTGCATAGGCCTAGGCCTTACAAGAGCAGATGGTGAATATTAAAGTGAACGTAGACAGTTTTTAAATTTGACACTGATAAGTTTTATTTATTGTAATTTTAAACTTTCAACAAAGCTCAACCAAATAAAGTCTTTCACTATGGATATTATTGTAAAACAAATCATAATAAGAAAATTACAATTATAATTAAAAAAAATTACAATTATAAAAAGGCAGCCATTAAAACAATACAGTAAAAAAAAACATGCAAGAGTTCCATTATTGGATAATATCAGTAAAAAATTACTCACAAGGAACTCGTTAATTGCTTTATTAATATCATAAAATTGTTTATTTCATTTTTTTTTTAAAAATGAAATTAATTTTAAAGTCAAATTTTCTCCTTTTATTGGTTGTTAAATGCGAGAAAAAACAAAACAATTGGAAGCCAGCTTTGAGGCATGCATCCCATCCCTCTCCCTATGGTGGGCTTTAGATTGAGAAATAATTATATAATCTTCAACAATAAATTATAAGTAGTATTTATTTCGCAAATTTGATTCAATAAATTTTATATACATCATATTACCTTTTTAAATCTATTAAAATTTATACTTCAACAAAAATTTATTGTTCTATTTCAATACAAGCATAGTTTAACCCGCTAACATCAATATTCCCTCTTAAAAAAAATCGAAATCTTTTCTCTCTTCTATCTTAATTTAATATAATATTAAAAAAATATTATAAATATAGGTATAATGTGTATAAATGTGTACACTATATATACTTTTTTTTTTAAAAAAAAAATATGAAGGGTTTTTAAAATATTATCTAAAATAGAAATAAAAAGTGGTGGGTTTGGTGGGTCAGAGAGTTGTAAAAGCGATGTGTTCTCGTGTGGGTAATTGATATTATTTAATTATTATTCTTCAAAACTATTATTCATTTCATTTTGTACTTTCCTTTCCCACATTTCATACAAAGAAACACCAAAAAGAAACTTAGTCCCACAATCCTTCCTTTCCCCCTTTTTTTTCAACTAAATCTAACCCAACTTAATTTTTAATTCTTCATTCAACTACTTTTTATCTCTCTCTCTCTCCCTCAACAATATTAATTTTTCAGATTTTTTTAACTTTCATTTTAATGTTTTTTTTTTTAATTTAAATTATCTTAGTCCGTTCATTAGATTTTATATGTTTCTATTTATATTTTTTTGTAATGCTGCATAATAACATCTTTAGGGCTGTTAGTTTTGTTTGGTTTTAATAATGGACATGTGGTAATGTATTAATTAATTCATTCTCAAAACTATAAAACATCTTCTCATAGATTATGTATCGTCTTATTATGGTTTAAAAACTTTATATACATTAGACTTCTCTAATCAAATAAAGCTATTATTTTCTTTTAAAATCAAATTTATCATTTCAGTTTTAGTTTTAATTAATATTTTGTTATTTTATATTAATTTTGATTAAATGATCACCTGATAAATATAATAATATCTTGAATTGAACTAATTAATGAGAACATGTTGAGATATATGATTAAATTTACCTCAACCACTTGGGCAAGGCTTTTGGTTGATTGGTGATTTAACATATTCATATGGTATCGAAAGCAAGGAGGTCCCAGTTCATTCTCCGTTGTGTCATTTGCTCTTGTTTCCTCCCATTTAAATTCCACATTTTGGGTCTTGCAGATTATCCAGCGCTCACGTGAGAGGAATGTTGAGATATATGATTAAATTTACCTTGAACCATTGGCTTAAGCTTTTGGTTCAATTGGTGATTTAACATATTCAATAGAACACATAGTGAATAATTATCAGTTTCAGTATTTAGTAATAGTATTACTTTAAATTAACATTAATAATTGACCAATAGTATATTTGATATAAAAAATAATATTAATGACAACTAATAAGTACGTTTTTAAGATGACTACATAAATCAATACTAGTTTATTTTTTTCCACCTAATAAAATTCTTAAACATTTAATTTCCACCTTTCAATACATACACCATCAAATAAAACCAATCATCAAAAATTCAAATAATGTTTAGAAATTAAAAAAGAATGATTGAAAAAAGAAAAAAAGAAAAGTAAGGGAGAGAGGAGAGGAAAAAAAGCAAGGAGCTTAGGAAATTGTGATAGAGAGAGAGGGGCCCTCCTACACTATTTGAAATGGGTCCCACTTACCCTCCAATAATTGTATGTATCTGTGTTGTGCACGTGTGTTGTTTTCTCTCTCTCTCCCTCCCTTTCTAAGTTTTCCTTTTCAATTTATTGCTTCTTTTATTATCTTATGTTAGTAAAGGGCAAATTTGTAAATTTATTTTTTGCATTTTTTTTTCCTTTCCCTAATCTTGTTTCATAAACAGTAATTAATAGTATTTCGGTGGAAATAGTGTAAATACTTGGATTTTTATTATCTCAAAAAAAAAAAAAGAGGAAGGGCTATACAGTGACAGGCTGGCCAAGCTGTCGGTGACCCAGCAGTCAAAGTAAGTGATAGTAATACAAACCCTACGTGTCAAATTCAGCCACATCATCTAATTGGACATTGGCACGTGTTGATGGCAGCTTGTGGGTCCACATATACAACATCATCATCACCATCAATTTTGTTTTCTTTTTCTCTATCCAAAACCCGATCTAAGAAGGGGAGAGAGAGAGACAATTACTACATTATTTTTTTAAAAAAATGAAAAAGAAAAATTATTTATAAAATTTAAATTTTTTAAATATATTTTCTCTCATTTTTATTATTTTTCATTTTTATTTAATAAAATAACAATTTGACCATTTTTCACTTTGAATAACTAAATTTTTGACTCCGTCCCGGCCTAGAAATGTGTATGAGACACACCCCACCTCCCACCCTCTACCCATGCCAAACTCCATCTCTTTCTATCTCTTAATTTTTCAGAGCCAATTAATCAAAATTAGGATGAGAGGAGGGGGGACCCATTTTAGGAAAATAATAGTATTTGGTGGGACCCAATGGTACCAAGAAAAGGACAGAAATCTAGAGAGAGAGAGAGAGAGAGAGAGAGTTTTAGACTGACTGACAGTCTCATCACCCTCATCTCCTTATTAATTTATTATTATTTTTTTTAGTTCAAAAGTGATTGTATTGTAAATATTCATTGGTGCATCATGAAAGAAGAGATTCCCTTATATACCCAATTTGGAAATTTCTTTTTTATTTTAATTTTCAGAAATTTAATTCAATTTTCTTAAGTTTTGTTTTAAATGAAGTACAAAAATTATATATATTTTTTAAAATTAGAATGCAATGATTTTGTTTAATTGTTTGAACCAAACTAGATTTTCTTACTGCAATTGAGCTTTCATTTATTTTAGAGTTCGTTTCATAGCGATTTTTATTTATTGTTTTTTTAATTAATTTTGTTTATTTTATTGTTTTATTATATATAAACATTTGCAAACCCAATTCAAAATTTTAAGAAATTAACAAAAAAAAAAAAATTTAAAAAAAATTGATTGAAGTTTTAAAAATGTTTATAAAAGGTGAAAATATAATAAATAAATTGTTGTAAATAAAATTAATTTAAAAATAAAAGTAAAAAATGTATTTTTTATCGACCAGTCTAAATTTTGATTTCATATTTTGATATTGTAAATCAATATAAACATTTAAGTGCAAATTTACATTCTCACAATTAAAAAATAAAATAAAAAATCTTGCATCCCTACTATGATTAAATTTGATCCCATGTAAAAGGTTTTAATTAAATAAACCTATTGAAAGGTGACAGAAAACTTGATTGGTGAAGGGATATTCTTTGATGACACGTGTCGGTTTAACCGATCGTTTTTTTTATTTTGGTCAAATTTGATCCGTGCTGGATTTTAAGGTGTAAAATTCGGTTGTCGTAAGCAAAATATTCGTATTTTTTAGTTTCTATTTTAAATTATTAAAAACAAAAAAAGTTACAATAAATGATGCAAGGGTAACTGTAAAAACTGATACGGCCAGACCGAGCAAGCTTTCAGATATTATTATTTCCACTCTCATATTTTTTTACTTTCGCCACTCCACTAATATTTTCTGTTTTTCTATACATTATTCATTTATTTAACGATGAAGTAAAAAGGGAGAAAAAAGAATGTGTAGGAGTTTTATTAAGGGCAAAATGAAAATACCACCGTGTTGATTTTGGTTAAATGCAAACGCATCTATATAGTTAAAAAATAAATATTTATAATTTTAAAATTATGCAATTTGATCCATTATCACTAACGTTGTCAATTTCTTTTAGTCATAACTTTTTCGTTTGAACTCTAATTTGGATGATTCAAAATGTTATGGAAACTTTGTTTCAAGATCTACGTGATGGTCACTTTAAAACTTCTAAATTATCGATAAATAAAAGGGTTTATGACTTCAAATCATACATAATATTTTGATGATGATGATAAAGCTTTCATTTATTATTGATTTAAAGATTCGAAGTGACCACAACATAGAGATCGAAACGGTTTCTAAAACATCTTGATTCATCAAAATTGAAGATCAAATGAATAAGTTATAAAAAATTATAAAAAAAATTGACACCGTTAGTGGGGAGGGATCAAATTGTATAATTTTGAAACTGTTAGGGTATAAATATTTATTTTCTAACTATAGGGGGTGTGTTTGCATTTGATCAAAACCATAGGGGTTTTATTTGTATTTTGCCCTTCTATTTATAATGAAATATGTGTTTGTACATTGAAATTGTTTTTATTTACAATTTCTTTATTATGTTTTTTTTTTTTATAATCGGTTTAAATATTATTTTTCAGTCTTTTAAATTTTCATACTTATTTTGTTTTTATATTTATGATTTAAATATAATATATGTTAATCATATACATGTTTTTTCTTCTTAAAAACATAGAATTAGAAACAAGTTTGTTATGATTTTTTTTTTTTTTAATTTCCAAAACTAACACTTGGTTTGACAAGTTACCGCCCTTTGACCAAAGGCCAAAATTGGAAGAATTTGTTCCCATGTTTTAAATTTTATAGTGTTTGGTTATCCTTTGAAAAATCTTTTTCTTCTTTCCTTTTTCTTATAAAACAAACAAATGCATGAAAATCAAAAGGTTTCCATTCAAAATGTTAAAGAGCAATCCAAAAGAAAAGTGAGAGAATCAAGCCTTTTTCATGGAGTTGTGGTCATTTTTAAAAAGTTGTTCATATATATTAAAAAATATAAAGTACTCGTTTGGTCCCTGAGTTATAGAGGTCGTGTTTATTTGATCTTCATATTTTTAATTATATTTAAGTGGTCCCTGAATTTTGGATATTGTGTATATTTAGTTCACGCGTTTTAAATTTATATATATTTGGTTCATGAGTTTTAAATATTGTGTCTATTTGATCCATAAGTTTTCAATTTGTGTCTAAATTGTCTATTGACTACTTAAATTTATATCAAAGGAAAGTTGTAGTCATTGCAATTGATATAGTTTAGTTTAGTCAGGTCCGATTAAGATAGCTTTTGAAAATATTTTTAATGATTATAAAATCACTTTATTTATGAAAAATATTTTTTAAACATTTTCAAACATTATCTCAAACGATCTGATCAATTTTGTTAGTTTTTTTTTTAATTTAAATTATCAGTTTATTTTGGATGATTATTTTGTTGTTTTTGAAAAGATTAATCGAGTCAAATTTAATTTAATGTATAATTTTGATATCGGTTTTATAATAAAACCTTTTTTTCCTCTCTCTATGTTATTATTTTCATTCTTATGTGTCATGCAAATGCGAAAAGAAGAGGGAATTTGAGATTTGGAAGCCAAAGCAAACGAATTTCATATGTTAACAATTTGTTTGACTTTTAAGACAAGTAAAGCCCAATTTTTCTGGCTTAGATTTGACTTAATTTTCCATTTTATCGACTTAACCACTTGTCGTTTATTTCATAATCAAATAAAAATGTTTGCCAAAACCATATGGTCAACACATTCATGCATATGGATAATAAATAATAATAATTGCAATTTTCTAATGTATATTGGATTTAAGCATTATAATTCAAACTTCTTACGTCCTTTGCGTCCCATGATTTGGCTTTTTAAATTTTAATCCCGCTATAATATTCATGTTAGTCTCGAGTCTAGCTGTAAACAATTAAATAGAAAAGAGAGAGATAACAAACATAACTTTATGAGAAAAACTCTTTGGAGAAAAAATCCATCATAATAAAAATATATACATATAAAATACAACTATCACTTACAATAATATTATACCATAACCCTAAATTATACCTGAGAATGGAGCCCAACACAAATCTTCATTTTGATTAACCTAATAAAATCACACCACTAGTTTTTAGATCGTGTCAAAATAAAATTTTCAGTCACTCATCAACAACTAAAACAATAACAAACAATTCATTTTCTAGTTTGGTGATAATATTTTTTATTTCTTCAAATGTATGGTTTGCTAAATAACATTTTTATTTGCTATTTATTATACATATTTTAGAAATTTTAGCCAAATTTCCATATTGGAAACGCTTTTTTTTTTAATTAAGTTAACATTTCTTAAAAAAGATAAAAAAAATATATATATAAGGGATTGTTTGTTACTACACTAGAATGGTTGTTACTATTCTTCTCACTCTTTTGAATAATCCATAAAAAAGGGTTAAACTTAAATTGCAAGGAAACAAACTTCTTAGAATTAGGGATTTTTGTTGGCCTATTCTACTTTTAAAAGTTGACTAGCTTTATTCCCACCTCCCAAAAAAATGAAATTAAAATCATTAATATCAAATGGTCTTATCCTTCAATCTATTTTTTTTTCCCACTCTTTCTATCTTTAACATCAACTATCAAACAACATTTTAAAAAAAATTAACTCAAAAAAATACTCAAAAAATAAAATAAAATAAACTTCAAACACAATTTTAAGTATTTTAATTAAATCAAGGATACTTTATATAAATGCTACAGACCCTAATTTATTATAAATAGGTTTTAAAGAGCGATTACATGTAAATCTCTCATTAATCAATAAAATTACCTTTTGGGCCCAAATTTGTTATTTATGGGCCTCTTAAGCCCAATTAAAAAACCCAATCCCCCTTAACTTCATCGTAAAAGATAATCTAGGAAGGTGTGAAAAAAATTTAGGAGTATGAAAACTGTTTTTAAAAAGACAGTTCGTACTGTAATATCCGACAAAATATTTTCAATGACAAATATACCCTCCTATATTCTCGAATATTTCAAAAAAATCCTTCACTTAAGCGGAAGAATCCCAATTACCAACTACCCCTCCATGGAAAATAAAAACAAATTCATTCATCTGTTTCAGTGGGGTAAAGGCACGTTTTCTCCCACCTGAATGCCCCTGAAATAGCTGCCAAAAACAAGGGCATTCACGTAATTATGGAGATCGATTAGGGGAAAAAAACAATTATCAAAATAACATAAAAAAAATGAAGGTACAATTAACGTTTTAATAATTTATTAAAATAATATATATTTCTATGTCGAGAAGTTATTAAAAATAATTATACAAATTACTTTAAATATCTGTTAATTTAACTTTTATTTCGTTATTTAATTTTGATAATATATTATTAGTTTCTATAATTTTGTATTGATTTTAATAAATTACTAAAATATAATCTATTACTTAAGGAAGCAAAAACGGGAGTAAGGATATAAATAAAATTACATATCTACAATTTACTATTTATTAAAAAAAAATACCATCTTAAAATGAAGAAAATTTATAACAATATTATTATAGTTGCATCATTTTCATTAAGATATAGATTTTATTTTAACGAGATGTACATATAATCGTAAGTTTGAGTTTCTCTTTCTTTATTTGATGTAATATTTTTTATTTAAAATAAAAAACAAGATGTGATTTCTACCCTTATAATTGAAGAATGAATGAATAATTATAATTAAAAAAAATTCTTTATGTCATTACATATTATAAGGAAAAAGTAGAATTTTAATCCAAACTTTACTATAAAAAACCGTTCTTAAATATGGAATATCAATCCCTCTTAAGGGTAAGGTTCTCGTGATGTGGTAGGGTCAAATTATGATCATAGACCTATACTCAAACTCATCACTTTATAAACATTTTTTAAAAGCTCACAATTTAAGCAACACATTAATTTAATTCTTTATCTAAATTATTCACTTTTTTCTTTAATCATATCAAAATTATCGTCAAATCAAATCCATATAATCAAATTAAAGGTATTTGTAGGCCACGAACGTCATAATTGTATATAATATAATAACCCCATATAGGCATTTTTTAAAAAGGAGTTATATTATCTATTAATATAGTAGGAAAAAATGAGTATTATATAAACATATAACTAAAAATAAGGAATAATTTAATGAAAATGAGTTAGTGAAAGTGTGAAAGAAAAAAAAAAATATATATATATATATATATAATATGGATAACATTAAAGCATTTTTTATTTTATTTTAATATATGTTTTAGATTGAATGGCTTGACCACATGCATGGAAATTAATTGAAGATGCAAAATTAAATGAAAGGAAAGGGAGAGGGAAGAATGCAATGTAATTGCAACTTCCAATTAATGGGTTAAGAGAGAGGGTTTGATGATGAAAAGTTATTATTATTATTATTATTATTATTATTATAATAAGTTTAAAGAAATGGAAAAATAGATCTTCAATTAATTGATAGTGATGGACCAATCGTTGATCACACGTATGTAAATATAAAGCTAGAGAGACAAAGTGATGATAATTTTAGAGAGAGAACCAAAGACAACAAAATTAAAGGGAACAAACGATAATTAGAGAGAGAAACATAATTTAATTTAATGGATGCTTTCTTTGATTACATTACATACTATCTCTTTTTCTCTTGCCTGGGTTATATTGAATAATTTTTTATTTTATTGGCTTTTGTATTTTAATAAGATTGGTTTGAAATTACGTTTAATTATAAATTTTATCCCGATATTTTGGGGTCCAATATTTAAAAAAAATCAGTTTAATCTCTATGGTTTAATTTTAGTGTCATTAGATCCACGTGATTTAAAATCTAGGTCCATTTAGTCTCTTAAATCTATGTTTTTTTTTAATTTAATCTTTATAACTGGATATGTATCAAATATAATCTCTATGATTTTTTTACGTGTAAATGTGGTCAATTTATTTGATATTTATATTTTAATAATTTTTTTTATTTACACGTTAGCTAACGTCATCTCATTGTCACGTGACATTCATATTCACATGAAAAAAAAACAATGTAGAGAATTTATTTATTTCTGGTCAATTATACCCTTAATAATTTTTTTAAAAATATAAGAATTAAATAGTCATAATGAGAAAATATATAATTTAAACGTGTAGATTAGGGTGAGTTGGCAAATATAAGAAGACCCTTATTTGTCGTTGAACCACTTGTTGTTCTTTCCTTTCGGTTGAGAAGATGAAAAAACCAGCTGAGCATATTAACATAATTTAACAAATTAAAAGACATAAACATGTTTAAATAAAGGTAAATTAAGTTGGCAAACTGACTTAACACACATTTTATTAATTTATTTATTACACACACAAAAACTTAATTCCACTTTCTTAATCCCTTTCTTTACCTCCAAGTTTTAAGAATCTGGGTTTATCACAAATCAAAAACCATTTCTTTTAATCTATTTATCTAATTTCTTGTTTCATATCCTTGGTTGTTTTTGGGTTCTTCTCTTTTCTCAAGGTAATTTTGTCTTCTTGTTTTTTTTAGCAATTCTTCTTTGTTGGGTTAATAATATTTTTTTTTTAATTTTTCAGAAAGGAAGAAAGAACTATTGATGCAACTAGCAAGAAAGTTGAGATATTTTCTAGTACTTCCGTTGTATCAAATATTTTTTATACTTCTCCTTAATAATAAATGAACTGTGTGGGATCTATCATTTATCATATCTTTTATGCAGCAAAATATAATAACAAGGAACATCTACAACGGAAGTACTAGAAATTTCTTACCCAGCTCAATTTTCGCCCGGTTCAATCGACGACTCTATTCTCCTATTTACTTTTCAACCATTTTTTTTTTATTATTATTCAATATCACTTTATTTTACCAAAAAGCCCCCCTCATAGAGAGACAAAGAACCTGTTTTGGAGCCAGAAAATAAGGGAAAATAAAATATCAACATTTTTATATTATGTTTATTTTCCCAAAAGATAAGTTTTTTTTAGAGAGAGATAAAATATAAATTAATATATGATTTTTAGAGAGAGAGAGAGATAAGAGTTTTTGTTACATACATAGTCACATGGCATGTGAGCAAAACAGCTGTGTCCACTCTCTCTTCTTCTTCTTCTCTTCTTCATCTTCAACTTGATACATACCCTTCTTACCCTTCCTTACTCCAACTTTTCACTCTCTCTCTCTCTCTAACCACCAATTCATTACCCACTCAAAATAACCAGAACCTCCTGAAGCTCTCTCTCTCTTCTCTCTAATGGCAGACTACAAACCCTAAAACCCATTCATATCTTTCTCTCCAACCCCATCATACCCTTATCACAATGATACCTTTCTTCTCTTACTCTTCTTCAAGATATTTTCAGTTTTCTCTGTTTCTCACTCTACTTTCTCTCTCTTTTTCTGCTTCTGCTTCTACTTTCAGAGATACCCAACAACTGATAACCTTCAAATCTTCACTTCCAAACCTATCTGTCCTTTCAAACTGGCTTCCCAATTCAGACCCATGTTCCTTTTCAGGCATTACTTGTAAAGAAGCTAGAGTTTCTTCTATAGACTTGAGCTTCGTGTCTATTAGTTCAAACTTCAGCTATGTTTTTTCTATGCTTGCTTCTATTGAACACTTGGAATCACTTTATTTGAATTCTACTAATCTCACAGGCTCCATTTCCTTCCCTTCTCCTGATGGGTTTAAGTGTAGCTCTTTGCTTTCCACCTTAGATCTGACTTTCAATCACTTGTTTGGTCCTGTTTCTGATATTTCCAACTTGGGTTTGTGTCCAAATCTCAAAAGTCTTAATTTTTCAACAAACTTTTTTAATTTTCCACTTAAAGACTCTAATTCTATTGGTGGGTTGAAGCTGGATTTGCAAGTGTTGGATCTTTCTCACAACATGATTGTTGGTTCCAATGTTGTTTCTTGGTTGTTTTCTAATGGTTGTAATAATCTTCAGTATTTGAGATTGACAGGGAATAGAATCAGTGGGGAGATAAGTTTTTCAAGTTGTAATAAGTTGGAGTTTTTGGATATTTCTGCTAATAATTTCTCTGAGGAAGTTCCATCTTTTGGAGATTGTTCAGTGTTGAGTTATGTTGATATTTCCACCAATAAGTTCACAGGAGATGTTGGAAAGGCTCTGTCTTCTTGTTTGAAGCTTGGTTTCCTCAATATCTCAACCAATCTGTTTTCAGGTCCAATGCCTTCATTTCCATCTCCAAATTTATGGTTTCTTTCACTTGGAGGAAATAAGTTTCAAGGTGAGATTCCTTCAAGTATTTTAAATTTGTGTACTAGTTTGGTTGTGTTGGATCTTTCATTAAGTGGTTTAGTTGGAACTGTGCCTTCTGCTTTTAGTTCTTGTTCTTTATTGGAAACTCTTGACCTTTCAAAGAACAATTTGTCTAGTGAACTTCCCATTTCAACATTTGCCAAAATGAAGAGCTTGAAGAGACTTTCACTCTCAAGCAACGTATTTTTCGGTCATTTGCCTGATTCTCTGTCTCAACTTGCCAATTTAGACTCTTTGGATCTGAGTTCTAATAATTTATCTGGGTCCATTCCTACTGGACTTTGTCAAGACCCTGGAATCAATTTGAAAGAATTGTATCTTCAGAACAATTGGTTCACCGGTCGAATCCCTGCTACGATTAGTAACTGTTCTCAGCTGGTTTCTCTTGATTTGAGCTTCAATTTCCTCACTGGGACTATCCCATCAAGCTTAGGATCTTTAACTAAGCTCAAGAGTTTGATTTTGTGGTTGAATCGGCTTGAGGGGGAGATTCCACAAGAATTAAAGAACTTACAGGAGCTTAAGAATCTGATCTTGGATTTTAATGATCTCACTGGGGTGATTCCTTCTGGTTTAAGCAACTGCACCAGCTTGAATTGGCTTTCCTTGTCCAACAATCAGTTGAGCGGCGAGATTCCTGGCTGGATTGGGCGACTGCCTAGTCTTGCTATCTTGAAACTCAGCAACAATTCGTTTTACGGTAGTATTCCTACGGAACTGGGTGACTGCCTGAGCTTGATTTGGTTGGACCTCAATACAAATTTCTTGAATGGAACAATCCCTCCGGAGCTATTCAGGCAATCCGGTAATATTGCCGCGAATTTCATCACGGGGAAGTTTTATGTTTACATCAAGAATGATGGAAGCAAGCAGTGCCATGGAGCTGGAAACTTACTTGAGTTTGCTGGGATAAGACAGGAAGAAGTGAACAGGATTTCAAGCAAGAGTCCCTGCAATTTCACCAGGGTCTATAGAGGTTTGACGCAGCCCACATTTAACCATAACGGTTCAATGATTTTTCTCGATATTTCACACAATCTTCTAACCGGAAGTATTCCCAAGGAGCTGGGTGCCTCAAACTATCTCTACATATTGAATTTGGGCCATAATAACCTCTCTGGAACCATTCCACAAGAGTTTGGTGACTTGTCGAAGCTTAACATTCTTGATCTCTCAAACAATGAGCTTGAGGGATCAATTCCATTGTCTTTGACTAGACTTTCCTCACTCATAGAGATTGATCTGTCAAATAATCATCTCAATGGTTCAATACCCGAATCAGCCCAGTTTGAAACATTCCCAGCATCTGGTTTTGCGAATAATTCTGGCCTCTGTGGATATCCTCTTCCTAAATGTGGCACTGATTCCGGATCACTTGCAAATGTTGAGCATCAAAAATCTCATAGGAAACAAGCATCACTCGCAGGGAGCGTAGCAATGGGGCTACTATTCTCTCTCTTTTGTATATTTGGTTTGATCATAGTGGTTATAGAGACGAGGAAAAGAAGGAAAAAGAAGGATTCCACCCTTGATGGTTATGTTGATAGTCATTCCCAATCAGTTACAACCACCACTGTTAACTGGAAGCTCACTGGTGCCCGTGAAGCATTGAGCATCAGTCTCGCCGCGTTTGATAAGCCACTTCGAAAGCTTACATTTGCAGATCTTCTTGACGCCACAAATGGCTTCCACAATGATAGTCTTATTGGTTCTGGGGGGTTCGGTGATGTGTACAAGGCTCAATTGAAGGATGGAAGTGTTGTAGCAATCAAGAAACTAATTCATATCAGTGGACAGGGTGATAGAGAATTCACTGCCGAAATGGAAACAATTGGCAAAATCAAGCACCGGAATCTGGTCCCGCTTCTGGGCTACTGTAAAGTAGGAGAAGAACGGCTTTTGGTCTATGAGTACATGAAATATGGAAGTTTGGAAGATGTTTTACACGACCAAAGGAAAGCTGGAATCAAACTGAATTGGGCTGCAAGGAGAAACATTGCACTTGGGGCTGCCAGGGGACTGGCTTTTCTTCACCATAATTGCATTCCTCACATCATTCACAGGGATATGAAATCAAGCAATGTCTTACTGGATGAGAACTTGGAAGCCAGAGTTTCAGATTTCGGGATGGCGAGAATGATGAGTGCAATGGACACCCATTTGAGTGTCAGCACATTAGCAGGAACTCCTGGTTATGTCCCTCCTGAATATTACCAGAGCTTCAGGTGTTCCACCAAAGGTGATGTTTATAGTTATGGTGTAGTTATGCTCGAGCTATTAACAGGCAAGCGACCCACGGATTCTGTTGATTTTGGTGACAACAATCTGGTCGGGTGGGTAAAACAGCATGCAAAATTGAAAATTAGTGATGTCTTTGATCCCGAGCTCATGAAAGAGGATCCGAGCATCGAGATTGAACTATTACAACACTTAAAGGTAGCGTGTGCTTGTTTAGATGATAGGGGTTGGCGGCGTCCCACAATGATTCAGGTGATGACAATGTTCAAGGAGATTCAAACAGGTTCAGGAATGGATTCACAATCTACCATCGGCACCGACGACGGAGGTTTCGACATGAGCATAAAGGAAATACCAGAAAGCAAGCAATAGGGACAGACAACAAAAAAAAGTACAACCTGTTTTCAAGAGAGAATTCTTTGTGGAAAAGAAAGATTCAAAAGAAGAAGGTGGAGATTGAGTTTTGCAGCTCCAAATCATTTTTTTCCTTCTTTACAGCCTCAAAAATGGCACTGCCACTGTATCTCTACCAATTGAATGTATGTAATCTTTGTTGTTTTATACATAAAAGTTGTTTAAAACTTTTCATAAATGTGTATATAGAAGACAGTTTCAGTTGTTATTTTTGCTTCTTTTAGTGGTCAGTTTTTCTTCATGAGAGACCAAATGGACTTACAATAATCATCTGAAAAGAACTGCTGCTTCATTTTTGTGACCTTAGTGATAGAGACTAAGTAGAAGGCTTCTTTGGCCCTTTCTTCAACATGCTTGATTTGTTCCATCCTCCCTATCCATCCTACTTTTTTTCTTTCTTTTAATCGTTTTGTTTCTTCACTCAGCTTAAAAAAAAAGGAAAAAGAAATATAACTTTATGAACTTTGGTTTTGAATATGATTTAGATACTGAAAAGAGGAAAAGCAATGCCCAATACCAGAATTCTATGAATAAATCATTTATCTTTCTCATGTTTTTATAGTCTTTGCAAAGCAATTAACCTTTGGCCTGATGGTCAAAAGACTTTTAAATCTTGAAATTATGCGTTCGAACTATGTGAGACTTACAAATTTTCTAATACCAAATATTATAGAAACATATGATTATCTCCTAAGATTGGTGGAGGTGCGTGTAAATTGACCTGACGACTCACATATATACGAAAAATGCGTGTAAACTGATTTAGAGACTCACATATATCCGAAAAAGAAAAAAAAACAAGCTCCTTTGTCATTCACCATCAGCCATTAACATCTGGGTCTAGTCTGGACCACTGGCTCAGTGGATCAAATTGTCATAATTGCAAACTCCTACCAATAAAGAATTAAGCATGCTCACAATCTGTCAAAGCTAACCTCAAAACTCAAAGCTAAAAAAAATTAGAATAATTTGAATAAACTATTTAGTTTTGTCTCTTTTCCATCGACAGTGTGCATCACACATGCTCGTGACCCAGAAAACAGAATAAAATAATCTTTCTCTCTTATCTTGGAAAATGTGTCCCCTCATTTATATGGAATATTGGGATTTTCTTTTTATATTCATTTTTTGTATATTATATAAATTGGAAAAAACTTTAAAAAAATTTAAAAAATTATTTAATGGACAAAAACTATAAAACCATTCAATTCATATTTAGATGGATTCTAAATCAAAGCTGTTGTTTTTTTCTCATTCACATGCATCAAGCTTTATGATAATGCAAGAAATGAACATTATGACAACAGCTGGGTGACATTTTTGACTTTCTGACTGAGCATCCCAATGAAAATGATAAAACCTTTGAGGTAATATTTAATTGGGCAGGTAAATATTTTTTAACTGTATTTTTGTTGTAAAGGGAGGGAATCATTTGAAACAATTGCCTCAGTTTATTTTGTGGTGTATGTCATTTTCCATCACTAAAACATCATTCAATTATTGTTTAGTGAAAAAAAAAGTCTATGAATCTTGAATTGTCAATTTGGAAGTAAAGTTTTTTGCTTTTTGCCATTTTTTTTAAGGAAAGGTATATAAACTATATGCATATTCTAAAGTAGATACAATATTAAATATTTTAAATTTAGGGAAATTGTATAAACGACCAATAATTTATATGGGTTATAAATGTTAAAAAATATATATTATTATTTGGCATCCTTCAAGGCATGACAACTAGTGAAATCCACGTTTATTAATATAATTATGGAATGAGACAGTTATTGAAATACTATATTTTTTTTTATATTAATTATTGAATTGTCATAATTTTTTAAAGTTATTTGAATAAATTATTGAATTAGGGGGAAAAAAACGAATAAATTAATTGAAAAATAATGAAATATTTCAAAAAATATTGATAATAATTTATTGAACTAAAAAAGGTTTAAACCCAAAACATTCATTAAAAATATTAATGAAAAATAAGAAAAATAGTTTAGTTCAATAATTTATTGAATTGTTATTTGGCTATTTTTAAAAAATTTCTGACATTTCAGAAATTAGTAGGCAAAAGTATGTAATTTGAGACTAGCGGTGTAAATAGGGCGGAATGTTTTCCCCACCCGCCCCAATTAACTCTATCCCCCACCTCGTTTATTAAACAAGGGGCGGAGTGAAACGGGCTGGGGAAGAATGTGAAAAAATGCATGATTATATATATATATAATTGAAAATTCAGTTTTTTCAATGATAACAACATTTAATAGAGTATAAAAATAAACAAGTAAAACTCCCCATCATTTTATATATCAAAATAAACCTAAGCAAATTAAAAATACAATAAAAAAATTAAAGTAGATAAACGGGAGGGTGTAAACGGAGGGAAAAATACCCCTGCCCCATTTATTATACAGGTTTGGCGGGGGGAAGGGTGTCGAGTCGGGGAAGCGAGTTTAGCTTTTACCCCTATTTGAGGCTATTTTTGTTAATGAATTATAAGATTATTACATATGACAATTATTAGGTTAAAATATGTTTGGGTTGTTTGGAATAAGACAAAAAAAAGTAGTCATGATGACCATTTTTTTTATGGAAATTAACATACATATTGACTAGATCACAACTCCAACACTATATTTATATCCCCAGAGGCAGAGCTAGGAATACTTTTTAGGAGGGGGGGGGGGGGGGGAATTATAAAGTTAATTTTGAGAAATTAGCGGGGACAAAATAGATGAATTGTATAAAAAATGATTTTTTACATGAGAATTTTAACTTCATACAATATAAAAGATAAATTTTTAAAAAAATTAGGGGGCAAGCCCATACTAGTAATCATTGTTCGGAGTGACGCTCTAACACTTGTCATTTTACATGAGCATAATTTATTTAGAATAATTTTAGTATGAATAAAATATATTCTTTTGAGAGAAACTCTCCATTGTCATAGATATAAGACATAACACATTCAAATTATACTAATGCTTAGATGTAATCTCGATTGGGTATGTAAGACATATATATGAGGATCCAACTCGAGTTAGTAACTCAAAGAGTCTAAAGTAGATAAATAAGGTTGGGGAACCTGATTCTATTAGCATTTTCATACGATTCACTTCGTATTGATTACAAACAATCTTATTCGGATCATTCATAAAAAATACATATGAGTGGAGGTATCATGTTAAATAGTGATTGTACAAGATTAGACAACGATGTTTTATCAATTCTTTATTAATAACGTTTATAAGAAAGGATCATAACATCACTTTAGATTATCAAGCATGATTGATCTTAATCCTAAGAGTGTCATGAACTTCTTCTTGTAGAGTTGTCTCCTTTTCTCACATAGGTAAGAAGGACTCACAGGTACATTCAATATGCATGCTATTTTGTGAAAATTAGAGAACAAGAAGTTTGAAACTTTTTTGCACGAAATGGAATTCACAACTTTCCTATCAATGATCGTGTATGTGTGACACTTCATCATTTTAAAATTTTTATGTAACTTTCTTTTCGGGACACGAACAAGAGAAATCTCATCTTCTACTGATCACAGAAGTATTCATATACAGTATGATCATAGATTTTGTTCAACAGAGAATCAAAAGGAACACAAGAGACACGATATAATTAGAGGGTAAAACAATAATTTTAACCTAGATGGAATTTTGAGTTTGACCATGTGAATGATACGTCACAACTGAACTTGATAACAAATAAACATAACTCATCTATAATGAGTGTAGTGCAATAATTTATAGTTAATAATATTAATTATTAGATTAATCAATTCAATATTGGAACCCATAATCTATAGGTCCATCCGGTATCTATACTAACTCAAATATCATAGTAGCAAAATTAAGTTATTAATTTAACTTTAGAAGAAACAAATAATTTTATTTACTTAAATAATATTACAATATTACTTGTTTAAATAATGAAATTATTTAAATGGAAAATAATATTAATATTATTACTTGTTTAAATAACGAGTTAATTTAATTGGAATCTAATAATAAAATATTATTAATCATTTAAATAATGAGATTTTTTAAGTAAAAATTAATAATAAAACATTATTTGACGATATTATTTAAATGAGAGATAATATTAATATTGTTATTAATTATTTAAATAGAAAATAATAATTAATGAGTTGGACTTATTAATTCAAAAGAAAGTTTAAAACTCAATTGGATTTATGAACTCAATTGATTTTGGCCCAAACAATTAATTAAATATAATTTCATCATTTAAACAAGTAACTCCACGAATAGGAGTTCATAACATACTCATGATTAAGATAAATCATACTTGAGAATCAAGTTGATATTTTGTTCATTTCAGCTATTACGGTTTTAATTAGGAATTGATAAAACATCTTTGTCCAATCTTGTGCAATCATTACTGTACATGGTACTTCTAGTCGCATGTCCTACACATGAATGATCCGGATCAAATCATTAAGTGGATCGTATTAACAGTGTTATCAGGATAAGATTCTCCAACTGTATACGTAAACTGTAGACTATTTGAGCTACCACGTCGTGCACTAGATCCTCCTATAGCATAGTCAAGATTATTTAAGTAACTTAGAAGATTTTTGGTAATTTAAATGTAATAAATATCGAACATATAAAATAATGCATAAATTAACTCAAAAGAATGAATTTTATTCATGTAAATTTATTCATAACATTTATTATTTAAAAAACTACATATTAGGACATCAATCCTAACAAATTGACACCTAAATAATGGTTAAAAAAAACCTTCATTTAGTTCTAATTATAGGCCTAAAATTCATAAAATTAAGTTATGAAATGAAAGATAACTCAAATTGCGCTTTGTTATTATTATCTTTGGGCAGAGAATTTGGCCGTCGAAAAACTTGTCGGAACCCGTCGAAAAATGGATTAATAAGGAGAGGAATTTCATATAGAGATGAAAATTAGAATGAGAGATTTGTGAGGGGTCTAGGTTACTATTTATACAGTTTTGAGTGTTTAAATTCTACTAGAACTCTAACTCTTAATCTCTAAAATTATCTCTAATTAAATCAAGCCTTTGATTACTTTTAAATTCACAACTTTTTACCATGAACTCGGAATTCTATTCTGTCAATGGCGTTGGAATCGTGACGATGCGATGATTTCACCAGCATTTGAACATCAACTATCATAAAAATTCAAAAATGGTTTTTAACTATTAGAATTCCCCTCTCTTTATATCAAGATTTCACAGTTTTGAACATAATAATTCACTATTTTTTTTAAAGTAATATGTATAATATTCTCACTCAGGTTGTTCAATATCTATAACAATCAATAGTAAATATACTACTTCAATTTTTTTTAAAAAAAATTAAAATTGAACTTAATCAAAATATGATAAAATAAAATTGATCCATCAAATTTGTTAGGGATTAAATTAGAAATTAATGTAATGTGAGGGAAAAACTTAAAATTGAACTTAATCAAAATATGATAAAATAAAATTGATCTATCAAAATGTTAGGGTTAGATTAGAAATTAATGTAATGTGAGGGACCGTATACATATTTCCACTAAAAATCAAACTCATTCAATTTTTTCTTTCTAATTTTGAAAAAATGAGATTTAATTTTAATATATATGTCTCAACTAGTGGACATAAATTGACGTTTAAGCAAGTCAATTAAGATGCTTCACTATCCAAGCCTCTTGAGCTCCTATCTCAGATCCCAAGATAGAGTTAGGTTTGGATTAATTAAATTTCAGTCTTTTTTTTTCCCTTATTTTTTATTTGATATTAAAATATCTGGCAGCTTGGCAACATTATTATTAGGTTAAAATGAAAATGACACATTTATAGTTTTGATCAAAATGCATGAACACCCCCTTTGAATTAAAAATGATAAATCACACCCCTATAGTTTACATATTGTGTCAATGAGCCTCTAACGTCATTAACTTTGTTTGAGTCATAATTTATTTGTTTGAACTACGATTTGGATGGTTTTGGAATCTTCATATTTATCTCTACGTTACGGTAATTTTAAAATTTTGAAATCGTTAATAAATAAAAGAGTTTATTATATATTATCAAAATGTTAGATATGAATTGAAGCTATTAACTCTTTTATTGCCGATAATTTAGAAGTTTTGAAGTGACCATAACGTAGAATTCAAATGAGGATTCTAAACATTTTAAATAATCAAAATCAGAGTTCAAACGAAAAAGTTATGACTAAAACAAAGTTAACGACGTTGTAGGGAGGGGGTCTCATTGGCACGATATGAAAATTGCACGGGTGTGATTTGTCATTTTTAAACCACAGAGGGTGTTAATGTATTTGACAAAAACTATGAGGGTCTTATATTTACCGTTTACCCTTATTACTATTGTTATTTACTATTTAAAATAATAATAATAATAAAAACAAACCTAAAACAAACAGCTATGGTTATTTACTATTTAAAATAATAATAATAATAAAAACAAACCTAAAACAAACAGCTATGGCCTTTGAAAAAGAAGAAGAGTAAATAGTGAAGGAAGAAGGTTGATTAAATTAATTCAGGTTTGCTGGGGTGCTAGGGTTACAGCATTGCATATTGTACAGCTTTGGATTTTATTCACTCTCCTTTTGAATTAAATATCCCAACTGTCAGTACAATAAATTATTATAATTTACTCTACCTTAAAATATTATTATTTTCCTTCTCTTTTCTTCGTCTCCAATATGGCCTATAATTTTAAAAAGAAAAAAAAAAATCTATATATGGCTATAATTTTATTTTATATAATACGATTTCAAATTTTTTGAAATTTTTTAGTTTTATTTTAATCAGTTCTCAAAAGTTTACATAGCATCCCACTTCAGTCCACGGCCTCCTTATCTGTTTATCTACTTTTTATAAAATAAATTAATCTTTTTTAAATATTATATTAAATTAACTATTTATTTATAAGTACATTATGAAAATAAAAAAATCTTTTTACCTTTTTTTTTTTTAATATAAAGTGTTGGATGTGAGGATTGAACCACTCTCCTGAGAGTAGAACTACAATATCTTAATTATTGGGCTATGTCCTATTTAACAAATCTCTTTACTCCTTTCATTTCAACTTTAGGATTTGTATTTCACTACTTTTCTTGTTTCTATTATGTCATTGAATTACAAACCTCAACTATTTATTCAATATTATATTGAAAAAAATTATTATATGCGTTTTTTTTACAGAGAAAATGTAAAAGACTTGAATAGAATATTATGTATAGTTTATGGATTGAAATAAAACCTTTAATAATTGAAGGAGAAAAATAGAAAACTATCCAAATTTGAAGACCAAAATCAAAACTGCGACTGTGTTGATATTTTTTTCCCCTTCTTATTCTTTCTTTTATGCCACAATATATTTTAAATGTGATTTTCACCAACCACTAGATTTATTTGCTCAGTATTATAATCATAAAATATATGCTTACAATACGTGTTGAATATTCGGTTTGAAATTTTAGGTTTTTAAATTATTTTTTTTATACTTATTATGTTTTTATATTTATATTTTTAAATATTTTAATTTACTTCTGGAAATATATACAAAATTTTATTTTAATTCTCACCGCTAAATTTCTGCATGTATAAAAATCACATTTAACCAAATCACATATGAATTCCAAGTGTCCAAAAGAAATGAACAGTATAAGAGTATAAGATTTCTTTATCAAATGATACAAAATTTAATGATATATATTAGGGTAAACTTCGTTTTAGTCTTTGAGTTTTGAGGTTTATGTATATTTAATCCCTTAGTTTTTAAATTTTATATATTTCATTTCTGAATTTTAAGAAATAAAGTTTATTTGAATCGAATTCATTACATTAACGAATGAAAAAAAAATTAATAGCATGATTGAAGGGGCGGATCCACTCACAAGGATAGGGGGCAATTGCCCCCCTCATTTTTTTTACAAATTTAAATTTCTATATAAAAGTTTTTTTTCTTTATAAAAAATTCAATTTTTGATATATTTAGTCTATTTTGCCCCCCCTCCCCCCCTAAATTCTCAAATATAACTCTATATATTTTTTGCCTCCCCTAGGAAATATTTCTGGCTCCGCTCCTACATGAATCAAATTGACATATTTCTCAAGACTCGAAGATGAAATAGATAGAAATTAAAAATTCAGAGTCCAAATAGACACAAAAATCTCAAATTTAAGGATTTAAAATAACCCTAAATATTAAATTAAAATGAATCGTGAAAGTGGGAGGTGCAATTTAAATCCAAATATAAAATAAAGTAATATTATATAAAATGGATATAATAATAATATAGAGGGGTGTGGGACCGTGTCAAGGAAGGTGGGGGAGGAGAGGGAAAGGGGTAAAGAATCATGTGGTGTACAGACTCCGAAACAGAGGTATCACCCAACACAAACACGCGTAGGGTGGGTGACACGTGGGCCTATCCTTCAGTTTCCCTTGTCGGGCCTCTTACCCTACACCGTCGCCTTCTATTGCCGGTGCTGTCTTTTTTTAACTCCGCTCTTTCCCACCGTCCGATTCACTCAAATCTCTTGCCTTTCGTTTTCTACTAAAAATGACTGCTCTACACACGACCTTACCGGATCCAATCTACATCCGCGCGTGCGTGTGAGAAAGAGAGTGTATTTGGCCGTTTTCCGGTTTTCGTATTCCGGAATATGGTCTTCCTTCGTAATTTATTCGCATTCTTTTTGTTTTCTTTTCTTTTCCGTTTTGTATTTTTCAAAAGTTTCATGTTTTTATTCTTAATTTTAATTTCTTTCATCACTTTTAAAAAAAAAAATTAAAGACTCTTTGATTTTTATTCAAACAATGGACAGGGAGAATGCATATCAAATTCATTTTATTTTTTAGTTTTTCTTAAGATATTATTACATCAGTTTAAAGAGTAGAGAATCAAACCTTCAAATTTAGAATAAAATGTATCAATACCTTAACCTGTTAGGTCAATTATTTTTCAAATAAGAAAAGTTAAAATAATAATTGGTTATCAAAGAATAAAATGAGAGAAAGAAGAGAGAGTAAAAATGAATCGATTTTTTCAAAAAAAAAAAAAAACATTATTTACGGTACAAATTATTACATTTTAATAATTTTTGAATTTGTACAATTTATTTCAACATAATTTAGAAAGCTTTAAAAAGGGAAAAAAAAAACAAAGCTTGGAAAGCATGTTGGTGGCCAAAATAGTGAAAACTATTTTAACAATTGTACTCTACTCTTGTACAATATATGATGTCCCATTTTTTCCATCTCCCCCTTTTTATTAAAAATAAATAATAATAATAATTAAAAAAAGGTTAAAAAGCAACAAAGAGATAATAAGAGATAATAGGAGATAAGGGAAGGGAAGGGAGGGGGTTGGATAAATAGTGATTGACGTACGTACGATATCTAGTGTCAAAGTCAAGTCACGCGTGTGATGGAACGTGCCGGGTCCACGCTGTCTGATGATAATTCATTCATTTTCTTTATAAAAAAATGGGAACCGTTGATTACGTAGGAATTATGGACAGCGGATGTGAATTAACCGTATGATGTGGACTTATTAAAGCTTCTACTGTGGGCCCGTCCTTAGGGAATAGGATAAATTCATTTTTATTTTTCAAAATAAAGGAAAAGTGATATAATTCCGAACTCGTACCGTATGTATCCTGTGTTTTTCCGTTGATTCTTTTCTGACTTTATTCGTCACAATATTCTAACTGTTAACGGAACGGAGGCGGCCCCCTCTCTCGCTCTTTCCTCAAAATATACCAAGTGTTAAAAATACTTCATTCCTCACCCGTTACTATATATATTTATTTTTGTTTTATAAGATAACACATATAAAAGTCACGAGGATCTCCTTCTAACCAATCAAAAGACGAGTATATTCATTAAAATTAAGGAAAATAATTGATAGATTAATTTTTTTTAATATTATATTAAATTGAGAGAAATGAGACTCAAAATTTCAACACGAAACATTTGTAACTTAATGTACAATCTCAATCACAAAACCACTGAATCTCATTTATTTATTTCTAATAATAATTGACAACTTGAAAACAACGTTTTTTTTTTTTTTTTAATCCGTGAGTGTCCGGGTCAGCTTATAAAACAATGTATTTATGGAATGAAGAAATTGTCCAGGGGTGCTGCTCCAGTTTTGACAAATCAGTAATGGTGACGAGGCACAATTGGCAAAGCAATGAGACAATCAAATTTTTCGATATTACCGTAATTTGTCTCCGTCCGTGTTGCTGGTTTCTCTAGCCTTTGGTTTTGCTTTTGACCCTCACCAAATTTCATATCCTCACACGAATATCAATGCACACGAACTCTAATACTCAATATTCAAATTAGTTTTAATTATTAGTATTTTTTTAAAATATATTGATAAATCATATTTGGTGGTTTACTTGATTTATAAATTATACTTATATGATTTAATAATGATTTTAAATACTTTTGTTATTGGTAAAAATTTAATTAATTATTTCTTATCTATTATTTAATTTTAACGAATTTAAAATACAAATTTATTTTATATCTATCACGTGGTCCAATTATATTAGAAATAATACAAAAAAATATTTAACATGAAGATAATTTATAGATTTTACACCTGGTTAAACTCGTCCTTTAAAAAAGTTTCTATTATTTTTAATAGAATTTGAATACATGATAGACATAAAATAAATACGTGTTTTAAATCACAAGAATGTATTTTGTAACTAACCTTTTTTTTTGGCATATGCATTTTAATTCCTCTCAAATAATAAAAATATAAATTTTTAATTTGAGTTTTGGATGTCAAATCAATATGTGAAAATAATGAAGAAAATCATATACCATAAATTGTTTGCTAAACAAGTCAAACAAATAAAATTAAGTAAAAGAAAAATCCAAAAAGGTATATTAGATACACTAAAAAATAAAATATCCAAGAAGATATGGAGATCTCACTTAAGGAAATAATTGTATGAGGATTGTTAGTAAGAGTCTTAAATAAAAAGTAAGGGAAAAAAATACTATAGAGGACTAACTAAAAAAGTAATTTTTTTAAAAAATAAAATAAAATTTAAACACTTAATTGATTGTAAACTATAGCAAATTTAGAAATTCGAGGTATATGTTAAAGTAAAAAATTAAATAAAAGGGTTTTTATTTTTTCTTAATAAATGAATTGAAAAAAAAAAAATCTAAAATGAAACCAAATCCTAGAAGGAACCCTAATCAAAAGTCGCACCAAATAATTATTTAACTAAGAAAATCTAAAACATACATAAATATTGCAATAAAAAGTCGTTGGGGAGAGCGAGCGAGATACAGGCTAGAATTTCAAGAGAAGATAAATAAATATATAACCAAACTAATAGAAATAATAAATATTTATTTGAAAATTTATTTATTTATTAATTATTATTTTTTGGCGTTGAAGGACCTTAAAATTAGGGTTTGAACGTGCGGGTCACGAGGAACCACGTGGTAGTCCCCTCAAAGGGCAGTGGGCCCCACAAGGCAAGGGCAATGCTTTCGAGGAAAGCCTCCTCTCCTCCTTCCTTATTTTTGGTTGCTTTACGAGGCCTACCCACCTTTTTACGTGCATTAAACTTAATGAATGAATATATATTAAAATTCAAGATTTTTTTTTTTTTTTTTGGAATTATGTGACCAAAATATTATTTAAATAATTACCTAGATTAGCTTCATTAACGTTGAAATCAGTAGACCTCACGTGTATAACCCCCTTTTTTTTTGTCTTGTTTATATATATTTTTTAATTTAATGAATAGTAATTTTATGGAGATTATTTTATCTATTACTCCACATTTAATTGGTGTCTTGAAGAATTTGATTATTATTATTTTTTTAACTTAGTGAAAGTTTATACCACGCTAAGTAACGGATCTAAAATTGTATCTCAGTAGGATATTAAACATTAAATTGAATGATAAATTTGTTTTCTTCTCGACTTATAAATTAATTTATTTGTTTAATTTATTTAATTTTGGTTGTTAAAAATAGTATAAAAAATATGTTTTATGACAATATTTAAGAAAATATCAAGAAGCTTGAATTTCAATGATTTTGGATTAAAATTTAAAAGAAAAAAATTATGGTTTGAAAAAATGATTGAAAGTTTTTTTTAATGGTGTATTTTATTTGATAGAATATATTATATTTGAAAAAATATAAAATTAATTTTGTCTATTCAGAATATAAAATTTGAACTTCAATATATAAATATTTTTTAAAGTGCTTATGGTAAATATAGTATTGTGTGTATTATTTAATCTATGAATAATATATTTCTTCTATCAAATAAATTATAATGATGTTAATTATTAATGTATTAATGTAAATGAAATAATTTATTCCTATAAGTTTTAAGAAAAAAACATATAAATATTTAGTTGAAAAACAATAATAATATAATAAATTAATTAATATAGTATAAATAAAAAGAATATGTATAAGATGTTTGTTGATAAAAAAAAAAAAACCAATACTTTTTTAAAAAAAAAAAGTGATTAATTTTTTTGACGAAAATTTAAAATATTAGATGAAAAACTTTTAATAAATAAAGGAGGATAAAAAATTGGTAAGCTTTTTTTAAAATAATATATTATAAATATATATATTTTCAAAAGGAATATACATAAAAGTTAAGAAAGAAAATGAGGAGGGGAGGAGGGCGGAGTACGTGCCCTCGGCCCTATAATGACCCAGCCACGGATCCCTCGTTATTAAATTCGATATAAGACTTCATTACACATATTACTTAAAAAACACAAGTTGAAATAATACTGAATAATTATCATCGTATAATGTACTACATAAATTTAATCGTGAAAACTAAAATATATTTTGTGTAAAATTTAGGGACCAAACAAAATATTTAATACTAGATAATTGTGATCTTATAATGTACTACATAAATTTAATCGTAAGAACTAAAATATATTTTGTGTAAAATTTAGGTACCAAACAAAATATTTAAAAGTATAATGATCAAACTAAATATATGTTGATAGTTGAATGACAAATAGAATTCAAACTCACATCATTCGATCATCGTCAATTCTTTATAATATTAAAGTTTATTTAATATAATTGTAATGTTTTGGTATAATGTGTATAGTTGTAATATTAAATACCAAAGAATTAGAAATCGAGTAATTAAAAATAAACATAAAAAATTGAGAGCAACATGGTGGAGATTGAGCACAAAGGTACGTCCTTTTGGTACCAAAATTGGGTGAAGGCATTTAAACCTAAATTGAATGCACCATGAGGGTAATGTTGCCCTTCCAAATTTTTAATTAAAAAAAAAAAGTCTCAAAATCAATTAATGCATTTATATTTTATATATAGATGAAAATACTATTAAAAAAATGTAAACTTGTTTAGAATTATGGGAGTATCTCAATTCTCCAACCATCACTTAATTGGCGTTTAGGTCAAACCATGAAACCAACTTTCTACACTATATTTCTCGTTAAAACTTGAACCATTGAACTAGATTACTTCTCGTGTTAAAAGCTTTCAAGGGATATGTTTCTAAAATTTTATGTTTAAAGATAAACTTTTTTCTTTTTATCATTAATCCTCGACACTCGCTACTAATATATGGGATGTAAACACGAAATTTAAATAACATTAACTATTAATAAATAGCTAAGCTATAACAGTATAGATATATGAACTTAAGACTAACATCTATTACTCGAATCACTATTAGTCTCAAGACCTTAAACGAATTGATTAACCCAAAATGTTAAACTTACATATAATTTGATTTTATTCAAGAAACCACTCAAACCAAGCCTCAGAGAAAAATCCATGTCGTTATCATAAAAGAAAGATTCAAAAAAGGGACAATGGAAAATAAATTCTACTTATATTTTCCACAACACCAAATATCATTTAATAATTTAAAAATTGGAAAAATGCCAGCACATAGCCAGCTTTGATCATCCTCTTTGATTTTTTTTATTTATTTGTTTTGAAATTTTTCTCAATTTTGGGTGGGAGAGAAGGGGGAACCCCACATTGATTAACACCTTCTCTGTCATTTGTCTGCTTGAAACAACTGATATTTCATTGATTTGTGTTGGCATTGCTTAGGCCAACTCTCTTTTGTACTTTTCTCATCTTGACAACCCTTGTCTTTCCTTTTGACATTTTGGACCCCATAAAAAACCTCTACTCTTTTTCTTTTTCTTATTATTATTATTTTTTTTTTTTTTTGGTTTTTACATTTTTCTCAATATTTGAGTTATTTTAAAAACATAAGTCATAAATATCATATTTTTTCTTTATTTGATTGAGTGATTTGATGTATATGACATAAGATTATAGGACCGAAATTAATTTACAAAGAGGTTTTATATTATTTTTATTTAAAACATTTTTATATAATTCTATCAAAAAATTACATTTTCTACCTTATTTTTCAAAAATAGAAAGAGTTTGATTTATTTTAATAAAAAAATGGCACTTTTTTATTTTCATTAATTAGTATTGTTTTCCTAATTAATGATTTTTTTCATTATTTTTTTCCCTTTGTTCAATTTCATTGTTGTTTTTTTATAATTCTAAGTAAGATGTTTTAAATTAAAATTTAGTAAGATTTAATAATTTAGGGAAAAAAATAATACTATTTTAAAAAAAAATCTTCAAAATTTTGGCTATTTCTGAAATTTTGCATTTTGAAAACCACCATTTTTGAAAATTACTCAATTCTACTCGATACCAATTATTGAAATATATTTTCGATATTATATTTCAAATTATTGGAAAAAAAATCTCTAAAGTATCTCTGTAAGTACATAATAGCTCAAACGGCCCAAAACTCAAACTACAGCCCAGCCCAATAATTAAGCACAACAAAGAAAATGGACCCTTTTTCTTGAATCTACATAACTTGGGGTGATTGCAAATCTATTCAATTAATATTATTATTATTATATTTGCAAAGAGAGATTTTTTAAAATAAGTGTATTTTTGGTAAAATTTTCTATAATATTTACAAATATGTGATTTTATTAAGTACGCTAATCATTGATTTTATAATAATTATTCTCAACTAATAACTGTCATTTACAGAAATATGTAAATTAATGTTTATCATGTAAGGTATTACAGGTACTTCTCACAGTCAAACATTTTTTTTAATATTATGTTTAGAAATATTTGTAAATATCAAAAAAAAAAATCACCTCCACAATTAAAATTTCGCTATATCCTAAGCACGAAATGTATTTTATTTTTTAGGAAAATTATAAGGAGTAGTCTTTTTTAAGGGCTTTTTAATAAATGACACTTTTTTTAATAGCGTTAATTTAAAAAATAGTAAAAGTTTCTAACATTTTAAATGACACTATTGTAACATTCATAAATTTAACGAGAGAAAATAATTAAATCTATAAAAATAGTAAAAACTTAAAAAACTTGACTTAGTTATTTTTAGGGTAAAATACAAATAAGAGCCCTGTGGTTTTTATCAAATGTATGAACACCCCTTGTAGTTTGAAAATGGTAAATCATACCCATGGAGTTCTAAATTATTACAATGAGCGTCAACACCATAAATTTTCTTTTAGTTATAAGTTCTTCGTTTGAACTTCGATTTAGATGATTCAAGTTGTTTTGGAATCCTCATTCCGGGTTGTAAGTCATGGTCACTTCAAAACTTTTAAATTGTTAATAAATAAAAGAATTTATTATCATCAAAATACTAAGTATGATTTACACCATTAACACTTTTGGTTATTGATGATTTAGAAGTTTTGAACTGAGCATGACGTAAAGCCCAAAACGAGGATTTCAAAACATCTTAAATCATCCAAATCGAAGTTCAAACAAAGAAATTTTGACTAAAAGAAAATTTATGTCGTGGAATGGTATTGAGAATCTCACATTGGAAAGATAGAGGGAACTCACAAAGGTTTATAAGATATATGAGTTATTTCTCATTATCAGTTGATTTTGAGATGAAACCTCATGATATCAAGAAATGAGATATGTCTCATTGGAATAATTTGAAACGGTAAAAAGGGTCTAATTTGCATTTTCTCCTTATTTTTAATCATTACATTAATCAATTTATCAAAATATTAACAACTCAGTTTCATAGGTAATGATATTTTCAGAAATATGAATATTTAGGATTTGTCTCATCATATTGGAAGAAACATCGCATCTGATGCAAGTAAAATGATATGGACAAATTATCCAGTTTAATCATCAATTAATTTTTTTTACTAACCTTTAATGCAAGGGCGTTTTATTTATTTATTTATTTATCAAGATGCACATTTTTTGGAATATAAGTGTCTTAAACTTTATTTCCATTGTAGGTAAGCTCTCACTTTCGTTTTGAATGAGTTTTATTCTTTTTCCAATTCTTTTATTGAGGTGTAAAGCTTATAAATCATCTCTTATTTAGTCTGAAAATTATTATTTTTGAAAATAAACCAAAGTATACTATATTTAAAATTAAAGTTGAAAAAGTGTCATTGACTATAATTTTTCATTTTAAAACCCTTTAAAATTGTTTTTAAATAATTGATTCTTAAATAAAAACTGAAAACAACTTTTAAAAAACTCGTGGTGACAACCACAATCTTTTATCTTATTAGATAACAAGAATTACTGAATTAGCTCAAAAATCCTTTTAGAGTATCTTATGAATAGAAAATTGCCTAAAAAAGCTACCTTAACTTACTTAACAATTTGCTTTCAAACAATTAAAACAGATACTCTACGACACATTCAAAATTCGTCACATTCTTTAACTAAATGTAAGTTTTATTCACAACCACATTCAAGCTTTTGGTATAATAATATATCTATCAATATATATATAAAAGAAAAGCTCTTGATTTTGGTAAATTAGAATCCTTAGCAGAGAAAGGAAGCCATTGTTCAATAATACCAATTAAAATGGTCACCATATCAATGCCATGCAAGCGCCCTGTACTTCTATTGTTTCTCTTATTTTGCTCCATTTTCCTAACAACCAAAGGTAAATTGAAAAAGTACTTAATCAATTACATCCATTCAAAACTATGTCACGTCATCCATTAACTCTTTTCGAGTTTTGATGAGTATTAATGATTATAACGTTACTATCATTTGTTCTAGTCAATCAGTGTTTCACTTATTATAATTTTTTTTTTATAAAAAAATATTATATTTTTAAAAATACTATTTACAAACATTATATAAATTTTTGTTACACATCAACATTTCGCTTAAGAAATTCCAATTATATTATTGATAACAATTGAATTGTGGGTGGGGGAATTTGCAGCTCGAAATTTGCAAAAATTTATAGCACATGGAAATGAAGATCTACATCCAACAAATGAAGAAGGGATACATAGAATGGACGATGATTCTATTAATTTTAGCGATTACTCATCTGTCAAAAGGCACCCTCCTATCCACAATCAACCACAACACATAAAACAACATTGATGGTTGTAACTAAGAGGGTAAAGGTTCAAACTGTATCTCCCTATATATGTATTAATGAATAAATAAACGATCTCTGTTAATAAAAAGAATAACTCTTTTTTACTAATTACACTCTAAGTGATTTGTAAAATTTATTAATCATACTCTTGTTTTTTAAAATAATTCTTTAATATCAGTTTGATTTATGAAATTGATTATATTATACTATTAAATTTTAATATATGTTTTTAAAATAGTTCACATGGTAGATTAGATTGAATCATATGTGTTAAATTCATAAAAATAACTATAAAATTTAATAAAAGGGTGTGATTTATTCATTTTGAAAATCACAAATATTTTTAATCAATTTTAAAATTAAGAAAGTATGTTTTGTAAATTTAATAAATTATAGATATATATTCGCATTCATTTTAGTTAAATTAGGATCAATAAATTATTCTATTGAAAGAGTTTTCTTCTATTTAGGTATATTTTTTCTCTATATTCTTGGGACGAATCTCTCTTCAAATATGAATTTGATTGTTTGAGATCGTGACAGGCTCGTGCCGCATCAAAAGTAAAGAAAAGAAAATAAGTGATTAATTGTTAAAAAAAGAAGTGATTAAATAACTGAACACGACTTTGTCACAGAAAAACGAAATCTTGTATGTTTGTCTCCATGTCAAACATGTATCATTATATCTAAATTTAATCATTACCTTATTAGAAAATTTTGAACTGAATAATTATAACTTGTAATGGCAGACATTAGAAATAATGACAAAGACTTTGAACCTCATTTATGTGGGCATTTTTATGCACATATATATTATACACAAAAATCTAGGTCTCATTATTTTTCATAATCTTTTAATGCTGTTTGGTGCTCAAAAAGCTACCAGATAAAAATAAATTATTCAAAAGTTAAGTTTAAATTTGAACTTATTATATTAATATAAAATCAAGGTATTTAAATGTATATCTTGTACGGTTGTTGAAGCTCATATAATCATGTGTTGATGTTGTAAAATTGTTCTTAGGACTTTTCAACTGTGGCAGGAATTATGTGTCCTTTTGCAATACTCAAATTTTTATTCTTCTCTTAATTCCATTCTAGACTTCTTGTTTTTCTATTTGCAATTCTCTTAAAAGATGTAGTTTCATTTCAAGTGTTAAACTTGGACTCTTTTGAGTATCCTATTTTATAACCAATAATATATAGCGATAATCTAATTAACTTTAGGAATTGTAAAATGGTTATTTTTCATGAATCAATGTATTCTTAATCTTTTGATATATCATTTTACTTAAATATATACACTACGGATCTTGATTTTTTTCCAATAAAGATGCTTGCTAATTTTAAAGGTTAATTATCTTTATCTTACTGAAGAAATAGAAAATAAAATGGATCAATTCATAAAGATGGTTCTACTTCGTGAAATCTATTCAGTCCTACACAGACTCATCAACTTTTATGTTAAAAAAAAAAGGATGTGAGATGTTAAAAATAATATTTTTTAAAGTCATTTCACACATCCATTATAAATTTCTAAAAATATTATCGTAGTGATTTTATTATTAAAAAAAATGATAAATACTAAGATATTTATCAAGCATATTATTTAAGATTTTTTTCTTTTGTCAAACTCTACAATTATTCACCAAATTAGGAAAATGGTTGATATATGTAGAACAAATTAAACAATAATGAGTAAAAGTTTTTGTGTCATTAATTAGGAAATTATACTTTGGCATGTGAAGTGATAATTAGGCAATGAAAGTTTATAAGAGAAAAATTGTTTCTCTTAGAAAGTTACTATATTAATGGAGTTCTGAGTCATCTGACCCGGAGTCATGCACTCAAATAAACAACCCCCTTTAAAATATAAAAATAAAGAAAAGAAAAAAGTCCATTTACCCTTGGAGAGTTTTTTTTTTTTTTTTTTCATTTTTAACTCCTTTAGTATATAGATTTTAATTTGTCATATATCCATATATCATTTTTATTCTTACTTTTCTTGTAGATTTCATCTTTAAAAATATATGATAAATCACATTTGTTGTCAATTTTAATAAATAAGAAAATAAAACTGTGTTTAAAATTAATCACAATTAAAGAAAACTACACAATCGGGAGTCTATCTCGAAACCATTACAATAGTGGAATCGAACAACCATTGATTCGAACGCCTCAATCGTTTCCAAGCTATCTCAGGCTTCGTTTGGGATTGTGTTTAGACAACTTTTAAGAAAATCTTAACTGTTTTGTATAAAAAATCTCATTACATAACTGCCAAATTTTAGAAGCAGATAGCACTGTGCTTTTGCTTTTCAAAAATAATTCCCTATAATTTCTCACCCACTAACTACTTGTTATGAATATTTTATAAATCTATTTTTAATCCAAAAAAACGTATACCATATGTTTAAGAATTATTTAGATTTAAATTAATATAAATCAAAACTAATTTGTAATAAAATTTGGTGAATCTTTTTTTATCCAAAATAAGTATATTAGATCTTAAAAAAAATTAGAAAATAATTATTAGTTGTAAAAATTATATAATTTTAAGATTAATAAACATTTTATCAAACAGACAATATTTTTCTTCAAAAAAATAGAATGATAATATTTATTTTGTTTCTTTATGTTTTCTTATATTGTTTTGTATTTGAATATTATTTTTATGAAATATTGTGATTAAATGAACATAACTTATAGTTCAGTTATAAAATAAATCAAATGTGTTTTCATTTTAATTTAAAATCATAATTAATATGTATTTAATTTTAAATTAAAATTTAAAAAAAATATAAGGTTTATTAATAATAATAATAATGACGTTACAAAATAGTTAAGTATTCTTAAAATCAATTTACTAAACATTATATAGATATTCATGATCTCAAAGTATTTTTAAAAGTTGAATTTATCAAACACTAAATCTCTGCTTAAAGTGAATTTACCAAACACTAATTTAATTTATGATACAGCTGATTTTTTCTACAGCACAGCTGACAGCAATTATTTCAAAAGCTACAGCAATGCCAAACTAGCCCTCACACATGCCAGCCCGTTGGCTAACCCAAAGTTGACCCATGACGAGCCCATTTAATGGTCTTATAAATACCCGATAGATATTTTTAGTGTAAAGTACTCATTTGGTCCCTGAGTTTTGGAGCTAGTGTCTATTTGGTCCCTAAGTTTTCATTTTGTGTCTTAGTGATCTCTGAGTTTTGGATATTATTATTGTGTCTATTTGGTCCTTGCGTTTCAATTTGTGTCTATTTAATCTCTGAGTTTTAAATATCGTGTCTATTTAGTACATGAATTTTCATATTGTGTCTAAATGATCCCTAGATTATTAGAAATAAGTCTAATTCTTCCTTAATTTGTTAACTCATTAACATAATATGGACTTAATGGTGACATAAAATGTTAAATTGATCAAAATACTGACATGAGATTAATAATTATGTCAAATTTTAGGCCTAGATTTATGAAAGATTTAATCATATCTTCGTATTTTGACCAATTAAACATGTTATGTCAGTGTTAAGTCAATAATTTAGTAAGAAGTTAACAAATATGTTACATTAAGAACCAATTAAACTTATTTCTAATAGTTCTTGAAAATCTAGGGACCAAATAGATACAATATCCAAAACTCATGGACCACTTAGACACAAATTGAAAACGCATGGACTATATGACACAAGATCTAAAACTCAGAGACCACCTAAACACAAATTGAAAACACAGTGACCAAATAGACACGAGCTCCGAAACTCATGGACTAAAATGATACTTTACCTGTATTTTTATTTGAGGTATTGCTTATCTAATGTTTTTCTCCTAAATTTCCGCCCCCATTGCCTTCTTCACTCTCTAACTTGACTATGACTGTGTGGCCGATACCACACCAGTATGAAGTATCACTTTCTAACGGCATTCGTTTGTTTCAGGATAACATCTGAGTATTAGAGGAAGACACGAGGACAGAGGAGCAATCTTGATCGTAAAGGAGAATTTTCTTTTACCGTTGGAGAATTTTCACCATTACACTATTTATGATTTTTTATTTTCACACTAATATTAATTTTTTATCTTTTTAAATTTGCTTATTTTTATTCCATCCTTTAATTATTTAGCTACCCTCAAATATTTAAATTATGGAATAAATGAAAAATACACCCATGCATTCTTTTTGACATAAAATACTCGTACACTTTAGTAAATTGCAAATCACACACTTCAATCGATTATTTTGAGAAAATTGAGATATATTTATATTTTACGTATGTCATATATTATGATTCCATGAAAAATAACAAAAAAAAATTGACAGATGCGTAGAATTTTAAAATAAACTCTTATTCTAATAAGATGTAAAACCTATAAATCATGCTCAAATGTTCAAATTTTTCAAAAAAAAATAATGGTTTTGGAACACGTGGTATGCGTACAATATAGATGTGTCTAAATTTCGTTAAAACTAATCGATTGAAGGGTATGATTTGCAGTTTCACTGAAGTGCAGGGGTATTTTATGACAAAAATAAAATGCAGGGGTATGATTTAACAATAATCTAAAATGCAAGGGTGTATTTTTCATTTATCTCTTAAATTATTTATAGTGTCTTACAAATGTTAGTATAGTAAAGTTTTAAAAATTATATTTAAAAAAAATCATACTTAATTTCCTTATTTTCCTTAAAAAAACAACTTTTTTTAATGAGTCAACTCTAACGTACCTCAAGTGGTTAAGATATGTACTCTCTTTTCATAAGCTCGAAGTTTCAAGTCTCCTCCCCTCTAATTTGACGTGGTAGTAAAAAAAAACAAAAACAAAAAACCTGGATCAATGATAATTTAACAAATATTTTAAAAAAATTTAAAACTGGACTAGAATTTGAAAATAATTTCTGAAAAGTATATTTGGTTACTATTTGTTAACAGTAAATTAAAAAAACCATAATCAAACAGTCTTAAAGAAATCATTTCATATGGACGATACAAACAAAATAGAATGATACACATGTTTCACTTCACATGTCTTGCTGATAGGTAAGGTGATTTAGTTGAAAACTTTGTTTAAATTTTTATGGGTGGTTTCAAACAATATCAAATGTTGTCTTTTTAAAAGATAATTTTCATTAATCTACATTAAAAAAAACATATTAATAAATAGTTTTAATGACCACTTCGTTACATAGAAATTTAAATTAAATTCACGAACTATTGGTTCTATTCTATTCGATAACCATTTCATTTTCTATTTTTTTTAGTTTTTATTTATTAGATAACCAATTCCATTTTAATTTTGAAAAATATATTTTTCATTTTCATGCTTTGTAACTATCTTTTTTAACTTCTCTATTTAAATAACAAAAATTTGCTTTTATCAAACAAGTAAAAGCAACATGCTATCAAACATATTATTTTATTTTTATTTTTTTTTAAATTCCATCACTTCAGTCCACACTAAAATAAAACAAAGGATGTAAGATAAGATAAGACATATAAGAAATAATTACATTAGTAAATAGTTTCTGACAAAGTGATGGGTTTGCTTAGCTGTAGAATATATGACTCTTTGAGAGGCAATGAGGGAGCTTTCTGAGTGAGCGATGGGCAGAGCCACAGCGCATGCGTTCAGATAGAAATCAAACCCCAATGTCACTGTTTCATCGGATCACAGCTCACTCCAAACCATCTATTTGACCATTATTCTCTCTTCTCTTTGATGTGATGCTTTGGAGTTTGCCCCTCTTTAACTTATTTATATCTCCATGTCTTTTGTAATATATTTACAGAGTTTTATAGCATCGTTTAGTTGTCAGGTTTTAATAGTAAATCGAGAGTTACACAATTCTAACTAATGTTTGTTTTTCAGTTTTTAAATTCAATATGATGTGTTTGTTAACCCCCTTCTTAACAAACCTATTTATTTTCATTGTTTCAACACATTTTACACTTAACAAACTCACTGTTTTATATAAATCAAACACATTGTTAACAATCGATCCCTACTTAACAACCAAAATCGGACAACCAAACGACCACTGTTTATACTTTTGTTTAAAAAGAACAATTCTTTTATATCATATGTGGAGAGAGGTTCTAAACCTCTAATTTAATGAAGAGAGTATAAGTGTGTTATAAGTCGATCGGTTTTAGTTGGTGTTCGTAACTTTACATCATAGAGAAGGTACGCAGAAACTAATAGTAAAATGAAATTAACAACAACTGATTGATCGGTTTTGGTCGACCCCGAAGGGATCATATAAGTTGGTGTTCGTGGTTTTATTGGTCATTTTTACAAAAAAAAATTATTTAAAAAGAAACAGCTTCTTTTACTTATTGGATTGGTTTTGGATAAAAAAAATTATCAGTATTGAAGTGTATATTTTTTTGTAACTAGATTATATATAAATTATAAAATTTAGATTGTGTATAAATTGATGACTGCTATAATTAATGAAGAGCACACTTTGATTAGACTTCTTTTACTAGACCGTTAAAGTAATAAGTACCTCTTAATTACACTATTAAAAAAAACAATGACATCAATAGGATGATCATATGAGAATTGATCATCATCTATGATTTGTGCCCTTGTTTACGAGGTTGTGTTATTTTATTGATGTGAGTGAGTGAGAATGGTTGGTATATATTGGCCTTTTTATTAGGATGTTTTTAGTTTATTAATTATACGTAGTTTTATCAAATATAACCAAGTAAAATTTGAGATTTTGCTTAACATGTAATTATAGTGTGTAAACCGAGAATTTAAGAACAATGGAGAAAAAAAAATTGAATGACAACCAAACTAAACTATTCAATTTTATTTCGTTTGATTTCTTTAATCTTAGTTGATGCAGTCTAATTTCTATTATTTAAACAATAAAATCAATCAATTCTTAGAATTTGATCAAAATCAAACCAATATAATCCATCCACCCCTACCCTTCATAAATCCCCATCACTGTCACCTCCCCCATAAAATTTCTTTCCCCCTCTCTCCATGAATTTGTTATTAGATATGTATAGAATTTTATAATTAAAACATTTAAAATCTAAAGTATAGTAGAAAAATATAAATAAAAAAAACTATATAATGAAATTATATTTGTTAATTACCATTTAATTAAGTATTTCTCTAAACTTTTCATTGTTTTTAAGTTTGAGCTGATAGCTCCTTTTTAAATGGCTCAATGTAATCGAAAATATAATTATTGATTTATAATAGATAATAAATCTAATCAATTATAAATTAATATAATAATCAAAATCAAATTCACTATAGTAATCGGATTTATTAATTGATTATAAAGTTTAGAAAAATTATCCTTTTAGTCCTTAAATTTTAAGGTATAATTATTTTTATGCTCTCTTAAGTTTTTAAATTCGACATTCTTAAATTTTTCAAATTTTATAAATAATTTTAATTGGTCTCTGCCGTCAATTTTTCATTAACGACTTAATAAAAGTGTAGTTATTACAATCACTAATTGACAAAAAAAAACGTAGTTATTCATGGATTGATATAAAATATAGAAAACCAATGTAAATTATGTGTCTCGGGTTTCTATTCTTACAACAACTTGAACTCTATTTGGTAAAATTTGCAATCCGCCTTAAAAGAAATCATTAAAACAATTTGAATGGTTTAAATTAACTGAAAATGATAAACGAATCAAGATTAGTACAATTTAGAATTGAAATGAATCAAAAAGTATTTCTAAAATCCAGTAATTATAGAAGAAAAAGACTTCAAAGACAAAATTATTTTTTTTTAAAAAAAGGCAAAAGTGAATAAAATTAAAAAAAGAGGTGGCATAATGGCAACCTATATATGCAGAGACAAAGAAATGATGTGCGTTTGCCACCCCTCGTGGCCCTACTCTCTTCTCCTTAGGGCTATGGCCCACTGGATCAGAGCCCAGAAACAGAGTTTTTTTTTTTTATAACTTTTTTTTTTTAAAATATACATATTGTATATAAAGGTATTACTTTAAAATTAGTTCATAAAACTAATTTAAAATTTTTTGTCATCGAGACGTCATATGAACGTCAGTGTTACGAAAGCAATAGTCAGCTGTTGAAACTCTTAACTCGTAACTATTAAGCTTTTGGGTTATTTTATGCATGGAATTTTTTTTCACAAAATGTATGGAAATTTTAGTAGTAACGTATTTTGATATAATATTTGAAAATATATCATCGTTAAAAATTATTATAATAATTTTTACTACATCAATTAGTTATTAATATTGAGGAATGTGTAAGTCAGTGATTCACTTATTGTAAATATATAGTAATTCAATGTTAATCATTGATTGCCCAACTTAAAATTTACTATATTTATAAACATTTTCAACTATTAATGCAGATTGTTTATAGGTATATAAGAAGTGCTAAGAATCTCACTAGGGTGCAAGCGAAGTCACGGAAATCGAAATGGAACCCCATGCAACCGAACTGAAATTGAGCAAGTCGATTTCAATCCCTATGTATTTTAGGACTGGAAGAAAATCGGTTCAGTTCTGGTTGCTCAAGAAAAAGCGAATGAGAATCGGAACCAAACTGATTTTCTTTATAATTTAAAAACAAAAAACACTCAAGCCCTGAGCCCACTCTTAACCCTTTTTTTCTCTGTCACTGTCCCTTTAATTCATTAAGTGAAACCAAACTCAGCTATAAATTTCAATGCCCTTGAGGAGAAGTGGTCCAGAACAACCTGAAAGTCTTTAGTTGCACAAGATATGTACATATTAGCAAAGAAAAACTTGAACTTAACGCCACAAAGGGCATTTTTATGGGCTATCAAAAGGTGTAAAGGGATATAAACTATGAAATCTATCAGTGAATAAATGTGTAATCAATAGGGATGTTGTATTCAGAGAAAATGATATGTTCATAAAAACCAAAGAAGAACCCCTCAACCATTAAACCTATAAATCAAATTGATTTTGAGGTGGAGTTGCAACATGATCTGCCATAAATTGAAGATTAAAACATACCTGAATCTAAAGATACACAACAACCATAGATAAATGAACATCTTAAGAAGCTACAACGTGAAACATAATCTCTTGTATAGCCAAATTATATGTCCGGTTACTCTGTATTAAGAGACGGGGAAATGAAATTGGAATTGAATAATGCGAATGTTTTTTTCCTTTCTTTTGATGTTATTTACCACATAAATGGAATTTGATTCAACATATGAGATCCATCTCAAAATTAGGAATCATTCCCACCAATATCGAGAAATCGCATTCACTACAACAATTTAATTCCTTTTCCTTAATTTGTAGGACACACGTTTATTTATTAATTATATTTAGGGATAAATGCAAAAATGCAAAATACACCCCTGCACTTAGGGTTATTGTTAAATCATACCCCTGCACTTTTTTCTTGTTTTAAAATACTCATGCACTTTAGTAAAATTGCAAATCACACTCTTCAGTCGATTAGTTTTAAGTAATCATTTTCATTCTTAATGCTCAACTGTAAGTTTTTATAATGTGTTTATCATAGTAAATGAAAGTTTCTAATTACATTGAAAAATAGTAAATGTGAGTTTTGAGCTTCATCGAGGTTCCATCTCATAAATTGACGAATTTCGATGTGTTTAATTGATGAAATTGACGGATTCATCACCAAAAGAAAGAAAAGAAAGGGATCAAATTCTCATACCTCACCTTCAAAACTCCATTCATTGACTACCAATTTCTTCACATAACAATAAGAAGAAGAAAAAGAAGTAGTAAGGGAAAGAAGATGATGAAAAATGAAAATGCAGAAATAAAATCAAAAGATATTTGTAAAATTCAAACATATAAATGAGAAGGCGAGGGAGTAAATCATAATATATACAAAATCAAAATTAATTGAAACAAAAATGAAGCACGGTCTAAAAAGGAACAAAAATAAAAATAACACCTTTTTATCATCTAATTACTCAAATAGCCACAATTTCATTTTCTCATTAAAATAGCCACATATAATTGTAAAAATACAGAAATACCTTTTGTCAAATAATTTCTCTCACCTCTCGTTTTTTCCCTCCTCTCTTTTCACGTGCAACAACTTTTTCTCTCTCCACCTCATCTTTTTTCTTGCGTCAACTCCCCCCCCTCTATCTCTCCCTCATTTATCATTTCATTTTTCCCTCTCATTTCCTTCTCTCTCATTTTCTTTTCATTTTTTTCCAAAACCTTCCATTTTCACCATGCTTGCATGCACAAAAGCCCTCTCATCTTATACATTTTTTCAGATTTAAAGTACTCTCACGGTGATTCGTTTTCCTCCATTTTTTCTTCGTAAATCTTAGATCCCGTTTTTTATGAAGATCTAAAGCAAGAAAAAACCATAGATCTATAGAAAAAATGGTTTTTCTTTTTCCTCCATATTTTTCTTCTTCATAAATCTTAGATCTGAAACAAAAACTTGAAGATCTGTCAAGAAAGGTTTGTTTTTTTTCAAAGAAAACTTTTTGCTTCCATCTTTATTTAGTCTTTTTGATTTTTTTTCTCATATTCTCATAACTTTTTTCCTCCATTTTATTTTGTTTGTTCCTTCAAATGTATATTCTATAATATACGTGATATAAAAATTGAGGAAATGATCAACGTATTCCCATCATTTGTTCTGTTTCTTCTTCTTCTTTTATATTTTTTTTGCTATCCGTACACTGTAATATATGTAATATACATTGGTTGTCTGTTTTGCATATTAAGTATTATGTATTAACATTCTTTTTTTTTTCATCTGCAGATTAAATGACATGTACATTACGTATATTACATATACATATTTTTTTTCAAATGCACTTACAAAATCGGAGGACGATATGCTCAATATATTATAAGACAAACACATTTTACACGAGAGAACGATGTACCCAATATACTAAAAACAATCTACAAAAATGAATTAAAATCAAAATATGTCAGACGTGTACAAAATATACAAAATCGAAATAAAACATTTACACAAAAATATTGAAAAATTACAAAATACATCAGATGCAATAAAAACTATGCACGATATACTGAATATATGAAAAATGTGGAAGAAAAAATACATTGGAAAATGAAAAATATTAGAAGTGTCAGATATACATAATATACGAAATTGTCAGAATGTCAGACGTGTCAGAATATACTAAATATACAGAAAGAGACAGTTTTGGTATATTTAAATTATGAATAGTAAAATATGGCTAATTTTTCAACTTTTAAAAAATGTGGTTGTTTTCGTTAAAAGTTGGCTATTTTGATTTTCCCCCCTCTAAAAATCCTACAATCTGATCAAGCAATCATAATCAGTAGCCTCTGTCCTGATGATAGAGAGACGACGTGAACGTCAGAAAAGGAGGAAAGAGAAGAAATTATGGGCAAAAATGAATATTTCAAAATTAGCTTCCACCAATTTGAGGTGGTCGTATCTAAAAGTGAAATTAAGAAGAAAGGAGATTTTTTATATTTTTTTACTAAACGTTGGGGTGGGGTGTGGATTAAACCGATTTCTTGAGAGAGAAAAAATTACTTATCTTAATCAATAGCCTTTGCCTTGGATGATACTTAAGATGGAATTTTGGTATTATTGTGTAATTTTTTTTTTTTGAGATTACACCAAAGTGGGGGAGGGGGACTCGAACCTAAGAGAGTATATACCAAACCAATTGAACTAAGCTCATGTTGACGGTATTATTGTGTAATTATTTCTTAATAAATTGATCAGGAATTTGAATTTTAACAACTTTAAACTTGTTTGTGGTGCCGATATGAAATTTTTAGACGGCATCATATCCTCCCGAGTGTGGCCCCGAGTCTCAACTATCATCTTCCCCTATTGACTTTTTTCTATCTTGGTATATTCACCTTTAAAATAAAATAAAATTTAACATGTTCTCTCGATAATTTTCTTACCAAGTTCTCAATAATTAAAAACTATCATGGAGTTTCCCTACCATCAATTAATTTATAACACCTTTTAAATTTATATTTAATTAATAAATATATCATCATCCCATTAGTGCCATTTGAGGATTGAATGATGGAATGTGTATATATATATATTGATCAATCAAAATAATCATTTTCTAATTAAGCTTTTATACATTGTTACCTATGAATGAATTATAATTAAGCTATAATGAAATAATAATTGCAAATCCTTCATTATAATTTACCAATTAAATCATACTACCATTTTTTTTAAATAATTTTTAATGATATTTTTTACATTATTGACATGTGTGTGACTTATCTTACTTTCAACCCATATCTAAATTTTATAAGAACTTACTTTCAACATATATCTAAATTCTATAAGAATTAAAGACTATAACCAATCGAGCATATAATTTTGTAGATTTCATAAAACATAAACATTTTTTTATCATTTTAAAAACATAAATACATGATTTACAAAGTTTTCAAACTATGAAAATATAATTTTTTTTATTGTTCCTATGATTAGTGATAAATTACAATTTACATATATGCTATTTTATTATATATTTAATTATTTCACCAAATATTTAGAAAAATCGTTAGAATTTTTTTATGAACTACATTGATGCTTAGCCATAATCCAGTAAATATTTATTTCCTTTGTTATTTTACATTATTTAAATTTTATCTAAAATATTAAAGAATTATTTTAATGTTTATATAAAATGATAACAAAATTATAGAATTTAATGACAATAGTTTAGATTCAATTACACTTCCTTGTACCAATTCAATTGATATCATATTTTCTATATATTTTGTAAATTATAATTAAATAGTAAAATCTTAAAAAGTTTTTTTCTTCTTTTTTTTTGTTATATCAATAAAAGGGAAGGAATTTTTTTTTTTCGATAACAAAAGGGAAGGAACTTGATAAAGGTGAAATTGAACCTTTTTTATGAGATTAAACAACTTCACCCTCTAATTATAAAGAGTCAGTCATTCTATTTCTATCAGGTGTATTTTATTTTATGTACCTAAAAATATATATTTTTAATTTGTTTTAATCTTGTTTTAATGATAGTTACCACTCCACATATATACATGTTAAAATTTCAACTAGTAGTGGAAGCTATTACAAACTATATTATATATGCGTGAACATAATGAGTAGGATCCCAATTCGAAAATATTAAAAACACACTATTGCTTCTGAAAATCAGTGTAGTACCAAAAGATTGACCTCAATTGATAACTATTTTCATTTTTGGTTTTCAGTTTATATTTTTAATTTTTAGTTTTTGATTTTTTTGTTTGGTGAGGGAGATGATAACAAAATTATAAGTTGTGAACTTAAGAAAAATGAGTGACATTATATTGGGTTGGTAGATGTGGCAAAACAAATCATCAAAACAATTTGAAAGAAGAAAGAGAGAGAGAAAAAGGAAAAAGTTCATACACTTTTTTTTAATTCTTTTTCATTTTCTTTGAAATTAAAAAAAAAAAATATCACATCTTCCTCTCTACAAAAAAGGTCCAATAGAGTGGTGATTTCTGCAGCAAATCATAATCATTTTTCTTCACCGCCGATACAGAGGGAAAAGAGAGATTTGCACCTAAGATTCATATCATCATTGGCTTTTTTTTTTTCACATAACAAATAATAATACAATGTATCTCACTCACACCATCTTTTTCAAAGAGTTTTTTTTTATTTTTTTTATTTTTTTTTTTAACGTGACTTTTAAATAAAAAAATTGACATCTCTTTCATCTTTTGGATTATTGTGTACTCATATTCTCTTTGGATATTGTGCGGTATTTTGGACACAAATGGAAGTTTAGGGCCTGTTTGGTTTGCAATCCAGATTCAGTTTTATGAATCTGGATTGAATGAATAAAATGAATCTGCTTTGTTTCGTGTTTGGTTTACAATCCAGAAAAAAGCAATTTGGATTCAATTTCTTTTTTAGGCTAAAAAATGAATTCAACTAAAACAAGAATCCAAAATATCCAACTCAAAAACTGAAAAACCCAGATTGACCTCACCCACACAATTTAATCCACGGGTTTGAACACATGAGATAAAAATACGAGTCGGGCCCATTTTCCGGATTTGGGTCGGGTCAGGCCCGTTTTTCGAGGTTGACCCGGTTCGTTCTAGCTTTTATTTATTTAATTAAATTTTTAATTGCATATTTTTAAGCTGATTTTTAACTTTTTAAATTTAAACTTAATTCTAAAGTAATGGAAAAAATGTTAATTTATTTTTTCACTATATCCTATTTTTTATTTATACTTTGTTTTTATAATTATATATAAGATTAATTTAAATATAAAAAATAAAATAATATATATATATATATATATATATATATATATATATATATATATATATATATATATATATATGTTTTAGAGGTTGTTGCTCACATTTTTCTCCGCTTATTGTTGTATGTAGTACTATTTGAATAACGTTATTGGAGGTTTTTAATGCCCAAATGGTCTCTCCATTCAGTGTGAAAATATTTTTTCAGATTCTCTTTTATTGAGAAATTCTCTCTTTGGTTGCACTAGGTTCTTATGAATTTTAGAATGGACCTCACTGTGTCTTGTATAGTTATCCTTTTGGAAGAAACTGAGTTGTTTTAATCTAAAGAGTTTATTTGATAGACTTACAATGCTTCTATTATCTTTATTATAATTTTTTTAAAAAGAAAAATTTATCATAAGAATGAGAATAGTTATAGTTGATGCGGATAAAGATGTTTTCAATTTATAAGTTATGAATTATTAGTTTTTTCAAACTTAAAAATGAATGATTTAAAGTTGGAAGTATTATTTTCACACTGTTCTGATTCACAATCTGATTTTAAATTTTTTGAGTAACCAACCAAACACATATTTCAAATTTATAAATCTCAATTATAAATTCTGAATCTATTACCAAACACAGTTTCAGAACCAACAAATTCACAGAATACAACTCTGAATTCATTAGAATCCACTAAATTCAAATTCTGCTTTTCAGATTGCATACCAAACAGGGCCTTATTTATCTATCTATTTATTTAAATATTCTCTTCCCTTTTGGATTGTAGTTAAATATTTTTTATTAGAAAAATCATATTGAAAGCAAGTTGTGTTGAGGCCTGAGGGTCTATTTTATGTAGGTTTTTAACCAACATCTTTATTTTATATACTGGTTTTATAAATTAAATGAGACAGATTTAAAGAATTCTTAGCAGGAATTAAATTCTTTTCCAGATTTCATTTAAAATAAAAGTTTTCGAATATATCAAAAAGTATATATTTTGATATTAAAATAGAGTAAATTGATTTTTTTAATTAGTAGTTTAACTAATTTTATAAAAAAAAAATCATAATTTAATTAATGATAAAGTTAATAATGAGGTTTAAATTTGTATTATTCTAACCTTCACACTTTTCCATCTTACTTCTTATATTTTTAAATATCTATTCTCAAATCTAAACTTTCATAAATATCCATTGTTAAATTTTTATAATCGTGTTTAATATAATTCTTAGGTCATTTATTTCTAAACTTTATACAACCAATTTAAAATATATTTTCATATACAAATTTCAAAGATGGAATCAAAATAGGAAGAAAAAAAAATGAGGGACCGAGCTTTAAACTATAATACTAAAATTTGAGAAAACTTTAGTGGGAAGAAAAAATTTAAGTATTATTTATAAATATAATATCTTTAGAAAAGTATTTGCAAAATTGACATTAAAAAAAAAAAACTTAATCATTGATTGATTGTGATACGTTAATCACTCCATGTGATAATTTTCAAATATATAATTCTAACTTAAATATTGATTGACATTAAATCATAAAATTATATATTTATAAATATTAAAGAAAAATTACTATATTTATAATTATTTATTAAAAAAATGTTATTTGTACATATTATAAGAATTAAATTGGATTTCATAATCTTCACATTAGTATGACACTGTCCATTTTGGTCCTAAGCCTGCATGACTTCGCCTTTGAATTTCATCAAAAATGTTTTATACCAATAGAAATGTGGTTCTTTCATACTCATGATCATCCTCTACCTTAACAAACATGATATTTTGTTTGCACTCCAACAATTATTCTTTATTTTCGATCTCAATGTCTATTTTATCAATCTCATCTTAAAAAATGGATATTTAAAATTAATGCCTATATAACTAAACTTTTTTTTTTGAGGCATCTCAATCTTATTTCAAAGGGAGATTTTCTAATCTATTGGACTTGGACAAAGGTCTATGTGGGACCTAACTTTCTGAAGATTTTTTGTATAGATGGCCACTTTTTATGTACTCAAATCAGTTGAAAATTATCAAAAGATTTGCGGCTGTGATTAATATATTCAAATCCTAATGTATTTAAATCCTTTCCCTTTCCCTTATTTTCATTTTCTCAAATCTGATTTCTCTTCTCGTGCATTGTTGACTTTTTTTCACTAGCTAATACCACTAAAACGAGAAACGTATGGAGTTTCCATGCTTTCTGAAGCAGGGGAGTGATTAAAATAGGATGAAGTTTAAGTTAAAAAAATTTAGAAGTTTTTTAAGGTGAGCGATAATGTTTTTTTTTCATCTATAGTAGAATGGTGAATCTCATTATTGTATTTTTTTTTATCAGATCCCATTATTGTATTTTATTGGGATGTTTTAATTAAAAATCAATAATTTTTCAGTTTTTATATTTTTTATAAATTAATTATATAATGAATGTTAAAAAAAAAATATTTTTAAAATTTACAATTAAAAAGAGGGGCTATTTCTGAAAATATCCTTTAAATTTATGTTAAATGCAACTTAAAAAATAGAGACTAAAAGAGACTTTCATGAAAGTTTAAGAATTAAAATAAACCTTTTGCTTTACATTTTTTTTAGTAGTTAAAAAAATTATAACGGGTAAAAGGTTTGGATTCACACTTACACCCAACCCACATATCACTCCTTGTTCTTTTTTACTTTCTTTTATTTAAAAAAATGAAAAACAAATCTCTTAAAGAAAGAAAATCAAAATATATATCAAAAAAAAAAAAAAGAGATGGAGGGTAATTAAAAAAGTGTACAAATCCATAAGGTGGGCTAGGTGTATATATACCTATATTTGTCAAATCTAAATTGACATATGAATCTCTCTTCCCTTCCCTTGCAGCTTCTTTTTCTTGAAAGTTTGAGAGATAAAATAACCCATTTCTTAATTGAGAGAGAGAGAGAGAGAGATGGGATCCCAGTTTGGTCTGTTTGAGGATGAAGAAGCTCCAACTCAAATGGGTTTCTTTTCTTTTCCTCCAAACATACCCTTTCCTCTAAAACCTTTTTCCAATATTGAACTTGAAACAACATCCCATGAAACCCTAATACACAGAGAAGATCTTCATCATTTATCTTCTTCTTTTGGAGGAACTCATCTCCTTTCTTTGCAAAGATCAACTTCTTCTAATCTATGGTATATTCATTATCATGGCTTTTTACTCTTTTCTATTTTTTTATTAGATATTACATCAAATTAGGTGAGAGAAAACTCGAACTGTCAAATTTATGAAAGAGAGTACTGATGTTTAATTACTTGAGCCTCAGTGTTGCAATTTTTTATCATGTAATTGCAATTTTTATCCTTTTCACTAAGACGGGTTTAATCTTGTGAAAGGGAGTACTGATGGAATAACCAAATGTGTTCATATTAACAATTTTGTATCCTTTTTTTATCAGTATGAGTTTCTATTATCTCTATCCTTTTTTGATCATGCAATTACTCTCCTTTTCTTTTCTTTTTTTGGTGAAGGGAATGGGGAGGTGTGGGTGAGAGTTTAATGAGCAAGAAAAATGGTGGAGATCAAAATTTGAGGGTTTCAACAATGAAGATGAAGAAAATAAAAGGGAGAAAGAAAGTGAGAGAGCCCAGGTTTTGCTTCAAAACAATGAGTGATGTTGATGTTCTTGATGATGGTTACAAATGGAGAAAGTACGGTCAGAAAGTGGTCAAGAACACACACCATCCCAGGTTTTCATTTTTTATTTTTTAAACCTCCATTTTCCTCTCCCTGAATTCTCTCTCTCTTAAAAAAAAAGAAATCTCTTATTGAAAAGAAAAGTTTCTGCTTTTCTCTCTCTCTCTCTCTCTCATCGATCATTGCTTTTGTGATCATTATAATTTTCAGTATTCGAGAGATTTTGATGGATAGATATGCATGGATTCACATGTCTGAGTATTTTTTTCTTGGAGAGATGTCTGAGTATTTTTATTATTAATTAATGGCAATTGAAATTATTCTGAAATAATTGTAAAAAAAAAGAACTTAATTATTAGCTTTTAATTGGCCAAGGGTAAAGTTAATTTTTTTTTTAATTATGGAAATAATCATAATGTTTGTCATGTAAATTGGAAGCAATGGGATCTTTTATCTCTCGTATGTGCATCATAATTTATGTATGGAGGACAGATTTGGCCGTTTAATTAATAATCTCAATTTACTTTTTGGCTTTCATATTGTAATCACCTTTTTTTTGAAGTTCTTGGAGTAAATTATAAAAAGATATCCTTAAATTTTTACATCCATACAATTTTTTTTTTTTTCAAATCATAAACTCTAACATTTTAAATATATTATATTTTTACCCCATGGTAAACTTTTTCGTTAAATATACACTAAAATGAATGTTAATGTGACATTTGATATATGATTTTGCAACTTGAGTTAAATATAAGGGTATTGTCTATGATTTAGATTTAAAGACGTCAGATTAGTTTTTGAAATAGGGTCAGTTTGAGATAATTTTTAAAAGTGTTTTTTAATGGTTATCAAAGACATTTTAAACACTATCAAAAGTTATTGAAACGGGCATTTAATATAAAAAAAAGTAACTTCAAATATCAACATAATTTGTTAAAGTTTTGTGAATAATGCAGGGTATTCCTTATTTACATTAATTTTTTTACATAATTAAGGTAAATATTCTTTAAATGCATATAAATAAAAGATGAGGGCTTATTGTCGATTGAAAAATATAAAAAAATTAGTCTTGGATGTTCAAGATGTTTATTATGCCTACATTTGGTCAATAAATAACTCAACTAATTAGCTCATTTGAAAAATGCATTATAATAATTATTGGAAGAATGCAATGGCAGGAGCTATTATCGATGTACACAAGACAATTGCAGGGTAAAGAAACGAGTTGAGAGATTAGCAGAAGATCCAAGGATGGTGATAACAACCTATGAAGGAAGACATGCTCATTCTCCTTCACAAGATAATTTGGAAGACATGACTCTACCTCCATTATCTAGCCACCTTAACAAATTCTTCTGGTAGAAACAAAAAACATACTTAATTATATGTATAATGTGTTTGTCGTGTAAAGCTTATATATAAGTGAAGAAGGAGAAGAAGAAGATCTTAATTAAGCTTGCCCTTTTTTCATGATGGGTGTATATAGGCTTAGGAAACATGATGAATATTATATAATGGCTTGTTGTGAATGAGTGTGGGCTCAAATTGAGTTGCATGGCCTGTCTTTCTTTGGCCTATTGCATAATACCAATCTCTCAAGTTGCAAAGGGAAAAATAAGGGGTTATTGAGATAGATATGGTCCATGTTAATTATTTTGTTTTTTTTTTTAAAAATTGTTTCAAATCTTTGGGAATTAATGAAGGAAAATACTTGATTGTAGATAATGTTGTACATCCTAATAAGGGGGGAAAATGGTAAAAAGAGAAAAAAAAATGAATGAGAAGGTGGCTCAATTTTTTACCTAGAAATAATATACTACAACGAATCTATAAAATAGCAAAAGACAAAAACATTTGCATAAGAGAGAAAACTAGAAATAATATACTAAAACGAATCTATAAAATTGAATTAAAATCAAAATATCTAGTATATTTACACAACATCAAAGACAATTTAACTTAATGAAAATGTAACTTAATAAAAATGTACAAAATATAATGAATACACTAAACAACCAGGAACAATATACTAAAAATACTAAAAATTAGGAAAGAGAAAATGCTATACTAAATATATTAAAAATTAAGAAAGAAAAAATGCATTAGAAAATAAAAAAATATAAGAAGTGTCAGACTATACATAATATACGAAAGTGTTAGAGGGTGTTAAACTATACTTGATATATGAAAATGATATATTAAAAAATTAAATTGTAAAAAATGGTTAGTTTATTTAAAGTATTATTAAAATAAAGTAATATTTAATTTAAAAAAATCTACATTTATTAGTGAAAAGAACAGCAGAAATTCCAGAAGTTGACGCACATAAACTTGAAAATAGAATGGACAATGACATGAAGAATATTGAAATGAAATGACTATAATACCCCCAATATCTCTATGTTCGGTCGGTAAGATCACGCTTCGTTGCAAAATTCAGTTTTGTTCGTCTTCATCTTTCCCATTTCCATCGATTGGAGAATTCCTATGATACAGTTTACTGACAAAATTTCGATTGCGATAATGGCTTCTTTTGTCTATTAGGCTATTCTAACGAGCTTCAAGTAAGGTTTCCCTTATCATCAAATTCGTTTTATTTTTCCAAAGATCCTGATTGAACCTGTTATCGTTTTCTCCCGTTTTTTTGGAATATATTTCTTAGGGTCGTACTTACAATTCAAATTTGTAAATATTTTATTTCGTTGATTGTAATAATCGAGTATGGTGAAGGATGATTTTTTTTTTTTTTGGGAAATTTTGGTTTCTGCTGATATATGTGCCAATTTTGGATTATAGAACTTGTTTATACTTTGTGGGAGCTGAAATGATCGAAATATTGAAATTGAGCTGGACAAGTCGAAGATTTTAATGTTCTGGAGGGTATCCTAATATCACTATGTTAATTGAACTTCTCATCGAAAAATCGTGAAAGTTCCATGTACTGGATACGTTCTAAAAACGAAAATTCGCTCATTCAACTGTGTTTGGAGATCTCACTATGATGTGTGTTGGTGCATTGGCCTTTGACTGTCAGTCACTTAATTGTTATTTGACTGTCAAGTGTTTGTTGTAAAAGAATAGCTATCTCGCCACCACCGCTAAATGTTGCCCTCTCTCTTGCTCTTTTGTGACAGCATCTGGTTTGCTCACATTTGAATTCACTTCAAAGTTTCTTTATTTTAGCATTTGACCGTGGCCTGTTCTCTGCTTAGGGCAACAGAATGGACTCGGTTTCGGGTTGTGAAGGCCCTGCTATATTGCAGCTGCAGAAGTGGAATCTGCCTCAACTCAACCTATCAGAGTATCGTGAAGCTTTTATTTCTCCTGCAAGGAAATCTCTGTTATTGCATTCATATGACTATGAAGCATTGCTTCTTCCTCTAAATACAGGTAAAATACCTTTCCTCCTCTCCCGAGAATTTCTCATCTGTTTTGATGGAAAGATAAACTTTCATTAATCAAATAGGTAAAAAACAAATACAAGAGGATGAGAAATCCTCCAAAAAAAATAGGAAAAAATGAAGTAAAGACTAAATAAAAGAATTCCATTTATAGAACATGGAAGGAAAATCAAAATCTACATTATTTACAACTTTTAGCCCAACTAAAAGCTCTTGAAGCAAAAGAATCCCAAAGGAAAACCCAAGACTTGGATTCTTCCATAAAAAGCCGAGAATTGCATTCCAACCAAATAGTCCACAGTAAAGCAGCCACTGTACATTTCCAAAAAAATCTTCTTTTATGTGAAGTTTTTGAACCAAAAAAGTCTGTATTCAAGAGATCTCGAGCATCCTTTGGAGGAACCTAACTCAAGTCAAATGGTGAAAGAAGTTTAAACCAAAGCTTGCTTGTGTAATTACAATGAAGAAAAAGGTGAGAAGTCGATTCACAACTCTTGTAACACAAAAAACAAATATGTGGAGATAAGGAGAAGGTGGACAAACGAGATTGCAAGACATCTCCCTTAACAAGTTTACCTAAATAAAAAGTCCAAAGAAAAAATTGGATTTTGGGTTGGAAACCCGAAAACCAAATTGACTTAAAAGGAAAAGAATCCGAAGGAGGAGAATGGGAAAGAAAAGAAAAGAAAGATTTGCAAGTAAAAGAACTGGAAGGATGAAGAATCCAAGAAATGCGATCATTTGAGATAGAAGGTAAAATATGGGAAATAAGACTAAGAAGAGAAGAAAATTCCAAAAATTCCTCATCTTTAAAATTCCGAAAGAAAGAAAGATCCCAAGATTTAGAATCCAAATTAAAAAGAGAGAAAATGGTTGCAAAACGATTTTTTGTAATACGGTATAAAAGAGGAAAAGAAACAGAAAGAGGGGAATCAAAAAATCCAAATATCTTCCCAAAAACGAATACCTAGTCCATTACCAAGAATGAGCTTTGTACCCTTATCATATATTAATTGTGCACACAGAAGGAAGTTATCTTTTGGGTTCTTTCTTACCAATGTTATAATTCTGGGAGTTTCTCAAACCAAATATAGTAGGATCACATTTGTCTTGTTAGAGTAGTCAATGTGCGTGTAAGTTGGCTTGGACACCTACATTTATAAAAAAAAAAAAATTCATTTGTACCCAAAGAATTAGAAGACTGTACACCTTTAACTTTAAACACTCTTTTAGAGTTGCTAAAACTTTAATTTTATTCCATAACATGTGGCTGAACCTTATTCACAAATATAGCTCCCTCACAGTCACACCAGACCCTAACCATCCTTGTTTTGAACATCTGCATAAGTCTAACAGTTACATTTTAATTTGGATTTGCAGGCGATATTTGGTGTAGTGATGATTTGGAAGAAAAATATGATGTCAACTTAAAAAAATTTGAGTCGTTAGATTTATCAGAAGTATCAACAGTATTTAGGTCAGCAGATGCAGAAGACAGTTTACGCAAATCAGATATCGATATTGCTAATAATTCTTCTAAAGGAAACATATCTGCAAGGTCCAGTTGTTACAATTTTCTCGGTGATGTAAGCTCACTTGCTTGGGGGGTATGTGGGGATACCTATAAGAAGCACAAGGATTCTTCTTTTATGGAAATATTATTTATATCCGGAAATCATGGTGTCACTGCTCATGCTTTTTGCCACCCTGATAAAACCAGTGTAGATACCAGAAATATTTTGCAGTCGGAGTTTTGGAAAGGAAAGTGGATGGAATGGGGACCTTGTCCAACATTAGTTCAAAATTTGGAGGATCAAAAATTTTGTAGCACTTGTGGAACCTCTCGAAATGTTGATGTTGACAAGAACAGGATAAATCAGAATGGGGAAAGGTTGCATGGTACTTGCAATGAATGTGAGGATGATGAACTGTTGTTGGGAAATAATGCACCTAAGAGATATTTACAATCTTTTCTTGCTAAAGTTCAGACCAGTCGTTATGATGATGACATTTGGACAAAGTACCCTGAAAAACTATCAGTTCCTTGCTCTGCAAAGGTGGTTTCATTTAACCTTTTTAATTATAACTTGCCATTACCAAATTCTGGTGCCGACTATTCTGTTAATGAACAGAGCTGGCATGAAGTAATCCTTGATATACCCAATAATTCAAGTCCTACTTCATCTGACACAAATACTCTGTCTGACATTTTATCCAATGCATTTGGTGTTGGCGTGATTAAATCATACCGATGTTCCAGAATATTTTCTAGCAACTCACATTTTTTGATTGGATTTGTTTTGAAGATGGTGGATTCTGTATCTGTTGATAAGGATGATGAAACTGTAAGTAGGGGCGATACCTTAATTCTTGTTGCAAGAGTTGGCAACTGGGGAATTAGGTGGGTTTCCGCTGTAAAATTTGAGAACAACCTAAATACTTCTCCGATGATGGAGTGGGTAGACTTCTGCTTTTCAAATGATTTTCTTGTTTGTCTAAGTGATTCTGGTTTTATCTTCATGCACTCTGCTGTGTCTGGCAAGTATGTTGCACGTATAGATGTTTTACAGGCTTGTGGAGTTACTCCCAAGTTCTTACGTGAAAAACAAGATTTGCTAATGAAACAAGTTGATGAAGTCCATAATGATGTATCTAGTAGACATGGTAGTTTTTCTGATAGAAGGAAGTTTAGAAGGTTGTTAACTGCTTCTCATTCCTCACATTTTGTTGTGATTGATACATATGGTATAATGTATGCGATATGTGCTGTTGATCATATGTTAGAGCAGGATCATGGATCTGAAAATCTACTTCCACATTCTCATGATTTGGGACTTGGGACTTCAGTTAGCTGGGAGGTTGCTGGCTCTGACATAGGCGGCCAGAGGATACATTCAGCATTAGGATCTCATTCTTGTAGGGTTTTATTCATGAGGGAAGAAGGTGTTTCATTTCAGGATGATACTAGATCTAATGTGCTGCAGGATATTCAGGACTGGAAGGTTAATACTGGGAAGAAGTATAAGTGTGCATGTTCTGCTTCAAGTATAAAACATCAGAAGTTCCAGGGTGGTGAATTACAGTCTTGCACTATGCGAAATGTATTTCTTTCTTCTTTGAGACCTAAAGAAGATGATTGCTTCTGCTTTTCTCCTTTGGGACTTACTCAATTCATTAAAAGAAGCAATGTGAGTGGTCAAATGTGTTCTCAAATTGTCCATTTTGATCTGCATCTCAAGTCTGAAGTCCATGATGATAACTGCTTGAAATCTCCAACGATTTTTTTGCATGGTAGCAAAAAAAAATTTGTTGGAGAAGCAGTTGGCTGCAATTCACGGGGTTGTTTTTATTTGGTGACAAATAGTGGTCTTTCCGTGGTTCTTCCCTCCATTACCGTTTCATCAAATTCTCTACCTCTTGATTCTATTGTCAGATTGCAAACTGGTTTTCTTCCGGGTATTGCTGATCACGTGAAAGGTTTGGGATTGGAAGAATTTAAGTGTCCATGGTCACCCTGGCAAGTTGAAGTTTTGGATAGGGTTCTCCTATATGAAAGCATAGATGAGGCAGATCGCTTGTGTTTTGAAAACGGTGAGAACAATGGAAAGTACATTCTCTACCTCATAGCAATATTTCAGTACATTTAACGAGAATATTTCTCCTGATTTACTTTTCCCCCAGTCCCATCTGATGATGCTGCATCTGTTATTCTAACATCTCATCATATTTCCCCCAGTCCCATCTGATGATGCTGCATCTGTTATTCTAAAATCTCATCATATTTGGGCATCATTAGCATAACTCTAGTATTTGCAAGTCTGCATAATGGCTAAAAATGATAGAAGATATCACATCATGCCCAGGATTTTTGCCACCCTTAGAAATGTTCAACTTAAAAGAAGACTTAACCTAAAATTCCTCAAATATATCAGCAGATTAAAAGATTATTGATATATGATGAGTAGGAGGAATCAGGAATGGGATGTGGATGAGCACTTGGATCTCTTTCACCTCTCGTTTGATAGTGTTAATTTTTTTTTTTTTTTAATAAAAACACCTCAAAAGGTCATTTTATTAAAGTAATAAAAGAAGAAAAGAAAAAACATTACAATACAATAAGGTGGCTAAACAAACCAAAAACATGGTATACCGTATACCCCACTACTCATCAAACCGCACCGCCACCTAATTACAAGTATGCGGGCCACCTATTCATAATTAAACCTAAAGGGTAATTACAAAAAAGTTTCGAAATTGACACCCAAAAGGATGCATTTTCATGTGCCAATTCCCAAACATGGTCCCAAGATCTCACCTCCCCCTAAAGATCCTTCCATTCCTTTCAAGCTAAACACCCTATGTTATAGCGCAAAATCTTGCTATCCATAGGCATTTCCCCCTATCCTTGAAAGGAGGGAAAAGTAGTAACTCCTCCAAAGTTTAGTAAAAAGAATGAATTTGCATTTCCACATGATATGATTAAGATCCTCTGAATCCTGATTACATAAACTAAACCAATGGGGATTAAGGGTGTAGGAAGATCGCTGAAGAAACTCAAAAGTGTTATTTTTACCCAATGCCACAGATAAAGAACCTGACTTTCTTTGGGATCTTCACCTTCCACGATTTTGAAAAGAAAAGGTTGGATGGGCTCAAAGAAGGTGCTTGACTAAACTCAAAAAAGGATTTGCATGAAAAGATATTAGAAGAGTTTAAGGACTATAATCTAATATCACACCCCTCTTAGTGAAAAGCCCTCAAGAATTGAGATGATGGAGGATAATTCTGTCAATTCCCTATCCCAAATTAGTCTATGAAAATGGAAATCAATGTTCACTCGTATCCTCTCATTTTGAACAAAGGTTGAAATTGGTGCGTTTTTGGCAAGGGTTATGGAGTACAACAAAGGGTATAGGTCTTAAAAAACAATTTCCTCAAGCCAAGTGTCCTCCCAAAAGCGTATCCGTTTTCCGTCTTCAACCTTCCATTCTACAAAGTTAAGGAATAAAGGGTAACATTTGTATATCGTCTTCCATGGATTCCTAGGAGTACCTTTAACTACATTCGTATCCCATCCATTTGGCTGACAACCATATTTACTCACAATCACCTTGTGCCATAGACTAAGGGGTTCAGTAGGGAATCTCCACAACCATTTTACAAGTAGAGCTAAATTCCTTTTGTTCAAGTTTCCAATTCCAAGCCCACCCTCGTTCAATGGGCATGAAACTTGCTTCCAATTGACAACGTGGGCTCATCTTCCTTCATCTGAGCCTTCTGATAGAAAGTTCTCATGAGCCTCTCCAAATCGTCTCTAATGCTTGTCGGAATTCGGAAAATGGACAAGTAGTAAGTTGGAATTCCAGATAGAACAGATTGGATGAGCGTGAGCCTCCCACCTTTGGAAAAATATCCTTTTTTCCAAGAGGCCAGTCTTAATTGGATTGTCCCCTAACGACATTCCCATATATTTGAATGAGATGTTCTCAATCTTACAACCCAGTTTCCTAGCCAAAGAGACCAGTTTTCCTTCATCCATATTCAACCCAATCAACGGACACTTCGCTTTGTTTATTTTTAATTCAGAACTCCATTCAAAGAGTTGGATAATGTCCAAATTTTTTCTTTCCCAGAGCAAAAGATCGAAGTGTCAACACTGGGTTAGAAGACTTTAGTCTCTCCCAATTTGAAAGCCCTCAATCACCCCCCTTTCCAATCCACGCTCAAAAAGTCTACTCAAACTGTCAACCACCAAAGTGAAGAGGAAAGGTGATAGTGAGTCCCCCTGTCTTAAACCGTTGCTTGCAAACACTTGCCCCCTCGATTTACCATTAATGATGAAAGAATAATTGAACGATTTTATATAAGACCACATTCACGCTCTTCATCTATATCCAAACCCTTTTCTCATGATGACTTGGTCCAGAAAGCTCCAATCCACATGATCGTAAGCTTTTTCAAAGTCAATCTTAAATAAGAGGCCTTCGTTTATCCCACCTTTATAATCCTCGATAGCCTCATTCGCGATTATGATCTCGTCCAGAATTTGTTCTACGAAGACCCTGGTTGGGGGAAATCGTGGAAGGGATTACTTTCCTTAATCTCCCCCACTTTGCAATTATCTTGTAAAGGCTCGTCACAAGACTAAAGGGCAGAGATCTTTCAGGCTTTCAACCTTTTCCTTCTTAGAAATCAAGCATACGAAGGTCTCTTTAGTTGAAGCGTCAATTATCCATTTCTCAAAAAATTCCTTAATTACCTTTTCCAAGTCATCTTTCACAACTTCCCAATTGCTTTCGAAAAAAGCCATAAAAAATCATTTGGACCGGGAGCCTTATTCCCATCACAACTGAAGACAACACTTTTTATTTCCTCCAAATTGAAACAAAATTGATTCAAGTCCCTTCTCAACCTCATTTTCCTTATACTTTTATTTGGCAAAAAGGCATTCCTATTAAGGTCCAATTTTTTCTTTGGTCTGCTGCTTTAGAGAAGATTAACACTTGTGATGTTTTGCAGAGAAAGAATCCGTTTTGGTCTTTGTCCCCTTATTGGTGTTGTCTTTGTGGAAAGGATCATGAGTCGACAAATCATTTATTCTTACATTGTGATTTTATTGGTGTTTTTTGGGGCCGGATCTTGACTCATTTTGATATTTTTTGGGTTATGCCTTTGGACATTTGCACTCTATTTTCCATCTCCCCTTTTGGTTCAAGAAGAAATCGTAAGAGCATTTTCTGGAATCTTGTTGTGGCGGCATTTTTTTGGGTGATTTGGATCGAGAGGAACAACCGTATTTTCAACAATATGTCCCGTGATCATCATCAACTTTGGGACCGTTTTTTGTATTTCATTTATCTTTGGTAAAAAAATAATGCTCATTTAAATTTTGGTGTAACTTTTTCTTCTTTATACTTACCTTGGAACTCCTTTTTGTAATCTCTTTTGGAGGTGTTCTTAACCTCTTGTACATTCTTTTCTTTTAATGTAATTGTTGTGAATTCTTCTAAAAAAAAAAAGGTTTCTCGAGAGTCAAATTCTCAGCCGTGCTAATGGGGTGCCAGTCAATGCCTTCAATCGATGCACGTGGCTTTGAGCCCGAAGCATAAAGACCAGAGTAAAGAGGGACCACACGTTGACGATCTCCTCCTCATTGTGAATGGTAGAACCATCCGGATATGATTCTTGTTTTTCCTATGTGAGGCCATTCTATGAAAAATGGAAGAGTTGCAATCCCCATCTTTTATCCATTTTAATTTTGTTCTCGGTCTCCATGTGATGTCCTCCTTTCTTATCAAATCTTCCAATTCCCCTTTTAACTGAGCTCTTTCATCTCTACCAGCCCTGAAAGTTCTCCTCTTTCATCCAAGCTATCCAACCTGTCAATTTCCAAAAGATGCCAGACTTCACTCCTTCAAATTTGCTTTGAGGTTCTGAAGCTTTTTCATGAAATTCAAACGTTCCCATTTTCCACCCACCTCGATCTCTCACGATATCAAACATTCTTTCTTGAAATTTGGATGGGTCAGCCACACATTTCAAATTTGAAAGAGGGGGACCCCCCAAAGTTTTAATTAGAAAGGGTAAACATCAAGAAAATTGTGAATTTATGAGTTTAGGAATTGACTAATAATCTTGCCTTAAATGTTTTACTGGACTATGCATAGTTTTATGAACATTTGTAGAGCTTATTAGCGATTACATCTTTGAACATGTGCTCGGGTACTTATGGAGTTAAAGTCCAAATTAAGAAAAATGACACACAAGTAGATTTTCTTCCTCTGGATGCTGTTGAAATAAGATACCTGAAGAGATGGGGGAATGGGCCTCACAAATAGAGTGACAAGATGTGCGTGTGTATTACTTCAAATCATTCCTCCCCTGGTTTTTTTTTTAAAGCAGTTGTTTAATTTTTTATTTGCCATGTTTGAGTTAATAGATTGATTTTTTAAAGCCCCCATTTTATATGGATTCTGCTTCTGCACCCTTTCTCCAAGCCTATCAAGCGTTTTATTTCAAAAAGAGAGAAGTATTGTTTAGTAGCTCAAGTGGATAGTTATGTTCAATGAGATCTTTTCTCTAGTAGGTGTTATTGAAGGCATGTTCTCCCTCTCTGTAGTAATTTTACTGAGATGCAATAGAATTGAAGCTGCATGTTAATCTCCTTTTAAAGTAGTCAAACCAAGGAAACTTTAGATCTGTTTCACTGTTGTGGGTGTTGGTCACTTGTAACTTTTTGGTTATCTTATGTTCCTTCATTGCTAACCTAGAAAGGGTAATTTATTATTGCCGGCACACATTTCTTAAGATTAATAAATAATTGACTTTTCCTCAAAACAAGACATCCTTTTAGTTCTCAATGTGCACCTTCCCATCATCCCATTTTACTGGGACACATCCACATATAAGGTTTGATGGACAATCCCTTTGCTTTTTAGGAAGGTTTCTAAGACAGTGTAACGACCCAACCTGACATATCTGGTCATTACTCATGACACAAGACAATGTATTAAAAATGGAAAACACGATTTTAAAAAAACATAATAATGAAGCTGAAACATTTTTATTTTCATATATAAAATCCCTTGAACAGTTATCGGGTACACAAATGTTAGAACTTAAAACCAAATCATAATAAATGAAAAATGTTTTCCATCAAAAAAAAAAAAAATAAATGAAAAATGTTAACAGATTAAAGATTTCAAATAACAATGTTTGACATAACAGGCACAACTAAAACAAATATAAAATGTAAATGATTTTCTATGGCCTTGATGTAGCTCCATCCTCATTAAGCGTGGTGACCCACATCCAATGTACGTGTAAAATTAGTTGTAATAAACTGTGTAAAAACAGTTAGTAATAAACTGAGTGTTTTGTGAAAACAGTTTTAGTAAAAAGTTATCCTAGGGACAAATTTACCGGAGCAAGGAGCCTTTGTGGAACGAAGACAAATTTTGGATGAAGCGCAATAGCTAATTAGGATAGAGGACTCTGGGTTGATGAAAAAGGAAGGGGTGATCTTAAAATTAGATTTTGAGAAAGCTTTTATGTAGACTGGAATTTCTTGGATAGCGTATTGTGGAGAAAAGGGTTCCACTATAAATGGAGTGGATAGGAAATTTTCTCAGATCCACAAACTCTCTCATTCTTTAATGGAACTCCCACAGGCAGAGTGGCTGCAACTAGGAGGGGCTTAAGATAGGGGGATCTCCTCTCCCTTTTCCTGTTTACCCTGACTACTTAGCAGAATGTTAGCCCAAGGGGAGAATTGTGGGATGATTGAGGGTTTTGAAGTTGGCAGTGCCAAGGTAAAGTTGTTTCATCTTCAATTTTCTGATGACATGGTGTTTTTTGCTCTGGCAATAAAGAATCGTTTATCAACCTAAATGGGGTTCTACAATTTTTTTAATGGATATCAGGATTGAAGAATAACAAAGGAAAGAGCTCTCTCATTTGTCTAAATTGTGATAACTCGAAGTTGGACAGGTGGGATGAACTTGTTGGTTGTAGTGTCTCACTACTACCCTTATCATACCATAAGAAATTCTTCTTTGGGAATCCGGTCATGGAAAAGATCCAAAAAAGGAAATAGAAGCAGTATGAAATATGCCTCAAAACATGTGGATTCTACATCCCTCTTTTCAAACTCTTTGTAAGAATGTTTGGTCATCTTGTCACGTTTCGGGATGGGCTGCTCATATATTTCTAAACAAGCTTGAGGCTTTAAAGAATTCCTTGAAACTATGGAATAAGGAAGTTTTTGGGAATGTTGTAAAAGAAAAAAAATTGGTTTTAGAAAAGATTCAAAAATTGGATAATGTGTTGGATGTTTCTACCTCTTCTGACAATTCCCAATTTGAAAAAGCTAAACTTCTTGCTTATCTTGATTCTTTAAGTCAAAAGGAACAAATCTCTTGGAATCAAAAGCTTAAGCCTAAATGGTTCAAAGATTGGGAAAACAACTCTAAACTTTTCCATAGAATTGCTAATTCCAGAAAAAGGGAAGAAATGGCTTAATAAACTCGTAACTAATGATGGAGTGGTGTTGGAAAGACAAGAAGATATCATCAAAGAAGTCATTTGTCATTTTGAGAAGCTTTATACCTCTGATGCAAAAGGTTCTTTTTCACTTTCTGGAATTGAATGGGATCCAATAAGTATTGACCAAGGAACTTTCTTAGAAAGACCTTTTACCTTGGCAGAAATTAGAGGTGCAGTTTTTGATTGTGATGGAAACAAATCCCCTGGACCTGATGGATTTTCCATAGAGTTTTTTCAAAAGTCTTGGGATTTGATTAAAGTGGACCTCCTTAATGTGTTTGCGGATTTTTTTAGGAATGGGGTCATCAACTTGCGTACTAATGTTACCCATATTTGTCTCATACCTAAAAAGAGTAGTGCTGCTTCACTTTCTGACTTTAGACCAATTTCCCTTGTTACTAGCCTTTACAAAATCATTGCTAAAGTGCTAGCTTCTAGGTTAAAATCAGTTTTAGGTTCTACTATTGCTCACTCTCAATCAGCCTTTGTTCATGGACGACAAATTCTTAATCCAATTTTGATTGTTAATGAAGCTATTGAGGAGTACAATCGTAAGAAAAAAGAGGGTCTTATTTTTAAGATTGATTTTGAGAAAGCTTTTGATCATGTTGAGTGGGGTTTTTTAGATTTGGTTTTCCAGAATAAGGGTTTTGGTTCCAAATGGAGAAAGTGGATTTCAGGTTGTTTACATACTGCAAATTTCTCTATTTTTGTGAATGGTTGTCCTAAAGGTTCTGTTAAAGCTTCACGTGGTCTTAGACAGGGTGATCCTCTCTCACCTTTTCATTTTAATCTAGTCAGTGATGTTATGTCACGTTTGGTGGAAAAAGCTGTCTCTTCTCAAGCCATTGAGTGTTTACATATTGGTCATGATAATCTTGCTTTATCTCAACTTCAATTTGCTGATGACACCATCTTTTTTTTTAGCAAATAAGGATTCTTCACTATTCAATCTTCTGGAAGTGGTTAAGTTTTTTGGGGTCATATCCGGTTTGAAAATTAACCTTGCAAAAAGCTCCTTACTTGGCTTAAATGTTGACTCCTCTAGAGTTTTACAGCTTGCAAATTCCATTGGTTGTGTGCATGGGACTTGGCCTATCAAGTACTTAGGTCTTCCTCTAGGTGGAAATCCTTCAAGCCTTTCTTTTTGGCAATCTGTTATTGATAAGGTTTCCTCTAGACTTGATGGATGGAGAAAAGGTTGTTTTTCTAGAGGAGGTAGACTAACCCTCATTTCTTCGGTGCTCCAAAATCTTCCAATTTATTATTTGTCACTTTTTAAAATGCCTAAAAAGGTCGTTTTAATTTTGGAAAGAATTTTTAGAAATTTTCTTTTGGATGATATTGGGGAAGGAAAATGACTCCATCTTGTTAATTGGAAAATGGTTTGTAAATCAAAAGTTTTGGGTGGATTGGGTATTGGTAATCTTGAATTAAAAAATTTGGCTTTGCTTGGAAAATGGATTTGGCGTTTTTCTTCTAAATCAAATTCTTTTTGGGCTTCTTTCATTAAAAGCAAGTTCGGATCTTTTAGTTTTGATTGGAATTCTTTGATTGTTAAATTTGGGACACTTCGTAGCCCTTGGAAATCAATTTCAAAATGTGTTCCCTCTTTCTCTAAGGGTGCAAAAATTATTCTTAGTAACGGACTTCATATTCGTTTTTGGGAAGATATTTGGATTTCTGATTCCCCTCTCTCAAATTCTTTTCCTCTTCTTTATCGTATCACTAAAAATCGCTTTGCCACCATTTCCTCTCTTTTCAATTTGCATTCTAAGTCTTGGGATCTTTTTTTCTTTAGAAATTTTAAAGATGAGGAATTTCTGGAATTTTCTTCTCTTCTTAGCCTTATTTCTCATATTTCCCCCTCTACCTCCAATGATCGTATTTCTTGGTCTCTTCATTCTTCAGGTACTTTTACTTGCAAATCTTACTTTTCTTTTCTTTCTCATTCTATTCTCTTGGACTCTTTCCCTTATAAATCTATTTGGTTTTCGGGTTTTCAACCCAAACTCCAATTCTTTCTTTGGACTTTTTATTTGAGGAAACTTGTCACCGGGGATGTTTTGCAATCACGTTTGTCCACTTTCTATTTGTCTCCACATATTTGTTTTTTGTGTTATAAGAGTTGTGAATCGGCTTCTCACCTTTTTCTTCATTGTAATTACACAAGCAAACTTTGGTTCAAACTTCTTTCACAATTTGATTTGAGTTGGGTTCCTCCAAAGGATGCTAGGGATCTTTTGATTATGGATTTTTTTGTTTCTAAGAATTCACAAAAAAGATGAATTGTGGACTATTTGGTTGGAACGTAATTCTCGACTTTTTATGGATGAATCCAAATCTTGGTTTGTCTTATGGGATTCTTTTGTTTCAAGAGCTTTTAGTTGGGCTAAAGTTGTAAATAGTTTAGATTTTGATTTTCCATCGCATTCCATGTTCTATAAATGGAATTCTTTTTGTAATTTTATTTTTTACTTTTTTTTTCTGTTTTTTTGGAGTATTTCTCATCCTCTTTGTATTGTATTTCATTTTAACCCTTATTGATTAATGAAAGTTTATCTTTCCATAAAAAAAAATATGCCTCAAGTTTGTATCAAAAAAATAAAAAATAAAATAAAAATAAAATATGCCTCAAGTTGAAAAAGAGTAGTTGGTGGAATAGGCCTTTTTCTTTCTCTTTGATAGACGAATCAAACTCTTCGTTTGGGATCTACTCTTCATATAATTATAAGTAGTTAGTTTATCCTGTCCAAGTTCTCCATTTATCCTGTCATTTGGTTAATTGAGACAAAGTCACTCTTCCTCTTGTCTTTGGAGCTTTGGCCTTTGGTGGTTTGAGGAAAAAGAATGAGGCACTTTTGTTGAAGTGGCTGTGGCGTTTCCCTCTTGAATCCCATCTCCTTTGGCATTTGGCATAAGGTTATTGTGGGCATTCATGGCTTGGAGAATTTGGGGTGGTATTCGAAGTTTAAGACTAATTGTCTGAATAGGAGTCCTTGGAAGCACATTCACCAACTAAAGCATGTAATGGAGGTTCATTGGTCCTTTTTGGCTGGCAGAGGCACCACTGTTTTATTTTGAGAGCATGTATGGCTCGTTGAATTTGCTTTAGCTACTAGATTCCCTTCTCTGTTCCTGCTGGCTATTCTTAAGAATCATCCCATCTATAGGTTTTGGAAGGTGGAGCTGTCTTCTTGGGTGGTGGAGTTCAGGAGAAATCTTAAAGACCATGAGATTGAGGAATGGATTGTTTTCCCCAATCTCTTGGAGCACCTTTGCTTGTTTGATAGGGTGGATACCAGAATCTGGAATCCGGATAAGTCCCTTGGCTTTTCTTGCAGTTCGGCTCTTAAGGTGTTGTGGTGCGCTAGTTGTGTTAGTTTTGATAAGTCTAATTTGTTAGTCTGGAAAGGGAATTACCCCAAGAAGATCAAAGGTTTTTTGTGGCTCGTCCTTCAAGATGACATTAACTATAATAAAAAAATTCAAAGGAGAAAGCCTTAGATCTCCCTCCAACCTAATTGGTGTTGCTTATGTAAGAAGTGCTCAGGGACCACGGCTCATCTCTTGTTTGATTGATTGCTGTTTCTCCCAAGCTCTTTGGCAGTCTTTGTTGATGATTTTTCTATGGATTGGGTTTTCCATAAAGATCAAAAGACCAACTTATTGAGTATTTTAGGTGGCTCGAATCTCTATGGAAAAAAAAGAACTTTATGCGCCAATGGGGTGAGATCTATTGTTTGGAATGCTTGGCTTGAAAGAAATAGAAGAATTTTTTTAGGGGAAGGAGAAGCACTGGATTGAACCTGGGAGTATAATGTTCTTAACGCCTCCATATGTAGTGCAAATTGTAATTTTTTTTTTGGTAATTATGCTACCTCTATTATCGCCTCTAATTAGAAGTCTTTCTTGTAATTTTGTTTTAGCATTTTTTTGGCTTTTTCATACATCAATGAAAACAACACTTTTTATTACAAAAGCCCTTGGAAGCTTATTCTCAGACTCAAACCACTAATGGATAGTAATTCTAAATTCTTATTGGGAAATGGATCCTTTTTTGGGATCATATTTGGATTGGTGAGGAATCTCTCAAGACCCGTTTCCCTAATCTGTTTTTCCTTGCTAAAAACAAGTCTAGCTTGGTGAGTCAAGTTTGGAGGGAGGATGCTAATGACTGGGTTATTGAGTTCTGAAGAAACTTCAAGGATCATGAGGTTTCGGAGTGGATTAATTTGATGATTTTACTGAGGCCTCTTCGTGTTAATGATAGGGAAGATACTAGGGTTTGGAAGTTTGATTTTAGGGATGGTTTCTCTTGCAAGTCTGCTTTGAGGATGCTGTGGAGTTCGTCTAGGTCTGTTAAGGAGTTTGACGACTCTCTGATTTGGAAGGGTAAATTTCCAAAGAAAATAAAAGTTTTTCTTTGGATTGTTGTTAATGGTGGCCTCAATTCCAACCAAAAAATTCAAGCTCGGAAGCCGTGGATTAGTCTACAACCTAATTGGTGTTTCTTATGCAAGAAGAATTCATAAACTACCCATCATCTTCTCTTTGGCTGCATGTTTTCTCTACGAATCTGGAATTCTTTCTTTAATATGTGTTGGGTTAGCCGAGGACTAATGTTCTAGCCCTTTGGAAGGCTGCAATCTCCTGGACAAAAGTAAAGTGTTATGGATTAATTTGGTGAGATCGATCTTATGGAATATATGGCTTGAGAGGAATAGGAGAATTTTTGTGGATACTTGTAAATCTTGGGATGTTATTTGGGATTATAGTGTTCTTAATGCCTCTCTTTGGAGTGCAAATTGTAATTTTTTTTTTGTAACTATTCCCCCTCTACTATAGCCTCCAACTGGTTGGCCTTTTTGTAATTCCTTTTTGGCCTTCTTTTGGCTCTTTCATATATCAATGAAAAGCTTCGTTTATTACCAAAAAAAAATTATAAAAAAGAAAAAGATTCTGCATACATTACTTTAGGTTTGTATTGAGAAATGCAAAGCAGGAATAAAGATATAGTTATCTGCTACAACACATAAGATTAATAATGGTTCATGTTATTGAGAATTGAAACCTGGCATCTTATGTAAACTGTTTTTTGGGTAAAAGATCAACTTTCATTGAGATAAAATTAAGAATACAAAAGAAAGTAAAAAAAAAACCAAGTGAACAATGGTCACGAATACCACTACCAGCAGCCCAATTGTTGATAATATAAAAGAAAGGGATATTACGAAAGTGCTTAGAAATAGACAGCCAAAGTGATATATATGTGTGTGTGAGAGAGAGAGAGTGTGTGTATATATGTATGAATGATTGTATATTTAAAGAAATAGTATTTCATTGATGAGTGAAATGTATATAAAGGTGAGAAACAGTATGGAGATTCTTATCATTAAAAGTTTTTACATGGAAGAGGTTGGCACCATATTTTTTTTAATGTGCATGTGCATGTGCACTAGCGCATGATTGGTCCTAGTCTGGGCTATATTCTTTGGTTCTATTCGTGGAAGGGAAGTTGACTTTGTATAAGGATAACTAAGCCATTGTTTTCAAGTGAAAACTAAGTTATTGTAATCAACAATTATTCTACAAGCATTTACAAAAAGAATGCTATTGCAAAATATGACTAAGACAAGCTATTGGAAGACGGCCATTTTTGTATTTTTATTTATGTAATGGATGAATTATGTAGTTTTTAATGGTAGTTCTATGACATGTCGGATATTGGTTTCAATATTTATATATCCATTTCAGGTTGGGACATGAAAGTTGTGCGGATGCGTCGATTTCAAATGACATTGCATTATTTGAGATTTGATGAGATAGAGCGGTAAGATTAAAATTCCATGGATCAGTGTCTTTGTTGATTTAATATTAATAGTTGAAAAGGGCCTGTGCTGTTATGTCTTTTAGAGTCTTCAAAGGTACTTGATAGATTAACAAAATCATGTTATTCCCTAATTTAATTATTGCCAAAGAAGGAAATATCACTAAGGAACCAGGGTTGTAATGTATGTAATGCTCGAAGCGTCCAACATTAAGTGCAAGGATCTTGGAGTAGGTAGTACCATTGATGTTCTACTAGTTATTCATTTAACTATGTCTTCCTGCACGAGGTCCCCATCATTATGGTTGGGGTCTGGACCCCAAACAAGAACAAGGAGAAGAGTTTTTTCATATACACGTGTATTTATAAATTTCACAAGTCAGACACTATTTTCCTCTTCTTTATCAGGAAATTGGAAAACTGTTTCTAAACCAATTTTTTTGGGTGATTTGAGTATTGGAAATCTTGAGTTTAAAAATATTTGTTCACACCCTATCCCTGAGTCTAACTAGTTAGAGCAGTTGAGTGATTTAGATCTACCTCCTCAAACCAATCCTATCTGATCCATCCAGCTGGAACCTCAAAAATCTCAAGAGCGCACCCTCCTTCTACCTCCTATTTCCTGAGATCTCCTTACTCTGGGCCTTATAAACCCGGACCCATAGGAAAAAGCAGAAAGAAAAGCATGATCAAATATCCTTTGCCAAAGAAGCAAATATCTACTATTTTGAAAAAGGCCAATCCACCAGCCCAGAACTCCCTCAACTCAAACTGACCATCAATCAACTCCCCCAGAAGACTACACATCCGCTCCTAGCCCTACCCCCTCTCAATAGTACTCTCCTTCCTCCCCAATCCGCTCACATCGACAAGCCCTAAATCAAAACTATAATTTTCGTGATAAGAATGATCTCAATCTCTCCTTTATGACCTTCTACCCCAATCATGATAATAGTTTCCCCATCAATCACTTCCCCCATTCTGACTTTGAACAGGTTGTGAATCAACTTGCTTGAAGAGGCTATGCTATTTTCCCTTAACAACACCTCAATGTCAAAAGCCCTAAGACTAAGAAAACTCCGAGCAAAAATAAAGGCCTCATAGAAGTGAAAAATCTCCATTCTAATGTCAGCTACGATCGAAGTCTTATTATCTCAGAGACTTGTGGGGAACAAGGTTGTTTAAGTTAATCTGATAAGAACTTAGTGTAAAAATAAACAAACACACCAACTTTATTAATCACAACACAATTCCCAACATTCGAGAGGTCGGGAAACTCTCCCAATTCAGAGGTAATCCTCCAAAATACTTACAAATTCCACACCCCCTAATTTCACACAACACACTAAATATATAATGACATAAAATAACTACCTAAATAACTAACTCAAATAACTACTTCTTATCCATAATTAATTAACTCACATAACTTCTTCTTCTTATCCACAAATAACTAACTTATATAACTCGCACAAACTACTTCCTCTTATCCACAAATAACTAACTAACTCACATAACATAACTAATTACAATTTTACCCTCAATAACATTACTCCGCCCTCCAAACACACCTTGTCCTCAAGGTGTGGGTTGAGTTATAACATTGGACAACATTAGCTAATGCTTCGATTGATGGTCTCCCACCATTTCAATGCTTGCGCCTCCAACAACTTTTTCTTTTACTTTTTGATGGCATCTCAATCGCTCAAAGACATGGATCCATTTCTTCCATTACTCCTTCCTCCACATGGAAGTTCCACCCTTTACAAAGTTGGTGCCTCAGTGGCTTCACTTCAAATTGAATGCTCCTTCCTTGACAGCTCCATTTTTGGCATGTCCTTTTTCTTGCTAATGGTTCCCACTTTCTCCTCCTCAGTGCAACCACCTTCAAGTGTCGGGTTAGAAGCCTTGGTTGAATTCGTAGAAGCACAAATTCCTTGGATCCAATCTGTTTGTCTATTCCATCTTCTCCCTTGATCATATGTGTCATTTCTCTGATCTTCATCTCTTCCAATTTCACCGTTCCTTCCTGTGGCAACGCTGCTAATCGTTCATACAAAGAAACATCTTGTGCTGAACGAAATCGATTTTACAACATGTATTTGAATTCAATCCAACTTCCAACAGCATGACGTTCCTCTTTCCATCGATGCCAAGCAAGAGCCTCTCGAGACATGCTTACGGCGATTAAATCCATCTTTTCTTCTCTACTCGACCAGTTAACCTGGAAATATTGTTCTACTTGAAAAATCCATCCATCAGGGTCTTCTCCCAAGAAAACAGGCAATTCTACTCGTTTGGATTCTACCCATTGATGTTCGCTTTGTCGTGAATTGCTACTGCATCTATGAGATTTTTTCTGATTCTTCTTCCTCCTTTTGTTTTCCTTGCTTTATCTCTTCTCGTCTTGCCTGATTACTTATTGTTCTTTCCGAACTCTCGCGATCAGTCATCATTTTGTGCATATCTTCCAATAGATTCATCACTATCTCTGAATTTTTCCATAACTCCTCTTAAACACTGTCAAATTCTCTTTTCATTTTGCCTACCATGGTTCCTAGACGTTCTTCCATTCTTGCATTCTTCCTTCCATTTTTCCAACTCTTGTCATTCTACAGAATAGAGCTTTGATACTAATTGATAAGAACTTATAGTAAAAATAAACAAACACACCAACTTTATTAATCACAACACAATTCCCAACATTCGAGAGGTCGGGAAACTCTCCCAATTTAGAGGTAATCCTCCAAAATACTTACAAATTCCACACCCCCTAATTTCACACAACACACCAAATATATAATGACATAAAATAACTACCTAAATAACTAACTCAAATAACTACTTCTTATCCACAATTAATTAACTCACATAACTCCTTCTTCTTATCCACAAATAACTAACTTATATAACTCGCACAAACTACTTCCTCTTATCCAAAAATAACTAACTAACTCACATAACATAACTAATTACAATTTTACCCTCAATAACATTTCTAACATCATCCTCGGAAAAAAATGCATTATTAAGAGCTTGATCCGCCGCCTCAACCCCGATATTGTTTTTCTTCAAGGAAACAAACTTTCTACTATTGCTGACTTCATTGTCAATTATTTTGGAGCTCTAGATGCTGGTCTTATCGTGCCTCCATTGGCTCTTCAAGAGGCATCTTGGCCGTGTGGGATGACAAATCCACCTTTGTTCTTGAGACTATGGCTGACGCTTTATCTTTATCTATCTGTGTCATTTTCAATGATTGCTGATGTGCTTTGTGTACGACCCTACCATCCATCATAACAGGGAAGATTCCTTACTGAGATTGCTGACCTATCTGGCCTTTGTTCTGGCTCTTGGTGAATTGGTGGTGATTTCAACATCACAAGGTGGTCTTTTGGGAAATCCAAAACTAGATGTATGAAAAACTTCAACCAATTGATCCTTGATATCCAACTCACTAATATTCCCTTCAGAATGGAAACTTCACTTGGTCTAACTTCAAAGAGATCTCCTCTCAAACTTTAATTGACCGTTTTCTTGTTTCTTTTGATTGGATCTCCATGTTCCAGAACTCAAGAGTCAGCAGAAAAGAAACTGATCACTTTTCAATGGGGGCCATCTCCTTTCAAATTTGAGAATTGCTGGCTCTCTCACAAAAACTTCCTCTCAACTTTGATAGATTGGTGGAGGAATATCCCAATGCAGGGATGATTTGGATTTGCCTTCAATCAAAAGATCAAGACTCTCAAATCTCTTCTCAAAACTTGGAATACGGAAGTTTATGGCAACATTTCTTTTGTTCAGAGGATCACCCTTAGTTCCAACAACATTAACCTCCTTGAAGAAAACAAAAGCCTTACCGAAGAAGAGCAAGTAAGTAGAAACTCCCTGAAGTTTAATTGAGAAGACATTATTGACAAGGAGAATCAGCTCATTGGACAGAAATTGAAAGCAAATGGATTGAAGATGGAGATGAATATACCAGATTCTACCATCAAATTGTAAACCACCGAAGAAGGAAAAGCTACATCTCAGAACTTATCAACTCCACAAATAGAAGCCTGTTCACTAATGAAGACATTGAAGAGGAGATTATAGGTTTCTTTGACATTCTCTATAGAAAAATCCACTTATCTTCTATGACACCTCTTTCCAATCTACAATGGAACCCCATCTTCTCTTTTCCCAACAAACTTCCATTGAAGCTCCCTTTCTAGAGCAAGAAATTTGGATGGCTATTTCTCAGCTTGGCTCGAACAAGTCCCTAGGCCTCGATGGTTACACTACATAATTCTTCAAAAAGGCTTATTGACAAAATTTTGGATCCAATCTCATAACCAATGAGATCGTTGAAGATTGCCACAGGAAGAAAAGCAGGGCTTGGATTCTTAAGGTTGACCTTGAGAAAGCTTTTGGCAAAACCAATTGGGAGGCAATATCTTTCATCCTTGAAAGAAAAGGCTTTGATAGATGGTGGGTGGATTAGTAGCTGCATTTCCAACACTCATTTCTCTGTCTTTATCAATGGTAATCCCTAAGGCCGCATCAAAGCAACTAGAGGTCTTTGCTAGGGAGACCCTCTATCTCCTTCCATCTTTATCCTGGCTATGGATCTCCTCAACATTCTTATTTCTACCGAAGTTAGAGAGGGCAGAATCAGAGGCTTGTGTTGTGGCCAAGGATAAAAATGTCGATGTTAGTGTCGATGTCGATAAGTCAATTTTACGGAGATGTCGATGTCGATGGATATTTCGGGAAGTATCGATTTTAATGTCGATGATGAAATTTTTTATTTTTCAAAATAATTCATATACAACTCTATAATTATAAATATAAAATACACTTACTACAAATATAACATCAATAAATCCATATTTTTAGATAATTTTTTAATTATATATCAAATTTATTAAGTATTTTAATAAACCCACCTACTTGAATATTATTATTTTTAAATTTTAGTTAATAATCTTTCTATATTAATATTTAAATAAAAAAAAATCCGCCATTTTAATACCTCAAGCCCAAAATAGAAGCCCAACTCTATGGTCCCACCACTTTTACTTTTATATCAAAGAAACCTTAATTTTACAAAAAATAAGGAAGCTTTGCAGCTGCCCCTCTTTCTTTTCTCTCATTCTCTCGGTCTTTTTTCTAGATCCATGAATCTCCTTCCATCTAACTAATAAACAAGGAAAAAGCATTCATTTTTTAGCGACATCATGGCTATACCAACAACATCTCGGCGATATCAGCGACATCTTGCCGATTCCCAGGAAGAATGACTCTTCCCCCTCCTCATCGGTGTCGATACCTCCAGATTTCCGACACGTCGGCAACAATGACATTTTCGACCTTGGTTGTAACAATGTGGAGAATGGTCATCTCCTCTTTGGTGATGACATTCTACTTCTTTTCCCCGATGATGCTGTTTCCTTAGACCACATTCTAAATACAGTTTCTACCTTTTCCAACCACACATTTCTAAATATGATTCTTGGCAAAACTTCTCTTATGGGTATCATTATTGATTACGATGAGGTTCAAGCCAAGGCTACCCATTTTGGATGCTCGGCTAGCCACCTCCCAATTCCTTACTTTAGCCTGCCTATTGGTGGCAATCCAAAGCACCTCAGCTTTTGGACCTTCAATCATCGAGAGAATTGACCAAAAAAAACTTTCAAAATGGGCTAATTTCATATTCTCTAAAGGTGGCCGCCTAATCATATGATTGAAGCTTCTTTCTCCTCCCTTCCTACTTACTATCTTTCTCTCTTCAGAATCCCCCAAAAGGCTGTCGATGTTATTGGAAAAAAAAATAAGAGACTTCCTTTGGGCTTCTAAAGATATGAATGGGGGCAACCATTTGATTAATTGGACCAAAGTCAACAAATCTAAGCAACAAGGTGGTTTGGGATTTGGTAGCCTCAGTTAGAAAAATCAACCTTTGATTTCCAAGTATGGCCTTTCCAAAGGCAATTGGTTCACTAACAATCATAACATTAACTCCAAAAGCCCTTAGGCTTGGCAAGGACGAAAATGTCGCCAGTGTCGGCGACATGTCAGAAAAATGAGGACTTCAACACCAATAGGGGGGAGGGTCGTTTTTCCTTGGAGTCGGCGACATGTCACCGGAATCGCCGAGATGTCGCCGGTATCGTTGAGATGTTGCCGAAAAACTTGAGAGAGAGAGGAAGCTTGGAGAAGATGTACAAGCAGCAACTTTGGAGATGATGAGTTAAGAAATAAAAGAAGTAGGGCCTAGGGTTTCTTTTCAAATTATAAACCTGTAAATTGGGCTTTTCTTAAAGTGGGCCATTTTTTTTTTAAAAAGAAGTAAAGTGGGCCTGAATATTTTTAAAATTAGAAGGTGATAGGTACTTTTTTAATGAGATAGATGTATATTTTAAGTTTGAAATCTTATAATATAAAAAGATTGTTTTAAAAAAGAAATAAAATTAGGGGCAATTACTAAAATAATATATTTTTACATACTAATTACTGAAATGTCAGAACTTTTCAAAAATTACTCATGTCAGAACTTTTCAAAAATTACTCAAATAGCATAATTATAGTTCAATAATTTATTGAACTAAAAAAATTAAATTTTTTAACAAATTCATTGAAAGTAATAATAAAAAATGATCATAGTTCAATAAATGATTGAAGTTGAACTTAAAAAACCAAAAAAACAAACAAATTTGTTAGAAATACCTATGAATAATAGTTCAATAATTTATTGAATTATAGTTCAATAATTTATTGAATTATAATTATGCTATTTGAGTAGTTTTTGAAAAGTTCTGACATTTTAATAATTAGTATGCAGATTTATGCTATTTGAGACAAATTCTTATAAAATTGTAATATATAAAGATAATTTAGTCTTTTCTTTTGTAATCACTACTAAATTTGATATAAAATTTGAACAATTATATAAAAATATTGAGCTATTGATGTTTTTATTTGTATAAAATTATATTAGATAATTAAAAAAAAATCGACATCAACCTCGACACTTCTCGGAATATCTGTCGACAGTGACATCGACATTTCCGTAAAATTTACTTGTCGACACCGACATCGGCATGGACATTTTTATCCTTGGTCTTACCATTCTTCTAGTTTTTTTCACAAGCAAGTCTTTCTTTTCCGTTCCTCATCAACAATACTTCTCCCTATTCCTTTGAAGTTTTCGATCCATTTGGATTCCTGGTCTTCAACCTAAACTTCTCTTTTTTCCTTTGGACCTTTTATTTGGGGAAACCGGGTTGTTTTGCAATCTCACTGGCCTACTTTTTTTGCTGCTTCACATCTTTTTTTTCATTGTGATTTCACGGCCAGGCTTTGGTTCAACTTTTTTGCCAATTTGATTTGAGTTGGGTTCCTCCAAAGGAAACTCGTTACTTATTAGTTTGGGATGCTTTTGGGGCAACACCTCTACGTTAAGGAAAATGTTCTAGAAATGTGTGGTTTCTGCATTACTTTAGAGTATTTGAATGGAGTGAAATTCCCGGATATTCAATTCAAAGGCTAACTCTTGGCTACAAATTTGGAATTTGATCATTTTACGCATTTTTAGTTGGGAAGAGTTGTAAATTTGTCCGATTTTAATTTTCCTATACATTCCATGATCTATAAATGGAATTCTTTCATTTAGATTTCGTGTCATTTTTTTTTTGAAGAATTCACAACATATTTATTAATATAAAAGAATGTACAAGAGGTTGAGAGGACCTCTAACAGTAATTACACGGATAAAAAAGAGTTCCAAGGTAAGTACAACGAAGAAAAAGTTAAACCAAAATCTAAAAGAGCATAGTTTTTAGATCATAAGTAAAAGAAATACAAAAGGCGATCCCAAATATGATGATGCTCTCGAGCAATATTGTTGAAAATACGGTTGTTTCTCTCAAGCCAAATCACCCAAAACAAAGCCGCCACAACACAATCCCAAAAAATGCCCTTCCGATTGCTTCTTGAACCAAAAGGGGAGATGGAAAAGAGAGTGCGAATATCCAAAGGCATTACCCAGTAAATATCAAAATGACTCAAAATCCTGCTCCAAAGAACACCAGTAAAATCACAATGAATGAATAAATGATTAGTAGACTCATGATCCTTACCACAAAGACAACACCAATAAGGGGACAAACAACAAAACGGATTCTTTCTCTGCAAAACATCACAAGTGTTAATCTTCTCTAAAGCGGCAGATTTCGTGTCATTTTACTTTACTGTTTTTATGTTTCTTGAGGACTCCTCGTCCTCTTTATGTACTTTTCTTCTTTTGATTAATGAACCGACTCCCTTCGTGGCTCGCTGGCTGCATGGATTACTTGCTGTCCTGTAGGTCGCGGGTTTGAAGGATTGATGGTAATGACTTGATATAAACATGCACTTCTTTTGATTAATGAAGGTCATCTTTCCATAAAAAAAAACAGTTCAGACACTATTTCAATGTCTTATAGTGGCTCTTTCATTTGCTGAGATTTTACCATTAGTCTTTAATAGTTTTACTTTCTATTTTGATGCTTGACAGATCTCTAGAAATGCTTGTGGATGTTGATTTGGAAGTAGTAGGGATTTTGAGATTGCTCTTTGCTGCTGTACATCTGATGTTTCATAAAGCTGGTAATGACAATGAGATTTCAGCAGCTTCAAGGTAAAAGTCTTTTTTAAGTTCTCTCATCCTTGAAACTAACAAATTTGTACATATCACATAGAAGATCTTTATATTTTAGTTGTTTTCTCAACCTAAATTTAATTGTATGATCTACTTATTTTATTATTCGTCTAATTTGCTAAAATTTCTTTCTTCTCATGATTTGAATAGCTACCCTAGTGGGGAGCTCTTTAATCAGATTTGATTACATTTCAGTTTGCCCATGTTGGTCTTGTTTCTCTCATTTGCAAATAAACTTGATTGTATTTTCCTGAACTGTTGAACATTCATTTTCTATTTGTGCCGGCAGAGATTTGTTATATTATTTTGTGAGAATTCTATTTTTCCCCTAGAATTTGAACGCTAGTTAGGAACTTCAATAATCTGTTTTTTACCTATTACGCTGCCACTCTTTTCTGAGTTACTTTTTTATCATGTGTTCTCTTCGTTGTCGTTTTTACTAAAATTTGTACTTTTCATTATATAGCTAATACTAGTAGGTACTACTTACTAGTCAATGGAATGCTTGATGATTGAGGAGGTCGAATGCAGATTTGGTATAGATAGATGAGAGAGGTGGAGAGAAATAGGTCTTAGTTGGTTGTATAACACAAATCTTCTGAGTTTGTGATTGAGATTTTGGAATAAAGGTGTTGGGAATATGAATACCTTAATAGGATAAATTTTCCTTAGCCCAATAGGTTAGGCTTTTGGATCTAATGGTAATTTAACTTAGGATCAAAGCAAGACTTATGAGTTCAAACCTCCATTGTGTCATTTTTCTCCCATTTCATATTATTTGTTCACGTGTGGAGCCTTTGTTAAAAATTAAGCCGTTATGTGAGAGTGTTGGGATACCTTAATAGAGGAAATTTTCCTTAGCCTAATAGCTTAAGCTTTTGGGTCTATTGGTAATTTAAAAAAAGGTACAAATTGTGGAGAGAGGACGGTCCCGTTCTTTGGTGTTAGCTGTTGAGCTTGGTTGAGACTTGAATGGCATGTGTTAGAAATGGCTTGGAGGAAAACATCATATTCGGTTTAATAAGACTAATTCTTTAGGGAAGATGGTTATCTTCTGCCTTATATTTTCTTCCTGAGGTCCTCAAGCAAGATGGGTTGGTTTTCCAAGTTAGTTTTGAGCCATTCAAAGGCAAGAGGTCATTCACGGTTATACCAGCTAAAAGAAATTGAGACGGGTGGGTGGCGTTTAAGTTAAGATCAGAAGAATCTCTTTCCAAACCATGTTCTTGAGTGAAATCCTCATCATTTGCAAGGGGGAGAACCATGTATTGTTAAGGATGCTGAAGTTGAGAGTTTTATAAAACATAACAGAGAAGTTAGGTTAGGTTAGGGATTAAGGAAGAGGTAGATTTCTCCTTCAATTTTGCTCTGGCGGTGTTGGTGAGAAAGTAATCGTGTCGGGCCCAAGAAGTTGGATTAAATGAGGATTGGAAGTGCAGTTTGGCCCTCATCTTCATTTGGAGCCATTATGTGATAATATAGCAATGTACATTATTACTAGGATGTTTTGGACGTTATGTGTTGCAATCACGTATTCCCACTCATACATGTTTTATTTGTTATCAGAATTATGAAACTGCTTCCTATCTTTTTCTGTATTGTAATCATGGCCAATATCGTGATTTATTTGTTTGGGATATCTTTGGGACAAAAGTTTCTAAAAAGAGGGAGACTTTCTAGAATGTGTTGTTTCTGCCTTGCTTTGCAGTATTTGGATTAACTCTTGAATCTTTAATGGAAAAACTAATACTTGGTTGCACACTTTGGATTCTATTATTTTTCGCCCTTTTAGTTGTGCTAAAGTTGTAAATCCTTCCGATCTTAATTTTCTGGCACATTCCGTGTTCTATGAATGAAATTCTTTCATTTAGTTTTAACTTTTGCCTTTTGGCTTTTAGATACTTACATTGAGGACTTCTCATCTTTTTGTGTGTGTGTGTGTGTATTGTATCACTTTTCCTTTGATTAATGAAAGGGCATCATCCCAAGTTTATCTTTCTATTAAAAAATAAAAAATATACTATGAATGGACCAATTGGAATAAAAGCAAGTGGGAGTTTCTATTGATTGGTGCAAGTTTTATCTGTTCAAGAATATGTAGAAAGCTCTTTCTCATTGTCTCCCTCGTTTTAGTCATATTTTTTTTATCGAAAGATAAACTTTCATTAATTAATAGAAAAAATACAAAACAAAGAGGATAAGGAATCCTCAACAAAGTAAAAGTAAATAATTACACAATGGAATTTCACTTAGAGTTCATGGAATAAGAAGGAAAAGTAAAATCGTGGGGCTTTATAGATTTAGCCCAAGAGAAAGCATAAAATACAATTAAATCCCAAATATTGTACCATGTACAAAATTTATCTCCAAAGAGCCTCGAATTACGTTCAATCCAAACAATCCAGAAAAGAGCTGAAATTAGACTTATGGAACGACATTAGAACTTCTAGCTCCCTTTGGTGTACTCGTTCTAATTTATTTTGTAATTACAATTACTTCTATATCTTTGCCATTTGGAGCGCTTTTTTTTAATCTTCGTGGATGGGCTTTCTTTGGCCTTTTGTTTCTTCGTTGTACTTATCATGAAACTCATTTTTATTCGTCTAATTCTTTTAGAGGTCCTATGAATCTCTTGTACATTCTTTTATTTTAATAAAATTGTTGTGAATTCTTCTAAATAAAAAAGAAAAAAAAAGGTCCCAACATAACAAATCCAAAGATTTGCAGTAAAAGAAAGTTAGGGCTTTGAGGAACATTTTAGAGTCATATCAAGTTAGGGCATGAGTCTCACATTCATTTCTAGGAGGACCATTTGATTAGTAATAGCTTTCTTTGTACCTTTTCCCTAACCTAATCTTTCTTCTCAGATTGATGCTTATATTTTTTCAAAAAAAGAAAGATGCTTTTGTCAACTCCATTTTGTTAGTTGAAGCCGAAGGTGACTCTCCCTTAGTTTCCCACAAAATTCACTTTAGGAGACCCATCTTCTAATGAGTTTACTTTCTTTGTTATAAAAAGTTCATCTCATTCCTAATTCTACTAATAATTTCTCGTGGACTCTCGAGTCTTTTCGCACATGTTTTTTTTTATGAAAAGATAAATCTTTCATTATTCGAAAAAATAAATACAAGATAAAAAAAAAGTACGAGAAGTCCACTTAAGTAAAAAATGAAGCTAGAAACCAAAAAAAAGTGTTTCATCTTAAGTACATAGGGAAGATATTTTTACTTTATTTCTTTTTTTTTTTTTGAGGATTTCTCATCCTCTTGTATTTTTGTTTTAACCCTTATTGATTAATGAAAGTTTATCTTTCCATTAAAAAAAAAACTTAAGTACATAGGGAAGATATTTGGATTATTGATTCCTCTTTTTTTTTTTTTTTTTTTATCTTTCCCTCTTTTGTATCGTATTACTAATAATCGTTTTGTCACCATTTCCTCTCTTTTTAATTTGCAAACTAAGTCTTGGGATCTCTCTTTCTTTAGAAATTTTAAAGATGTGGAATTTTTGGAATTTTCATCTCTTCTTAGTCTTATTTCAAATATTTTTCCTTCTTCCTCTAATGATAGACTTTCTTGGATCCTTCATCCTTCAGGCTTTTTCACTTGCAAATCTTTCTTTTATTTTCTTTCCCTTTCTCTTCATTCGGTTAATTTCCCTTACAATTCAATTTGGTTTTCGGGTTTTCAACCCAAAATCCAATTTTTTCTTTGGACTTTTTATTTAGGTAAATTTGTTGCCCAATTCTTCTGTCTCCACATATTTGTTTTTTATGTTATAGAAGTTGTGAATCGGCTTCTCGCTTTTTCTTCATTGCAACTTCACGAGCAAACTTTGGTTCAAACTTTTTTCACAATTTGACTTTTGGGTTCCTCCAAATGATGCTAGGGATCTTTTCATTATGGACTTTTTCGGTTTGAAGATTGCAAAGAAGATTTTTTTTTAAATGTGCAGTGGCGGCTTTACTATGGACTATTTCGTTGAAACGCAATTCTCATTTCTCGGATTTTTTGGGGAGAATCCAAATCTTGGCATCTTTTATGGGATTCTTTTACTTCAAGAACTTTTTGTTGGGCCAAAATTGTAAATAGTATAGATTTTCTTATAAAAAAAATTGTAAATAGTATAGATTTTGATTTTTCTACCCATTCCATGTGTTCTATAAATTGAATTCTTTTATGTAATCTTTATTTTTCTTTTGATTTTTTTGGAGGATTCCTCATCCTCTTGTACACTTTCTTTCTATTTGATCAGTGAAAGTTCATCTTTTTTATTACCTCTAATAATTTGTAGTAGATTTCTAGAGACATTTGATTTTGGTGTTAGCCTGGCTTCAAGAAAAGGGTGTCGTGGCATGATGGATGTGAGGTGCTTGTCCACCCACTCTTTGGTAATAGAGGATGACTTATTTGGCAAGCGTCTTTCTTCTCTATTTTTTGGAATATCTGGTTAGAGAAAAATAGGAGAATCTTCAAAGGTGTAAAGAGGTCTTGTAAGGAGTCAATTATTAATTTTTAAAAAAAAAATTAATTATCTATTGTTTATGATTCTTACCAACTTGAGTGTGTTTTTGTAATTTTTGTGGGCTCATTTGCTTCGCTCGTTTTCTGGGTGGCCCCTTTGTGCTTTCATTTATCTTCATGAAAGCTGGTTTTTCATTAAAAAAAATTGAATACGTGATGACTCATGATGCTTTTGTTTTCCCATTAAATGGGAGACGCTCAAGATTGATTGTTTGCATGGTTGGATTGTTCAAAACTTTGTTTAAACTTCCAAGTTTTGGTATTTACCGAACTTGTTACCAACTTTGTCATTTTATGTTGATCAATTTAGATGGTTGGTGGCTGATAAAAAAATTGGAGTGGTGTTAAAAGTGCTCTAAATTATTTGTACAGACAAACAAAAATACGTACATGACATTTAACTTGCGTTAGCAATCATACTTCAAACTTCATTTTAGTTATTAAATCTCTTTTATAAAATAAAAAAGGGTGTACTTTAGAACTAACTTCATGGACGAGGGAAAATTTTGGGAGGAGGTTTTGGCGTTTAGTATTCTCTATGCCTCCATTTAGAGTGCTAATTGTAAATCTCTTTGTAATTATAATTCTTCTAGTATTGCTTCTAATTGGAAGGCTTTTTTTAACCCTTTGTAGGTCTCTTTTTGGCCTTTTCACACATTAATGAAAAGCAGTGTTTATTATTAAAAAAAAGAACTAACTTCAACTCCAATGTCAATTATAGGCTTCTTGCATTAGGCACTCGCTTTGCAACCACAATGATTCGTCGATATGGGATGGCTCAGTTCAAGAAAGATGCTGCTACATTCAATGGCTTTAGCGACATCCAAACAATTTCCATTCTTCCCCATTTTCCAATTAGAAAGCAAAATGAATTGGGGAATTCAAGAAAACTTCATGAGATGTCTCACTTTTTGGAGATAATAAGGAATCTTCAATGCCGTCTTAGTTCAAAATTTAAGAGGCCATGTCAGGACTCGGTATGTTATTTTTATAAAAAAAATATATTTATGTCATTTTATTAACTGCACTGTTAATAATTCTTGGAACTTACTCTTTCAAAAATAGTTATTTGAACTTATAATTGTTTAGGTGGAGGTTGGGGAGGCATTGGATTTAGAAGAAACAGATCTATCGCTAGATACACCTCAGCCTGTTTCTACAGATATAATACCACTCGGGACTGCAACTCAATATGAACTTTCTTTTCCTTCAAATGATTTGAACTCAAATATCATAGATGGTCTCGTTATTATGCCCATGGGTTCCAAAGCCCAATTGGATCTAGAAGATTTGAATGGGAACTCTGCTGTTGTACCACAAGGAGTCTTGGAAAAGAAATTTTTTCCATTGGAGAATCCAAAGGAGATGATCACACGTTGGAAGTCAGATAATTTGCCACTTAAAACTGTGGTTAAAGATGCTCTTCTCTCTGGCCGTCTCCCTTTGGCAGTTCTTCAACTACACATTAACCATTTAAAAGAATTGATTGGTGAGAAAGAACCTCATGATACGTTTACTGAAATTCGTGACATTGGAAGAGCTATTGCCTATGATCTCTTTTTAAAGGTAACAGGTTAATACTTTTTTCTGATTATTGTGTATGTCTTTTTGACATGTTTATGTGATATACAGGGTGAGATTGGGCTTGCCATTGCTACATTGCAAAGGCTTGGAGAGGATATTGAAGTTAGCCTCAAACAATTGTTTTATGGTACAATTAACAGATCTTTTCGAGTGCAAATTGCTGAAGAGATGAAAAAATATGGTTATTTGGGGCCATTTGACCAGAAGATGATGGATAGAATATCCCTTATTGAGGTATCAAGAACTTAAGCTTCATTTATTTTGATTGTATTGAAGTTAAATCACATTTTTTTTATATGAAACTAAAATCTGCTCTTTTTTTCTATTCTTTATAAATGGGGAACGGATTAGAGGCTCTACCCATGCAGTAATTTCTGGAAAACGTTTCTGAGCAGGCAAAGGGCAAACATGGAGTTTCCATCGAATAGTTCACCAGCTGGAAATGATTTGAGAACATTACAATTCAATTTAATCAACAATATCATCATTGATTGTGGTGAGGTTGATGGCGTTGTTTTAGGTTCCTGGACCAATGTGAATGAGAACTCTTCTGCTATGAACGCCACTGAAGATGATGCTCATGTGGGATATTGGGCTGCAGCTTCTATCTGGACAAACACCTGGGATCAACGAACGACTGATCGTGTAAGTGATATTTAATATCTGGGGTCTGAGCACCTGTTAAATGTGGAACTAATTCCCTCGAAACTTTTAATCTGCAACCGAATCCTTACTTGAAAATTCTTGTGGGTATATTGGTGCCTTGGTTTATTTTCTTTGATGACCTGCTCTTTTTTTTTTTTTTAATAAATAATAAATCAGACCATATTGATAAGTGAAAGAGTCCAAAAAAGTCAAAGAAAAGGATTACAAAAAAAAAAGCTTGCCAATTAGAAGCAATAGTAGAGGGGAATAGTTACAAAAAGAGTTAAAATTTGCACTCCAATTGGAGGCATTAAGGATTGACACTTCCCAGATTTCTTCCCACGACTTTTGCTTTTGTCCACAAAAATATTCTAGTTCGTTCAAGCCAAACGTTCCAACATACCGATTGAATAACATTATCCCACAAGGGTCTCTTTTGCCATGCAAATTAGAGCACCTAGGAGAGAATGATGCTACATTTAGGGTCTATATGCTCCACCCAGGGCATATTGAAAGTACTAAAGAGAGAACTCCAAATGTTTCTTGAGAACCTACAATGAAACAAGATGTGCTTTTACAGAGGTTACACCAATTGGGTTGAAGATAAATCCAAGATTTCCTAGCTTGCGTCTTTTGACTAGGGTTGATCCCATCATTACAAACAAGCCACAAGAACACCTTAACCTTTTTAGGGTGCTTTTCTTTTGATTAAGATAAAGGGGAATCATTAAGGTCACTACTAGTAGTATTCCAAAGTATATTGAGAGCTGATTTGCATGAGAACCCTTTGTTCTTTTCGGGATTCCATAATCTAATGTCCTCTCTCTCACTAATTTGAATCGGATTGAGAAGAGCTATAAGGTTAATCCACTCCTCCACCCCATTGTCATTCAAGTTTTCCAAATCCAGCATCCAAGATCTTGAAGAAGTATCCCATAAGCTGCTTACAATCTTTTTATTTTTTAAAATAGGAAGGTAAACTTTCATTAATCAAGGAAAAGTAATTACAAATACAAGAGGATGAGATATCCTCGAAAACACAAAAGTGCTTGAAATAAAGACTAAAGAAAAGAATTCCATTTATAGGACATGAGATGAGAATGGAAATCAAAATCTACAATATTGACACCCAACTAAAAGTTCTAGAAACAATGGACTCTCATCAGTGAGACCAAGAGATGGAAACCCCCATGAAAATCCGTGAGTTTCGTTCTACCATGCACACCAAAACAAAGCAGCCACGGCACAACTCCAAAATGATCTTCTTTTCTAACCACACTCCACAATAAAGACTTCATGTTCTTTTGTCTAGTGATGTTGAATAAATTAGGAAACTTGGAAGCAAGGGGAACTTCGAGGATCCAACTGTGTTCCCAAAACTTGATTTTATCACCTTTACCAACAGTATAAGAACTTTTTTTTTAATCAATAATGTCACTCAGCTTATGAATATGCTTCCAAGGACTCTGTTGATGTAATTTGCCTTGATTTTAGAGGACCAACCCAACTTCTTGATACCATGGATACCAACAACCACTTTATGCCACAAGGCTTGCAACATATGAGCTTTCAAGGGAAAAAGCCAAAGCCACTATAGCAGGACTCTTAAATAAAAAAGTCGATGTCGACATGTTAATGGGCATCATTTCTTTTATAGAATTTGAATAAAAGCTAGACCCCGTTTCTTTAAGGGAGGAGGAATTTTATAATATAAATTATTTTAACATTTTTAAAGCTATTCACACCATTCTCCCTCACATGAGGGTTTGGATATTATTAAAGCCGGACATGTGAACTATTAATATAAAGTGGGAGCAAATAATATAAGAGAGGTTTGAACTCAACACCCGTTATTCTGATACCAAGTTATCACTTCTAGACCCAAAAACTTTAACTTTTTAAGCTAATAAAAATTGATCTTTTTCCAAGTATTCTCAATATAGGGAGATACTGATTCTTGGTCTAATTAAAAGTACTTTTGATTCTTGGTTCCGTTAAAGCATTTTTTTTAATAATTACCAAATTTACTATAAATGATTTATTTAAAAGCAAGTGCCTTTTGAAGTGCTTCCTGGCCAAGCTCTTGGGGCCAAAAAAATAGTTTCTTTGATATCTGTGAGTGTCTAGGTCATCTTGCGTGGAGCTCGACTACACACGATCCTACAACTCTTGGCGTTGGGAAATTCATAGGATAATATATTAGGTAGGCGGCCATATATGGTTTGAACCCATGATCTTAATGCTTCAAGGAAAGCCCATTGGCCAATGGGCCAACTCATGGTTGGTTATGGCCAAACACAATTATTCACGACTTTTTCAAAAAACACTTTTTACATTTCTCAAAAGTACTTCTGAATTAGCAAATATAATAATTGATGTGAGATTAAGTGCTTTTGGTCCTCGCAAGGGCACTCCAAACACACCAAAAGTTTTCTAGTGCGTCTCTTTCTCTCCCATTCATTTTTCTTCCCTTCTATAGGGTGACATTGATCTACTTTTTTCTCTCTGGCTTCCAGTTATGTTTGATGGGAGATATAATTAATCAATTTTGACATCCTTCTATGGACAGATATTGCTGGATCAATCTTTGTGTATTGGGATTCATGTGACATGGGAATCTCAACTTGATTACCACATATGCCATGATAACAGGGATGAAGTGTCAAAACTTCTGGATCTGATTCCCGTAACTAATTTGTTAGATGGAAGCCTCCAAGTAAGTTTAGATGGTCTACAGTCAGGTTCAGCAGTTGGGTACAATAGAGAATCTTCTTTTTACAGCAATTACTTATACCCTCTTGAAGAATTGGATGCCGTTTGCTTGTATATTCCCAATGTTAAAACTTTCAGGTTCTCATCAAATATTATGTGCTCCAAATGGTTGAGAATGCTCATAGAGGAGAAGCTTGCAAGGAAGTTTGTATTTCTGAAGGAATATTGGGAAGGTACAGTGGAGTTGGTTCCGCTTCTTGCCCGTTCTGGTTTCATTACCAGCAGGCTTGAGATCGTTACTGTGGATGATCACATCAGCAGTTTAGTTGATTCAAGATCCTCAAACATGGGTGGATCATTTTATGTAGATTCTGTGCAAGGATTATATAAAATTTTCATACATCACTGTTCACAGCGTAACTTACCGTTTCTTCTTGACCTTTATCTGGACCATCAGAAATTGGTCGTTGATAAAAATTCAATGGGTTCTCTGCTGGACGCTGCAGTAAGTACCAACAAATTCAGTGAATGTGACATTATTATTGGTATATATGCTGATTGTATTTTACTTTTGCATTCATCATTCATCATTCTTCTATTGCTTTTTGTTTAAGCATGATTTATTCATTTCGTCTGTGACTGTGTTATAAGGAAGATGTTAGATGCCTAAGAAGCTTATACGAGTGAAGGAGTTTGTTAGAATGTGGGGTAAGTTTTTTGCAACGATAGAAAGTTTGTTAGAATATGTGTCGTTTATTAGCTGTGAAGTTGAAAGGGGGTGGTGTTAGAAATTATGATTGGATGACCATCTCCAACATATGGAAGAAATTGAACTCCAATAGACACTTTTTTCTTCCAAGTTTTTTAGCAGTCTCTGTATAATGCATATTGGAAACATTGACATTACTGGTTACTTGTGTATAATAGCCACTCTTTTAAACCATCTTCATGACTTCTATTATCTATATTAATATCAATCTTGGTTACACTGCTAATCTTGGTAGCTATGTATAAGCAAGGTTTAAAAAGTCGATGAAGTCGCCGACATTGTCGGCGACTTATCGGTTGTCGGGGGTATCCGACAACGATATGGGGGGGAAGAGTCGTTCTTCCCCCTATCGGCGACATGTCGTCGACAACCCTAAAAAGTCGACGACATGTCGTTTTTTTCAACAAGTCGCTGATATGTCGTCAACAGTATAGCTTGAAGAAAAGCGTTTACCTTGCGAAATTCTAGAATATTCCAATTTTAAAAAAGCCTGTAACAGTATAGCTTCACCTTCTCCTTCCTACGCAAGTCGCATCACAAGGCAGCACAACCAGGAAGCTGCTGCTTCTTCCTTCGCATCATTTCTTCTTTAGAAAGCTTCGTCGTCTTCATTTTTAATTCTTCCAATCTTCAGTCTTCCTTCGATCTTCTGCTTCAATCAATTTCACCCCCTCTCTCTCTCAAACCAGTCAACTTTTTTTATTTGTTTTGAGTCAGTCTTATTCGTATTTTACATTTTCTAGAGCATTAAGTGCTAATGTCAATGATAGCACAGCAGGTTCTAGAATTTTGACGTGGCTGTATTCCTCAGTAGTCAAAGTACAGGTGTTGTTTTTTATGAAGTTAAATATTTTTTTTATAGGAAGTTTACTTTAAATCACTTTTAAAAGAAAAAAAAAGTTAAATACTATATGATAACTAGTTTTTATTATAATTATATTTATTTTCTTTGCTTTTTCTTAATTTTTAAGCCAATTTTTATTACATATATAAATTATTATGGATATTATTATTATTTTAATTACGATTATGATTTAAATATAATAGTTTGGTTAGTATTTCATGTCTCAAATATTGAATATTTATTTATTTTCTATAAATTATTGTTATATATATAATTAAATAATTAATTTATTAAGAGCGCCTCGCTTCACTCAGGCAACACCTTTTTGTCGCTTCTCGCCTTTAAGGCAATCAAGGATTTGTCGCCTTGATGTGTGTCTTGCGCTTTGAAAACACCGGGTAGGCCATAAGGTTAGTTGAGCTTTTTATTGGGCTTGTAATGTATACTTTCAAGTTAGTTATAGTTTTAACTTTATAATCAAAGTATAAGTATTCATTTTTTATTAAGTTAATTTCTTATTAAAAAAATATTTCAAATTCTTTAATCATTTTAAAAAAAGTTAAATACTTTGATGACCTTTTTTTTTTTAATTATTTAAGCTAATTATTATTATTATTAGGTTTTTTTTTAAACACATTATTAGGTTTTTTTTTGTATATAAAGGTTTTTTTTACCTTTTTTTTTAGTAAACAAGGTCTAAATATGATTGGAATTATTAGATGTTCATGTAATGTAATTATTAATTGTTCTTTTTTAAATAATATTAATGGCTCTATCATTTATAAAAATGTTATTTTGCGCCTAAATTTTGATATTTTGTACCACTAATGTCCATATATATGTGTATTTTATTGATATAACTACTTAGAATTATGGTTTAATGTTTAATTAAGCTCTAATAAAAGTTTCATCCACAAATTCATACTATTTCTATAGTTATCCGTGATATCCGTGATTTTTCCGGAATATCCGTCGACATCGACATCGACAACCGACATGTCCGTAAAATTGAGATATCGACATCGACATCGACATCGACATTTTCAACCTTGTGTATAAGATATGTCAAAAGGGAGATTTTTATGTGGAAAGATTTCTCATGTGAGTTAAAGTAAACTCCATCTATGATTGATTAAAAGTAAACTCTCTGTGGAAGTTTATAATCCGCAATTAGTATGGAACTGTTGGCCTTGGGTGGCTCCTGAGAATTAATGTTCTTTGCTCTTTGTTCTGGTGGTATGCCTGTGTAGGGAGATTGTCAATGGGCAAGATGGTTACTTTTGTCCAGAATCAAGGGCTGTGAATTTGAAGCATCATTTTCTAATGCTCGCTCAATAATGTCACAAAATGTAGTTCATGACACTAACCTAAGTGTTCGGGATATTGATGAAATTATTTGTACTGTTGACGACATTGCTGAAGGAGGGGGTGAAATGGCAGCCCTAGCAACTCTATTGTATGCTCCTTCCCCAATACAAGGTTGTTTGAGTAGCAGTGGTGTGAATAGACGTAGTAGCTCATCAGCCCAATGTACTATTGAAAATCTTAGGCCAATCCTCCAACGGTTCCCTACATTGTGTCGTGCCCTAGTTACATCAGCTTTCCGACAAGACACAGCTAGCAGCTTTTTCGGTTCTACATTGAAGAATGGTTACTTCCCTTTTCTCCCTTTTGAATTTCTTTTCTGTAGCTCTATACTTTTGGCTTTATTATGATTTTTGAAATATTACTCTCTCTCTCTCTCTCTCTCTCTCCCTTTTTAAGATACTTGATACTTATACGGAAATGGACTTTTTTTTTGTTTATATATATATATATCTTTATCTTGTGGTTGTACAATTGGTGTTAAAGTGCTTACAATTTATAAGTTCTGCATTACAGCTTTATCAGAATACCTACACTGGCGTGACAGCATCTTTTTTTCTGCTGGGCGTGATACTTCGCTTCTGCATATGCTACCCTGCTGGTTTCCCAAGGCTGTGAGGAGATTGATTCAGCTCTTTGTCGAGGTATCCTTTGTTACTGTTCATATTGCTGTATTGTCAGTCCAAAAAGGGATGTCACGTGCATGAATATCACAATCCTTTTTTCCCCCTAAATTTTGTAACATCCCAAAATTTTCAACTATAGGCTAGATAAGTAAAGCAAAAATATTACACATGCTAACATAACGCTTGTTATTTAAACTATTCAAAATGGGCAGACTTTTTAAGTGGAATAAAATTCTGAAAAAATTGTGAAAACTCTAGTCCATTCGGTTATTAAGTAGAGTTAGCCCGCCCCTTTTAGTTGAGAATTTCAAAAGACGCTCAATTGGTTATTGAAAAAAAATTCCAAAAAGGATTTTAAAGTGGAGTAAAATTCTGATTTCTAGAGGTGTAGCTTGTAGGCTAACTCTAGTCCAATGGGTTCTTAACAGTCTCCCTATTAATTTATCTCTTAGTTTTTAAGGCCTCTATTAATATCACTAGATACTAATAGTATTATAGGTTGCTCAGGGATTTCTTTTCGAATAGAGTGGATAATTCTGGCTGCCTTACCTTTGGGAGGATATTCCTTTACTTGCTGATCTTGGATGCTTGGCTTTTGGGGTAACTACTAAAAAGAATTTAGCCTTGTTACTAACTTACTATATAGTGGTTATGGAGTTTACCTCATGAACGCCTTTCTCCATGGCATCAAGTAGTGGTTGGGGTACATGGTAAGTTATAGGTTGAATAACGGTTGGTCTTCTATGGCTCAACACGGTTGCACCAACCAAGGCCCATGGAAAGAATTTCTTAATTGTTTAGTATAATGGAAGAAAACACTTCTTCAAAGGTTGGGTAAAGGGGAAGAAAGTGGGAGTAGAGTTGATAATTCCAATATGCTTATTTGGAATGGGAATTACTCAAAGAAAATTAAAGTCTTTTTGTGGTTAGTTTTAAATGACGGCATCAACTCTAATTACAAAATCCAAAAGAGAAAGCCTTGGATAGCTCTCCAACCTAACTGGTGTTGTCTTTGTAAAAGACGAAATGAAACTGCCGAGCATATTATCTTTGAGTGTAGTTTCTCTAAAAATATTTGGGATAAGCTTCAAATGAGTTGGGTGTTTCATTCAAATCCCAAGGAGAATATCTTTGCTCTTTTAGGTGGCTCCATGCTTTTTGATAAACAAAAGATTTTATGGGAGAATGGGGTGAGATCAATAGCTTGGAATATTTGGCTTGAAAGAAACAAAAGAATTTTCTTGGACAAGGAGAAGCTTTGGGAGGAGGTTTGGGAGTTTAGTATTCTCAATACCTCTATTTGGAGTGCTAATTGTATTTCTTTTTGTAATTATAGTCCTTCTATTATTGCCTCTAAGTGGAAGGCTTTTTTTAACCTCTTTTAGGCCTCTTTTTGGCTTTTTCAAACATCAATGAAAAGCAGTGTTTATTATAAAAAAAAAGGGGACAAGTCATTTTGGGACAGTATTTATTAGTCGATAATTTTCCTAGATTTAGAATCAATTTCCACGCTAGTTCCTCCAAAGGTGGCTTCAGATTTGCTTTGTTGGGAGTTTTTGTCGGTACTTGCTTCAAAGAGTAAAAAAATTCTTTGGATTTGTGCCATTTTTGCTCTCTTTTGTGGACAGTTTGGATTGAGCGAAATACTAGAGTTTTTTAAAAATAAATATGCTTCTATTGATAATATTTGGGATCTAGTTGTTTTTTGCAGTTTCTCTTGGACTAAATCTATAATGCCCTTTGATTTTACTTTTCCTTCCTATTCCATGAACATCAAATGGAACTCAATTTTGTAATTTTTGTAACCTTGAGGACTCCTCATCCTCTTTTTATTTTTTCTTCTATGAATGAAAGTTTCATCTTTCTATTAAAAAAAATTATAAAATTGAAACTTTTATCTATTTTCATCACTTCTATTCTATCCTATTGATAATGTTAAAAGGACTCAAGAAGACTAGTGAGCTTGATGATCTCATTGTCTTTGAGATTCTGAAGAAAAATAAGATCCCAAGAATTATGCAAAGAGTAAAAAAAATGAGGAAACAGGGGCGAGGCGATTAAACGAGATACAGTAATAATGGGGAATAAAGAAGCAAGAGTGAGAATTGTTGATCCAAGTATCTTCCCAATAACGAATGTTAGAACCATTTCCCAAAGTAATTTTTATCCGATGAAAGAAAGTATGAGCAATTTTAGATATGGATTTTCAAGAAGTATGAAAAGAGTCAAAATTTACACAAAGAGTTCCAATCAAAATAAAAAGACCCATACTTTCAATAAAAGAAACGCATAAGGAATTTGGTTCATGAAAAAGCCTCCAAATCCATCTGCCAAGAAAAGCGACATTTTTCAAAACAATATTGCCAATAACCAAACCACCCCAAGATTTTGGCCTGCAAACCATTTTCCAATTTATTGATCATTGAAAAGTACGAAAGAGGTAGAAAGCCACTAGGGTGCAATGGTCACAACCCCTATAGTTGGGGACTTTACCCTTGAAAGTCCGGGGACTTACATTTTTAAAATCATAGTGCTGGTACTTTGTTTGTTTAACATTTTGCACATGCTATTGCAGGGTCCTCTGGGATGGCAATCACTCTCTGGTTTGCCGACAGGAGAGGCATTATGGCAGAGGGATGTTTATTTTTTTACGAATGATGATGAAAATATTGAAATCAGCCCAATTTCATGGGAAGCAACCATTCAGAAACACATTGAAGATGAACTATATGATTCTTCTCTTGAGGTATGTCCAGCTTTAGGATAGATGTGATATTTTTTTTAAATCTTCTTAGCAACTAAACAGCTGGTAAAATTTTCCTTAATTTTTGAATCCATCTGCATGTCATAGCCATTTCCTGTAAAAGATTGGGGTAACCTTGTAAGTTTCATATACTTTTAAGTTTCTTGGGTTTTTATTTAATTCATTTTGTAACTTCTTCTATCATGAAATAACTCTGTTTCTTATGCATATTATTTTTAGGTAGTTGTGAGTTAGTAATTATTTTATTTACTATCTATTCCAAAATATATCCTTTATGAGGGGATATGAGAGCTTGCTTTCATAAGGTATGGTTACCTTCTAGAGATATAGAATAGACGACTGATGTTATGTTTAATTATACAGAAAATTATCTGAAATGGAAGCTTTTAGATATTTATTTTCATTTATGTCACTACTATTAATTATTTACTTAAATAGCATTCACTAATTTATTGAACTAGTTTAATAATTTAGTGAACTATAAGCAATATGCTATTTTAATGGCATGGTGTATAACTAAGGATAAAAATGTCGGTGTCGGTATCGACAAGTCAATTTTACGGAAATGTCGATGTTTTGGGAAGTGTCAAGGTTGATGTCAATTTTTTTTTTATTATCTAATATAATTTTAAGCAAATAAAAACATCAATGGTTCAATATTTTTATATAATTGTTCAAATTTGATATTAAATTAATAGTGATTACAAAAGAAAAGACTAAATTACCTTTATATACTATAATTTTATTTATTTTTTTAAAAATCTTTTGATATTAAAAGTTTTTAAACTTAAAATATCCATCTAACTCATTAGAAAAATACCTATCTAACTTCTAATTTAAAAAATATCCAGGCCCACTCTTTTTATAATAAAAAAAAAAAACAAGCCCACTTTCAGCAAAGCCCAATTTCCAGGTTCTGATTTGGAAAGAAAAAAAACACCCTAACCTACTTCTTTTATTTCCTAACTCATATCTTCTAAGCTGACGTGTCCCATCTTCTCCAAGCTACCTCTCTCTCTCAAAATTTTATGGCAACATCCCGAAGATATGGGCGACATTTCGGCGACATGTCGCTGACTCCAAGGAAAAACAACTCTTCCCCCCTTATCGATGTCGGAATCCTCATATTTCCGACATGTCGCTGTTGGCGACATTTTCATCCTTGTGTATAACCAATTTAATAAATGAAAGTTTTAGTTCTTGAAAACTCATTTAGATGACCATTATTCAACCTAAAATAAAAGTTAACATAGTAAATATTAAAAGTGAACTAGAAGCAATATGCTATTTTTGTAAATTTTGTCATTAAATGATACATTTTTTAGTCTTAGGTGGATTGGGTATTGGTAATCTTGAATTAAAAAATTTGGCTTTGCTTGGAAAATGGATTTGGCGTTTTTCCTCTTAATCAAATTCTTTTTGGGCTTCTTTCATTAAAAGTAAGTTTGGATCTTTTAGTTTCGATCGGAACTCTTTGATTGTAAATTTGGGACACTTCGTAGCCCTTGGAAATCAATTTCAAAATGTGTCCCCTCGTTCTCTAAGGGTGCAAAGATTATTCTTGGTAATAGACTTCATATTCGCTTTTGGGAAGATATTTAGATTTTTTTATTCCCCTTTCTCTAATTCTTTTCCTCTTCTTTATCGTATCACTAAAAATCGCATTGCCACCATTTCCTCCCTCTTTAATTTGCATTCTAAGTCTTGGGATCTCTCTTTCTTTAGAAATTTTAAAGATGAGGAATTTCTGGAATTTACTTCTCTTCTTAGTCTTATTTCTCATATTTTCCCCTCTACCTCCAATGATCATATTTCTTTGTCCCTTCATCCTTCTTGTTCTTTTACTTGCAAATCTTTCTTTTCTTTTCTTTCTCATTTTATTCTCTCGGATTCTTTCCCTTATAATTCTATTTGGTTTTCGGGTTTTCAACCCAAAATTCAATTCTTTCTTTAGACTTTATATTTGGGGAAACTTGTTACTGGGGATGTTTTGCAATCACGTTTGTTCTCTTCCTACTTGTCTCCACATATTTGTTTTTTGTGTTATAAGAGTTGTGAATCAGTTTCTCACCTTTTTCTTCATTGTAATTACACAAGCAAACTTTGGTTCAAACTTCTTTCACAATTTGACTTGAGTTGGGTTCCTCCAAAGGATGCTAGGGATCTTTTGATTATGGATCTTTTTTTTCAGAGAATTCACAAAAAAGAAGACTTTTTTTCAAACGTGCAGTGGCTGCTTTATTGTGGACTGTTTGGTGGGAACGTAACTCTCGGCTTTTTATGGAAGAATCCAAATCTTGGTTTCTCTTATGGGATTCTTTTGTTTCAAGAACTTTTAGTTGGGCTAAAGTGGTAAATAGTTTAGATTTTGATTTTTCTTCACATTCCATGTTTTATAAATGGAATTCTTTTTTGTAATTTTATTTATTTTTCTTTATTTTTGTTTTTTTGGAGGATTTCTCATCCTCTTGTAATTTTTTTATCCCTTATTGATTACTGAAAGTTTAACTTTCCATAAAAAAAATGATACATTTTTTAAGTCATATTGTTTGTTTGTATGGTATATTTTTGCATGTTACATCTAGATTATTAGTAGACCAATTTGATGTTCGTGGGTGCAAATCTTTGATGAATGTTCATCACGAAAGGTATAAACCGCCCGACTCATACATCATAATCATATAAAATGTCTTAGGTCTCCCATTTACAGTTTGTGAATGACTTTTTGATGTTTTCTTCTGGGAAAGAGACCTCATTCCAATACTTCTTGGATATCATCCAGATGTTTGAATGGAGCTTTGGACTGACGATATCTAAATGCTCTATCTCAGGCTTGAATATGGAGGATGAAAAGTTGCAAGCTTTTGCTGATAAAGTTGGTTGCCTCATTGTCCCCCTTCCACTGAATTAATTGGGGTTGCCACATGGAAATAACCCAAAACTCAAGACATTCTAGGAGCCCGTGTTAGAGAAATTTAAGAAAATATTGACCTCTTGAAAAAAAGGTCACTTCTCTAAAGGGAGGAGGTAGGTTGACCCTTATTCGGTCTGTTTTTAGTGGCATCCTTACCTAGTACATGTCCATCATCTTTAGTATGCCTCTAAACGTAAAAGAGAGTCTTGAGAAGATTATGAGGAACTTTCTTTGGGAAGGTTCCGGTAAAGGTGGTGGTTCCCACTTGGTCAATTGGAAAATGACTACAACATTTGCTGAGGTGGGAGGGTTAGGAATTGGAAATTTGGATACGAAAATACAATCGTACTAGCTTAGTGGCTTTGGCGCTTTCCTATTGAAATTCCGAGCTTATAGTATCGGTTGGTTAAAAGTAGACATGGTAGACTGGCAATTTGGCTACTGCGCGGTTATGTGGGAAATTGGGTTGGAAAGAAATAGGAGGATATTACTTGATGAGTTTCGTTTCTCTGATTAGGTTTGGGATTTTGCACATGTTAATGCCTCTTTTTGGGTGTCTACGATAATTTTTTTTTTAGTTACCGCTTATTTTGATTACTAACAATTGGGCCCCATACTTGTAATTAGGTGGCGGCCGAGGCGATGGGTTGTAAGTATTTTGATTTAATTTTGATGTATATGGTGGGGTATAGGTTCTTTTAGTTTTACTTTGTATATATTTATTCTCATCTTTCATGATATCAATGAAATGGGATAATGAGCTATCTTTTAAAAAAATATATATACATATCTTAGGTGTCTTACCAGTCTTGTTATTTACTTTTTCATTTTATTATCTCTAGTAATGTACGTTGCTGCGTCCTTCTCCCGTTTTCCATCACTATTTAATTATCAGTCATTAGTAGTTTCATTATACTTTATTCTTAGCCCATCATTTTTATTGTCTTTAGGAGACTGGACTTGGGCTTGAGCACCATTTGCATCGTGGACGTGCATTTTCTGCTTTTAACCGTCTTCTTGCTACCAGAGTTCAGAAACTAAAATCAGAAACGCAGCCTGGTTCAGCACATGGACAATCAAATATTCAGTTAGATCTGCAGACACTTTTTGCTCCACTGACGCCCGGGGAAGAGACTCTTCTTTCATCTGTAAGGATATATTCATTCATTTTTTCTTTTTAAGGAAACAAACTTTTAATAAGAAATTAACACAAGCATTAAAAGGATATGATATACGTATACCCTCTTAAATAATTGTTCAAACTAAAAAAAAACATCATATCTATTTATTTTTATTTTTTTGAGAGGATGAGATATCCTTAAAAACATGAAATTGCTAAAAATTAAGACAAAGGAAAAGAATTTCATTTATTGAAAACATGGAATGAATAGGAAACTCAAAATCTACAATATTTACAATTTTGGCCAACTAAAAATTCTAGAAACAATGGAAGGAAGGTTTATTTTTACATATCAATCAATACTAGACATGGAGGAAGGGTTTCATATCCATCAATTACTAGCCATTTTACCACTTTCTTTTTTTTATACAATTATTACAATTATCTTCTTAAACTTTCTATACACATTTTTTCCTTTTTTATGTTACCAAACTTCAAAGTCAATTTTTGTTTCCATATTGAGCTCTATCCGAAGCACCTTCAATCATTGAAATTTCTTCTAAGAGACAGATCCCAACTATTCAAGGCAATAGTTCTTTGATCCCTCATGTGGAGTTCGCCTTGATAATAATCAAAAGATAAAGACTTTGGACTCAAATAATTCAAATCAAGTTTCTACATCCTTTCGAAATTCTGGCTGATTTTGATTCTATTTGTCAAAAAGAACATATTTCTTGGAAGTAAACGGTCAAACCAAAATGGTTCATGGATTGAGAGAATAATTACAAACTTTTTCACAGGATTGCTAATTCAAGAAAAAATAAAAAATGGATGGGTCTGTATTAGAAAATCAACGGGATATCGATTGTGAAGTGATTAATCATTTCCAATATTTATACTCGTCCTTGGTCAAATGATCCTTTTCTCTTGATGGTATTGATTGAGCTCTTATTCCTTGTCAGGAGGAAATAAGAAATGTTGTTTTTGCTTGTGATGGACACAAATCTCCTGATCCGAATGGTTTTTCAATGGAATTTTTCTAAAAAAAATGTTGGAATTTGATCAAAGTTGATCCTAAGTTTCACAAGAATGGGGTTATAAATATGCATACTTGTGAGATCTAGTGCCAAAAATTTAGCTGATTTTAGATCCATTATCCCCGTTGTAATTGCAACTAGTCTTTATAAGATCATAACCAATGTCCTAGCTTGTTGACTTTAATCTATTATGGAGCTTACCATTTCAAAAAGCTGATTATCTGATTTTATACATCGCTTTTTGTATATGGTAGGAAAATCTTAGATTCTGTCTTCATAGCTAATGAGGCTATTGGTGATTATGTGACGACCAGGAGAGAAGGTCTTGTTTTTTATATCAACTTTGAAAAAGCTTTTGATCATGTCGAATGTGGTTTCTTAGACTTCAGATCTTCTTTCTAAGGTTTTTGGGATTAAGTGGAGAAATTGTATTAAAGGTCGTCTTTAGTCCTCAAAATTTTAATTCTTGTAAATGGTTGTCCTAAGGGGTTTATCAAAGCTTCTTAGAAGGTGACCTCCTTTCACCTTTTCTCTACAATTTGGTAAGCGATGTGTTGGCTAGATTGAAGAGAAAGGGTGAAAGGAGGTCACCTTCCGCATTGGTAAGAAAAAAATGGTTTTATCCCAACTTCAATTTGTGGATGATACCATTTTTTTCATTACTCGTAATGATTCCTTTGTTTCAACTCTTCTTAGTTTGATTAAGTTTTTTGGCGTCTCATTTGATTTGAAAATCAATCTTGCTAAAAGCTCCATATTGGGCAGTAATGTTGATGACTCTAGGGTTTTATCTTTAGCAAACTCGATTGGTTGTTTGCATGGGAAATGGCCTATCAAGTATCTAGCTCTTCCACATGGGGTAAACCTTCATCTATTTCCAGAAAGTCTTCCTTAACTTAGAAGCCTTAGCCCCAAAAACATCCCAAATAAAAAATGATTTTTAAACGATGTGAGTGTGTTTGCAAGTGTCTTAAATCACAAGGGTATTATTATTAGTTATAAATCTTCCTTACCCGTTGGTTTATACAGTGTGCAATCTAACATGAGATACTTTATGGTTTTGTCTTCTCAAATTAATTATGCAGAGTTTGACTGTTTTAATTAAGCGTGTTAAAGTTTCTCCTAACTTGATGTCAGATCATGCCACTTGCCATTACACATTTTGAGAACTCTGTGTTAGTTGCTTCATGTGCTTTTCTCCTACAACTTTGTGGTTTATCGGCCAGTATGCTCCGCATAGATGTGGCAGCCTTAAGACGAATATCTACCTTTTACAAATCTGGAAAATCCTTTGAGAATTTTAGACAACTTTCACGTAAGGGGTCTGCTTTCCATCCAGTACCCTTAGAATCTGATAAAATAGAAGCTCTTGCTCGAGCTTTGGCTGATGAGTATCTGCACCAAGAAAGTTCAAGTGTTAATAAGACGAAGGGCACTTCTTATTCAGCATCACAGAAACGTTGTCCGCAGGTGCTCTTGTTTGTCTTACAGTATTTAGAAGAGGCCAGTCTTCCACAGGTGGTTGATGGAAATTCTTGTGGGTCTTGGCTATTAAGCGGTAAAGGTGATGGGACTGAGTTAAGAAATCAACAAAAAGACGCAAGCCGTTACTGGAATTTGGTTACACTCTTTTGTCGGATGCATAATCTTACCTTAAGCACAAAGTACCTTGCTTTGTTGGCAAGAGACAATGACTGGGTACTGTACTTGTCTTTTTTTAGTACTGACCTAATTTTCTCAACTATGAAGATCAATATTCTGATTTCATATGTTCTGATGTTATCTCTTGAAAGGTTGGATTTTTATCTGAAGCTCATGTTGGTGGATACCCTTTTGACACAGTTATCAAAGTTGTAAGTTTTATACTAAAATTATTTTATGCAGCTCCTTACGTAAAACTCTTATCTTTATGATCCGTATTTCTTCCTCTGTTTTTTAGGCATCAAAAGAGTTCAGTGATCCACGTCTCAAAAGCCATATATCAACTGTTCTCAAGGGGATGCAATCTAGGAAAAACCATGGCTCTTCATCATATTCTGACACTGAGGACAAAAGAAATCAAGATTCATTTTTTGATGAAAGTACATGTATTCCAGTTGAACTCTTCACAACTTTAGCTGAATGCGAGAAGGAACAAAATCCTGGAAAGGCTCTCTTAATTAAGGCTGAGGAGTTATCCTGGTCAATTTTGGCAATGGTTGCTTCATGCTTCCCAGATGTTTCTCCATTGTCTTGTCTCACTGTTTGGCTTGAAATTACTGCAGCAAGGTTACAGCCAATGATTCCTTTATAAATAAAGTTTATATAGAGCTTTGATGCCAAGTAGTTCATTTTATAGAGTTTATGCAATTTATATTTATATTTTTTTCTGACCTTACTCTATTCATTTGTTCCTACACTTATCCACAGTTCACACAAACAGCATATTTGCAAATACAAACTGAATATCTTGAATTTATGTTTCATACAGGGAAACTACATCCATTAAGGTAAATGATATTGCTTCCCAGATTGCAGAAAAGGTTGGTGCAGCTGTTGAAGCTACCAATACCCTGCCAGTTGGGTGTAGATCACCTGCATTTCATTACTGCCGAAAAAATCCTAAACGGAGACGAACCATGGATCCCATTTCTGAAGATCAATCAATTGAAATGGTTTCTGATCATTTGAGTACTTCAATGGGTGCATCAGCCAATGGTTCAGGTGGAATGGCTGCCATGGAAGAAGGAAAAATAGTTCAGGAGCGTCAACGTGTTTCATATGATTCAGATGAAGCACCAATGTCTCTTTCCAAGATGGTTTCTGTGCTTTGTGAACAACAATTATTCTTGCCTTTATTAAGGGCTTTTGAACTGTTCCTTCCTTCATGTTCCCTGCTACCATTCATCCGTGCTCTTCAGGTTTTTTTGCTTATCTTTTTTGGGTGGATAAGTAACATATTCTCTCTTTATTTTATGTTTGATTAAAACTATTAAAATGAAGTAATTACAAGTGAAGAGGATGATGAGGAGTCCTCTGAGAAGTTCAAAAAATAGCTATAAAAAGTTTGACCACTCTTTTTTAGCTTATAAAAAAACAATAAAATTTGTCTCAAATATAATAAATTTACATACTAATTACTAAAATGTCGCATTTTTTTAAAAAATTACTCAGTATAATTATAGTTCAGTAATTAATTGAAGTATACTTTGTTAGGTATTTTCAATGAATTTGTTTGATTTTTGCTTTTTTAAGTTCAAGTTCAATAATTTATCGAAGTATTTGATTTTTTTTCATTATTATTTGCAATGAATTTTTTGGTTTTTTTAATTTTTTTAGTTCAATAAATTATTGAACTATATCAATGAATAATTGAAATATAATTATGCTATTTGAGTTATTTTTAAAAAGTTCTCACATTTGATTTAATTAATTAATATGCAAAAATATGTCATTTAAGTAATTTTCCGTAAAAACCCAAGACTCTCATATCATATGATCCCCATTCTTTGCTCTACTTGGTAAATTTTTTATTGGTTTCACTTTCAATATTATGTGCGTAAGTTTTAACTTTTAAGAGATTCAGAGTCATTGTGGTTGATTTAAGTTAATGATGTTAATTTTGGTGGTTTGAATGTCAATTTACCATAACTGAATTATCTTTTAATGCTCAATTAATTGTCCATTAGGCGTTTTCACAAATGCGTTTATCTGAAGCTTCAGCACATTTAGGTTCTTTTTCTGCCCGAGTTAAGGATGAAGCAAGCTATTCTCATGCAAATGTTGAGGGAGGAGAAACTATTGGGACATCATGGATTAGCTCCACTGCTGTAAAAGCTGCCGATGCTGTATTGTCTGTTTGTCCATCTCCATATGAAAGAAGATGCCTACTGAAACTTTTAGCTGCAACTGATTTTGGTGATGGAGGATTTGCTGCCACATCGTACCGACAAATTTATTGGAAAATTAATTTAGCAGAGCCTTTGTTACATAAAGATGATGGCCTGCACCTTGGGAATGAGGCTTTGGATGATGATTCACTTTTAACTGCATTGGAAAAGAATGGACATTGGGAACAAGCACGCAACTGGGCAAAGCAACTGGAGGCCGGTGGGGGTTCTTGGAAATCTGCTGGTGACCATGTCACTGAAACTCAGGTACTTTTTACATATTGATTCCTGCTTTACTTTTGAACTTTTCAATTGAGAAGTCTTCTTAGTGCAACCAGCTTTAATTAAATCAATTATTTCTAATAGTTTTTAGCTGTATTAAGTGGGATATCATATTTGGTATAAGCATTCCTAAGTCCTTTAATAGATAGGTAGATATTTTTGCTAAGACAAAAAAGAAAACTTACTCACTTAGGCTACTTCAACACCTAGAAGTACCTTTGTAACCTATGTATTGTTGAAATTCATGTGGTAAACGGAAAGACTAATGATATATTGAATTAGGTTATAAATTATATGGATGTTACATCGACTTATAAAGAAAAGTAAACCTAGCTAGACTAGGAAACCATTGGGTCTTTATTTCTATGCTCTTTCGTTTATAGTCGCCACTTGGAAGGCCTTTTAGTAATCCGTTTGGCCTTTTTTACATATCAATGAAAAGTTTTGTTTGGCATTTAAGGTATTCAGGTTACTGTTGGGTTAATGCTTCTCTGGTTTTTTAGGCTGAATCTATGGTGGCAGAATGGAAGGAATTTTTATGGGATGTTCCAGAAGAGAGAGTTGCATTGTGGGGTCACTGCCAGGCGCTCTTCATCAGATATTCCTTTCCTGCTTTACAGGTATATTACAATGGTATCTGGTGTGGAACTGAAAATTTGTATTCTTTTTAATCTTGGTCTAAAAAGTACATAATTTATGTATAATCTACTCTTAATCTGCTCTTGTATGGTTGCAGGCTGGATTGTTTTTCCTTAAACATGCAGAAGCTGTGGAGAAAGATCTTCCAGCGAAGGAGCTTCATGAATTATTATTACTTTCCCTGCAATGGTTAAGTGGGATGATTACCATGTCCTATCCGTAAGAGATTTGTTTTTAATTTTTTACTTCTCTTTCTTATTCCGTGTTTAAAACCATCATTGCTGACTTGTGTGATTCAATCTAGCAGAGTTTATCCATTGCATCTTCTACGAGAAATTGAGACCAAGGTTTGGCTGTTGGCGGTAGAGTCAGAAGCTGAACTGAAGAATGAAGGGGATTTGAATATTAACAGCTCCAGCCGGGAATATGTATCTAGGAATAGCTCGAGTATTATTGACTGGACTGCTGGTGTAATATCAAAAATGGATAAACATATCAGTGCAATGAAGAGTAGACATATGGACAAACATGAGGTGAAGGAAAACAGCCAGCATCATCATAAAAGCCAGGTATTAGATTCTGGCATGTCAACTGCAGCGGGGGGGAATACAAAGGCCAAAAGGAGGGCCAAAGGTTCTGTACCACTAAGACGCTCGTTAGTGGACTCTACAGATATCAATGCTAACCCTGAAGATGGAAGTATCCCTTCCAATTTAAAAATTGACTTACACTGGCAAGATGAAAACTTAAAAATGGATGCATCATTGCCTGGGTGGGAAGAAAGGGTTGGACCGGCAGAGGTGGATAGAGCTGTACTTTCATTGTTAGAGTTTGGACAAATTATTGCTGCCAAGCAACTTCAACAAAAGCTGTCCCCTGGGCAAGTACCTTCAGAATTCCTTCTTGTGGATGCTGCTTTTAAGATTGCAGCTATTTCAACGCCTAATCTTGAAGTTCCCATGTCCATGCTTGATGAGGATTTGCATTCAGTATTGTTGTCCTATGGTATTCTGAATGATCAATATCATGTCATTCCATTGCAGGTTTCTATCTATCTCCCTCTCCCTCTACCTCTCTCTAAGGCCTTCTCCTTTTTTTAGTTGAAGTCTTTAAGGTTCAGGAACTTTATACGACTCAACAAGGACACGGACACGACTACACATTAGTTTAAAAAAGAAATAGGACAAGGCACGTTGGGGACACTTTAACTTTAATTTTTCTAAAATATATGTGTGTATATGTTGACATATTCAAACATTTATAACTTTAAACTGGAATGGATACATAAATTTAAACATCAAAAGAGAAGATATAATTCACTAAAAAGGCAAGCAACCAATAATCTGTTATCCTACAAAGATTACAAAATAAAATCAAACTAATCTTCCACACACCTTCTCCATCCTTGTCACCTCCGTCAAAGGACCATGCCCATGCTCCCAAAAAAATCATTTGTCTCAAATAGGTGTGATTATGAAGATAGAACTGACTTAAGAAAAGAAGCCCTAAAATTCGAAGCCCCACGTCAAACTAACATCTCTCCCTTTCTCAGATAGGTCTGAAAATTAGTGTGAATGGACAATGGAGGAGAGAATCAAAATAAAAAGAAATGAAAGATCATTTTCTCTCTTCAGGCAGGTGCACAAAAGGGTTTCTTTCGTGGGTTTATGATTTTTGAAGCTGTCTTGAGGTAGAAGGGTTTTTAGCTCAATTTTTTAATATATTTAAATAAACTTGTATTTTAGATGGGTAATTTATTTACTGAGGCAATTAATGTTTTCCTATTTTTATTTTTTAAACCGTGTCCAAAATATGTAATTTGTGTGTTCCAATGTGTCACCGAAGTGTATCGGCTACATGTCGTAAAATTTAAAATGTAATAAAATAATCAAGCACTTAGAACTGTGACACTCCTAAAAACGGAATGTCTGTGCTTCCTATGTAGTAACTATTGAAAGGTAAGTTTTTTCACCGTAGCACTGAGGCTCATTTCAAGTTGGTATAACTTTAACCATCCTGATCGAATTCAATGGTAAATCATGCTTTTATTTTCCTCTATGTTGTAATCTGTATAGGTTTTGGAGATTCTAGCAACAAGTTTTGCCGAAGGGAGTGGACGTGGACTTTGTAGAAGAGTAATAGCAGTTGTCAAAGCTGCAAATGTCTTGGGTCTTTCATTTTCAGAGGCGTATAATAAACAGCCAATTGAACTATTACAGCTGCTCGCTCTCAAAGCCCAAGAGTCATTTGAGGAGGCAAATCTGCTTGTGCTGACTCACTCTATGCCTGCTGCTAGTATTGCTCAAATTCTTGCCGAATCCTTTCTAAAGGTTTTTTTTATCTCCGTGGTGATTATTTTGGAGTTAGTTGGTGCTTAATTAAATTTTCAAGGTTTTGGAACCTGCTCTGGGAGTGGGTAAGAAAGAAACTGGTAGCTTTCAAAGAGGTGTTCCTTAGACCTGTGAATAGAAATCAGTTGAACTGGATTTAAAATTTAGTTACTAAATTATATTGGTTTCAGTATATATTTAATGATCTGAATTTAAACATATTTTGCATAGTCTGGAAAATTTTCCTCTGATTGAGTACACTGTACACAAGATATTCTTAAAAACTGATCTCTTATTATTACGTCACATTTAGGGCTTATTAGCGGCACATCGTGGAGGTTACATGGATTCACAAAAAGATGAAGGACCTGCTCCTCTACTGTGGAGATTTTCTGACTTCTTGAGGTGGTCAGAACTTTGCCCGTCTGAACCAGAGATCGGGCATGCATTGATGCGTTTAGTTATTACTGGACAAGAGATACCACATGCGTGTGAGGTACTATTGTGACTAAGATATATCTTATGCTCATGCTATTATGTGCTAATTTTGCATATAACAGAAGACAACTGATTTGATGGTTTAATATATAAATATATAGCAGTAATATGCTGGATGGTCTGTCAATTAGATTCGGTGTTATTTTTCTACTATTACCTGTGAGGTTGGGGATAAGGATTTGGTCATCCTGGTGATAAACTGATAATGTTGTTAAAGATATAATTATTTTATTTTTATCATCAACAAGTAGCCATTGTGCAAAGTTTGAGTCATTAGAGTGCAGTACTGAACTAGTGTTCTTTTTTGTGCAAATAATATCCAGGTCCTTCTATCCTTAGTAAGATGGTTTAACTTTTCATTTTAATAAATTCATTTTTTTCTTTTGAAAAAATTTATGACTGGACTTACTAATTATTTTTTAGGTTGAACTTTTAATTTTGTCCCACCACTTCTACAAATCATCTGCTTGCCTTGATGGGGTGGATGTTCTCGCGGCTCTTGCTGCTACAAGAGTTGAGGCTTATGTAGCTGAGGGTGATTTTCCGTGTTTAGCTCGCTTGATAACTGGAGTCGGAAACTTCCATGCCCTTAGCTTTATTCTTGGCATTCTTATAGAGAGCGGTCAACTTGAACTTCTTCTTCAGAAGTATTCAACTGCTGCAGATACAAATGCAGGGAGTGCTGAGGCTGTCCGGGGATTCCGAATGGCTGTTCTCACATCACTCAAGCATTTTAACCCCAATGATCTTGATGCATTTGCTAAGGTTTGTGGAAATTTTGCAAGGGACTTGTTCATTATATCAGTATGTCATATAGAATGGGCATGCAACTTATCAGGGACATCAAACAAATAGATTGACGTGAAAATGATGCCTTTGAATAATTTGCTGTTTTTTCTTTTACTCCCTTTTCACTAGGTCAACTTTAGCTTTTCATTTTTTCCCCTTTTCATGTTTTATAATATGATTTTGCAACTCTATATTCTAATCAATGAATTTACTGTAATATATTTGTTACTTTGCATGCTTAATTCTGTTTCTGTTACTTTTTTTCTGGATCTTAGTTATTTTTGTAACTATTTGGATAGTTTTTTGAGCTATGAAGAAATATGGGCACTTTTTGAGATTTAAAATTTTCAAATTATTGTAGATTTATATGATTTTCTTTGTTTGATATCAATTAAAATAATTGTATTTGAAATCAGAGTTCGCAAGTAAATAAAAATCCCGATTTAAAATTGTTGAATTTTACAAGATTTGATTTAAAAGAAAGGAATTTACCAATGCAGCCTTATCACATTCCACACATTAATCAAAAGGATAAAATAAAATGGTTAAATTTATTTTCATTTCTAGATAACATCCGAACAGAAAATTTTATACACATACATTCTCTATCTATCTCATTCCAAACAAAATTATGATTTACAAATCATTTTTAATTTTTCAAATGATGTCATTCAAAATAATTTCTCACGCATTCCTGATTCCAAATGAAGAGTAATATAATGTTAAGCTGTGGCAAAATCCTTTTTTAGGTACTTAATCTGATGTGAATTTAAAAGCTGGTCAACGTCAATGAACTATTATTGGTGTTGTTTAATTTGGTGATTTACATCTTCTGTACAGGTCTACAGCCATTTTGACATGAAACTTGAAACAGCAGCTCTTTTGGAGTCACAGGCAGAGCAGTCTTGTCAGCTGTGGCTCCGTTGCTATGACAAGGACCAGAATGAAGACCTTTTGGATGCAATGCATTACTACATTAAAGCTGCTGAAGTTTACTCTTCCATTGATGCCGGCAATAGAACACGCAGATCTTGTGCTCAGGCTTCTCTTGTGTCCCTTCAGATTAGGATGCCAGACTTTAAATGGCTCTTTCAGTCTGAAACTAACGCCAGAAGAGCACTAGTTGAGCAATCAAGATTCCAAGAGGCACTAATTGTTGCCGAAGCTTATGATCTTGACCAGCCAAGCGAGTGGGCTCTAGTCATTTGGAATCAGATGCTTAAACCAGAAATTTTGGAAGAGTTTGTTGCTGAATTTGTGACTGTGCTTCCACTCCATCCTTTAATGTTAGCTGACATTGCAAGATTTTATAGGTCTGAAGTAGCTGCCCGAGGGGACCAGTCCCAGTTCTCTGTTTGGCTAACTGGGGGAGGGTTGCCGGCAGAGTGGGCAAAATATTTGGGGAGATCGTTTAGATGCTTGTTAAAAAGGACGCGGGATTTGAGGTTAAGGTTGCAATTTGCTCAAGTTGCTACTGGTTTTGTGGAAATTATCGATGCTTGCACAAAAGCATTAGATAAGGTACCTGAGAATGCCGGACCTCTTGTGCTCAGGAAAGGGCATGGTGGGGCATATCTTCCGCTGATGTGAATTAAATGTTTATTGCAATATTATGGTGCCCCGAAAAATGACGATGATGATGATAATGATGATGGAAACAACCTAATATTTTTAGATCCTTTGCTAATGATTTTGCCAATGAACTTTACTACCCGTCCTAGTGTATTTGATGGAAGGGGAAGTAAAAGATGGCAGGATGTATACTAGTAATAGAAACTGTAAATTAGTTCATTTGTAAGATCCTTATTTTTTTTTAATTCACATCCCAGAAGTAGGTCTTTTGAGGAATGGTCAATCTATATATCTGTAAATCAGTTTGGCGATGTCTTTTTTCCATTTTGGTTATTCATTGATTTTTTTTTTCCTTCTGTTGTCATTGTTTCTGTATTGCCTTTACCCCAAAATATTTATAGACCATTGTATTTAGTTTAGTCCTTCAAATTTTAAAATGTTTTAAATAAGTCTTTGATGATAAAATACGAATTGATATTTAATGAAAAACAATAAGATTCGTTTAATTGTTGATTGAAATCTATATGTTCGTAATAAAATGAATTGTTACATTTTAATATATGTTTTAAGAAATAGAATTGAATTTAGCATAAATAAAGCGTAGGAGATTAAACTAAAACATTTAGGATACTTGGCTACTGTAACTTGCTATGCTTATCTCTATATTTTATTGCCATCCCATTTTTCAAAGGGCCAATTACTCAAATGGCATATTTTAGTACAATAATTACTTACATATCAAAACTTTTATCTAATTACTCAAATGGCATAATATTAAGCCCAGCCCAAATCAATAATTTATATGTAAATGACCAAAATATCCTTAATGAAAAATTCGAGGCGCGACATTCCTTTTCTCCCTTCGATTTTCTTTCTTTTTTCACTCAAATTTATTTTGTTTTCTTTCATTTTTCCTTCATCTTTATCCTTCGATTTCTACTTGCGAATTCTTCGAAAATCTTCTGCGAATTCCTTCAAAAAACTTCCATGATTTCTTCTACTTTCAAATCATTCAAAATTCTTTTGATATATTTGTGAAATCATAAAACTTCTAAAGATCGATCTCAGATAATATTCATCGGTTCCAATTTTCTAAGATCGAAACTTAAAGCTGAATCGAATGCAAAAATACTTCAGAAAGGGAAAATCAAAGGTGCGTATCAATGATTGTAGATGTTCTTTGTTTATATAGGAAGTTAAAAGGAAAACAGAATAAGAAGTTAAAAACTGCATACAAAAATTAAAAATCAACTATTAATTGAATTTAAAATGTAAGTTTATATTCATGATAATTTCAATTAGTGTTTATAATTATAAATAGGTTGAATGATTTGTTCAATAATTTATTGGAGTATTGAAAACTGTGTAAAAATATAGTAAAACAATGGATGAATTATTAGTTCAACAATTAATTGAATTAAAAACGTGATTTCCTTTTCTTTCAAAACTATAATATCTCAAGAAAAACTCAAATAAATGCATGTTATTTAGTGCAATAATTCATTGAACTACGATGACTAAAGGAGAACCTTTCAAAACTGATAAAAAATGCATTATGTTTTATTTCAATAATTTATTGAACTACAATAACTCTTGATAGAACCTATAGAAATGATTAAATGTACATTCTTTTTTAATTAAATAAATTATTGAACTATAATATCTTAAGAAAAACTCAAATATATGCATTTTGTTTGGTTTAATTAATTTAATTTGATGAAATGAAATGAACACTCTATTTTAGTTCAATATATTATTGAACTATAATATCTCAAGAATAACTCAAAAATATGCATTTTGTTTAGTTCAATAAATTATTGAACTACAATGACTGAAGGTGAACCTTTCAAAACTGATAAAAAAATGCACTGTGTTTTAGTTCAATAATTTATTGAACTATAATAATTCAAGGTATGTCCTACAAAAATGATGAAATATATAGTCTTTTTTACTACAAGATATTATTGAACTATAATATCTCAAGAAAAACTAAAAAATATACGTTCTTTTTTAGTTCAATATATTATTGAACTATAATATCTCAAGAATAACTCAAAAATATGCATTTTGTTTAGTTCAATAAATTATTGAACTATAATGACTGAAGGTGAACCTTTCAAAACTGATAATAATATGCATTATGTTTTAGTTCAATAATATATTGAATTGTAATAACTCAAAGTACATCTTACAAATGATGTAAAACAGTTAAAAGAAAAAAAAATCAAAGTAAACAAAAAAAACATAAATCATTGGTTAAGATCAATAATTTATTGAACTAATACAATCAGTCTTATTAAACACTGCATTAGTTCAATAAAAATATTGAACAAAAACGAAGTTGTCAAATTAAAGAAAAAAAAAGGAAAAAAAGTTTACAAAAAAAACATAAAAAGGGAACCACTTATTAGTTCAATAATTATTGAACTAATACATTTCAGTCTTATTAAACACTACATTAGTTCAATAAAAATGTACTGCTTTACACTGATGTATGATCACAACGAGAATGAAAAAATAAACACATTTTTTAGTAGGGAACCACTTATTAGTTCAATAATTTATTGAACTAATTCAATCAGTCTTATTAAACACTGCATTAGTTCAATAAAATATTGAACTAAAACGAAGTTGTTTAATTAAACAAAAAAAAGGAAAAAAAGTTTAAGAAAAAGTGTATATACAAAAAAATATGAAAAACAAAACGGTTTAAAAAAGCCTAATCAAAGAAAGAAAAAAAAACAGTCTGTTTAAATAAGTTATTGAACTAAAACAATGTGTTGTACTTAATTATTGAACAAAAAACATAAATGATTAAAGAAAGATATAAAAGAGCATAAAAAGCATTTAGACAATAAAAATAAGGAATTAAAAAATGTAATTCTGCTTTACAGTGATGAATGATCAGAAGAAAATGAAAAATAAACGCATTTTTTTAGTTCAATAAATTATTGAACTAAAAATAGTGTATTTGATTAGATTAGAAGAGGAAATAAAAGGATGTAAAAAAACAAAAAAATGTTTACACAAAAAACATAAAAAGGGAACAACTTATTAGTTCAATAATTATTGAACTAGTTTGTTTTGGAGAAAAAAAAATATTGAACTAATATGTTTGGAGAAAACCAGATGAATGAACTTCATTTTTATGTGTGATTTTGGATAAATTTTTAATATTGGAACTGACATATAAATCAAAATTATGAGTGGGTCGAAGAGTTTGAATCAAAAACAGATGAATGAACTTCATTTTTCTTGAATTCAAACAAAACAGGAACCAAAAAACAAACAAAAAAAAAAAAAAAACGAAAACAAATGAATGAACTCAAGATCGAAAAATCCAAAAAGCTAAAAAAAACAAAGATGAAATTATGAATCACATACAACTAGGGAAAACTATAATTATGAATCGTGATGAAAACTATAATCAAAAGTAAAAACAAAAAAACAAACCTCAAAGAAAGGAATGATAGAGATGAAAGGAACAAGATAAGCGTATCTCTATAACCACGGGAAGAAGACGAGGGCAAAAAGGGGAAAAAGGAAAAGTCTAAAAGTGAGTGTTGCGCGCGTGAAGATAAAAATATGCTATAGGAGTAAAATGATAAAAGTACATCCACGAAAGTAATAAAGAATGAAATATATGGCATTGTAGACAATTTCTTTTTTTCAAACCTATATCCACTACTGAATCATCATATAATGAATTTTATCAAAATTGTGACATTTAACAAAATTTATAAACTTATCTAATTCTAATTCAAAACATCCCAATAACATCACAAAAAATAATGAGATTTATCATTTTGAAGTACGAGAGAGAATTTTGTTCATTTAAAATTAAGATGAAAAAAATGCTTTCTTTCTCTTTTAAAGGTGATATATTTATAAGTATTAGAGAAATTTTCACTGCCCAAAGAAAAAGATATGAAATCATTGACCCATTAAACTTCCAGAGGAAATCAGAAACTAATCTCATATGTAACCAACTAAATTTCTATTCTTAACCATTTATAACCCTGTCTCTCTTTCAGTTTAAAATTCTATAAATAGCAAATAAATAGAGACCATATAATTAATTAAACAACAAAAACTCAATAGAACATCCACCAATCTCTCTCTTAATCTTAATCCCATTACAATTTACAACCATCCCATCCTTCAAAGCCATAATAATATCAAAAGCAACTTTTGATTGATATCATCCTTACTCTACAGCTAAATTCAATATAAAAAACACAAACTTTTGAGCCATTTGTCCTTAACCGGCATGGCCCGAACCGTGTCCGTCAATGCGGCTACGGCTGCATGGGCTGTCACCGTCGGTTTAATCGCTTTAGCCATGATTGCAGATAATGTAGAAGGTGGTATAGGCGTGAATTGGGGAACAATGGCTTCACATCCATTGAGTCCACCAATTGTGGTGAATTTGTTGAAGACTAATGGGATTAAAAAAGCGAAGCTTTTTGATTCAGATTCTTGGACTGTTAATGCTTTGATGGGTTCTAAGATTGAGACCATTGTTGCTATTCCTAATGATCAACTTAAAAGATTTTCTAATAGCTATGATGATGCCAAAGATTGGGTTAAAGAAAATGTCACTAATTATTTATCGGGTGTTGATATCAGGTAATTATTCGTTCTATATTTTTTTATTAAATTCATGAATTTATTTGTTTTTTCGATTATATTATTGAATAATCAAGATTATTATTGTTTTTTAAAGTTTCTAATTAAGATGTTTTAAATTAAAATTTCATTCACTTTTTAGATTTTTATTATTTGATAAATGGAGTTCATTATATCATGTCATTTTTAAATTTTAAATAAAATATAACTTTTTTTAAATGGCCTAATTAGAAATATGGGACAAATTTAGGGACTAATAAATCTATATTTTAACCAAAAAGGATCTTACTATCAAATAGTTCTCAATATTAAAAAAACAAAATTTTATTTTAGAAAGTCTCTTCAACTCAAATTGAAAAACAAAGGGAAATCCAAAATATGTAATTTTTATTGTTAAAATCTGAGTTCAAATTTATTGAAAATTGAAATAACTTGTTTAATTACAAGCATAGAAGTATTTATTTTAATAAAATCTTAATGGTAATTTGAACATGTATTAAAACTTGAGAAATATAATAGCATTTTTTTTTTAAATGACCCAATTAAAAATGTGTAAATTTAGGGATAAGGTGTGTTTGGGAGTCTTTTCAATAGGTATTTTACTTTTATAGCTAAGCAATAAATGAACTTATTGATTGGTTTCATAATTTTAAAAGTGATTTTTATCTAATTAAAAGTATATTTGATTCTTTATTGTTTAGTTTCCTATTTTCAATATAGTAGCTAAAACAGAATATTTTTTAAAGGGCTTCCGGATCAAACTTGGAGCACCAATTCATAACCTTTTCAAATATATATATATTTACTCTAAACTCCCAAACTTAACGTATTTCTTGATATCAATAGGTATGTTGCTGTGGGAAATGAACCTTTTTTGACGAGTTATAATGGAACCTTTGTGAAGGATACATATCCAGCAATGAACAATATTCAAAAAGCTCTAAATGAGGCTGGTCATGGCAATGACATCAAAGTCACAACACCCCTCAATGCCGACGTCTACGAATCAGCTTCGAACCAGCCTTCGGATGGCGCTTTCCGCTCAGACATTCATGATTTGTTGAAGGACATAGTTCATTTCCTCCGTGATAATAAAGCTCCCTTCATGGTTAACATCTATCCTTTTCTCAGTCTCTATCAAAATCCCAATTTCCCAGTCGATTTCGCCTTCTTCGACGGCGGAAGCAAGTCCATCAACGACAAGGGCAAGACTTACACCAACGTGTTCGATGCAAACTACGACACACTCGTTTGGTCATTGAAAAAGGTCGGCGTCGACAGCATGAAGATCATTGTCGGAGAAGTTGGATGGCCAACAGATGGTAATAAGAATGCAAATGTAGACATGGCCAAAAGATTCTATGATGGTCTTTTCAAAAAGCTGGCCAGCAAGAAGGGAACTCCCATGAGACCAAATGAGGAATTGGAAGTCTATCTGTTTGGCCTTCTTGATGAAGATACAAAGAGCATTCAACCGGGATTCTTCGAGCGTCATTGGGGGATCTTTCGTTATGACGGGAAGCCGAAGTTTCCGATGGATATCTCCGGAAAAGGGAACGACAAGATGCCGGTGGAAGCAAAGGGTGTAGTGTACTTGGAACACAAATGGTGTTTGTTAAAGGACAGTGTGAAGAACTTGAATGGAACATCATCTGACATAGATTTTGCTTGCTCTCAATCTGATTGCACAACACTGGGATATGGATCATCATGCAATAACTTGGATAAAAGAGGAAACGTTTCTTATGCATATAATATGTATTTCCAAATGCAAGATCAGAGTGTTGAGGCTTGTGATTTTCAAGGGACGGCTGAAATAGTAACTAAAAATGTTTCTCATGGAGACTGCTTGTTTCCTATACAGATTTTGAGCGATGGCGTGAGGCTTAGCTGGTCAATGACTTTGCTTGTTTCCCTTGTCTTAAGCATGTTTGTTTTAATATAAGCAAACTTGATTGATTGCTCTTTTGTTTTTTGCTATATTGGTTTCCTACAGGATCTAGATTCTGTTATTTATATAAAATTTACATGATTATGGACTTTGATGTTTTAAAATTCAGTATGCTTTTGAAAAATGTACTTAATTTCATGATGATATTTTTATTTTATTTTCATTATACCAAATTAGAGAGGGGAGACTCGAATATTCAAATTTTTAAAAAAAAAATATGGATGCCTAACTATTTGACCTATGTTTTGACTTATAACTTAACTTTATTGATATATAAGATATTAGGGCAAAGGAATAAGATTGTTAAAATTGTGTTCAATGATTCACATTCTCATTCCCTTCGGAAAGGTTACTCAAAATTGGTAAGAAAAAACCAACAAAACAGAAAAATAAATAAATAAAATTGAAGAACACTTCTTCAAACAATATACCCAGCTCTAGTAACTAATTGAAAAATCATCAAGACTGATTAATTTAATGTGCTAATGTCAAAAATGTTCCTGCAAAAACACTCACAAACTGCAATTAATAGCTAAAACATTGGCATCAACAATATCCAGAAAAAATGGACTTCATTGGAGAGTACCTAACAAAACATAAGAATTAAAATTTAAAAAGAGAGAGCGCGGGGAGGAGAATATTGAAATAATAGAGAGGAAGCCGCAGGCATGAAAACCCAGTAGACTCATTTCTTCTTTCCAGCCTTGGCAGCATCTGTGGCTTTAGTCTGTTAAAAAAAAGGAGAATTCAAGCAATATGAGTAAATATGTTATTTTCAGAGATAGAAAGTTAAAATAAAATGATTAACTTACTTTCTTAACCCCGCGAATCTTCTTGGACCTGTTCTTTCTCTCTTTCATTTGCTTCCTTGATTTTTCAACTTTAGTATCAAGTCCATTCTGTAATTAAAATAAAACTTGCTTTCAGTAAATACTTAATTGTTTTCATGAAAACAGGAAGTATATTTTTTTTTTAGACAAGGAACTATATACAAACGTAAAAGCAAACAAGCGACCGAAACTCGAGAAAGGCGTTAGCACTGACAGACTTCGGGTCATAACCATAATAGAAATCATTTGAAGCTTCTACATAGCATACCCATACCCTACACATGTTTTATTCTAACTTTTGGCTTTAGTCTTTAGAAAATATTTATAAAAAAAACAGCACGAAGAGAGGTGCTCTTAGCGCATTTTACAAAACAATGCTCAATATGCATCAACTAGCATAAAACACGATCAATGCGCAGGAAAAGCCTCTAACAAGTACCAAAGCAACAAATTATGAAAACGTGACGATGACAGTCACAAATAAAACATGGATGATGGTTGAGACACTTTTATTTCTACAAAATAAATTTAAAATGTCAATAAAAGCAATAGTAACCAAATTAAAAGTGATGAAAATATAGTTTTTTAGCAAAAATAAAATATTGTTAAAAAAATGAGAATTACCCTGATAAGTCTGTACTTGGGCTCGTACTTCTTGGCGTTATCAACAGAATCATAAATCAAACCAAATCCAGTAGATTTCCCACCTCCAAAGTGAGTTCGGAACTTAAAGACAAAAATAGCATTCGCATCCTTCACATCATACATTCTTGATAACTTTTCCTTCAGCTCTGTCTTCATATAAAAAATAACGACACCAGAAAAGGGAAGTGAATACAGATGACTTGACCCTTCAACATATAAATGACAAAAAATCACTACTTCAATCATTACACTCGAGACATAAAAAAACCTTTACATTTCCAATTTAACAACTTATCGGCATTACAATATTAAAGCAAGAATAAAGCAAAATGTAACATCAAAACATGAGGTGAAACATGATAGCAATTCCAATATGAGAACTGAGACCAATAAACTTCACATCATTTACATTTCCACTCAAAAGTTTAAGTAACCTCAAACATACAAATGGTAAAAAAACAGCCAAGATTGGGAGATCAATCACGTAAATGCAATTAAACTCGAGCAGAAGCCCAAAAACAGATTTACCTTAGAGACATTTGGTCTACCTGGGTGAAGAACATCAATGATCTGCATCAAACAAAACAGGAAAGAAAAAAAAACATACAGTAAGAACGTCTAAAAATAGTGTGAAGTATCAAACTATATTATCTTTGTATTGTGGATTTCCATGGCAATTTCTACAACTCAAGTCTAAGAGAATAAAAACACCCAATGAAATTTTCTAATCACAAAAATAAAATAAAAGTACCCGATTCATAAAACATATATCTATCAAAGGATTTTCAAAAGGAGAGAAGATCCAACACAAGAAAATAAAAATTAAAAAAATATATATATCATTTTTAAACTTTCCCTGGATCAGAAGCTGCAAATTGATTGAGATTTGAGGTTCAACTACTAAATTATATATCATTACAAAAAAAAAATCGATTGATAATAAAACGAAAGAAAAAATTAAAGGAAAGAGGGGACTCACGAATTGCTTCCTGGAAAGAAGTCTGTTAGTCATGAACTTTCTCGTTCGTATAGTAACTGCCTTGTCAGCCATTGTTGGAGAGAAAGAAAGTGGCTTGAAGAGAAGCGGCAAACGAGAAGAACAGAATCAGCAAGCTGGAAGAAGAATGTTTTGAAGAAAGAAAACCCTAGAGGCCAACAATCAACACAAATGGAAAAAGGTTTTTGGGATTTTTCACCTTCAAAATCTTTATGACGTCAACATAAGGATTTTTTACCATTAACTTTCATTCTCATTTTTAGTCTTTTTGTCGTTATAATGACGTTGTTTTGTTTTGAAAGTATATTTTTATCTTTAAATTTTAATATATTGAATGCTCGTTATTTATATTTTATATCTCTCTCGAAACCTCAACACCATCTCCATTCTTTATCTCAATACTCTCTTCACATATTCTCAAGTACTTTTTATTCTTATGATAAGGTAATAAAGTTATCCTTTAGTTTCAAATATTTATTTTTGAAACAAAAAAAATGGGGTTTTTTCCCATAAATTTGGAATGAAATAGGCCAATTTTTGGATCGAAATTGATGTTTTTCCTCAAAATTTAGGATCGAAATTAACCCAAGATTTGAGTTTTAACTTAAAATATAAGATATATATATATATATAAAAACATTTATTTTGTTTAGCTAAAAATATATAAAAGAAAAGGATAAAGCAAAGGAGAAAAATTATATGCACCAGTGGAGATTTTGGTGGATCAGACCGAAATCCTAGGCAGTAAAAGGCTATATCCTTATCCTTAATATATAAAAGTAGTAATGTTTAAAAAAAAATTTGGATTATTATACCCCTTTTAAAATCTTAAAATTACTAACATATCATTATATATACCCTTTTAAAACCTTCAAATTACTAAAAATGTCATTATTATTTATACTCCACTATCTATTAAATGACTATTTATATTTTTAATAAAATATTTCTCTTTTTTTTATAAATAAAATATTTCTCTTCATTGAATAAGAAATTGTCAATTTTATTAAATAAGTTCCTTGTTTTTTTTATTGTTTTCACAACATCAAATTATAAAATAATTGAAAAAACAAGTACAACATATGAAAATGAATGTGATATTAAAATGAATTTATTGTTTAGATTTATCACCAATTTATGAAAAATAAATTATATTTAAGTATTCAAATATTAAATGATTTAATAAAGGTGACGGTGCTTTAATTTTAAAAAATATTAAAAAAAAACTTAAATTGTTTAAAAAAAACAGTTAAGATTAAAAAAACAACTACAACAAAATATAATTTATTGAATTAGTAATGGTATAATGTTTTATAATATTTAAATAAATTTAAATTTTTTAAATTATAAATATTTAAAAGTTTTTACTAACATATGTATATAGAACAAACAATTTATTTTTTATTTGGTAGTATAAATTTTAAAAATAAAGATGTTAAAAAAATTGTCTTATATAAAAAGGCATATAATTATGTAAATTAGTAAATTATACGATAATTTAAATATTAAATAGAACATAAAAATATGTTAATAAAATCATTTCGAAAAAGATTTATAAACCATAGAAAAATCAAATAAAAAATATTTCGATCTTTTAAATATTTCTATGTTAGAAAAAACATCACGTGCGACGCACATGGTAAAAGACTAGTTTTTTAAAAGAAGGAAATATTGTTTATTATTAGTTAAACATAAAAAAATGTTAATTTGATGTTATGAATATATGTTGCAGTTGAAAATGTCTTCGGGAGAAGATGAAGTTTTCTTGAGAATTAGTCCAATTTTTATCCTAAATTTCGAGAGAAAAACACCAATTTTTGTCCAAATTTAGGGAAAATTTTCTAATTTGGGTTAAATTTCGAGGCAACCCAAATTTTTTATTTTTTTCAAAATAAATATTTGAAACTAAAAGATAACTTGTATTACTTTATAATAAGGCTATGTGAAGAGAGTGTTGAGGCAGAAAGTGAAGAGAGTATTGAGAGAGATAAAAAGTATAAAGGGGATATGATGACACTGATGAGTATTCAATATATTAAAATTTAAGGGTAAAAATGTACTTTCAAAGCAAAATGACATCACCATAAAGTCATAAAGAGTTAAAATGAGAATGGATGTCAATAACTCTTAAGTGTCTATCTTAAAGGTAAAAAAAGGTAAAAAACCCAAGGGAAATTGGGAAACTTTTTTATAAATTACCTTCACTCATTTAAAAAAAAAATGTTTTATAAATTATTCTTTATAAAAATTATTATTTTAAGTTTAAAAACTAGTTGGGTTCATAAAATTTATTATTGTGTTTTTTTTATATTTATTCTATTAAAATATCAAATAATCAATTTAAATTATGTTTAAAATCTGATTATCGATTATATAAAAGTAATTAATATAAAAATCAATAAATAAAACACGTGAAAAGAATATTGTTTGTATTTTCTATCGTCTTTTTATTAAAAAACTATCCTCCAACCAAATTATATATATAAAAAAAACTATTTTGAATTTATAAATTATCTCAAATAGTATAAATTTGCGTAATAATTATTAAAATATCAAAAAATTTAAAAATTACTCAAATAACATAATTATATTATAGTTTAATTTTTTTTTTTAATACAAATATTAGTGATGGAAAAAATCTTTTTAAAAAATAGCCCAAGAAACGTGGATTGAAGAAGAAAGATAGAAGAAGATGAGGTTTTAATTTTTGCAAATTATTTAGAGGTGGAGACACGACCAGAGAGAAATTTTATTGGGAAAATTTCACAAACCATGTTTTTCATTGAGCTACAGCAGTTTTTGGGACACTTCCATTGCTGGGTTTTCTGTATAAGCAAGTAAGCATCATCCTCGGTAAGAAATTCCTTTCCTTTGATTTCAGTTTTGGTAAGGCTAGTTAGTATATAGTAGAGTACCAGTATTCTATTCTTAAGGCTGTTTTACCATGCTTTTAATTCTTGAACCAGTACTGAATTGGAAGCTTAATTTGGTCTAACAGACCAAATTTGGTGGCTTCCTTTGATTGTTGGGCTTTGTTCTAATGGCGAATAGCAAATACGAGTATGTGAAATTGTTTGAAATGGACGATGAGGTGATGCTGCCCAATCTGATCGTCGTTCGAGTTGATGGTCGAGATTTTCAAAGGTTTTCTTCATTAGTAATCCTATTTTACATGATTAAACTTTCAAACATTTCAAAATTTAGAATTTTTAGATTTTTTTTTTCATTCGACAGGTTCTCTGAAGTTCATGGGTTTGTGAAGCCAAATGATGAAAATGCTTTGAAGCTGATGAATTGTTGTGCAATGGCCACAATGGAAGCGTTTCCAGACGTAGTATTTTCATATGGATTTTGTGACAAGTATAGGTGCTGTGAGTTTTTAATCTTTTTGGGTATTATCTGTTTTCTGTCTTTTTTTGAGTTGAGACTATATTATATAATCATTGATGTATGCTTTCTTTATATGTAACAGTTTTGTATTCAAGAAGACATCCAAGTTCTACCAAAGGCGTGCCAGGTTTTTTCTCTAACCTATGAGTATTAGATTATGTCTAATTAAGCATTAGTCTCTTAGATGCATAAATATAGTGAAGAATTTTATTGATAAGAATGGCATGATTGAATGTTAGATTATCGTCCTTTGTAATTATGATGTTCTTTTGATTAATGCCGAGTGGAAGAATTTACTTGTAATCTAGTGGTTTGGGTTGATTTCTTCTTACTTTTTTGTTTTATGAAATCTTTGTTTCCTATAAAAAAAATGTTATATAATCATAGACATAAAGAGATAATTTTCTTATATAAGTTTTTCTTTTCACTTCTTTTTAACCTTTCCCAATCCTGTGGTTAACTATGTGTTGATCTCTTCAATCCTTCGTGCATGTTCTCTCTCTTTCTTAGGGTTAGAGTGTATAAATCCAATATTAAACTTCCTATATTTTGTCTTTAATCTCGAGATGAGGTAATAAGATACTTGTTATTAAATCAGAAGGAGAAAGAAACCAAACAAGCAGAGTTGGAAATTGAATCTGCTAGCTGATAATAGAGTTTAATTGTTGCGGAATAGCCATAGCTTTTAGTTACTTGATTTCTTCTAGCTTCTTCATGATTCTAAAATATGAGCCATCATTGCTTGCTTCCAATTCCAGCATGGGCCGAATTTGAATCTTAATTGTATATCAGGGAATAGAAAGAAAAAAAAAACACATATTAAGTGATCTAGGATTGTTATCCCATGGGATTAATAGTGTCAGATCCATCACAACCCAATGTCATTCTATCGTCTACGTTCGAGAGAATGAAAAGTGTTTTTATTTCATTTCACTATTTATAGGAGGGGATTTTTCTTTTTCTTTTCCTTTCTTTTCTTTTTCATTGTTTAATTAAACCGTTTTCTCAAATCAGCATGAAAGTTTATGTTTTGGTCACAAAAAGCTTGAAAATATGAGTTTCTGTTTGTATGTTCCTATATTGTGGTGAGAAAACGGTTTTTTCTTTAGACGAACCATAATACTGTTTTTATGCTCTATGAATATTTTTTTTTTGTTTCTTATAAATAAACAATGTTTATTAACTTGCTTCTCTTCTTTTGTTGAAATTTTTGTTAATGTGCTTCTAATTGACCATGTGCAGCAAGTTATATTCCCTCATTGTATCTTTCTTCACTTCTGTATATATCACAAAATGGCCAGAATTCTTTCCTCATACGCAGTTGAAATACCCCGCATCATTCCGTGCACGTGTAATATGTTGTGCTTCAATAGAAGTTCTTCAAGCATATCTTGCATGGATACAGCAAGTTTGTAAGTGGTTGCTTCTTAGTGTAAAAACACTTGGAATATTTCTATCTACGGATGCAGGTCCTACAACAAAGTTGTATATTTTGTATGATTTTCTAGAAATCTTTTGTTATAGGATTGGCATGCAAATGTACATTTTTAAACTTTTCAAATTCATCCTTTCCAGGTCATATAAGTAACTTAAACGATACATGCTTTTGGAAGCTGGTTGAATGCGGAGAGACAGAGGAGGCCGCCCAGGATTTTCTAAAGGTGCGCAGTTCTATATTTGTACGCATTTTTTTTTCGTTTTAAAAATATTCAGTTTTTTAGTTTGGGAAAAGGTTTGTCTTGTTTCAAGCATTGGTCTTCTTAACTGATTTCTTTTTTACTATCCTTTCTAATTATCCCGTTTTGTAGTCTATTCAAATTGCCAAATAAAAGAAATTTTCTAAGTTACTTAAGGTTCATTTGGCGCATGATTTGTAAACCATGAGATCAGGGAAAATAAAATATTGTTAAAAAAATCTGACATAAAACTCAACCTTAGTGAATAGCTCATAAAATGCATTCACTATTAACTGACTCTTTTAAGACTCTTTAAACTGATTTCAACATAATCAGTTCCAGAAAATGTGGTATTTAATCACAGTTGGTCCACATCTGACCTTGTGAGGCCGGGTGGAGGATGAAGACAATGATGGGGAGATTGAAATTGAAACAAGGGATTAAATCATTGAGGTCTTCAAGTGGTGGAACGAGGAGAATCGTTTTCCTCTGTTTTCAATTTATGTTCAGTTCTGTATTGTATGTGGAAATCATCTCTAGCCTTTTGGACTATATGGTACCAAGCGTTGCAGCCTTATATCCCATATTTCCAAACACAAAAGATCAAATCTTAATTCAATACCAGAAATGGTTGATGAGAGAATTTTTTTCTATGGATTGTGTTTGAATTTAAGGAACTGTCGTGTCGACCCCTGCTCACTAAACTGAATCTTGTTTGGAAATCATTTTCAAGTTTGGAAACCGAATCTTGTGTTTCTAAACACTATAGATTTTTTTGATAATAAACAAACTATTTCATTGATGAATGAAAGAGCCAAATAGCCCTAGAGTTACAAAAAGGCCTTCCAATTGGAAACGGCCCACTCTAAACACTATAGATTGATTTTGAATTTAGTACTAAACGGTCATCTGTTCTCTCTTTTAGTTTGATTTTTCTTCAGCATTTGGTGCACAACTGTGTGAAAAGTTTTATGGGGCAAGCATTTAAGTTATTATTTTATTTCTGAATTATTTAGATTAGTTACCCAGACCAATGTTATTTGTGAATTCTTCAGGATATGGAGAAGAGCGAAAAGCATGAACTGCTTTTTCAAAAGTTCAATGTTAACTACGCCAATCTTAGTGCAATATGCCGCCAAGGATCCTGCATTTTCAAGACAAAGGTTCTTTCTGTTAGAATGGTTATAATAATGTTGCTTGTAGTACTTATTGGCTATATTTTTGTTTTACTTCCATGAAAGTCATACCATATTGAAAATTTGAAGTTATGATACAGACTATAATAATAAGAATCTTTCAGGGTGAGAAAAAGCCTTGGACTTATGTTTTCGAACTGGCACATGTTAATACTTCTTTTTGGGTTTCGATTTTGAAGTGTTTTTGTACACCTATTTCTTTGATTCTTAACAATTAGGCCTATTTTTGTAAAAAGCGGGTTGCTCTACAACCAAACCTTTTACAATAGGAGGATTTTTGTTGATTGTCCCAAATCTTGGGAGGAAGTTTGAGAGTCCTTGATTCTTCTTGCCTACTCTTGGAGTGGAAATTGTAATTATTCTCTTTGTAAAAGCTTCCAACTGGCTTGCCTTTTTGTAATAGTTTGGTTGGCCTGATTTTGTAGAGAGAATTCCACATGCATTATATTTAGCTAACGAGTTACATTACAAGTTCTCCTAATCACTCTATCTACTATTTTTTTAGGTGGAAGGTATTGTGAAGTACTGTGAAGATGGCACCCCCGTTAAGAGATTACGGAACAAGGTAACAATAATTCATTCACAAAATATTGCTGGACGAGGATTTTGGAATGGACATCCTATTCTTTTAAAGGAGCTTGGTGGTTTTACAAATGACATTGACAAAGTAAACCCAGATTATGTTAGGTCCTTCCAAGTTGAGAACAAACTGCTGCCATCTACATGGATTGTTATTAGGATTGATGGCTGCCATTTTCACAGGTAACTTTGTCCGACACACCCTACTCCCCCAAATTAAAATATTCTCATTATTGTCGATCAATGGCTGAAGTGGAAACCTCATGTAATTTCAGAATGCCCATTTCTCTAATTAAATACCTCTACAATGTGACCTCTTAATAGACCACAGTATTTACTTACACTTAAACTAACAAATCCAGTATGAAGATTACTATTTTGCTTATCTTCAGGAGCGACCTTTTCATGCTTAATGCTGAATTGACATCAGATTATGTATTGTGATCTTTTGGCTTTCATTTAGAGGTAGTTTAAACTTGCATCATATTATATAAAAGGGTAAAATGCAAATAAGACCCCTGTGGTCTTTTCAAAATGCATGAACACCCCCTGTACTTTGAAAATGGCAAATCGCACCCCTGTGGTTCCAATTTTTTTCAATCAGACCCCTCCTCTTCAATGTCAATAATTTTCTTTTAGCCACAACTTCTTCGTTTGAACTCCGATTTGGATGATTCAAGATGTTTTGGAATCCTTATTTTAGGCTCTACATAAATGTCACTTTGAAACTTTGAAATCATTAATGAATAAAAGATTTTACTAACATCGAAACACTAGGTATGATTGACATCGTTAACTCTTTTGGTTATTGATGATTTCAAAGTTTCGAAGCGACGATTATGTAAAGCCGGAAATGAAGATTCCAAAACATCTTGAATCATCCAAATCGGAGTTCAAACGAAGAAGTTATGGCTAAAAGAAAATTATTAACATTGAAGGGGAGGGGTCTGATTGAAAAAAATTGGAACCACAGGGGTGCGATTTGCCATTTTTAAAGTACAGGGGGTGCTCATGCATTTTGAAAAGACCACAGGGGTCTTATTTGCATTTTACCCTATATAAAATGTAGTTTTTTTTTCTTGGATAAGAAACAATATTATTTAAAATATAGTTATTTATGCCTGCCCTTTCTGGTTAAAATATATTAGCTTGCAGGCATTTTTCAACAACGTTTTATCTTGGTTAAACTAACATGTTGAATGTTGTATCATAGTTAAAGGAAAGTTTAACTATGGGTTATGTGGTATATTTTTTTTCAGAGGATATTCATGGAAAGTTTAATATATGAATAACGCTTCAACTGGCTTGGCTGCCTGGTTTTGTAGATTTTCCGAACTTCATGAGTTTGAAAAGCCAAATGATGAGCAAGCTTTGAACCTTATGAATTCATGTGCAGTGGCTGTGATGGAACAACTTCCCGACTTAGTCTTCTCCTATGGTGTTAGTGATGAGTACAGGTATTTCATCTATTTTAATTTTTGTATGGTCTGTGGCCTTAGGCAAAATTAACACCTATGAGTTTTTTCCAACGATCTTCTTTCACCCTCAACCCCCAAAACTTTTGCAAGAAAGAATCGAAAAATCTTGATCATGTCATGTGGACGTGTAATTTCTCCAAGCTGGTTTGGCAACGATTTTTTCAAACGTTTGGGGTTAATTGGGTTGGCAATTACACTTTTTTCCAAACCTTGAATGACTTGATTTGTTACCCTCCTTTCAAAGATAAAGAAAAGTTTGTGGGTGTCGGATTGTAGTGCAATTACTTGGGGGCCATGGCTCGAAAGGAATAGGAGAATTTTTAGGGGTGAAGAGAGGTCTTGGGATTATGTTTGGGAGTTGGCCCATGTAAATGTATCCTTTTAGGTGTCAACTTCCAAACCTTTTTGTAGTTATCCATTAGGCATAATTATATAGTGCGGATTTTTTGGGTTTGGGGTATATGGTATATGGTATACAATTTCTTGTGGCTTTTGGATTGCTTTGCCACTTTATTGTATTGCCTTTTTTATTTTTTCTTCTTTCATTATATCAATGAAATGGTCTTTTGAGGGGTTTGCTTAAAAATATATATATTTTTTAATTTTTGTTTTTAGTTATGCCTTTGCCACATGTATAGTCATGGTGTAGGTTTATTACTTGCAGCTTTGTTTTGAAGAAGGAATCTCAAATTTATCAACGCCAAGCGAGGTTTGCCTTGTCTTCCATTGAATTTTTTCTATTTTTTTATGTTGCGTTTAAATAGATAAGGTAAAATATTGAAATCTGAGATGGATGACTGGTGTAAGTAATTTTACTTTCACAGTTCATTCAAGGTTATAATTGAGCATAAGTTCTTTCTAAGGATTACAAGTACGCAAAAATTTCACATGTACAGTCGGTTATTTGTTATAACAATTTTCCTATAAATCATAATGTAGTCAGTGATTTGAAATTATATCCATATGTTAATCAAAATGACCTGTTTAATGAAAAGTTTGGTTTCTTATATAAAAAAAATGACCTGTTTAATAGAAAATAGGATAAGTTTATGATGGGAAACTTTCATATTATAAAACTGTTTTCAAAAACTACATTTTTTTTCTTTGAAAAATGTTTTTTTTAAACTAAAATTTGAATTGGTTATCCGTTATCATTATTAAACAATCAAAAACAGAATATGAAATGGTTATCAAATGGGGCCTTAGGGCAGAGCTTTTGTAATCTCCCAAGTCGTGTGAGCTTATCCACCTTCATTCAAGCGGATGATTCCTTGTTGGACCTTTCTTTGTTATTAATTAATTTATTTAATATATTAAATGTTTCTCATTTAATTAATAAAAATCCCGAGTTTTAGACTTGCATTCTTTTTGTCCTTTGTCTTTTTGCATTTATTAGCTATTTGAGAAGAAAAACATTTTTGGTGAAATATCTCTGTATCATTTGCTGATGGATCAGTTGAACAATCACTGTTGCAGCGCAATTGTGTCCATCATTGTATCATTATTCTCTTCCTTTTATGTAATGAAATGGAAAAAATTCTTCCCGCATAAAGTGTTGAAGTATCCTCCTTCTTTTGATGGACGTGCGGTTTGCTACCCATCACAGGAGATCCTTCGCGACTACCTAGCATGGAGACAAGTTGATTGTAAGTACTACTATAAGAACATTGTTACCAATAACTGACTTTTTTGGAGTTCTATATCATTTTTCAAAAGATAAGGATTTTTGTTATACAGTTATTATCTAATTATTTTCAGTGCTGCAATGTGTCTTTACAGAGTTTCTAATTTAAGGGATACCGATATTTCGTTTGTCCTTTTGAGTTTACAGGTCACATAAATAATCAATATAATACATGTTTCTGGGAGCTTGTTAAGTCTGGAAAAAGTAAAAGTGAAGCTCAAACCTATCTCAAGGTACAAAATCATTTATCATTAATTATTTCTGTTTGATGATAGATTTCATTTATCTGTTCTCTCTTGATTTAGTTATCGGTGTGCATGTTGCTGGCTGGCTAGTTGTAAATTTTAATCCCGCTTGAAACATGTTTTGTCATGTGATATTAACTTATTTATTAGCTTATATTTAATTCTTTAACTCTAATCGCAATGCAATAATAGTTCAGAATTTTAATACTGTGATGCCATGGCTAAATTACTCATAAATTATATGGAACACTAACGAATGGACATGTTTGTGCCTATGTATTATCAATTGAACCTTCCATATTGTGATTTGAGTCTTCAACTCGAACTAAAGAAAAAAATTGTGACCATTCTGAGTCTGTCCTTCAACTCCCTTGGGAAAAAAAGGGATAAACTTCATTGAAGCAAGAATATTTGGTTAGTATCTACTCAGTATAACAAATTATTACTACAAGTTTATTTTCCTATGCAATTTTGTTTTAGATTAACTTTCTTGTCATTTAAGATTCTCATTTAGCTGCAATGACCAAGAGAATACTGAAGTTTCATTGGTTTCCTTTGGGCTCAAAAGGGGTATTGATTCAGGTAACCTTCTTGTGAATTGGAATTTTGTTAAATTTCAGAAAGCTAGAGGTGGGTTGGGTATCGGAAACTTGAAAGAAAGGAACATTGCTCTTGTTTCTAAGTGGTGCTGGCGTTTCCCTATTGAGACAGATTCTCTTTGGTACTCTATCATCTCTAGTATCTATGGCCTTGATAGGTATGGGTGGTTCACTGACTCTAGACGTGTGATTAAGGGGAATAGTCCTTGGTATTTTGTTAATTCTTGTAGAAAAAAGCTGGCAGACTTGCTTGACTTCAAGTTGGGAAATGGTAAAAGAATTAGCTTTTGGCATGATAGATGGAGTGGTGACCTACCCTTTAAACGAACTTTTCCCAGACTTTTTAATATTGCCCGCAATAAAATGGCTGTGGTTAATGATTATTGGTCTGAGGATGTTGAAGTTTGGAACATGAATCTCAAAAGACTGCTTTATGACCGTGAAAGATGCTTTCCTCTCTCTTTTGCAACTACTACAGCCCCATCGGATTGTAAATCGGGAAGATTCGTATAGTTGGAAGTTGGATATGAATGGTTTCTCCAGTCTCTATGTATAATCATCTGACTACAAATGGTGGCATTTTGGATGAGACGTTTGCTAAGTGTATTTGGAAAACTAGTTGTCCTAAAAAGACAAATTTCTTCAATTGAAATCTTGCGGTTGGAGGTTTAAACAATGCAGATATAATTCAAAGACGCCATCCTAAAACCGTTCTTTCTCCTAGCTGCTGTTATCTCTGTTTTAACTTTTCTGAGAGTCGGGATCATTTGTTTTTTAGTTGTAATTTTGCCGGTTCTCTTTGGCCAAATCTGCTGCAAACTTTCAATTTAAATTGGTGCCTAGTTGATTGTACGAAGCTAAACCTCCATTCCCTTCTGATTGGGCATCCGTTCAAAGACCAAGCCAAGTGGTTATGGAAGACGGCGGTTAAACTTATTATGTGGGAAGTTTGGTTAGAGAGAAATCATCGTATTTTTTAAAACAAAACAAACACGACTAATGAAGTCTGGGAGCTTATTAGTTTTAAAGTGTCTCTTCTTGCTTCTCTTTCAAAAGGTTTTTGTAATTATGATGTCTTTTTGATTAACGCCAATTGGAAAAAAATTTGTAATCCAAGTGGCGTTGGGTGATCCCTCTTCACCTTTTTTGTAAATATGTACTATTAATGAAAGATTTTCCCGTTTCCTATAAAAAAAAAGTTTCACTGATATAAGGGGAAGCATGTACTATTTTATGAATTTTGTGAATGTTCCTAGAGTTTAGGGCGCGCACACACTCACACACACCCATAAAGTGAAACATTTATCACTTTAAAAATCTTTTGACATTCTTCCATCCGCCTTTTAAATATTTCTTGCCAGGGTACTCAAGCACAAGAGAAGGGTCACTTACTTAGCATGCAATTCAATATTTCTTACAATGAGTTACCACTCATGTTTCGCCAAGGTTCTTCTGCATTCTGGAATCAGGTTTGTCATTTTACTTAATTATTTTTTTTCTTTTGTGGCAACTAATACTTTCTGAACTTGGTTCATGTATTATCAAGGTTTAATTACAAATTCAGTCCCTATGGTTGAGGGTTGTTTCAATTTAGTCATTCATTATGATTCTAAATGTTTCAATTGAGTGCATATAGTTTATTAAAAGTTCGCAAAAGTAACCGGTTTTTACCATATTCTCACCCTTCAAAAAGCCTCACATTTTCACGTTAAGTAACACTACATCGTTATCTTTCTTTACCACAGGTTGCAACATTCACATAAAATAGAAGTATAAAATATGTTAATTTTTTTGGTAATGACGAGGAGATTTAATGAGTTTTATCAAACCATAAGGAAACTTTTAAAATCATAGGGATGAAATCAACACAAACCTCAAACCATAGAACTAATTAAACGTTATATGAAATATCTATTAATGTATAATTAATTATTATGTTTGGTCACTGGTTGATTGAGATTTTTGCTTGGTATGCTGTTTTCCGTGGTTTAAAAGTTTCTCATAGTCACCTGTTGGTTAATCAGGAAGATACTACGGCAGGGAATGAAAATGCAGCTGTTTTGGGAACTTCTATGATGAAAATTGTTATTGTGCATTCTAATATAATCGAGCCAAGTTTTTGGGAAGACCATTCATGGATACTTAATTAAGATGCGTAGCCACTTTGGATTTTTTTTTTGTTTTTTTTTTTTTAAGTATTGGAGGAATCAAAACTCTTCCCTCTATTGAAGGAAGCGGATTAAACCATTGGTTTATTACCATTGGTTCATTTTACTAAAATTCTTGGAGATTACTGGTAATGAAAGTCTTTTCTTCATTTCTTTTGTTTTTTCAAGATGAGCTATCTATGGACTCAATAAGATTGTGATTTTTTTACATCATTTCGTGTAAAATGTGCACATCAAAGCTAAATGGCCATACAATTCACAATACGCCAGTTAATCATATATACACATACAACATTAATATTAATTGATACACTATAAATATAGAATCGATTAACTAACTAAAATTGTAAGATTATGGTAACTACTATTAATGGAGGTTTGATAAAACTAGGTGTATAATCTTATGGGGTGATTCTATTTCTAACAAATTTTTCTTAAATATTTAAAATAGTAAAAAAAAAATAATAATAATAGTAAATCTATCACGTGTTATAAAATACATGTAAATATTTTTTTTTAATGTGTCAATTTGTTTTTATGTTAACTTATATATTTTTAAAATAAGTTAATCATTGATTCACTGTGATATATGTTAATTATTTCAAATAATAATCATTACTTTACATATTTCCATGATTGACTTAGTGTGTGAATTAATAGTTAGCAGTAATTAAACTAAATTACTTGAAAATTTGATGTTATTCAATAATATTTTACTGGTAATTTTGGATAAAAATATTTTCCTTAATAGCTGTCTAATTGTCAACTTGAGCATAGCTCACTGGTTAAGGCACCTACTCCCTTTCCATAAACTCGAAAATTGAGTATCGCATCTCCCAATTTGATATAATATCTAAAAAAAAGTCTAATTTAAGACTCATCGTCTATGTTTAATAAATTAAATTTTATTTTGTAAAATAAACAATATAAATTTATCTGCGCAAATCACAAAACAAGCACCAGTGGTCTAGTGGTAGAATAGTACCCTGCCACGGTACAGACCCGGGTTCGATTCCCGGCTGGTGCAATCTTATTCTTTTTTCCATTTATCCATTTTCTTTTGTGAAAATTGATAGCTTATTCTTATTGATTGGAAAATCCCCATTAAGTTTGTTAAATCCTCCTCCAAATTTGTTTTCCGTTTTGAAAAGATGTTTGATGTTAATTAACATTTTCGTTTACCATTTCATAAATTATTAATAAATAATATATTAAATTTTGAGAAAAAACAAAAGCAAAAATCACCTCTAAATAGTTTTATTAAGTCCAACCCAATCCCTAAAAAATAAAATAATAATATTAGGGTTTTTATTTTAAAATTTAAACGGGAAAATTACCCATGATTTCCCCGCAGGGAATCCCCGTCCCCGACCTCTTTGAACGGGGATGGAGAACGCATTCTCCATCCCCGCTTGCCCGTGAACACTCCTACCTCTAAACTATACTTATGATAAATAATCTCCCTAAACTATATGGGGTGTGACAAATTCTCCCTCGAACCTATTTTTTTAAGCATGAGCTTTTATAAGTGTTTAAAATAAACCCTTTATTTACCCCCGTTAAATTTGATGACATAATATATAAAAGTTTTGGTTTAACATTAAAAAATTATCTTTAGAAGACGAGTCACACGAGTGGTAAGAGGAACAAAAAAAATTAACGGGTGTAAACATAAGGGTTTATTTTAAACACTTGTAAAAGTTCAAGGGTTATTTGCTTAAAAAGAATTAGTTCGAGAAAGTATTTATCACAACTCACATAGTTTATAATATTTGCTTAAGGGGGCGTTTGTTTCTGGGTTTGCATAGGATTGAGATGCCTGGAGATGAGATGTATGAGGACAAGATGCCCGGGGACAAGATCAATATGTTTGGTTTTGGATGGGATGAGAATAATAAAATTATATTACAAAATAATTTCACTTCCTCTCTCCTCTCTTCTCTTCCTTTCTCTCTCATCTATTCCATGAGGTTATAGAAACCCCATGTGTTTTGAAGGTAATCTAAACCCCATGGAGGAGGGGTATGAGAACCCCATGAGGTTTAGATCCCCTTTCCTATGGGTCAAACAAACATGGGATGGGGATGAAAATACCATGGGGTTTGGATCCCCATCCCCAAACACTTGAAATATATTTCATGAGGTGTTTGCTTAAAAAAAACAGGTCAAAGGGGTATTTGTCACAAGCTGCATAGTTCAGGTGTGGTTTTTGTTTTTTTGTTTTTAAAAAAACCATTCAAGTGAGAGATGTAGTTAAATTATAGGCATAACATGTAAATAACTACTCCCTAAATTTTGGTTAAAACGAAAAAATTTAACTACTTCTCATGGAGTAGCTATTCCTACATCCTTACTCATAAATATAAAATTATAAAATCCGTAATAGATTAAAATTTTTGAAAAAACAACCCTAGTGAAGATGGTTAAATTATAATCATAAAATATAAATCTGGGAGTAGTTATGTTATGTACTTTAAAAAAACATTCATCGCATCTTATAGATATAGGATATAACTTAACTCGTTTCTTTTAAGTAGCTTATCCTTCTACCCAATGACGGGGAAAAATCCAACTTTTTTTCATTTACCTTGGGATAATACTTATAAACACCCAAGTATGTTTACACCTAATAAAAAATGTCACACGAGCAACTTCTCTTTTCTTTTTCTTTTTTCCCTTTGTCTGGTATTTTTTGATTGGGTGAGAACATATTTAGTTACTTACATGTTATGTTCCTTCCAATTTGCAACCTCTGCAAATGAGATTCTTATGTTTTCTAGCTTTTATTCTTCTCACTTCCAACGTAACCCCAATTTGCTAAAAAAAAAAACTACCTCAAATTATCTTTTGTTCAGTTTTTAGTTTCAGGTTTGATAGGGAACTAATATGGTGACCAAAACTCAACCGAGTTCAGAATCACGTTCCAAGTACTTAATCTAAAAGTCAAAGGAATTCTTATCATTAATCCATCAAGCCCATTGGGGACGAGGATGAGCTACCAACCATGAACTATACTTCTCTTCGACACGGCGATAGCGAAAGGGATGCATATAGTAGAGCGATGAGATATATTTCAACATGGTTTTCGATTTTCCCAATTACATGAGCAATCATCCTCCGATCCAAGATGATGAAGATGCAGAGGGTAAAATAGAGAAATTAAAGGAATTCATTAAACTTCCATTTTAAAATGATGACACGTAAATATTAACCTAAAAAGCTACAACCAGGTAAAATTCCCCATTTTATAGCCATTGAAACAATAAAGTCATTTGGAATTAATGAACTTAGTTGGGATTTGGAAACATGGTAAAAGGTTCCAATGCAAATTTCTTGACAATATCTATCCAGTTTTTAAACCTGGCAAGGCATTGAAACATAGAATGAATTACAAAAAGAGAGAGGGATCACACATCAGTCAGTTGATGCACTCCCCATATCAGAAGGTGTTTTTCTTATTAAAGCTAAAGAGAAAAGTATTCCCGGTGTTCAGAAACAGGCAAATCACTTCAGTTTCCAAAAGATTTTGCTCAACCAACCAGAAACACAAATGAAAAACGGTTTGAAAATCTACAGGAAGTTTCGAACGTCTAACGACTTCGTATCCACCATTTCCTCATCCTTGAACTCCTCACTGAAAACAAAGAGGTTGCATCAGTTAAAATAAGGAAAAAATGAGCCAACAAATTTTCAGTAAAAACCAGGTAATATTGGATAATCGTATATACCAAGGGTGAAAAATTGGTCATTTTAATTCAATCTACAAAAGGTATGGCAAGATTCTCAATGATATGATGACCACCATTTAAAATAAGTAATAAAATCATTTGCCGGGTTCTAAACTATAGATTAAAAATACATAATTCAATAATAATAATCACAAACCACAGACTACATACCGCTTCTTTTGAGTTTCCATTGCCTCAAGAGCATCTTTCTTCAGCTCTTCTAATTGTGCCTTGGAAATTTTAAGGTCCAACTGCTCCTCATACTTTGGCAGATCTTCCTTACGAATCCCAAGCCTGATCAAGAAAATTAAAATAAAGTCTTCTATACAGTATTTCATATCCCTAAAGAAAAATCACACAAGTGTATATAGGATGCCGACATCTACCATCAATCTCAATAGGAAACTGGATTTACCACTAGCGTCTAGTCTCACATTAGAGAGAGAGAGAAAATCTAGTGGTTTCTTCCAATTCCCTGACAGCTCAGATAGCTCTGTGTCAAATAGACGGGTAAAATTAAATACACGAACAAATTTCCTTCCATTAAAACTTCCTACAACTAATATCGTTTACTACATTCTTTTGTATTCATCAATCAGTATCTAGTTTACTACCACCAACGCCACTGTAGGCTTCCTTCAAAGTTCTCACAAGACATTTGGTTCTCAATGAAATAAGTGATGCCTCCATAAAGTAGTCCATGAAAATGCAACAACTATTTTTTTTTTAACGTACAAACAAGGAGTCTAAATTGAAGACTAAACTAGCTGAATAACTTATAAAATGTTAAATTTATGGGAGGGAGCCAATAAAAACAGAAAATAGACGAAAGTTGGAATTGTACTTTTGATTGATTTTGTCAAACTGAGCCATGAGAACAGACATTCCTTTCTTATCATTCCTCAAGAGAGGTTTCTTCAGATCTTTCTCAACCTTTTCCAGAGCATCAAACATCATAGCTTCTGCACCGAGCTCATCAGTGAGACCTCTCCTGAAAAAAAACATGCAGAAATATATCAAGTTCAAGACACAAGGTTTCCAGCTGCAACAATGAATTCACGTGTTCTTCACAATAGCTACCCGATCACTATGTCGACCTAACAAGTATCAAGCATAGGAAAGAACCAATGAGCCCAAAATATTAATTCCATACTAATAGGATTTACCATATCCACACCAGAACCATACCACAATTGTTGGAGGTTGGCTAAAGAAAATATTTGATATCAGATTAAAAAATTTACAGAGAAAAGAGGGGCAAAAAATCTGTACAGGTTGATGTGGAGTACTGAGGAATAACTAAGAGGTCAGGGAACCAAGGTTCAAAATTCAAACTATTGCCAGAGTCAGATGCATGTTGCCAAAAAAATCATCCAAGACTAGTACACCAAAAAAATACACAAAGTATTCAACCAAATAAAATTCAACCATGATTGAAATTTTAGCTTATACCCAACATACATATATTGGAATTTTTATTAGTTTTTTGTGATGTTTTCACGTCTTTATCAATTGATACGGAACCAAGTCACCAAGTCCTATCCATCTTGTGAACATCCAAGTCTGTGGCAATATTCACGATACCACAAAATTTAACATGAAAATGAAGAAACCATAGACAATGCTTTACTCATGGGGAAATACAAGTCAACAAGCGAGCATACTTGATTCGTATTTCCTTCAATGTCAACAAGTATGTTCTAGCATCAGGTATGTCTTGAGTTCGCGTCTGGATGGTGTATTTGATCCGTTGTGATTCTGAAAACAAATCTGCCCTGTAAGGAAGAAAATTGTAGCACGCGTATATTAATACGCACATATTTCTGTGAGATAAATATCAATCACATATACCTCAAAAAACATCATCAATGCACAAACTTGAGACAATGATTATGTGTATAAAGTATTATAAAACAAAAGTGATCGTGTATATAAAGCATCAAAACATATATACCTCGTTTACAATAGCATAACTAATGCAATATAATCAAATTACAATGGTGTAGATTGTTTCTGGAGCTAAGCTTCTAAGAGTGGTATTCATGAAGATATAAGGAAAATGTTGTAATGAATGCAAAACACTCACTTCTCTCTAGCCATTTTCATGACCTTTGCGTATTGAGCTACTGCAACAGGATCTTCTGGGTCTATTGTGATCTTCTCTTTTCGGAAAACATCCATTGCAGACTCAAACTTCTTTTTCACCTCCAAAAAGATGTTCTTCAGCATTTCTTTCAAACCCACATGAAAAAAATATTATTATATTAAAAACATAGAGTCATAAAAACAAAAAATCAATCAAACAAAAATGAGAAGTTGAATAACTTAGCAGCTGCTCACTCAAATACACATCCCTTCTCCAATCATCTGTATAATTTCAGCTATAACTAAGATTGTGTAATTGAGAATGCTTTGACTCACCATCACCCTTAAGAGCAGGCCGAGCAGCCTCTTTGGCAAAGAAACGAACTTGAGTAAAATGCCCCTGATGTAACATACTTTGATTTCCAAACATCTGTAACCAAAAAAAAAAAAGGATAAGCAGCTGTTTGAACGATCAATACGCTCTAACAAGACGAATCGATAACTCAATTTCCCACTATAGACAAAAAAAAATTCAAAGTCACATTATTAGTAGAAGAAAAATTCATACAAACAAAATCCCAGATCCTTAAAAAAGTTTAAAAAATAAAATCAGAAAGTTTCAATTTACAAGAGCCAAGAAGAAAACACCCAATTGGGGGAGAAATGAATTGAAATACTGTTTACAAATTTTAAGGATCGGGAGGAAAATTCGGTGAGTAATAAGCTAAAAGAAATGAAAATGAAAAGCGATGGAGATCAAGAAAAGGGCAAACCTGATTGGATTTTGATAAAAGACGGGAAGAAAAAGCCATGGTTGAAGAAGGAGCTCTCACTCAGATTGCGGTTTTTCTTCGTTGAGCTGAGTTAGGGATTTAGAGTCTGAGATAATTAAAGAAATGGAATGAAAATTGAGAAATTATTCATAAACGGCGTTAATAAGAATCTATTGCTGCATAGAGTAAGAGTTGGAGCGAACGTTTGGTTTTAGAAGGAAGAAAAACCATCATTAGAATTCTTACGTTTGTAAATTAATTTAAAAAACTAAGAAATTAAAATAAATTATTAAAAGAACAAATCAAGAGAGATTAAATATAGAGGTATAATTTAATAGAAAATATTAATTTAATTTTTATCCGTAATTGTTTTTATTTAAGTTTTATAATTTGTAAATTAAATCGATATTATGTTTTCATTTATTATATATGATTCACTAGATATTAACATATAAGGTAAATTATCATTGTGGTCCTTGAGTTTTGAGATTTGTGTCTACTTTGTCCTTACATTTTGATTTTGAGACTATGTGATTCCTGAGTTTTAGAAAATGTGTCTAATTAGCCTCTCTAGTAATATGTCCATTAAATTGTCTAATAGAAATCTTTCGTTGCAATTGACATGACACAACCTGATCACACGGTGATGTAGACTATCATTTACAATTTTGACGATTATGTGGAGATAACTAAATTGTTGAGCGAGACTAAATTATAAATAGAAAAATAGACAAATAAAAAGGTCACACAAAATATAAATATAAAGACCAAGTAGACACATGACTCAAAACTCAGTGATAAAAAGGTAATTAACCCGAATATGAAGGAATCCATGAAACAAAAGAGAGAGAGAAAATTTGAAGGAAATTATATTTTCACATTGCCAAACATGCAATTTTTGTATATCTTTATAATATTGTATAAATATATATATATATATATATATATATATATATATCTCGCTTATGTTTGTTTGACCTCAACTATTTATTTGGGTAAATTTCATTGGTTAATTATCGGTAAGTTTTAATTTGTGATTGTGTGAGTCTGAGAATCCTTATTGGTTTAAATTGTTTGGTCATATTCCTTTTACTTTGTTTGATCTCAATATATTTTCTATGGGTTACATTTCTAAATGTGATTTAATAGACGTGTGTGGAATAACATATTTTAATTTTTAGTTTTAGTTTTTTTTTATATATTAATTTAGGTCAGATTACTATGTTATTTTTATTTTTGATTTTTTGTCTATTTTTTTTGTGATTTTCAATTTTTTTTAAATTCAACATTCATGTGTGGATATGGAATTGTATTGGTAGAGTTATTTGGTGGCTCTCTATGTCTCAATAGTTTAACCTCCATAACCATAGCAAATCACTTGGTTTCACTAATATTTGTTATATTTTTCCTATGGTTTATATGTTAATAACTATATATTAAAATAAAAAATAACTGTTTGGGAATGACATGTTGTATCTACTTTTTTTTAATTGTAATTCGATCAAGGCATTCAGTAGTTAACGGTAAATTGTTAAATCAAATTTAATAGTATGAATTTTATTATAATGAAAAAAAACTTGCACGTGAGTTTAATTATTTTCCTTTTCATTTTCATTTATACATAATTGGTTTGACATATACTTCATTCCCCTTGAGGTCACAGATTCGAGTCCCCCTCCTCCACTTTGATGTAATCTAAAAAAAAAAAAATTCATATTTTTACCCACTTAATTTGAAAGAATTTGGAATGGTGAAAACAAATGTTCTATTGTTTGGTTGTCAAAAAATGTATATGAACAATTAACTAAATTATTTCTTAGAAATACACACATCTAATAACACAAACATTTATGGCTCATTTACTTATTAGTAATCATAATGAATGAATCGTAATAGCCACTTTGTTTCTGATTCCACTATTTACTTATATCTCGTGATCACCTAGTCTTTGTGATAACTACCTAAAAATCATGAATCATTCCAAAATTTCATTTCGTTTAAAAACCTAATGAATCCCATTACTTATATTCGTGTTAGAATGTTAGGAGTTTTGGCTCAATGGTTGGATCACTATTCTCCCTCCATTGTTACTTCATATTGACAAACTTTTTTGTATTTTCTTTTTTAGCCTTTTTGGGCTTTTTCATTCATCAATGAAATAGTCTGGTTTATTATCAAAAAAAAAAAAAAAAAAAAAAACCTAACGAATCCCATTACGATTTTGTTTGCGGTTTCAATTTATACTTTTGAGTTTATTCTTCATCATTATTAAAGGTATTATAGTAATTGTTTACTTTCTGATTCCGATCCATTAACATAGTAAATATCGTGAATGAGAATCTGATTCTCATTCCAAGTTTAATAAACACCATTTATTATAGTTTGATTCCAATTCATTCTCATTCTCATTCTCATTCCGGATTAGTAAACGAGCCCTTATATGAATTCAATATAAAGACGATATATAATCAAGTGCAACTCACGTCATTTTTCCTAGTTTTTATAAATATTATTATTAGATCTGAGGGAAACAAAGAGAAAATTAATAAATCTATCTAAACAAAAAATTCCATCGACACCCATTACTTCTTCTTCTTCGAGTGGAGCGGCAGCCAAGGGTCTCCACTACAGATTTTCGCACCACCGCTAGGAAGCTCCGCCGCCGTGTTTTGGTGAATTCCTCGCTGTTTCCTTCTCCCCTTCCGTTAATCTCTCGTCTTTATCGACTTATGGCTGATTCCCTCAAACTCTTGAACTGATTTCTGCCCTATTTTTTTAATACAGTATTACTCAGCGCCGCCGCAAGGATTACCGTTCACCGTTTTACTTCTCTAGCCACTGTTTTGTTCCTTTGTTGCTGTATTCGGTTAGGTAAGCCAATCCTACGAATTTTCCTTCACTTTTTATTTTTCTCTTGTTTCATGGGTTCCTTCATGTTCGATTAGCGCTACATTCTCACAAATTTCACTGTCAACGATCACATCACAATATCACATAGCTTTCCATTGACTATGTTTCTTGTTTTAATTATAAATATCAAGTTTGTTAATTTGGTGTAATTTCACTCTTCGGGTTAAGTAAAATTTGTTGGAGCACACAAATGACACGCTCCCCTTCATCTCATGCTTCGACTATAGCTTCTCCCTCCTCTCGTGCTTCTTCCTTTGAGGTAGGATTTTTCTCTTGTAGTGCTTCTTCAGTAAAAAAAGCCATCTTTTTCTGTTGAGAGCACTCATTTGAAAGGTGTCCCCATTATCGACATTTAAAACATTTTCAAGTATTTTATTAGGCATAGAGAATACTGTTTCTATTATTTTCTGGCAAGTTTTCCTTTGTGATTAGTCCTTGGTCTTTTACCTTTGTTTTCCTCTCCCATTGGTAGATGTTTGTCCTTTTTGTCAAATTAAACCTCCTGCCATTCTTTCGTTCGTCGTCTTCCCCTGTAGGAAGAGTCACCATATTCTTTCTTGGAACTATAGTTCTGCTTTTTGGCCGGCTTTAAATTCTATTCTATGCTTTATGGGCAATAGTTAAAGCCTTTATAAGACCTCCCATGGGAAACAAGTCTATATAATATTGGATCCTTCATTCAACTTGTGGATATATAGCAAGCTACCTGTTGATAATAAGATTCAGCAAGGTTATTTGGAGTGTTCAATCTATACCACTCCTTTGTATGTGTATAATCGCTTACCAATATATTCCCTTGTTTGCAATTCCCATAGCTGTCCTACAATATTTGCTCGTAGTTGCTAGGCAAGAATTGTTCTTTCACAAGCTTAGTCATCTTTGGCCATGAACACACTAGTTTCTTTCCAATTCTCCCATGATTAGCCTGTAGTTGTTCCCACCAAGCTTCCACTCCAGAACCTTAGTTGTAGGCAATAATGTTGGCTTTATGATGTTCAACTATTTATATTCAAGTAGACTTGTTGGAGCCAATCAAAGAACACTTGAAGATTAAGAGAAGTTATATCCTTCTTTTTGTTATTTCACTTTCATTCTTCCTCTAAGCTTGTAAAACTATCCAAGGAAGAATATCCAGTTTAATCTTGAAATCAGGCGCTCCCAACCGTGGGTCCTTTGTTTTTGACGTTATATTGTTCATAGTGACAGGGGCCTGTGACTGTTTCCTTCCCACATTTGCTGGGAGTACTTGGGCAGGCAACTTGTTGAAAAAGTCATTGTTTGATTCCTTGAAGCTGCTGGTCGACCTACTTTTTTAAAGTTAGGCGATCCATATATAAATATTTTTGCCACGTGAGGCGTATGGTACGCCTTTAGTATGTAAGCCTTGAGGCTTAAGAGGTGTACGTCAATTTACAAAGGTGTCTTTAAGTGCAAAATGGGATGTGGGTCCCTCTAAGCTGCACTAATTCCTTCATCCCAATATTGTTGAGCTTTTTTTTTTTTAAAATAAAACATCAGCTCTGTATATTAGATTAAGTCCCAGCATCATAATAAGACACCCTAATAAGTAATACTAATAACTAAATTTGACTCCACATCCTTTGTAAAAACAAGTTTGACTTTGCTACTTTGAGAAGCATTCGGTGGAGGTGGCCAGTGACTAGAAAGTTGTGCCCAAGACAAAGTAAGTGGCCCTTTGTCTTTTTCTTGGTCAATCACAACTTATCTCTCGGTTATGTGTATTGACTATCTCATATATAAATATATTTTTGTTTCTTTTCAACTTTCACAAATCATCAATTGTTCTTTAATAATGATAATTCATCACCTCTGTTTTTCGTTACTTTTTGTTGCTTTCTTTCAAGTTTCATTGTTTATCAATACTGTTTAACTCTCTCATACATTCAACCGTTTCTATCCTTTTTCCTATAAATAATATTACGCTATCAATGTGATGGTTTACATTTTTATAGTTTTCTAGTTTTTTATTAGCTGCCTCACACCGCCTTGAGGCTTACACCTCGTCTATCTATGAGAAAATGCCTCGAGGCCACATATGACTTCTAAAACATTGTTTTTAATCCTCGGGTATCGACATACCTCAGATGCCATTTCTTGGTGTAACCCACAATAGTGAAATCCTATTATATTCTCAGTCACGCCTATTAAGTAGTATTTGGATCACAACTTCAAGTTACCCCAGTAAATTGGCAGTAAACTATTCAATCGATTAAAATAACCTGCTGCAACCAAATAACAGTAGTAAACAATGAGACAAAATAATCAGTATTAAAACCAAATGTCCTAACAATCTATTGACCACATCACATTCCTTGATAAAAATCCATTTGTTCTTACCCATCTACATTTTTACTCACATATTGAGTTATCACTGGTGGATATGGATCAATTACTGATAATTGATAAGTACTTTTAGTTTTATTGTTATTATTATTTTTGATAATAAACAAAGCTATTTCATTGATGTATGAAAGAGCCAAAAGGCAAGAACAAAAACCACTTACAAAAAGGCCTTCCAATTAGAGGCAATGATAGAGGGGGCATAATTACGAAAAGTTTTACAATTAGCACTCCAATTGGAGGCATTAAGAATGCTACCCAAATTTCGTTCCCAAGCTTTTCTTTACCCAAAAAGATTCGTCTATTGCGTTCCAACCAAATATTCCAAGCTATAAATCTCACCGCATTGTCCCAAAGGATCCTTTTTTTCCCTTTGAGTAAGGAGCCTCCCAAAAGAGTAATCTACCAAATATTACAAGTTAAGTTTTATTATTAAAACAAACACACGTCATGTTTTTAAATATCATTGCTTTAGCTAATAAATTTTTAGTTTTGTTTATAAGTATGTATTTTTGGTTTATGAATTAAAGATCTCTTTTTGTCATGCAGCCCTTAAATCATCATGTCTTGGTGCACAATTGAATCTGACCCTGGTATAAATTTTTGTTGTCTTTTTTTCTCCTTTTTCATTCAAATCTTATATCTATGCTTTTCAAATTTCTGTTTTTAATATCTACCTATAGATTTAATATTGAGAAATAACACAAGTACATAATTTGTCGTGCGATGCACATAACCATGTTTACAGAAGTAAAATGGCCAATTGAATATGTAGTATTTAAGTTGTCTTTGCACTGATTTTATACATATCAATAAAACTTAAAGATTGTTATTCCCTTCCAGGTGTCTTTACGGAGCTTATTCAACAGATGCAAGTAAAGGGTGTGCAAGTAATTTTTTTCCCCTGTTCGTTGACTTTGTTGTCTTATCCTTTGTTGTTGGTTTGTTCTTTTGGCTCGCATCTTATAATTACCAATGTTATTGTAATATAAAGGTATGTAGATTAAATGTACCTGAAATTCGGAAGAACAAATGTGAAATTGTTTGACAAACTCAGAATGTGTGTAAACAATTTTGCCTCTTTCATTTTTTTATCGGTGCTTGAACAAAATTGGGATTAAAAATAATAGAGATTACCCTTCATGATATACACTAATGCTAATCAAGTAATGTGGTCACATGAGCATGCAAATTGGTCTTCTTGAGGTTATTTTGAACATTTTCACTACCACCCATCCAGATGGTCTGTCTTGGGCTTTTGTTTCTTTTTCTTGTAAACCTTTTTATTCTCAACTCCTCTTTTCCTTCTTCATCCTGTATTCCTTTTAATTTCATTTGGCTCATATGTTGCAATCTCGCTTGCCCTACTGTTTCGCATATTTGCTTATTTTGTTAAAAGGATTCATAATCTGCTTCTCATTTATTTTTTACATTCTGGTTTTGTGGCCAAACTTTGGGCTAAATTGCTTTGTCAATATGTTTGAGTTGGGTTCCTCCAAAAGAGGCGGTTGAAGATTGAAGAAAGAAAGTGAAGATTGTGGAAAAGAGTAATTTTAGGGTTTTTTTAGTTGCTATATAGTAACCTAGCATCTGAAATCTTCTGGCCTTGTTATCTCTTCTTTAAATAACTCGTTTTTTAGAAAGTTCAAGATTAATGTTTTGATGATGTATATTTGACATTTGTCATCCCTCATTCTTTTATATTATTGATTGTGAATGCAAAGTAAATATTAAATGCCTTTGTTTACTTTAAAAAAAAAAATATGCAGGTTGAAGAATTATATTCATTGGATCTTGACTCTCTTAACAATATGAGGTATAATGTCTGGTTTTGTTTGTCTGAGAATTTTATGACCATGGTTATGTACATTAGTCTTTTCCACTTCTATAATCTTCAGGCCTATATATGGGTTGATTTTCCTATTCAAATGGCGTCCAGGAGAAAAAGATGACCGACTTGTAGTCAAGGATCCTAACCCAAATCTGTTTTTTGCAAGTCAGGTTAGTCTTGTGAATTGAACATGTATGGCTATGACTTTATCAAGGGATGGGCATGAGTAGATTGTTGGCTTTTCTTCTTCTTATTTTTTGTTGTATTACAGGTAATTAATAATGCTTGTGCAACCCAAGCAATCCTGTCCATTCTGATGAATTGTCCGGATATTGACATTGGCCCAGAACTATCCAAGTTGAAAGATTTTACCAAGAATTTCCCCCCTGAACTCAAAGGGTTGGCTATTAACAATAGTGAAGCTATACGTACAGCCCATAATAGTTTTGCAAGGCCTGAGCCATTTATTCCCGAGGAGCAAAAAGCTTCTGGCAAGGATGATGATGTGTACCATTTTATAAGCTACTTGCCAATTGAAGGGGTACTTTATGAGCTTGATGGATTGAAGGAGGGACCTGTTAGCCATGGTCCTTGCCCAGGCGGTCAAGGTGACTTGGATTGGCTGCAGATGGTTCAGCCTGTGATTCAGGAACGCATTGAAAGGTACTCGAAAAGTGAGATAAGATTCAACCTGATGGCGATAATTAAAAATAGAAAAGAGATGTACACCGTCGAGCTGAAGGAGCTCCAGAAGAAGAGAGAACGCATCTTGCAGCAATTGGCTGCCTTGCAGTCAGAAACAATGTTGGAGACTAGCAACAACGAGTTTCTAAACAAATCTCTATCAGAAGTAAATGCCGGGATCGAGAGTGCCACTGAGAAGATCTTGATGGAGGAAGAAAAACAAAAGAAGTGGAGAACTGAAAATATTAGGAGGAAACACAATTACATTCCCTTTTTGTTCAACTTCCTTAAGATTCTTGCCGAAAAAAAGCAGTTGAAACCACTTATTGAGAAGGCTAAGCAGAAAGGTAGTGGCCTCAGATGAAGCTTGTATCTTGGTTACTGCCTTTATATTTATGTACACCCTCTGGTTTTCTTGCCTAACACAGTGGTTCTCTCTCTCTCTGTTTGAACTCCTTGTCTGATATTACTGTTTATTTGGATATTTATTTTCCCCCAGTTTACTTGAGAAATGAAGGTAATAATGTTATTCACTTGGTAAATTGATGAAGATAACTAGCTCTATCGAGTTTTTGACAAAAGCGAGTCTAATTGTTCAAAAAAATTGGATTTTCTTTTAAATTGGACTTGTTGACATTTCTTTTAGCGACCAGATTTTAGTAGATTTTGAAATTTTACGTTATAGAAATCCATAAACTTGAAAAATGTTATAAACATATCACTAGGTTAAGTCCGATTCACTGAACTATTACTACAATATTTGTTATCCTCAACAAGTTTAAAAATCTCGTTGGAGTGTCAAATACCCATCATACGGCTAAACTATCACCTGCATGTAGGGATGGCAACGGGGGGCGGGGTCGGAGATGTCATTCCCATCCCTAACCCGCGGGGATTTTAAATCCCCATACCCTACCCTATCCCCTAATCAAATAATCGAGGAGGGTTCGGGGATTCCCCGTTCGGGGATCGGGCTCCCCGCGGGAAAAATTCACTTTTTTATATTTTAATTCTTATTTAAAAACAAATATAAAAAAAGAATATATATTTAAATATATATTTTTAAGATAAAAAGAAAACATAATATTAAATATTTTATAATTTATAAGTTAATATAAACATATTTTTTATTTTTTTTCTACTAAATAAATATAAAAGTAAACAAAATACATAAGATTTATTAAAATATCGGGTTCAGGGTTTGGGCGGGGCGGGGGATCTAAAACAAATTTGGGAAAAATTTCCTCCCTAACCCTAACCCTATAAAGCGGGGATTCCCCGCCCCTATAGGGTCGGGACCCCTAACCTGTGGGAAATTTTTCCATCCCTACCTGCATGATTGGAGAATACATTTACGGTCTCTGAAGTATATCCCTATTTCTAATTTTAAGAAAACGTGTACATAGTAATTGTCTTTAAAGTACATCCCTGTTTCTAATTTAATTTTGCTAACTTTTACAAGTTCTAAAAAGTCGTTTTTTTTAGAAACAATTTCTAAAAAGTTTCAAATTTGATGATTATGGTTAAATTTTGAATTAAAATTTACTGAACAATGACATGATTTATCTATTTGTTTGTTAGTATATACGTTGTTGACAAAACACAAAATCCAAATTCAAGATAAAACACACAATGTCATTTCATTACATTTTAACTCATGTTTTGCAACAAAGAACAATAAAATATTATTTTCTTTTTATGTTGCTTTTTATTTTAAAAACTGTTTTTTTTAAAAAAAAATTATATTGTCAAACAAATTTCCTCGATAAAAGATGTTAAAAATTTTAAAAAACAGAACACATTTAAAAAAAACTGACTAAAGTAACTATCAATTTTATAACATTAGCATTTAAGGAAAAAACTAACTTGAAATTCATAAACAATATGTACGTGAAAATATTATAGCTTGTTTAAAGAACAAATTCTTTATTATTCAAATTAACTTCACATAAATTCAAATGATTATATATATAAAAATGTACTTGATATGACAATATGCATTCAATTTTATACCTTGTATTGTAAAAAGGAGTTTCCATTTATGTAGTAAATGAGATTTTGCCTTTCTGCTATTAAAACAGCACATAAGGCTTTCCGTAAAAAATCATTGAGCAGCATAAATATCAAAACTTACAAACCATAGAAGGTATATAACACAATTTATTTAATATTTGGAACCAATGGTCCAATGAACAAGAGAGTTTTTACAGATTCTAAGTTTTCTTAAAACATAAAACTATCAAGTTTCTATTCAATCAATTCTTTCGTATACACAAATAAAAATCCTAAACTTCTGCAGCAAATGATTTTCCACAACCACAGGTTTGTGTAGCATTTGGGTTCTTGAAAGAGAATCCTCCGCCAATGAGCGCGTCGCTGTAGTCCAATTGCATTCCAAATACGAAAAGTAGGCTCTTGGGATCACATACTGCAGAACCAATGGAGAAAATTTATATTAGAAGTTCTAGAGGATATTGTAAGAGTGAATTCAAACTCGGGGTAAAGACTACAACGTAAAGTGCATAATGGAAAGTAGAGAAGGTATAAGATACTTTCGATCCGATTATATGTGTGTACACGCCTAATATTCTACTTTGCTCACGTAAACAATTAAAAAAGTGTTGATAATAACATGCGTGATCAAAGTAAAGGTATACTGATGTACTAAATTGCATGAAAAATTCTCCTCATCATCCAGCCACTGACTCAATTTTAGCTTTGGTAATTACTATAACAGAGTTATGCACAATATAGTAAGTAAGAGTAGAAAAATCTCTTAATAGAATGTGACACTGCAGGATTTAACAGGAATAATTTATCTGTTACCTGGTATCATTTTAGTCCACTTAAATTACTGTTCACAAAATCGTAAAGTTTATGAAAACATAATCCCTTAAACACGAAGTCACAAAGATTCAAGGGAATCGTGAGGTTCCCATGATAATGTGACAAAGCTAGAGGAAATAGATAAATGCCCAAGGATAAAATTGGACGCGGGGGGATGCCTACACTCTTTTATCAATAGAATGGAGAGTAATTTATCCAAGATTGGAATTAATACATAAAACTTGGTTCAGCTGCAAACTAAAGAAATATATTTCACAACCTACTAATCACTAGCATCCACAATTGCCTGACATCTAATTCTTCAGTCATTATGGTGTCCAAAAGATGCACTAATAGTAATCTGTGAAGTAAAAATTATCAAGTCCACCCCCCTCAAAACCAAAGAAGAAAAAGAAAGAAAATTGTTGGAATTTTTTTACTAGGTAATTAAAGGCAAATGCTTTTAAAACGCATCCTGCAATAACTATCAACTATAAACTAGTTATCTACATGAAAAGTTTAAAAAGGATTTCTAGAAAAAGTTATACTATTATTATTGATCGAGAGAAATTTTAATGAAAAAAGATAAGGATATAATTCTTACCGATCACAAAACCATTATATTCTATAATTGAGTCATCGGCTCTAGCATTAGCTCTGTTCTCAAACTCCATCGTGTAAGACATGCCGGAGCATCCACCCTGTCTAACACCAATTCTTAAGCACAAATCTTCATTACGTTCAGACCTCATTCTATTCAAGTGTTTGAATGCATCATCTGTTAATGAGATAGCCGGTGCAAGACTTTCAGTTGTCGGTGCTCCTGTTTAGTCACAATTTACATACTGATTAAGTAAGATGAGAAGGTAAACTTAAATTATAAAACGTAATATGCTTCCATAGATTTTAACTTCAATTTACACTAAGCCACAAGGTAAATATTATTAAACAAAGTGCATATATAGTCTTTAAAACTCTCAATCACAAGAAAATTATGCAAATCTTCGCCGCATATGTATATCAATCCATCCTAATAATTTCAAGAAGTAAATTTATGATTTTGATAACACCAACCAAATCTTAAATTAGAACTCACAAACAAGTAATCATATCTAGTACAGAAATTAACCGTTCCATGTAACTAAACAAGAAAATCCCCAAAATTCTGTTACTTAAGTTTGACCTAAAACTACAATTCCAAGCAGCATATACCTTAATCTTACGCTTAATTAAACAACAGTAACTCGAATCCTGAGAATATTCAAAGATTCATAATTCGAATAAACAAAAATCACAAAATAATATTAAAAAAATGAAAAAAAGAGATGTACCTGAAACTGAAACGGATCGAATTGATAAAGATTTCATGCGGCTAAATTTTGGAAGTGAAAATCGAAAGGAAATCGAATTAGGAAGCGAAGAGGTTTGAGGAAGGGATCGAAGGCGAAGAAAAGCTGGGCAATTCGTTGAAACCGAAGAAAATGCCATCGGAGAAAGGCGGTGGGCGGAGGAAATATAAGGACTTAAACGGTGGATTTCAACCGGTAATTCCGCAATCCGCCGCCGTAGACTGCTTCGAAATGTTTATCAGATTAATCGGATTCCAGATATCTGATTTTAGTATTGTTTTAAAAAAAAATTCAATTATATGTTATTTTGTGAGGTGTAGAATTCTTTTAATTTGTTCTTTTTTAAATCGCCATTCCATATTGAAGGAAAATTTTCAAATATAATTTTGGTTTCTTTTTTGAATAAATATAATTTTGGTTTTTAAAAACCTATTATGATATACCTCTATTTTTCTTCATTATGGTTCGTGAACACTGAATTCTTTGATGTTCGTTTTGGTATATTGATGTCAAATTTAAATGTATGTGAATAAGATGATTGTATTTGATAAGGTATAAATAAGATTTGTATAACGTTGACCCCTAAATTTGTCTGGTATCATTTAAAAATTAGAATTTTTAAAAAAAAAAAAATAATAATAATAAGAATAGAAATAAAATTGACCAATTTATTTTTTAACACATCTTTTTTAATTATGCTAATCTAAAGTTGTTTCTAATAAAAGTGTGTGTTTTTAAAGATTAGATCATAGTGGAAAAATGGAGAAGATAGGAAAGTGAGGTGGAAATTTAAGGAAAATAATTTTGTTAGAAAAAAGAGAATAGTTTTGAAAAATTAGATGAAAAGTGAACAATGAAAGAATTGGAAAAGAGTGTAAAATTAGTCTTGCTAAAATAGGAAAAATTATGGATAAAATTTTGTTTAAGCTAAAAGAAATGGAAGAGTGTAAAATTAGTTTTTGCTAAAATAGAGAAATTTATGGATACAAATTTGGTTAAGCTAAAAAAAAATTAAAATGGATATTAAATTTTAATTTTATTTTGGGCAAAAAGAGGAGGAGATGATATAATTTGAATCATAGACAAAAGAGGTAGGAAAAAAAGAGGGGGAAGAGGATAGGAAAATATTTTCAAAAAAATGGCTAAAAATGGAAAAATACAAAAAAATTAAAAATTAAAAGAAAACCTAAACCCGGAGGAGGCCACAATTTTTTTTTAAAAAAGCCAATATTCTCTCAATCTTCCACCTCCCAACTTTTCATCACTCACCAATCTCATAACCATTATCTCCATTCCACTACCACTCTCACTCACCATTAGCCACTAACCCATATTATTTTGAGCCACAACTCTACCAACTTGAGTCCTCCACCATTTTTTTACTCATATAAAACCTAGCCTCCAACTTTCACACTAGATTACTACCTCATTCTACCCATTATTCATAAAAACCAATTCTCATAACTCTATCATTTCATTTTCATCACACACAAATGGGAATCAAGAGATAATGGAGATATTCGTGGTAATCCTCTTCTTTAGAGAAGCATGCTAATTTTTTTAGTTACATAATTAGTGTTGAAGTTACTGTTTTTTTTTAGATTGAGTCTTTTGTGTTCCAATAGAAATTGTGAGTTATATTTAATGATTTTATTTATGTTATAAATTTTTCATAAAACTAGACTTAAATATGAATCCATAGGAAAAAGAATCACCTAATTTCGATTTATGGTTTGAAAGTTATGATTTTTTTAAGTTTGATGTTCAAATAAATTTATAGGCTAGGGAATTTCTGACCATCTTCCATTATGTGAATTTTCAGTGATTCTTTTTTGTGATTTATTATTTATGATTATTTTTCCTGTAAACTAGACTCGTAAATAAAAATTTAGAAACAAGAATCACTCCGTTTCGTTGAGTATAAAAAAAGATATGATTTTTCAAAGTTAGTATAAAATTCTGCACAATTTTTTTTGTTGTAAAACGAGAATGAGGTATTTTTTTCATGAAAATTTGTTTGTTTTTTAATTAAAGATATGAATATTTTTTGGGGTGATAGTTTTATTCTTTTTTCATATTTTGTATGTCATATTTATGTTTATGATATATTTCCTTATCTTACACTAATTAACATTTATTATTTGTTAAGTTTATTGTTTTGTTTTTACTTAATGTTAAAAACTATTTTTTTAAAATAATTTTTTCTTTTTTCTTCAAAAACTCATACCAAAAAATTTCTACTTTTAAAATTTGGGAGTACAAAAATATTTTGATCCCAAAGTTTATGAATTAAGAAATTTTATGGTATGCTTTTAAAACTAATTTGAAATAATTTTTCAAAACCTTTTTCATCCTAAAAAGTTTCTTATGAATTAAAATTTGGGAGTACAAGAATACTTTGATCCCAAATTTTATGAATTAAGAAATTTTATGGTATGATTTTAAAACCAATTCGAAATAATTTTTTCAAAACCTTTTTCATCCCTAAAAAGTTTCCTATAAATTGAAATTTGGGAGTACAAGAATACTTTGATCCCAAATTTCATGAATTAAGAAATTTAATGGTATGATTTTAAAACTAAGTTTGAAATAACCTTTTCAAAACTTTTACATTCCAAAAAACTTCTTAGGAATTGAAATTATGGAGTACAAGAATACTTTGATCCTAAATTTCATGAATTTAGAAGTTTTATGGCATGATTTTAAAACCAATTTAAATGATTTCTTGAAAAAATTTTCATCCCAAAAAACTTCCTACAATATAAAATTTGGGAATACAAGAATACTTTGATCCCAAATTTCACCCAAATTTCATGAATCAAGAAGTTTTATGGCTTGACATATAAATCAAATTAAAGGACATTTTTCCAAAAACTTTCATTCCAAAAAGCTTTCTACAATTTGAAATTTGGGAGTACAAGAATACTTTGATCTCAAATTTCATAAAATAGAAAGTTTTATGGTTTGATAATTTAATCATTGATTTTCAAAAAATGTTTTCTAATGGCGTAATGCCACTCATAGTAATTTAATGATATCATTATAATGATTAATGATATGATCAAATTAACATGGGACATTTCAAAATAAATACAAAAAAATATATATTTTTCCTGATGGCTTCATGCCACTCACAGTTATTTAACAATATCATTAAAATGATTAGTGATCTTGATTAAATAGACGCGGGACATCCCAAAATAATAATAAAAACATATTGTTTTAGTAAAGGGCATTTAATGACATATTTGAGATAAACCAAAACAGTAATCGTTTTTAAAACGAATGTTTTAGAGTGCTAATACCTTCCCTAAACATGAATAAACTCCCGAACCTATTGTTTTTTAAATCGCGGACCATTTTTATTTTCGGGTGACCAATCACACCCTTTTAAAACCAATGATTGGAGGCGACTCCTTTTTTTTTCTTGTTATTTTCTTTTATCCTTTTGTCAGGTTAGAAAAGGACAGATTGTGTTTTTAAGAGGGTCGGCCGCTCTGCGTCGTTCGAGGGGGTAGCGACATATAATATGATTAGTTTTTGGCAGTAGTGTTTTTTTTATTTTTTTATTAAATATTTTAAATTTGTTTTACTCAAATAACCCTCTTGAGGTAGTAATGGTAGAACTAGAACCATTGAGCTATATGAAATTTTCATTTCTTTCCTTTTTTTTAATATATATTTTATATAGCTTTTAAATCACTTCTTAATGCAAAATTTCCAAAAAAAATCTTAAAAGATCATTAAATTATATGAAATTGAAAGAATTATTATGTACAAATAATTTGATAAAAAATAAAAGAGTTCTTTTTAATAAAAAAATTATTTAGTTTAATTCAATCTAATTAATTTTATAAGAACCAGGGATCAATCAAATTTATATAATTTTAACATGTTTAAATTTAATCTAATCGTCAATTTAAATATAACTCAATTAATTAAGTATTAGTGTCCCCTCCAATAAAATTAAATATCCCAATCTCCTATCTATTGCTTTAAGAGTATTTTTTTTTAATCTAACTTATTTAATAAATTAATACCATTTAGTGTCTGTTCAGATAGTTTTTAGAAGTGTATAAAAGTGTTTTTTAATTATTAGTAAAAATACTCTTAAACGCTTCTAAAAACTATCCCAAACGGGCCTTAGATTGAATTGATCAAATATTTCAAGTCATTGACTATTTTTTTTTTTATCCAAGAGATCCTATTATGAACGTGAGTCAAATTGATTAAATAGATAAAAAAAGGAGTAGACACTTGGAGGAGAGAGAGTACCAATAACAAAATTATGAAGGAAAAAAAAGTGGAGAGTTCCTAAAAGAAGGGTTCACAAGTTGAAAATTATATGGAGCATAGACTTGGACTAGAATAGAAGGAAAGGTGTCAAGTCTCAAGTTCAATTCACCTGCCCACTTAATTGATTGAAGTCATCTTTTTAGTCTACCTCCAAATTGCAGTCAGCCAGCTAATTCTTCCACTTTGTGCTCCTAATTCTGTATCTATATTATCAAGGATTTATCGGTAGGTCTCTCTCATTATCAATTGATTTTAAAATCTCATAATTATTAAAATACGAATATCAGGTTTTAAAATAGGATCAAACCCTAAAAAGTGAAATAAAGAATTAATATGATCATAAAAATATTCATATTTAATAGAACTAAACGAATATGAGAATAATTTTTGTCACCATCATATTATATATCTGGAATGTAAAGGAACCTAAACCACTTAAAGTTTTACATTGATGATATTTTTTTTCAAAATAATTATAATTATTTTCATCCTAAGACTATAGGTTTGTAGATAATAAATTTAAACAAACAAATAATTATTTAAAAATTATCTGATAACGAAAACATAAAATAGATTTTAAAGTTGTGCCAATCAAGTTTATCTTTTAAAAAAAAATAAAATAAAATCAAACAAAGCTATGAAAGTTGCATTAAATATTTATATTGATTTTTACGTTCGCCGAAACTAGTTTGATTAGTCATTCTTGTACTTTTCTTCTCCCTTTTCAGAATGAGAGGTTGGGTAGATAATTAAAATGTTTGGAATTTCATATATTGGAATGAGATTATAAAATATGGTTGAGATTATTATTTAGTTAAAAAATAGTAAGGACTAAATTAAATTAATCAGTAATAATTAAAATCAAAGTAATTATATTAAAATAAATATTTAAATTCCATATTAATTATTTATGGTGGATTTAGGATGTTTAATATCAAATAGTACCACAAGTTTATAATTTTACAACATTTGATTCCAACATTATTGCACTAACTCAAACTAATCTCTTTGGTATGAGTCCAAAATTTATTTGGATTGGTTTGAGTTCAATTAAGTTGAACCCAAATGAGTTTGATTAGTTCATAGTTCTCTTAACATTAGTTTGGAATGCACCGAATAAATCTCAATATATATTATTCTTAAATATTTAAAATTTTATTTCAATGAAAGTAAGATACATAATTGAACAATTATTCATAATTAATGAGTGAAATAGGTAGATACATTCTTAAGGTATTAACATAATCATTATTAATTTTAAATAAAATAAAATAAATAACTCGAACAACCTTAGACCCAACCAAACTAAAATATTACATAGCCGTTGGTTAAAATTAGGTCATCCAGTCACAAAAATCATTTAAATAATCATAAAAAATTCACTATCTAAAACTAAAAACAATTAAATTTGAAATAAAATATGTACTTCAATTCAACTCATAAACAAATCATAAAATAATCGAATTGAAGTTAGGGTTCCAAAGTAATTTTCCTAAAATAGGTAGATACATTCTTAAGGGACACGAGTCTGAGTATGAAAATGAAAGAGCCACTAAAGTAATTTTCCTTTCATAAAAATACAATTATGAGCCACAATTTTAGGATAACTTCATTTCGCAAATAGCCATATTAAGAGCAAAAAATTATTAGACATATGCTTTGAATCTGTCGAGACATGACTTAATGAAGTAAAGTCAAGTCAAGTACAAAATCTGGCCATAATTTTAGGTTAGTTTGCACTTGAATAAAATTTACAATTAATGAATTCATCACTTAACTATTAATAATACAAATCAATAATTAATTGTTTAACACTTTTATTTTCTTTTATCTTATCATGTGTAAATCAATTGGTCAAAATCTTTGGACATTGTTTTATTTTTGTGGTTTTGTACCTTTTGACATTTGAAACATGTTTCTTCTTAATTAAGCATCTAGCTCAAGAATGGTTTCTTTACAAAATATGACAAAAATTTTATGGGAAAGTAATTGTAATAGTTGTAGTGAAATTACAAGTATAACACTAACTACCATTTAATTAATGACGGCTGGACAATTATTAAACCCAAATAATTTAATTTATAATAAAATAAAACTTTTAGTTTCTAAAAGTTCATTTAAATGATAATTATCTAGCTCAAAATGAAAGTTATCCTTAATATATAAAAGTGGTGATGTTCTTTTTTGGACTACTATACCCCTTTTAAAATCTTAAAATTACTAACATGTCATTATATATACCCTTTTAAAACCTTCAAATTACTAAAAATGCCATTATTATTTATACTCCACTATCTATTAAATGACTATTTATATTTTTAATAAATTATTTCTCTTTTTTTATAAATAAAGTATTTCTCTTCATTGAATAAGAAATCGTCAATTTTATTAAATAAATTCCTTGGTTTTTTTATTGTTTTCACAACATCAAATTATAAAATAATTGAAAAAACAAGTACAACATATGAAAATGAATGTGATATTAAAATGAATTTATTGTTTAGATTTATCACCAAATTATGAAAAATAAATTATATTTAAGTATTCAAATATTAAATAATTTAATAAAGGTGACGGTGCTTTAATTTTAAAAAATATTAAAAAAAACTTAAATTGTTTAAAAAAAACAGTTAAGATTAAAAAAAACAACTACAACAAAATATAATTTATTGAATTAGTAATGGTATAATATTTTATAATATTTAAATAAATTAAAAAAAAAATAATTAAAAATATTTAAAAGTTTAAAAATCAAAGAGAAAAAAAATATATAATTTCTTAAATTTTAATTAAAATTAGAAATAAATAATCTATAAATGAAAAAATTAACTAACATATGTATATAGAACAAACAATTTATTTTTTTATTTGGTAGTATAAATTTTAAAAATAAAGATGGTAAAAAAATCGTCTTATATAAAAAGGCATATAATTATGTAAATTAGTAAACTATACGATAATTTAAATATTAAATAGAACATAATAATATGTTAATAAAATCATTTCGAAAAAGATTTATAAACCATAGAAAAATCAAATAAAAAATATTTTGATCTTTTAAATATTTCTATGTTAGAAAAAATATCACGTGCGACGCACGTGGTAAAAAACTAGTAATAAAAAATATCCAAGTAACAAGTCAATAATTAAGCAACTTAGAAGAAATAATTTATTTCTAATCTTTTTTTATTAGTTATATTATTTAAATAATTACATTTTTTTTTGCTTGTTATTTCAGTCCTTCCCCTATTATATTTAATATATAAATAAATAGGAATATATTTAAAATTGAAGGTATAATTCATCAAATTAATTAAATTGATAAAGAAAAAAAAATAGTGAGGTTCACTTTACACCAACAAGGAGTAGCAGGAGACAATAAATTTCCACAAGATAATGAAATGAATGATGATTCTATCAAACAGCACAGCCCTAATGACATGACATCATCATAATGACGTCATCCATTATCAAGATATAATGAAATGTCGCCACGTGTCTCTGGAGGAAGAACTTTCGTCGCAGCTCGAAAGGAAGGTGGCTACGAAAGATCATGACAAAAAAAAAAAAGACAAGAAAACTAAGAAGATTATATTAAGTTGAATATTTTTTTTTTATTAATACAAAATTAATTAAAGTAATCAATTCTTTTCTTCACTACTTTTCAATTTCTACTCCCTTTTGCCCAGCTTTCATGGCAACAAATTACTCTCAAAACCCTAACCCTGACGAATACTTCGAGGGTTTCAACTACTACCATCACAACCATGTTCTAGATCCAATATCCTTATTGGATTTCGAATTTTCGGGTTTCCCGATACCCGATTTCGGCATGTTGTCGTCGGAGAAGGGAATCTGTGGCGGGAGCGGATCGGTGGATGCGACGACGACGACGACGATTAGTACCATGCAAGTGAAAATTAGCTTAAGCTTTAAATGATATAGTAATAAGAGTATTATACTGACCACTTGATTGGCCAATTTGTATTTTGTTTTTTAATAAAAAAAGATTGATGTGTTTTTGCAGAGAATGTGAGAAGGGAATGAATGGAAAGAAGAAAGCTGGGAGAATGGGAAGAGGGAATAGGGTTGCGTTTAGAATGAAATCTGAGATGGAGATTTTGGATGATGGTTTCAAATGGAGAAAATATGGAAAGAAATCTGTCAAGGATAGCCCTAATCCAAGGTATTATTATATTTGTATGTCATTGAAAAACCGTTTGAGAAAATTTTCAAATTTTTATAATGATTTAATCAAAATGACTTTTAAACACTTCTAAAATTTATCTTAAATGAGCATAGATTATCATCATTATAATCATATATGAGAAAAACATGATTAAAGTATAGCTTCTAGTTATATTTCCCTTTTCTTTTAAATGACATGTTTGATTGAAGTGAATGAATGAGAGTGTCTACAATAATTTAGGCTATTGTTCGTTATGTTATTAATTAGTTGTGATCTGTTTTATAATGATTCTGTCTTCTAGTTTTATATATATATATATTTTTTTTTTAAAAATAGAATTATTTTGTAACAATTCTTTTGTTTTGTAATAATCTACTTTTGATAAATTTTGATCAAAGTTTTTAAAACTAAGAAAATAGTTCCTAAAAGTAAAAACACCGATGAAGTGTTCATAAATAAGCTTACATTTAATAAAAATATCATCAAATAGAAAAACTTGCCTACACTTTGAGTAGTTTAGGGTTTGGGGGTTTTAATGATATGTTTTATTTATATTAGCTTATAAAAATTCGTGGGATTTATAATTAGTATTGTATAATATATAAATAGATCGATAAAAAAAAAACAAACAGATGTATGGACAAATATCAAATGGGCTTTAGAAACTTGATTTGTTTATATATATAGTACAAAATCTTTAATTTCTAATTATATATATTTTAGTGTGATTTAATATTAATAAAAAAGATGTTTATTTGAATATTAGTTAGATATTTTAAAGGTTGGATTCTCACATTTTCATTTTAATGTTATAATATTAAAAAAATATTTAATGAAAAGATGGAAGATGCAATAGTATATATATTTGTGGAGGGAGGGGAGAGAGTGAGAGGCGGCTGGACCATAGAATTAACAAACGTGATGAATTTTGTTTTATGCATAATGTAAAAAATGATACTATATGGTGGAGAAAGCTCATTTGGATCTTATCCAAAGAACAAGAATATAGTGGGAACAATTCAATATTATATGGTGGAGAAAGATTATTACCTTAAGCATTTGTCAGACTCAACAATTTTCTTTTTCTTTTGCTTTTGAGAAGTGGGAAACTTCAACAAACCCTACCATTGAAAATCTTAAATTACTGACTCAACTTTAGTTTACTGTGAAGAATACATGGCTTTTGATATTCTTTTGTTAGATTATTTATATCATAATTAATAAATATACGGATCTTATTAATATGGTTTGATTCAATAAAATAAAATATTAAAAAATAGGTTCAATTTGCCAATACAAACATAATTAAAATGGTTAATAATATAGTTTAAACTGAAACCAAATTCAACCCTTTAATCTATTTTCAATAAAAATAAATAATATAGTTTGTGCTTGTACTTTTTAAATAAAATTCTTAAGAAAAAATCAGTTGAGAAATAGTTTTTTCCCTCTAATTATTAAGAGTTCGTTTGAAACATCTTTTAGGAGGGTCTAAAAGTAAACTGGTGTTGTTAAATGATAATATTATTTGATTTGTTTAGTGTCTTTACTATTAATATAAATTAGGATTAAATTGTGTTGTGGATTTTGGAAATGAAGGAATTACTACAAATGCTCAAGTGGAGGGTGTGGAGTGAAGAAGAGAGTAGAGAGAGACAGAGAAGATTCAAGTTATGTAATTACAACTTATGAAGGAATTCACAATCATGAGAGCCCTTTCTTGGTGTTTTGCAATCATGATCCAATATCTCCCAATCCCACTTTCCAGCGTTCTTCTCCTATGTATTCTTCTTCTTCTTTTTGAATTTTCCCCACTCTTTTATACATTATTATTTTATAGCCTCTCTTTCTCTTTCTCTTTTGTAATTTTTGTGTGTGTTTTATAGTGCTCTTTTTCCTCTCTTCTACTAGTTTTTTTGGGGATGGAAGAAATATATATATATATTGCTGGGTTAGAATAATGATGGAGTACTCTATTTTATTGTTTTTGTTACATTACATATATCTATATGGATAATTATGTAATTAACTAAAAATAACTTGTTTTTCTTTTTAAATTTCTTCTTTATTTATTTGATTTTCCTTTACACATTGTAATTGGCGCCCAAGCCAAACCCTCGGAAACGAGCACACCCCCGTAACTGAATTATAGATGACAAACATCACGTCACAGATACGTGGGTTAGATGAAAAAAATATTCAATGTGGCTCCCTCATTTATTACTATTACATCTATAAAAATCAAGTTCTCATTCTTTATTAAAACCATAGATCCGATGATAATGAGAGGGAGCCATATTATGGTAACCTAATTAAATAATTTTTTTGTCCAGATGATCATAGAATTCTGTTTTTTTTAAGGAATATGAATATGACTACGCATGGCATATTTTTGTCAGTATATGTACCTGAGTTAGGGCTAGTTTTCATGGATAAAAGAGAATGCTCAAAGGCATCTTCGTTCATCTAGCCTAATGGCTTGAACTAGGAGCCCTACTCGACCTCAATCGCTGTTCAAAAAAATCCTATCTACTTCAATTGTAACTTATCTCAAATTCTATCCTAAAATACACGAGTTGAAATCCTTCAAGAGTTCTATCCTCATCTCGTAATTATTATATCTGTGGTTTTAATAAGAGAGAACAACATGTTGAGATTTGGAAAGTATATGAAAGGATTGATAAAGCCTTAAACTTGCTCAAGAAGTTTGCTTGGTGACCAAGACTTAATTATGGCCATAGGATTTGCTTGGTGGACAAGGATGAATTATGACCATTGGATTTTACTTGGTGACCAAGACTATTTGTATTATAAATAGAGGCAATCCTTTGTTGGCAAATGTATCCCAAAAATACTGAGAGTGTATTTGTATTAGGTTCGAGGAGGGCTTTGGTGAGAGTGAGAAATATTGTAAAAGAAAAGGTTCACTTTCTTGAGGGCTTTTTTAGCGTAATACACGGTTAAGTGTATTGGATATTTTTCACGGTAACTCTTGATTCATCATAGTGAAATCCGCAGCGGTAGCAACTGGACGTAGCCAATTTGGGTGAACCAGTTTAAATCCTTGTGTCATTTGATTGTATTTGTTTCTTTATTTTTCTCCGTTATATCTTTTTTATTTCTAGCGGTGAATGTCAAAATGTGTTTTTTCACAACAACTGGTATCAGAGTTTTAGGTTAGTAGTTTCTTGCAATTCTTCGTATGCTCTGTGGTTGCAGGTTTGTCTGATCTTCCATATCAGAAAAAGATTTCTTGGAACGAGTTATAACTGTCCGTTGATTCAAGCTAGGAGTGAGAAACAAGTATGTCAAACTTTATGAGTCCAGTGAAGTTTGATGTGGAGAAGTTTGATGGAAAGATCAACTTTGACTTGTGGCAAGTTCAAGTCAAGGATGTACTGATACAATTGGGGTTACACAAGGCTTTGAGAGGAAGACCGAGCGGTGGTGCTCAATCAGTTAAGTGGTGATGGTGATTCAACGAATTCAGATGGCAGTGGTTCCAGTGGAGGTTCTAAGAAGTCCAATACGAATGATGAAGATTAGGAGGAGATGGATTTGAGGGCGACGAGAGTGATAAAACCGTGTTTGGCTAAAAATGTTCTTGTAAATGTGCACGGAATTTTGACAGCTAAAGAGTTTTGGGAGAAGCTTGAAGCCTTGTATCAAGCTAAGGGCATCTCAAATCGGTTGTACCTGAAGGAGTAATTTCACACACTACAAATGGAGGAAGGTACAAAAATCTCAGATCACTTAAGTGTTTTTAATGGTATCATTTCAGAGCTGGAGGCAATCGAAATGAATGTAGATGAGGAGGATAAGGCACTTAGGCTCATCTTGTCTCTTCCAACTTCTTATGAGCACATGAAGACAGTTCTAATGTATGGAAATGATTCTTTGTATTTTGTAGAAACTACAAGTAAAATCTTATCAGAGGAGAGGAGGTTGAAGAGTGAAGGCGTGATTCACATAACAACTCCATGTTGGTGGTTAGCAATGGGAAGAAGAAGAATTTCGTTCAAAAGAAAGGTTGCTGGGAATGTGGATTATCTGGTCACCTGAAAAAAGATTGTCCAAACAGAGAAGGTTCGGCAAGAGGCTCTGGGTCAGAGGCTAACATTGTCTCTCATGTCATGGGAGACGAAGACTTCGTTTGAAAAGAGAAGAAATTGATTCTCATGGTATGATCGCTTTACCATGATAGATGATGTGTTGTTAGCGGATGCACATGAGCATTGACTTAGCAGTTATGCAAGGCGTGTGGTGGAAGTGATGTCGATGGCAGGATAACTTCTGAGGAAGCCAAGTAGGTGGAAGTTGCACCATAATTTTAGCAAGGTTTATCGACATATGCCAAAAAAGGAAAAATCTTGAAAGGTGATATTTCAAGTGGTTTACTTATATGGTAGAGTAGGATAGCTCTCTAGTTTTAGAACTATGATTGTCGGTGAAGACAATGATTGTAGCAGAAGCTATAGATTCTTCATCTATCTTGCCAAGGTGGAATTTGTTGGGATTGGCAAGTATATGAAATGATTGATAAAGCCCTAAACTTGCTCAACAAGTTTGTTTGGTGACCAAGGCTTAATTATGGTCATAAGATTTGCTTGGTGGACAAGGATGAATTATGACTATTGGATTTTACTTAGTGACGAAGACTATTTGTATTATAAATAGAAGCAACTCTTTATTGGCAAATGTATCCCAAAAATAATGAAAGTGTATTTGTATTGGGTTCGGGGAGGGCTTTGGTGAGAGTGTGAGAAATATTATAAAAGAAAGAGTTTACTTTCTTGAGGGCTTTTTGAGCGTAATACACGGTTAAGTGTATTGAATATTTTTCAATGTAACTCTTTGAGTGAACCCGTATAAATTTTTGTGTCGTTTGATTGTGTTTGTTTCTTTATTTTTCTCGGTTATTTCTCTTTTATTTCTAGCCAACATTTATATAGATCCAATAATTATGAATGAGGAAGCAAATATTATGATGGTTAGATTGAATAATCTCTCGATCGATTACCTTTCCCATAAGAATTCCTGTCTTTGTGACTCTGAGTTTTGAGGAAATTCTAATGATAGATGATTATAAGAACTACTAATAAATACAACCAACCAAAGAATGTATCCATTCCCACAAGAGTATACTACACACATTGTTCTTTCACTTACATCCTTTTGATCAGTAATTTATGTAAAATCTAAAAATACTTTGTGTTAATTCTATAGATACCCATTATATATATGTTCATTACATATAAATGTGTTTTTTTATATAAAAAGCAAAAGTACCCAAACAAGAAGACACGCGCCGGTTGAGGAGGAATGAAATGACAAATGATGCCCTTTTGATTTAAATATAATAGAAATCGCTAAAACCACGTCTTGACATTTATTAAACCCGTCAGAATTTTTGAAATCCGAAAATCTTGCAATGATGATAACTGCTTTTTTGAATTTTAAAAATGAATTATTAATATAAACAGATAAATAAAAAGAAACTGAAAATCAAACGAGAGTAAAAAAGGGGATTTTCTAAAAAGATATTTTTGATTTGAAAATAATATATTTATTAAAAAATCAAAACAACCGTGCAGGATTCAGAATTCAAAAGAAGGGGATTTTTTTTCACAAAACCTAGAACGAACTACAATCAGGCGAACGACGAATAAAATCCTTCAGAAATATAAATTAATCCATGGCGAGAACACGAGGAAATTTGAATGAAGGTGCAAGTATCATAGGAGGAAGAGTGGTATGTTATAGTTGTGGTTTTTTTTATATACAAATCATTATATTTATGTAATTTTTTTAATAAAATGGGAAGAAATGCTGATTTGTTTCAGATGCGAAGATGAGGAAGAAACAGATCTGGAGATTCATCAAAGATGTTAGAACAAGTAGTGGAAGAAAGATATGTGGAAGATGTATTTTTCTGGAAAACCTACTAGTTTTTTGCATTTGTGATTCAAGTTTTTGTTTGAAAAAAATTACTTGCAAGCTATAGAAGACTTTGAAGAAGAAATAGAATCGGAAAAAGAAGAAAACGATGAAGATGATGAAGAAGAATAAGCGAATCAGGTATTCATAATTCGTAGAATTGATATAAAAAACATTTATTTAAAATATATGTTTGCTAAAATGTAAACTTCAGATGAAAAACTTGTTAATGTATTTGTGATTTCTGAGAATAAATTAAATGTTTATAAAAAATAAACCGTTTTTCATTTGATATCAAATAAACAGGGAGATCTTGTATCAGTTGCTGGAATCAATGAAGAAAACAATCACAAAGCTGAAGAAGAAGATAGTGCACCAAAGAAATGGGGGAAAGGAAAGGCAGTTCAAAAAGAAACAAAGGGGGGAAGAAAAGAAAGAAGAAAAATGTAGAAGAGAATGCAAATGTTGTGAACAGGCCAAAAAGAAGTCGAAGAGGAGGAAGATCAACCTCAGATCCATACACTGATGAATTTGGATCAAACGACAAATGACATGAAGGGCCGAAGTTTCATATACTTACACAACTGACTAAGGAAGAATATAGTGCCTAGGTTTATTATTAGGAAGACTAACTACAGTGAATTCAGTATTTTAAAAACTACGTTTCAAGAAATTTGTGATGTAAACTGATGTGTTTTTGTATTATGTTGAATGGTAGCTTAATTTTAATGACTATTTTGTCTGTTTTCAGAAAAATGTTTATAAAAAATAAACATTTATAAGGTATAAACAACGACTGTATTGAGACAACATAATGAGTATGATGCATATTTTTTTGAGATGATGACAGATAATAGTATAATTCATAGGAGATGTGATGAAAATGTTAGATATATTATACAAGTAGTATAATGTGAAACTTGATAAAGATGAAATGTTAGATATAAATAATGTATTATTTTGATGATCAAATAAAAACGTTTATATAAAATAAACATTTATTTAGTATAAAGAAATATTTGAAACTAATTGAGATGAAGGGAACATTACAGTTATGTTTATTTAGTATTTTGGAAATATATCATAGATTTGAGTTCGTAGGATTCGTGAACGTGAGCTTCGTTCCAACAACCCTCGTAAATTATATCAATAGATGTAGATCTCATTTTGTGAGAATAGAAAAAATGGAAGAGATGAAGCAACGTAGATGGAATGAATAACACAGTATAATTCGGAAAAAAAGAAAAGATATAGGGAAGATGATACAAAAACGTATAAGAAAAAACTAAAAAATCTAACAAAATCAATTACTGTTACAAATTCCTTAATTAAAGGAGTCATTCATTACAAAATAAAAAAGGAATAAATCAATTAAGATTTGATATGAGCTAATACAATCGGCAGGGGAAAAAGGTAAACACTATATATGGTAGCAACCGGTTATTCCTAGAAATCGGGTGGTTTTTGGGTATAATTGAAATAAAATGAAAACCTCCATCAAAAGTGGATTTAGGTGAATTAATGTGGTCATGGGAGCAATTATTTCAAATACTTTTTAAAAAGCATAAAATAATGAAAAAACCACTTCTAATAAGATAAAAAAATATATTAAAAATAATATCACAAGTTAAACAAAAAAATGATTTTATTATTAAGTGTTTTTTCTAAAAAAACATTCTGATAAAAATTATTTTACAATTTTGAAGAAAAAAAACTCTTTGATATACAGCTAAACACCATTATATAGAAGAAAAAAAGGTATTATTTTTAGGATACTGATAGATAATTTATAATATATATTATTTCCTAGCCAAAAATTTGGGAAACCATGCAGGCAAACAAGAAAGAACCGTTTATTTCAATTCAAGACAAGCACTGCTAAAAAAGGTAAAAAAAAAAGCGTTGAATGCTCAATTCGTAAGCGAAAGCAGAACTCTGGACAAATGAATTTTGGCACAAGAAGCCCAAAACATTAAAATTTATGCAACTAATTAATCTTTTAATATTAATTAAGAAGCTGAGTAATCTAGTCTAATCTTTTGAAGATTTTTTCAAATTACTTTAGCATTTTATAATATTAAAAAAAAAAAACTCTTTACTTAACTAGACAGCATAAAAAATAAAAACTTTTTAAGGATTTCAACACGACATAATATAAATAATAAATCATCAGAGCAAGATGCTCAATCTCATAAACCAAATTGTTTAACGTATCCATCACGGGTTTGAATCCTCATAACGCAAAGTTATCTACGTAAAAAACGAAAAATTCAAACCACTAAACGTGTTGTTGAAATTTATAAAAAAAAAAGGCTAACTAATTTTGTGTATATAATTCTTGTTTTTGATTTATTAACTTGATAATTCATCAGGGCAAATTTCTTTGAATACGGGCAATCGTTTAGTATTCTTGAGGCGGCCAGTGAGGATATCGTCGATATATTTATCAATATCTTTATCTCCAATTACTTTTTCCAATTTCAAATCTGAAACTGGTGACCATGTTGTTGAATATTTGCCATTGTTTTCTATCTTCTTATTCTCAATATTCTTCTTATTCACCACTCTGTATTGTTTCTGCTCCATTCTCTCTTCTTTCCCAATTATAATCCTAAATTGCCAATCAACATAAAAAAAAATCTCTTACTTTTGATCAAAATAGATTGATTATAGTTCAATTCTAATAAGTACATGTTCGGGATAACTTTTAAAAGCGTTTTTGATAACTATTAAAAAAAACTGTCCCATAAACAAAAACATCTTTTTAGAATGATACGATGATTGTTTATTTGAAATCACTATATAAATATCAATGATTTTGAAAGAAAAAGTAACCAATGATTTTATAAGACAATCGTTTAAACATGATTTCCAATTTTCACTTGATTTTCTTCCTGAAAAAAAAATAAAAATTGAAAATAACACCCACGCATGTCATAACCTTTATTTTTAATTTTTTCAATTCAATATGTTCTAAAATAAAATGTGACATAATTTGAATGAAATAAATTACACAGGTTTTTTTTTTTTTTTTTTTGCAACTCAAAGAAATCAATGCATGAGTTTTTGAACACTGACCTGTAATTTTCTTGGCTGAGCAGCAGAAGGAAGATTAGGGATTCAAAGCTGTTGTAATTCTGTTTATATAGAAAACAAGAAAAGGGAATTGAAAATAGGAAATTAAACAAAAAAAGGCAAAGAATCTGTTTATATAAAGAATTATACTAAAAAGAAAATTACGTATGAGTATTTTTGTAATTTAATTATAGGGTGATTACTTGGGGCAGTCCGGATTAGGAAAACTTGATAAGTAGATTTTATTTTTATTTTATATTTTCTTTTCTTGGCTACTTTCCTTCCAAGTTGGCGAGGGCGATCAATTTTTATTTTTATGTTATGTTTTTCTGAGTAAAATGAATTAATTAAGTTTTTCAAGTTTACAAAAAATCGTTAATTAATAGTTTTTGTATTTAGTAATCTGTGTTTTTAATTTTTTTTTATTAAGATCATAATCATATATTAAAAACTAAAAAGAATAAGTTTCAATAATTGTTTTATTTTATTTTGATTTTAAAAGTGAAAAAAATTATTAGTCAACAAGATAACCTTTTTAAAAACAAATTGGAAAAAAAAATCATTGAAAGAGGTCTAAATTAATCAAGTACTAGAGAGATAAAATATGTTCACGATATGATATAGCTTCTCAGATAAAGATTAATTTTTATTGATTTTAGATAAAAGAGGTCTAAATATAAAGGTTCATTGTTTCTATAATTGTTAGTAAATAATAGATGTTGAGATATATCATTAAATTTATTTTAGTTTATTATCTTAAGTTTTTAAATTTATTGGTCGTAATTTTTCATAATATTAGAATAAGAGGTTCAAAGTTCAAATATCTGTTGTGTCATTTGCTTTTTTTACTCTGTGTAAATAATCCAAGTCCACGTGTGAGGAGAAGTGTTGAGATATATTACATTATTTTAAATTTTTAAGTTTATTGGTGATTAATAATGTTTTTAATAGTCGCTACGTACACTACAAAAAAATGTGTGGCATTATCGGCAAAAAAAAAAAAAAAATCTTTGGATTAAAAAGAAAGTTTTGTAAAAAATTCCACCTGTGATCGTTAGGTTTAAAAAATAAAGTTTATTTAAAAAATCTTTGAATTATGGTATAATTGGAAAATTGGTATCCTATAGATTCCAATTTTTTTTTTTCAAAGTTGGGTTCATTAATCAAATTATGACATTTTTTTTTAGATTACATCAAAGTGAGGGAGGGGAGACTCGAACCTTCGACCTAAAGGGAAGAGAGTATACGCAAAACCAGTTGAGCTATGCTCATGTTGGCTCAAATTTATGACATTTTAAAAAGTTAAAAAATTAGTATTCTAATAAATTCTAACTCTCCCTTTTTTATTATCAACATTCATATAAGATCAATATTTAATACTTTACAAATCGATTCCAGAATGATAATAATATGAAAACAATAAATAAGAACATATCACACACAAAAATATGGGAATCAAATATATCACATAGCAAGTCAATTAAACTAGAACAAATATTCTGAATCAACCTTCAACTTAAAGAATCCCACTACTCTTCAACCAAAAAATATTTTTTAACTTTCTTTCAAACCAAAATATCTTTCATTAATCTAATATTGACAAATGTATTCATATCTTATAAAAAAAAATCAATTTTTATGTCAAAACATTTCTCCATCCTCGGTTTTTATTATCGATTTTTTACGGAATTTACACAAAGTTTAAAAAAATCATATCTTTTTTTATACGGATCGATATTTGGTGATTTTTATTCCTACATCTTCATGTAGAAGTCTAGTTTTCAAGAAAAATAACCATTAATCATGGGTTTCAAAGAATCAATACCGAAAAATCAAGTAATAAAATAAACTTAAAATTTCTTGAATCAGTAAATTCAGTTGAACATCAAACTTTCAAAAATAATAACTTTTCAATCACATATCTAAATTAGTTGATTTTTTTACCTGTGTATTCATATTTTAGTCTAGTTTCAAGAAAAAATTACCACATAACCTGAATTTTAATATAAAAATCCAGATTTCAATTAAAGCATAGTACGCTCATAAAATTGAAGGGACTTACCTTGATTTTGAAGGAATATACAAACGTGTGGCTCTAAGTTAAGGGACGTGAATAGCATCAGAGATTATGAATCCCTGAGACTTAGAGTTGTCACTCTATTTACAACCAAAAGAGGGAATTAATTTTTGGAAAATAAAATTAAGATAATATAAATATTGTGTGCAGTTATATCTAATCTCAAATTCAATTTATCAACAAATTCTCATCAGCAAAAGTAAGAGTTTTTTAGAATTAATTTTATAACCAACTTATATTTGGAATAAGTTAAAAAACTAAGATATAATAATTAATTAACTTTGAGGTAACACATGTATTTCTACTCTCAAATGAGTGATTCGATCCCTCACTCCTAATCATATAAAAATTATAATTTTTAAAAATTGATTCAATTTTATAAAATGTTCAAGGAATAAATAATGACTGGAATCAATAAGTAGACAAATTCAAAATGATATCCATGAAATTAAAAGAGAAAAATAAGGGGAAAAGGTTTTTGTCTCACTTTGGAACATCAAACATGCAAAACAAGTCGATAATGGTTCTTAAATTTTTTTGCAGGCCAAGATCTTTTAATATTGTTTGCATTTAATTAATTATAAAAGGATGTCATACTCATACCCATATATTTAAAATGATTTACTGTTTTAACTTTTGCTCGGGCACTAATTATGAATTAATACTTTTACGTAATAAAATTATGAGTAAAATGCAAAATTCACCTGATATTTTTTCGTTATAAATCACCCATAAAATTTAATTTTATTGTAAACTAGGTGTTTATCATCCAAAATTATGACTTTTTTTAAGTCAGAAAAAATGAATATTCTAAAAAGAAAAAAAAATTGTTATGCCTAATGGGCTGGCATTAGGGTAGGGTTATGAGTATGGTTGCGATTTTTACTTCTTCTTTATAGTTTAAAAATATTTGTAAATACTCACATAATTTGATAAATTATAAAAGGTACCCGATTTCTAATTAGTTTATCAAAATTTCAGATAACGTATTTATTCTACATGCAAACTATTACAATAAAGCCTGATTTATCAATTATTGATTTGAAAAAAAAATGTGGCAATTTAGGAATGGCATTTGGAAACGTATTTCTTTTTCACTCTCAATGAAACGCCAGGTGTGCACCATTTATGTTTACTGAAGCACCAAGCCACGTTTAAAAGCGCTGAGTCAGATTCTTATCGGAAAACGGGTTTTATTTTTCATTTCTTTTCATGAACGCCAAGTGAGTGGTGAAAGGGGCACATCCTACAGTACAAGCTTGTTACTTATTAGTAGGGCCGTTCCTACATAAATAAGGGCCCAATGCGATATATAAATTTGGGCCTCAATCATATAATTCCTAATATAACAAAACACGAAAATATATATAAAAAACATTTTTTTTAATTAAAACACAATATCAATAAAGAGTATAATAAAATAATGACATAAAATTATCAAAGTAGTATAAACATAATATAAAAATTTAACTTTGAACTTATGTTGGAATGAAACTCAACTCACAATAACGGATATATAGAGATATTATAGGGAGAATATCAGCCAACGTAACTTAGAATAAATTTTCATTTATATATTATTAATACTAACCTTTTAATTCGAGATTTGGGGCCCCAAAAGTTCCGGGGCCTTGTTCGGTCGCACCAATTGCACCATGCCAACGACGGCCCGGCTTATTAGTACACAATTTTTTTAATCTACTTTTTGAAAATGGTTTTTAAAAATAATAAACAACTTTTAAAAAACAAAAACTCTATTAGACATTTTTTAAATAAAAAGAATTGTCGAACTAGACATTTAAAAGTTGGGTTAAATATATTTTTATCATATAGTTTATTAAGGATCTAAAATCAGAAAGATGAAGAGACTTAACAACCTTTATAAATTCTAAGGGCCCACTCTTCTCATTATCAAATTGTTTTTGAGATGGATGTCTGTATTATTAATATGGTATCAGAGCCCAACAAAGCTTAAACGAGCATCTGGTCTAAAAAATGAGATCCGGCCAAGATTGATGAGCTCAAAAGAGACACCATCTTGAGAGGGCATGTTAAGGATCTCAACATTTATAAACTCTAAGGCCCTACTCCTCATATTATTAATTGGTTTTGAGATGGATGCCCACATTATTAATATAAGTTGAGATAAGTTTCAAGTTTATTTTTTAATCTTTGAAACCTATATTTTAATCATCCTATAGTTTATGAAATACTACTCACTTTAATCTATAAAATACTCTTTTAAGTGATAAGTCAATTAACAGTCAATATATATGAGATATTAAAATCGATACCATCAATAAAATAATGGGTAAAATGTAAATGTGACCCCTGTGGTTTTTTCCAAATGCATGAACACCCCATGTGGTTTGAAAATGGCAAATCACACCCCTGTGGTTCCAATTTTTTTCAATCAGACTCCTCCCTTTCAATGTCAATAGTTTTCTTTTAGCCATAACTTCTTCGTTTGGACTTCGATTTGGATGATTCAAGATGTTTTAGAATCCTCATTTTGATCTCTTCGTTATGGTCACTTCAAAACTTATAAATCATCAATAACCAAAAGAGTTAACAGTGTTAATCATACCAAGTATTTTAATGTTAATAAACTCTTTTATTTATTAATTATTTAAAAGTTTCAAAGTGACCATTATGTAGAGCCCAAAATGAGGATTCTAAAACATTTTGAACCATTCAAATCAGAGTTCAAACGAAGAAGTTATGAATAAAAGAAAATTATTGACATTGAAGGAAAGGGGTCCGATTGAAAAAAATTGGAACCACACGGGTGTGATTTGCCATTTTCAAACCACGGGAGTGTTATGCATTTGGAAGAAAACCACAGAGGTCTCATTTGCATTTTATCTTAAAATAATTTAATGATGTACTTAGTCACTGGTTTAAAAGTTTATCCTCAAAAGCGTGGAAGTTCGAAGAAAAAATATTTGTACCTTAAACATGGACCAATAATATATTTTACACATAAAATTTTGATTAGTTTGAGAATAGGGTTTTAAAATGGGAATAACCAAATTAGGTTTATCAAACTCAATGCTTACCTTTGACAAAAAAAAGTCAATGCTATTTAAATTCCTACTTTTCTTTCCATTAGATGAAGATAAATTAATCTTTTTTCCTACCTTAATTTCAATGGTTTTTTTTTTAACTAATGTTTTATTATTTCATTAAATTTATTTATTTTTTACTCTTATATTATAACTCTCATTATTATTTTTATGGTTATTGAGATATTTTAAATTAAAAACCGGTAATTTTTCTACCTTCATTAGTTTTTTCTATTTATATAATTTCATTAATTTGACATTTCTTTTAAATATTAAAAAAAATATTTTTTTGAAAATTCTGATATTTTTTTTATATATATATTTGAATTTAATATTTAAAAAAGTATCATTTTTAAAATACCCCTTCAACTCATTTTTTTTGAAGTCCAATTAAATTACATTTTTAAAACAACTATATATACACATCTTAATTGTTTATACTCATGAGATAATTTTATTTTTAAAAGCTAAATTTATTCTCTAATAATTTTTCATCTCTTTTATATATTTAAAAACTTTGATCAATTAAAAAAATAGGAAACTATGTTTTTTTTTAGTTTTTAAAATATGGTACTAAAAATTATTAATCAAATCAATTTATTTTTCAAAAAGAGAAAGGATAATCTGTAATCATTATAAGAAAATTAATCCTACAATTATCTGATTTATTCTAATAATCAATTCAAAAACAAAACGAACCCTCCAAGAAAAACAACACACACAACAATTATTGAAAAAAAAATCAAATCACATCAAACCAATATTTTTGGGAGAAATTTCAATAAACGATACTTAATATGAGTAATTTGAAAAATAGCAAGTAATTTGAAATATTTTAAAAATAATATTTCTCAGACTGAGATTGATGAGATTAGATTAATAGATTAGTGAATCCGAAATATCATTTTATTAAAATTTAAAACCGTAATTATTTCTTAAAATATCAATTTTTGAAAATGACAAGAATTAACGTTGACTGAAACTAGTCTAATTATGTGTTCTAATTTATAATTTTTTTTTATCTTAGCCGCCTTTTTCATTTCTATATTTTATTTTCCGGATCAATGGTCAGTTATTCTTCTATGATTGATAAACAAAAATTAAAAATTAAAAAATGAGTCAGAATTAATCTGTGCCGCCTCATCATTCTTTAATTATTTTTTGTGTAATTATTATATAATAAAATTTCTCTTTTTTGCTCATCTTAATCATTTCCACCAACTCCTTTTTCTCTGATTTTTCAATAACGAAATCAATGAAGAGGCAGAGACTTTTCCTGGGTTTTGCTTAGTTTTTTATGAAGTTGTCTTTTTCTATATGTAATTTTCCTATCTGGGATTTATTCAAATCCTCAAACTTGAATTTTGCATCAATGGTAAATTAATTGTCTTCAGTAATCAATCAAAGAATGGATTTATCAGCTTGGAAATTGAGAAACCATTTGGTTGCTATTCATGTTTGTGAAGATTCAGGTATTGTTTTTCATTGTTGCATGCAAAATTATTGCTTGTTCTTCATGTTTTGTAGTTTAAGATTTTTTAATGAAAAAGAAAATTGTTTGGGTTTTTTTTTTTTTCCCCAACAGAAGATGGTTCAAAGTTCAGAAAAAGGTTTCCTATAATGAAAAGAGTGAGTGAAAAAAGTCCTGTTTTCAATTGATATAATTTGATTTGTCTATTTGAATCTTGTTTGAAGGATTGATATAATTGATTTTTTTGTTTTGTTTTTGTGTGTTTTAGAACAAGTCAATTTCATGGCAAAGTTTTGCTCAGAAAGTGATTAAGAGATTAGCTAAGAAAAGAGCTATGGAGGTGATGTTAGAATTCGATTCGAGCAGTCTACTCGGGTATATATTAAGCTATGAAACATTGGCATTTTAGCATGTTTGGTTTGGATTTTTGTTTAAATTTTGAATGGAAATTATCATTCAGGAATTGGGTCTCAATTGCCAATCTACTTTCTGCAACTAGTATTGAGCTGGCTGTTCACAAGGGAAAGATCATCCTTTTAAGGCAGTCAGTTGACCGATTTCGAGGTTTGGATCGAATCTTTGAGATTTTCTACTTCAAACTGCTTAAATGTGTGTTCTGATGGACAATAAATTTTTTCAGGTTTTCAATTAGATTTGAGGCCTGAGTTCTGTTCCAGTGAAGTTTATACCGCCTCAAGAAATGCAAAGGCATCCAAGGAAAATAGTGAGGAAGATCTTGATGCTAAAACGAATTCCAGAGATGGCAATGTAGACTATCACAATAAGAAAACTCTTCTAGGATCGATATCTGTAATCCGAAGACAGCTTCCAGAATCAAATCTTGGTTGGCCCCTTCGACGAAAAAAATCTACTGTAAATCAAGAAGTTATAACAAAATCAGAAGGTAGAGATGTCTCAGTGATTCAATGGGTCATGGGGCTACCTAAAAGATCAAGTGCAGAGACTCTAAAAGATCACTATGATACGGCTTTAAAAACACTCGAAATTTCTTTAGAAAATGAATTTGAGAGGATTGAAGGACCAAGCCCTGTGGTGATGCAGAAGTATGAAGGCGATGCAGGAGACGGTGGTGAAAATCCAGAAGACTGTGAACTTGGTATTGAAGTCAAGCACAATGAAAAACTGACCCTTTCAGTCTCTTTTATTGTAAAGGAGTTGCAACAAGAGACACCTGGTTGGCCTCTTCGACGTACAGATTCGTCGGAACAATTGGATTCATTACAAGAATCTGAAGAAATCGGCATACAAGTACTGGAGTCAGAGATGAACCTTTCTAACCAATCAGCTGATGCAACTTTGCAATCCCAGATTGGTTTGGTTTCCGATAGTTTAAAAGAGCCAGTGGAAAGTGTGACTTTTCATCATTCCAAAGAAACGAGTATTGAAAACAATGTTATAGTACCTGGATTTGTATCCAGGCAGCTGGAGCTGCCCATCGGAATGGGTCGATCTTTTTGCAAGTGGTTCAGCTATGAAGAGCTAAAGATAGCAACTTCTGAATTCTCAGCAGGTTCGCCGTTTTGAATTTGAAGGCATATATTTCATTTGTTAAATTGGGTAGATGCCATTGCCATATCAAATTATTCTGATTAATTTAGTATATTTCCATTACTGAACATTTTATTTCATAATTAATCAGAAAATCTTATTGGAGAGGGAGGATGTAGCACTGTATACAGAGGATGTCTTCCAAATAGTGAGTCCGCTGTGGTAAAAGTTTTGAAGCCATACAAGGAAGCTCGGAACGACTTTTTGTTGGAAGTCAAGGTTATTTCCTCAATGAAACATAAACATATTACACCTCTTATTGGCGTATGCATGGAAGATGAACATCTTATTTCAGTATATGACTACTTTCCTAAAGGAAGTTTGGATGAATACTTGCACGGTAATTTTCAATGACTCCCATGGTCTTCTTCTCATCAAAGTTGCGTTGTACTCGTAGTTATAATTGTGTATATTATTCTGTTTCAGGTCCAAGTGGAAGATGCAAATTTCAATGGGAAATGAGGTTTGAAGTAGCTGTTGCTGTTGCTGAGGCATTGAATTACCTTCACAATGAATGTTCTCCGCCAGTTATCCATAGAGATGTTAAATCTTCAAATATTCTTCTCTCCGAGAAGTTTCAACCCAAGGTTATACTTCTGACAAACTGCAAATTAATATATATCAACAAGGCAAATAGATATTCTAACAAACTTAAAATTTGTTCAAAATTCTCATCATAAGTCCTTTCCTCGGAAATAATGTAGAAAGAGGCCTTAAAAAGTAACTAAAGCATACAAATTTGAGGCAAAAAAAAGTCTATAAACATGTAGTCTATCTGTTGCAGCTATCAGATTTTGGACTGGCTATGTGGGGGCCAAAAGATTCTTCATATGTTATTCATACCGATGTGGTAGGGACGTTTGGATATATTGCTCCGGAATATCTCATGCATGGAAGAGTCAGTGACAAAATTGACGTTTATGCCTTTGGTATTGTTCTTCTTGAACTTTTGTCGGGCAGACGTCCTATTGATTTTGGTGTTGCTAAAGGACATGGAAGCTTAGTCCTGTGGGTAAGAAATTTGTTTCACCAAATTGTATTTTTCTTTATGACGGTCCTCTCTCGGGATGCTTGTACTTGACTCTTACCATGTTTATTCTTCTCCAAAGTATTTTCTGCTTCTGAATACTTTCAAGTTCATAATCGTCTTAAAACAATACTCTCAGGCTAAGGAAGTGTTAAGCAATGGGGATCCTAAGGCACTAATGGATCCTAAGTTAGATCAGGACTTCGATGATGCTCAGGTACGAAGAATGGTTCGGGCAGCCACCCTTTGCATCAATGAAACGGCACGGCTTCGCCCAAATGTGAGCGAGGTAATAATATCCATCACTTTTGCTAACCAGATTCTGGTCAGAAAAATAAGAGTTCATCAAATCTGTTGCAGCAGTTTTTTAGTTTTTATCTGCAAGGATAACTTTTTGGTTCCTTAAATTATGGCTACTTTTAGTTTTATTGTTTTGAGATTTCTTGTCTTAATCAACTGAATTTGAGCTGACTCAATATGTTTGTAATATCTTAATCCAGATACTGAAATTACTTAAAGGAGAGGAGTATGTCGATGATTTTGTAAATTTCAATGCGATTTGTTCGTATTCAGACGAGCTAGACGATCAAGATGTTGATGATATTTTCCCAAAGTTTGCTAGCAGACCGAGTCTGAGTTTTGCACTCCGTGAAATAGACCACGATTTTACAACATCAAGTAAAGCAAATACAACGTCAAACACCGCTGCAAAAAAACCCGGTCGTCTAAAGTTGAAGGACTACCTCAAAGAACAACAATAACTTGAGGATACTCTCAAGATTCATTTCATTCATTTGTTTTTTTTCATGTCGGGTCGCATGTCGGCAATAATCAGAGATGAAAAATGAAATAATCTGGTTCAAACAGGTTATGTTATTGGCAGATGAGAGTAAGCTTTTTGGCAGAAAAATCGATGGTGAAGAGGGAAGAAGAATTTTGGCTGTATGAGCAGAGTTTTTGGCAGCTCAAAAATGCAGTTTTGAGTTGAAATAAACATCTCTATCCTTGGCATCACCATCATGTAAATGCAAAAAGACATTAGTATATATAGTCTTGTATTTTCTAATTTTTAAAAAAGATGTATTTGTATTAAGCAGACAAAAAAAAGCCTTCATTTAAAAAAGGGAGGAGAGGATCTAAAATCGTAATTTTTTTTTTTAATTTTTTTAACTCAAAAACACTTAGACACTTTTAAAAGTTATTTGAAACAGACCTCAATCTTAGAGAGCTACTTTCCTGGTAAAGGAAACAGATAGAAAAATTATTTATAAATCAATTTCGAAATACAACATTACAACTACAAGAAAGCTTGGTAGAAGAGGATACTAAAGTGTGATGTTCTCCTTCTCCTGATACTTTACTACCAGTGTCTCTTGTTGGTTGAAACTCTGATCCCTACTTTTTGGTGTTTGGTGGAAAGGAAGAGGTGGGGTGGGTTTTATTAGTCGAACTCATGTTTGTTAGGTAAGTTTAGTTATCCCGGGTTTAGGTCTTTTAAACCATGAATTTTGAATAGTAAAAGATGAGGGTTTGTTAAACCCCTAGATAAAATCAAACAACATAAAACTCGATATTGAAATCTATCTACTAAATATAGATTACATAAATTCAAGTTTCTTAAACAAACTCATACTCTTAACACATCCAAACACATACTACACAAACTCAAGTTTTACAAACATGAGCTTAACAGCTCCTACTAAACATCTCTGTTCTCAGAGTTAATGAAACTTTTCTACCGGTAATTTCATGTTTCTTGATTTAAGTTCTTCTATACATTAATAAAAATGCTATTTTTATCATTTTCGATTTATAAAATGTATAATAAATTAAAATGATGTGATTATTTTAACTATTTCATTAAAAAAAAAAATTTAAAAATTTAGAGAACAAGAAATAACATGAAGTAATAAACAAGAAATGAGAACTTTGTTCAAAAGAACCTTTTATTTTATATTTCCAAAATTTTAAAACATTAATAAAATTCTATTTATTTTTTACTTATAAACTGCATCAGAGATTTTTAGATATGTATTTCTATTTATGCCATTATTTTTTATTGTAATTAAAAGTTTTTACATATATAATAATTTTATAAAATATCTATTAATATATCTAAATTTTTTATCACGTCAATAAATAAATATTATAAATCGATCATCACGTGAAATGATTATTATCGATTATAATTAATCAGTCATTTTTTCGTTCTAAAATATTGGATAAAATAAAGGGAGAGATTGATGCCTAAAACTAGATTGCTCATAGAAATCTTACAATTACTTGAAAACATTACTCACTAAAATTTCCTAATTAATTAAAAAAATAAAACAGTCTTTGATGCCTAAAAAAGCCTCGGCCATTTCTGCCGCTTTTATCATTTTTGAGAACCGCCATTGCTCGAGATTTCCTTCTTCCCCTTCAGGTGCTCTCTCCCTCTCACCTCTGTTGGAATGTGAATGTCTTCGTTACAATTTTATATTCAACGACCGGATTTTGTTTCTGAAATTCGATCTTTAGCTTTAGTTTTCGATTTCTAGGGTTTGGTTTTCGGCTTCTTAATTTAATGTTTCATTCATTGAAGATTCTGCATTTCTAAGATAAATGGATGAATTTTCATTTTTCCATTACAAGCTCACGTCTTTCTCAGTTTACTTTTGTGGGTTGCCTTTTCCTGTTCTTCATCTTCTCAAAATTTTTATTTTTTCTTGTCCAGGCTGAGAAATGTCTAATTTTCTTGTTTTAATTGTTTTTTGGTTTGTAAATGGCTGAATATTAAATATGTTTGTCATTTCTCTTTACCATAACTTATTTGCTTCAATTGTTGTATTTCTCTCGATTAAGCATGTTCAGTATAGCTTATTAGGATATCATCTAACGACTAAGAGTTGTCGGGATTGTCCCGTTAGATTAGTTGTGCTGCACGTAAGCTAGCCCGGACACTTATAAAAAACAAAGTATTGCTGATTATCAGGGTATCGTGTTTTCTGGCTTAAATTTGGTCTAAGAACTTTCTACACTTTATAACGTCTGGGGATGATGTTTATGGGTCTGTTTATTTACTGTCTTAGATTAGAACTTTCAATTCATTTAGCTAATTCCAGACCAGAACTATTTATGGAGTTAGATGGGTTGTATGTTTTGGTGGGATTATCTTATTTTATATCAATATTTCCATAGAATGGTGGTTGAGTGATGAACCCACTTTTGTTTTTTGCCCCCATTTCATTTCTGTTTATGTAGAATAAGGGAGAAGAGAGCTGATGGTGGAAGTATGGTGGTCGCTATTGGGGGCGGCTATCCCGGCAGTAGTTGCAGGGCAAGCATACAGAATGAGGAAAAGGCACTCTGAGGAGCAGAAAATAAGGACTGCTGGGGGAAGAGAGAAGAGTTCGGATGACATTTTTGTCTGTGAGAGGGTCTGCACATCAAAGAGAATGTTGAAAAAAGTAGGCTCGTTTTCGAAAGACCCGATTCCTGATACTTGTGTCACTGTCTGTGGAGTTTCCGAGCTCGATGCCTGCACGGATGCTTGCGCTCGCACTGTTTGTGTGAACCAGCATCAAGTACCAAACTGGAATGATATTTGTCTTAGGAGATGCCAGAGTGAATGTCTCAAACTTACTGCTTCACATTCATCTTAGTGTAATGATATGTGTAAAAGATGCAGTTTTTTTCCATGCCTACCATGGATTTGCATATTAGGTTGTGGACATTGTTTAGGAATTTTTGGCATTATGGAGATAAATGGAACATTTTTATTAATTTATGCAAGTTTTCTTTTGTTAGATAAATTGTTTTTTTCCTTTTTTTTTAGGGATTAAAGCAAAAACCACCTATGAACTATGCAATTTGTGATAAATATCCCTGAACTATTTTTTAAGCAAATACCCCCTGAATTTTACAAGTTGTGACAGATACCTCTGAATTATTGACTTAAGCAAATTAGGGGAGATGAGACTCAAATCTTCAATCTCATGGGAGAAGAGTACCGATGATCCACTTGACTTATGTTTAGGTTGACGATAAATGTAGGTTTTTTAACTTAATCGTTTGTAAGTATTCAAATTTAGACGGCTCCATCGAAGTCTAGCTCGGTGGTGACTCATGACTTCAATATAAATGAATGAATGCAAATTCATAATGTAGAAGGAATTTTAAAAAAAAAAAAAAAAAAGCGAAACAAGCATAATCTGAGAAGTGGAAGATTAATTCCTTCCAAACAGAGAGAGATGAATCAAAGCTCATCATGAGAGAGTTCCTTATCAGGGAGGTTTTCTTTGATCTTATCTGCTGTCTTATGCACAGCTTCTTCTACAACTTTTGCTGCTGATTTAGCACATTCCTCAACTGCATCTTTGCTTGCCCCAAAGCTCTTCCCCACTGCTTCTTTCATCTTTCCCCCAACCCCATCTTCATCAATACCATTGCTACCTTTTGAATCATCTCTACTCCTAAAACTTCATCACATATTAAAGATGAAAAGAAAACACCAATATTAATCAATATCATGAAACTTTAAATATTCATGCCATAAAATTTTCAAACACAAAATACTACATAAACCATTTTAGATAATTTTATCATTATATAAAACCAATAGAAAAGGAAATTTTTTAAAACTTACTCTAAATTAGGAGGAGAAAATTGCAACTGCATTTGGTGAAAAATATTCTTCATTTTCTCCAAATAAGTTTGATGGGATTTCTTCCATATAGAAACAGTTTCTTGAATGAACTTACTAAAAGAGGGTCTTTCAGGAGCCTTTTGTGGATCTTCTCCAAGAGAGGAAGTGATAAAGAGAATAAAAATCATGAAGAAGAAGAAAAGAAGAAATCTAAAACTTGATTTTCCATAAGAAATTTCCATGTTAATATTATGGTAATGGCCTTTACCAAAAGGGTGTCAATGAAACCATAGGAAGGCCTTTTGTAGTTGTGGCGAAAGTGATTCATTTGCGTGTTTGATAACGTGGGAGTTAACTCCTTACATTTAGGGTGTGCTTTTGTTTTGAACATTTCAAAACCTTTTTTGTGGTTTGAAATTTAACAAGACCAATTTTTTTTTTTTCAATTGAAAACTACTCCATTTAATTTGAACGGTTCTGAAACTTAAAAGAAAAAAAACCTGTTCTTTTTTCTTTTTCTTTTTTTTTTAAACCTAAAAAAAAATGAAGCTGTTCTGATTAGCCATTTATATCACTTTTTTCTTTAAAAACAGATAAAATATCGATAAAAAAAAAGACCTAAGGTGTTTTTTTTTTCCTTTCAAATTTTCAAAATAGATAAATTGATCTCTTAGGTACTAATTTGAGGCCTAAACAATGGGGTACCATCTTTCTTTGATTAAGAAACTAGTCAACTCATAATAATATTATGTAAGGTTGTTTATTTGACAATTAATGAGACTAAATGACAAAATGTAATCAAAGGGATAAATCGGTGATTTCTACCGGTTCTAATTATGAAACGTTTGTGAAGACTCAATCATGTATCTAAGGATTATATTCGTGGATATAAATTTGTCTGCAGAATTGAGAATTCAACTTTTGATTTTTAATCTAAAAAAAAAAAAAAAACTCTTATCATTTTTATTGAAATAATCTCAAAATTAATGGAAAAAAATTAATTAATTAAATGAGTTTTAATGAATTAATTTTATTATTATGGGAGATCAGGTTTATAAAGAGGGCTTAAATACCCAATTGAATTTAGGCTTGGATGTAGCCCATAATGTCCATGCACTATACTCATTGTCATTGGTATTTCGGTTATGATTAATCAATTTGGAGAAATTAATTTTCAAATTATTCCAAATTAATACCAAGAGAGATATTCGAATAAGGAGTGGATAATTCAAATAAAATTAAAGGGCCATTGTCGCCCACACGCATTGGAGTTGGAGTAGAGTCCTCCAATCACTCTATTAATAGAACCTTTGGTGAGAACATTAGGTACACCAAGCAACTGACAATAGTCCTTAAATGTTTAAATTAAGATATAAATCAAAGATTAAGGAAAATAAAATGATTAATTAAGACAAAAATTGATTAACAGAAAATTTCTTTAATATAAAAACAAGGATAAAATTATACAAAATACCCATAATCTTTATGGTTTGTTTCTATTTTACGAGGTATTTTGTATAATTTAATCTAAAAAAAAAAGTTTCAAATTTAATTGTCAAAACAAAAGTGTAAAATATTATTTCAACAAACTATTTATATTTTAAAAAAAATGGTAGAGAAAAATGAGATAGATGATTAAATATTAAGAGAAAGAGATGGGAAAATGTTAAAAAAAAATGATAAAAGTAAAACTAAAAGACAAGAGAGGTCGATTGCCATCGGAGCCAGTGAAAAGAGATAAGATAAATTTTTGTCGTGTCACATCGATTATATTAGTAAATGGAAGGGTCTGGAACAATTTCAGATTTCTGGAGGTGCCACTCAGATTTTCTTACCCTTCTTGAATAATGGGAAATTAAAAAAAAAATCAATCTCAATATATTAGCCTAGTGTGGTTTTTAAAAATAATATTTTAATAACGGATATTTTTTAAAACAGTAAAAAATATGAAAATTTTGAATAAATGATATTTTTAAAATTGAGATTGGTGTAATCATATTCTGGAAAATATCATTTTAAAAATATTTATTGTAAAGGGTAAAAATCACCCGTTCATGGGCAGTGTAAATTGGGTCAATCCGAAAGGACTCAGGTCCAATAAAATCAATACAAAGATCAGCCAATTGTAACTGGGCCGAACAGAAACCCAATAAAACCTAGTTCTAACTAACAAGGTCAAACAAGCTCACGACTCAAGAGGTCAGCCAAGCTATTAAATTAAGTAAGGGCACAAATATCTAGACCTAATTTTCTGGGTGGTTGCTTATCCAACAACTAACTTGATCGTCGGAGAGTTATTGGTCGGTACCACACAGGTGCCCTTTGACCTTTCTTTCATTTTTCAGATAATCGGAGACACATGCTCAACTGTGAGTAAAAACACACATTTATTATTTTTGAAATTATCTATAAAAAAAAAGTGTCATTTTGCTTTCTTTTTTATCGTATTACCGATATTTTTTGAAATTTATCATCTTTAAAATATCAGAACCTAATATTATATTTTAAGAGAAATCCCTCGATAATTAAAATAACCAATGAGGTGGTACAACCTGCAGCAAATGGTGACCCTACTCTGATATTTTGTTTATTTTCTTTTTCTAGGCCATGCTAAAAATCCTGTCAACTAATTACTAATGAGAGAGAAGAAGTTAACGGGATGTTAAGGCTCTGTTTGGTATGCAATCTGAAGAGCAGAATTTGAATTTAGTGGATTCTAATGAATTCAGAGTTGTATTCTGTGAATTTGTTGGTTCTGAAACTGTGTTTGGTAACAGATTCAGAATTTATAATTGAGATTCAGAAATTTGAAATATATGTTTGGTTGGTTACTTAAAAAATTTAAAATCAGATTGTGAATCAGAACAGTGTGAAAATAATACTTACAACTTTAAATCATTCATTTTTAAGTTTGAAAAAATTAATAATTCATAACTTATAAATTAGAAACATCTTTATCCGCATCAACTATAACTATTCTCATTCTTAGGATAATTTTTTCTTTTAAAAAAAATTATAATAAAGATAATAGAAGCATTGCAAGTCTATCAAATAAACTCTTTAGATTAAAACAACTTAGTTTTTTCCAAAAGGAGAACTATACAAGACACAATGAGATTCATTCTAAAATTCAAAAGAACCTGCAACCAAAGAGAGAATTTCTCAATAAAAGAGAATTTGAAAAAATATTTTCACACTAAATGGAGAGACCATTTGGGCATTGAAAACCTCCAATAACGTTATTTAAACAGTACTACATACATTAGTAAATAAAAAGTAGAGAAAAATGTGAGCAACAACCTCCAACACACACACACACACACATATATATAATTTTTTTTTATATTTAAATTAATCTTATATATAATTATAAAAACAAAGTATAAATAAAAAATATGATATAGTGAAAAAATAAATTAACTTTTTTTCCATCACTTTAGAATTAAGTTTAAGTTTAAAAAGTTAAAAATCAGCTTAAAAACATGCAATTAAAAATTTAATTAAAATAAATAAAAGATAGAACGGACTGGGTCAACCTCGAAAAACGGGCCTGACCTGACCCAAACCTGGAACATGGGCCCGACTCGTATTTTTATCTCATGTGTTCAAACCCGTGGATTAAATTGTGTGAGTGAGGTCAATCTGTGTTTTTCAGTTTTGAGTTGGATATTTTGGATTCTTGTTTTAGTTGAATTCATTTTTTAGCCTAAAAAAGAAATTGAATCCAAATTGCTTTTTTCTGGATTGTAAACCAAACACAAAACAAAGAAGATTCCTTTTATTCTTTCAATCCAGATTCATAAAACTGAATCTAGATTGCAAACCAAACGGGCTCTAAGTGAGCGGAATTGGAATCAGATTACTGAAAATTATAAATTCATTATTTTATTTTTAATTTTCTTTAATTATATTAAAATATTTTTTAAGTAAACTATTATTCAAATTTTAAAATATATATAATACATTAATTAAATAAAAAAATAATCTATATCTACAATTTCTTTCTTACCTAATTTGTATACATGACATTTTCATGCACCAAACAACACTACATGATTTACTAAAAGAAAAAAGAAAAAAAAAATATAGTTTGGTCATCACAAACTGTACATGACAATTTAAACTAAATATTTTGTACTGTATTCTAATTTCAGTTTCATATTTTTTTAAAACAATTTTTGTTTTATAAGAATATCATTATTAATTTGAATAGTGAGTTTAAAAAATGAATACTAGGTCAAATTCTTAGTGTTTACATTTGAAATTGAGGAGGAAAAAAAAGTGGAAATAGTTTTCAAATGTATTTTTTTTCTTTAACAAAAAAAAAAGTTGTAAACCAAGCATATATATGTGAAAAAAACAAAAACAAAAAAAATCAGAAATTAGATATAAGAAGCAAAAACGTGTTGTGACCAAACAGATTTAAGTTCTTGTTTTTACGTAAACATATTTATGGATCATTGATTGTAACATATTGAAGTTCTTGTTCTTTACGTAATAGTATTTACGTAAAAATATTTGTGGATCCTAGATTTTCATATATACAATTTTTTTTTATTTTTTAATAATTAAGGACCGACTCACTTAGGCACCGCCACTCCAACTCCCACATTTTTATTAGAAGTTATTTTGTGTGCATAATTTAAATCAGTGTCTAAAAATAAGGTCAAATATACAAAATACGCATAATCTACCGGTTAAGTTTCAATTAAACCTTTAACATTTTAAAAATTTCGATTATATTATCAATTTTATCATTTGTTTCAAAATATTTTTTATTGGGAGAATTAGCCTTTCAAAAATAACTTTCGTATGTAATTTTGATAAAGTTTAACAAAAATCAAAAGATTATGAAAGAGTATTTTTTTAAAACATGTGATAATTTCCCGAAAAAGAGGTAATTTTTCAAACAAATGATATTTTTAAAAGGGTAAATTCCTCATTTGAAATAAATTATAAGATTGAGGATATAATTGAAACTTATAAAATATTAGAGGCAAAATCGAAACTAGACTAATAGATTAAGAAGTATTTTGTATAATTTAACCTGAAAATCAAATAACTTTATTGATTAGATTTTTTTGTCAAATAATACTCAGAAAATTTCAGAAGGTAAGTTTATCAATATATTAAATGACACACATGATCGATAGTAATTTCACACAATAACCATTAATTTTTAAAATTCAGAATCGACTAAAAAATTGATTGACAATAATCATCTAGAATAAAAATATATTTTATAGTAAATTTATAACTACTTTTTAAAAATGTTATATCAATAAATATTTATAATTTTTTTTTAAAACCAGATTTGCAATTACCCAAAAATAATGAACGATCATTTTGTTTAAAATAATAAATGAGATGAAAAACAAAAAAAGGAAAAAGAAACTGACTGAGGTGGGACAGCTTGTGCAGTCATTTGTCCCCTCTTGTCGTATGGTTCTTTTATTAGATCCATGCTATAATCCTGACAGGAATGCCCGGCTAGTATACACCGCTCGGAACCTCTACCATTGATTATCAGTCATTTGTCTCTTCCTCGTTACCTATTTACTTTGTCCAACTTTCTTTTTCCTTTTTATTTTTAATATTTTAATTATTACAATTAATTTATTTCTATACTTTCATTTATATATATATATATATTTTTTTTTTCTCTTTGTTCACTTCTTCAAATTTTTCATTTTCAATTTTGATTAATTTTGAGTGCTTCACTCTACTTTATTTATGTATTTACATTGCACGTGATATTTTTTCTAATATTTAAAAGTTAACATATTCTCTTTTTTAAATTTTATAAGCTTTAATTTTTAATTTTTGACCTATGAGCTTTCAAATTATTTAATTTTATCATATTTTTTAAACTAATAAAGAAATATTTTGAAAATTTGTTTGAATTAGAGTTTTATATTTTCGGATTAAGAGTTTTAAATTTTTAATAAATAATTTGATTTTATAAAATTTTCTAAAAATAAATTCATTTTTATTAACAGGTAAGGTTTTAAATAATTTCTTAATTTTATAAAATTTATTTTGAGTCTATTAATTTTATAAAATTTTCTAACATTTTTTTAATATAGAGGGATCGGTAAAAAAACAATTCTTTAAAAAAAAATTAAAATAAAGAGAGAGTAACTTAAATTTAAATAATATAAAGTTACGATTTAAAACTTAAAAAAAATAAAATCCAGATGAATAATATTTATCTAAAATCATTAAATAACTATGTAGGTCCTCGTGTGAGAGAAAAGACAATATTTTTATTACCCTTAAATTACCGACAAATGGCAACTAATCAATGGCAGAGGTACCAAGCGGTCTATACTACGGTTGGACAGGAAATTTTCCCGGCCGGGCATAATATGCCTAGTGGCTAAAAAGTCGACACGTGTCCAATTTTTAAAACCCAATAAAATTAATGCGTTGCGCCTAACCCATTGACGAACCGTTTTTTTTTTTTTTAAATAATTTCTCCTCCTCTTTCATATTGACGAACAGTTTTTTTTTCCAATCAAACCCACGGAACGAATTTGAAGTACTTATACCAGACCACTTGAACTCTGCTCAGGATGGCGGGTATATATGTCTACAACTAAACTAGAAGAAAATTACTACATTTTTAGTATCCCACAGAGCTCTAATGGCCTCTTTATGCTATCTAGAAATCTTTCTAGCTTCCATAATCACACCCTTCCTTTTCATCGTTTTCAGGCAATATTTGAAGAGGAAAATCAACCAGATTCCTCCTTCAAATTGGCCCATTTTGGGAACAATTCCCAATATCATCAACAATCTCCACCGGGTTCATGATTTTTGCACTGATATTTTACAGCAAACTGGCTGCAGTTTCTTCATCAAAGGTATTTGGTTTGCTAATATTGATTTCTTGTTAACAGCTGATCCTGCTAATATTCGATACATAATGAATACCAACTTTGAAAGATATCCAAAAGGGCCTGAATTTAAGTACATTTTTGACATTTTGGGAGATGGGATTTTCAATTCTGACTCTAATTCATGGAAAAACCAAAGAAAAATTGCTAATTCCATCATTCATGACCCAAAGTTTCTCCAATTCTTGGTGAATTCCACAAAGAAAAAAGTGGAGAAAGGGCTGTTCCCTGTTCTTGAGAGTGTTTGTAGAAATGGGTTGGTGATAGATTTGCAAGATTTGTTTCAAAGATTTACTTTTGATTCTACTTGTTTGTTGGTTACCGGGTTCGATTTCAACAGTCTATCTATTGAATTCCCACAAGTTCCTTTCTCAAAAGCTATGGATGATGCTCAAGAAATCATTTTTCTTCGACATTTGTATCCGAAAATCGTTTGGGAATTGGAAAAGAAACTTGATTTTGGACATGCTAAAAAAATGAGACAAGCTTGGGAAACCATAGATCAAGTAATAGCAAAGTTGATGGATATCAAGAGATCAAGACCACATGATCATCATCAAGATGAAGAAGGTGTTGATTTGATAACATCGTATTTAAGTTCCGAAAACGATCAAATTAACTTTGATGATAAGTTTTTGAGAGACACAATTTTAAATTTCATGATTGCTGGAAGAGACACAGTGAGTTCAGCTCTCTCTTGGTTTTTCTTTTGTGTCTCAAACAATCCAATAGTTGAATCAAAGATCAGAGAAGAGCTGAAAGAAATCATCGAACCGAACGACGAAGCACGAAAACGAAGGATTTTCTCGATCGAAGAACTGAACAAACTAATCTATCTACATGCAGCTCTATGTGAAACACTGAGGCTTTATCCATCAGTCCCATTTGAGCATAAAGTCCCTTCACAACATGATATTCTTCCAAGTGGTCATCATGTAAATCCCAAAACCAAGATTTTGTTTTCATTATATGCATTGGGAAGAATGAGTTGTGTTTGGGGGAAAGATTGCATGGAATTCAAACCAGAGAGATGGATTTCAGAGAAAGGAACAATGAAATATGTTCCATCATACAAATTCTTGGCTTTTAACACAGGGCCAAGGACTTGTTTGGGGAAAGAAGTGGCTTTTACACAGATGAAAATGGTGGTAGCTTCCATAATTCACAACTATAATATTCAACAAATAGGGCATCATGTTTCAACAAATGCTTCCATTATTCTTCACATGAAACATGGATTCAAAGTCAAGATTACAAACAGGTGGTCTTGAATTGTTTCAAGGATTCTTTGTATCAAATGTTATATTTCAATGAGAGAAAGTGTAGTATTTGAACCAGTTTGTTGATAACGATCTTGTTTTCAGTTTATATTTAAATAAAAATTAATAAAGTTTTCAGAAAATTCTTCATTTTATTTGTCATAATTTTTTTTATAACAATAACATGTTTTAAAATTATTTTTAAATGTATAACAAGTTTTTAGCGGGTTGATTAACATTAGATTATATTTTAACAATAAGTTAATCACTTATTTACACATTAATCAAGCCAACGTGAGCATAGCTCGACTGGTTAGACATATACTTCCTTCTTTTGAGATCGAAGATTCGAGTCCTCTCTCCCACACTTTGATATAATCTAAAAAAAAAAAAAAATTACACATTAATCAATGTTAATTGCTGATTAATACACTTAAAAAAATATTTTTAAACAATAATATATTTATAAATACTACATAAAATTTAACTTCCCAATAAATTTTTTCTATTTTTATTTATTTATTTATCATAGAGTGTGTGAAAGATCCTTTCTAGATTTAAAATTTAACAAGCATAGTCCAATCCTTTGTAAAATTGAAAAAAAAAAGTATGTGAGCTGTTTATTATTTACGGCAAAATACAAATAACTAGGGGTGAAAGAAAAAAACCGGAAAAATAAACCGGGCCGAAACCGTAAAAAACAGAACAGTCCCGGTTTCCATTATTCAAAAACCTAACCGAACCGAACTGGCTAAAACCGGTTAAAACCAGAATCGAACCGGCTTATAAAAAACAAGTAAAAATCCCATACCCCTTCCCTATTTCCCGTAATTTTTATTTATTTGTTTTATTTTATATATTTATTTATCACTTTATTTTAATTTATATTTTATATATTTATTAATCTAATTTTTTCAACTAAGTTTTTGTTTATGTTTCATTTTTTTTTGTTTCATCCTTCAATGTTGGACGGTTTTTTTTAAAACTAAATGCAAATGACCTATACTAGAAAAACCAGAAAAAACCGTTCAAAATCGGGCCGGTTCCTATTATAAACCCAACCGGTCCGGTTTTAAAAATTAATTGAAAAACCGGACCAAACCGAACCTGGTTTCACCCTTACAAATAAATACTATGTGATTTTGGTCAAATGTAAACACCGTTATAGTTAGAAAATGAATATTTTTACTTTCAACAGTTTTAATCATAACTTCTCCGTTTGAACTCCGATTCAGACCATTCAAAATGTTTTGAAATCCTCGTTTCGATCTCTATGTTATGATTACTTCAAAACTTTTAAATCAATAATAAATGAAAGAGTTATCATAATCAAAATATTATATATGATTGAAGTCATAAACCCTTTTATTTTCGAATAATTTAGAAGTTTTAAAGTGATCATTACATAGATCTTGAAACAAAGATTCCAAAATATCTTGAATTATCTAAATCGAAGTTCAAACAAATAAATTATGTCTAAAAGAAGTTGACAACGCTAGTGAGAAGAGATCCAATTGGATAATTTTTAAATTATGAGCGTATAAATATTTATTTTTGAACTATAGAATGTATGTTTGCATTTGACTAAAATCACGTAAGTAATTTTAGTAATTTGTAATTTGTCCTATTATTAAAAATACAGAATAAAAGAGAGGGACAATGGTAATAAAAAGCTGAAAGATGAAGTAACGTTTTTAAAAGTATTGTTTGGATTCTTTTCACGTGGGGTGGTGGTGGAGTGGAAGTAATAAAGAGACAAGTGAATATTTTAAAATAAAATTTAATAATGATTTTATTTTTAAAAAATTCAACTGATTCTATGTAAAATTGAAATTTTAGTATAATTTTTCTATTTTACCCTGCTTATTTCTTAATATTAGGTCTATATGTAATTTTCTCCCTTAAAAAAAATTTCTGCCTCCTCCGCGCGACGAAATTTGCAAGGATTTTGGTGTGCAGCCATCACGATGTAAGAGTACGATAAGAACATCCCTTTGCAGGAATAAACCGCCAGAGAATGAGGTTCCGATGATTGAGAAAATGAAGTGGCGTGAATAGATGAGAATGAGATCAAAACTCAATGTTAATTGTTTTTGGCTATTCTGTTACAGTATTATTGATTGAAAAAAGAGAGTGATGAAATTAATAACCCAAAACGAGTCTTATCCTAACGGGTGTTTGACCCGTTTGTGATAATTTTTTAAAGTGTTTTAAAATAAATAAAATATTTTTAGTAACCGTTAAAAAAACACTTTTAAAATGTATTCCAAAACAAACAATTAGTTTTGAAAAGAAAAATGAGAAGCTAGAAGGAGATGGATGTGGCAGTAACACACACCAAAGAGGGTTGGAGATGATGATAAGAAATGGATTTCATTTGATAAAGTAAAGTTGCAAATGTGGGAGAATGGAGATGGAGCATGGGTGTGAATTGGAGATATTGGACCAAAAATTAATTATCATACGAAAAAATATGGAGATATTATGGGTCTGTTTTGTTTTGTTTTTTTTTTTTTTGTGAAAGAGATCATATGATTGGATTGGATCTTTGAATCTGAGTGGAAGGAAGACGATGAGCGAGAAAATTGTGGGTTAAAAGAGAGAGAATGAATCAGTAATTAATGTTAATAAAATTAGAAAATAAAATAATAAATAGGATTACAATGTATGATTGAGATATATTCACAAATACAAAATATGAAAGAATTAATTACACTACTAACCACTTTAATTCACCTAATTTCAGTTTTAATGTTGTTTCATATTAATATCAAATTTATACATAAAATATTATTTATGTTGGCGATTCTGGTGGATTTCAAATTTAATATTTACCTTATTACTCTTCTATCTCTCATAATAACTATATCTCATTAATTACATATCAATTAATTTATAATTTTGGTGGTGGTTTTAGGTCGTTTTGATATATGTATAAAAGATTGTAAGCTAATTTGTCTATTACTGAAATTAACCTAATATTAAAATGGCTAAATATTGAAATGTAGGATGAAGGGGTTAAATAATGAAATGACTATTTACTTAATTAATTCTATTTACTATTTGTTAATTATTAATTATCCTATTTACTATTTGTCAATTATTAATTTCTTTGTTAAAAAAAAATAATTATTTCCTCACAATCAGTAATAAATATTGGTAGAGGACTGGAGGTGCAGTCTTATCATGGTTTTTGTTTTTTTTGTGAAATTCCCAAATATTTAATTGACCAGTAATTCAAGTTTCCTTCGTGCTTACGGTTTTATGTTTATTCTTTTTTGGCTATATTTCAATTTCAACAGCCTTGTTGCCTTTTCTTCACCTCAATCGCAATCCTTCTATTCTAACCAATCAATAATTCAATCTCTTGGTATTACAAAACAAACTGCGCTAAAATTTCAAAAATTTAGCCCCAATTATTTGAATCAAAGGGCTAGTTTGGTATTGATGTAGCTTTTAAAATAATTGCTGTCAGTTGTGTTGAAGAAAAAATCAGCTGTATCAAAAATCAGATTAGTGTTTGGTAAATTCAGCTTGTGAATTAAATTAGCGTTTGATAAATTAACTTTTAAAAGTGCTGTGAAGTATATAAATAGTGAAAGAATATTTAGATGGATATTTTTAAAATGGTTTTTTTAGTTTTTAAAACTGTGTTTTTCTTCTAAAGTTTATAGATTTGTTAAGAGTAATTTAAATATGTAAACGGTGAATTATTAAAACAACAATCTAAATAATAACTTAATATGATTTAATTTTGCTATTACAATATTTGGTCTAGTATAGAGAATTAATGGATCAATTTATTCATGGGCTCCAATAATATATTAATTAATTAAACTCTTTAATTAATTCATCATATTATTAACTAGAAATTTTTACATGTAAAACCATATCGGAGTACATATTTACTAGTTTATTAGGATTACAATATTAATTACAATTTTGTACAATTAAGGCCGTGAGTGGTGGTTATTGATTTTTTAAGAGACTGATTTACCCTTCCCTTTTTTAAAAACCGTTTAACATGTTAAAAATCTTTTTATGATTTTAATTTCTGTTTTCCTTAATTAATTTAAATGAAACGGTTATTTTACAAGATATGATTTACGAATTAATGATAGAATCCCATGATTTACGGTTATTTGCCATGTTATTTTTTTCCTCTTTTCATTTCGTTAGGTTATTTTGTACGTTTTGAGAATAGAAGTTCCTTCTTCGTTTTTTTCTCTGCTTTCATTATCCGTCCATCATCTCTTGTCTAATCTGATTCATCTCATATCAGGGTTTGTAATTTTTTTTTGTATTTCATATCTTTCGTTTTTAAGTATATGAGTTTTTCGTGTTTTTTTTTTTAATGTTTTGATAGTGCTTTTTTTTCTGTTTTATCTTAATAGGATGGGTCGTGCTGTTGAAACTTCCATTTATCACAGTAGTCGTTTTGATAACGATTCCGTTTAGGTTGATTTTCAATATGAAATTTTTAGATGTTCCAACAACATAAATAATCTTATTTACTATTTGTTAATTATTAATTATCCTATTTACTATTTGTCAATTATTAATTTCCTTGTTCCAAAAATAAAACAAAATTATTTCCTCATAATTAGTAATAAATATTGGTAGAGGTGCAGTCTTTAGTCTTATCATGGTTTTTGTTTTTTTGTCCAATTCCAAATATTTAATTGACCAGTAATTCAACTTTCCTTCGTACTTACGGTTTTATGTTTTTTCTTTTTTGGCTACATTTCAACAGCCTTAAGTTGTCTTTTCTTCGCCTTAATCGCAATCCTTTTATTCTAACCGACCAATAATTCAATCTCTTGGTATTACAAAACTTTGCTAAATTTTAAAAAATGAAATTTTATTGGGTAACAGATTTTTATGTAATATTTGTTAAAATATCAATTCAAAAAAATATTTATAAATATAGTAATTTTTATCAAATTTATCAGGGATCAGTGATCAACTAGTGTAAAAATATGTAATTCAATGTTTATTATTGATAAACTCGATCAAAATTTGCTATATTTACAAATTTTTTTGAGCTTTTATTTTTACAAATATTTCTAAAAAATTTGCTAGATTTTTTTTTTTTGAGATAAAATTTGCTAGATTTGTAAAGGGAAGTTTCATTGGGTAGCAGAATTTTTAGCAATATTTATAAATATAACAGTTTTAAAAAGTATTTGCAAATATAGCAGATTTTTAAAAACCCCATTCATGTGATCAGAGATATAAGTGATAACTTATAAAATAATCAGTGATTACTATTAGGTAATCAGTGATTCCTGCACAAAAATCAGGATATCAGTAAATCAGTGATTACTTGTGAAGATATCACTGATTACTAGTGGAAATTTTGTAATATTTTATGTGTGAATTTTATTTTTCTGCTATTTTTGCAAATATTTTTTTTTACTGCCATTTTTACAAATATTAGACCTATTTTTTCTATTTTCGCAAGAGTCCCATTTGTAAATGCCCCAATTCAAAAAGTTTAGCCTCAATTATTTGAATAAAAATCTAGTGAAAGAATATTTAGATGAATATTTTTAAAATGTTTTTTTTTAGTTTTTAAAACTGTGTTTTTATTCTAAATTTTATATAATTTGTTAAGAGTAATTTAAACGGTGAATTATTAAAACAACAAAATAAATAATTGTAATCTAAATAATAACTTAATATGATTTAATTTTTCTATTATGATATTTAAACTAGTATAGAGATCTGATGAACCAATTTATTTAGGGAAATTTCATTGGGTAGCAGAATTTTTAACAATATTTATAAATATAACATTTTTAAAAAGTATTTGCAAGTATATTAGATTTTTAAAAACCCTCATTCATGTGATCAGAGATATCAGTGATAACTTATAAAATAATCAGTGATTACTATCAGGTAATCAATTATTCCTGTACAAAATATCAGAATATCAGTAAATCAGTGATTACTAGTGGCAATTTTGTAATATTTTAGTTGAGAATTTATTTTTTCTACTATTTTTGCAAATATGTTTTTTTACTGCTATTTTTATAAATATTGGACATATTTTTGATAATTTCGCAAGAGCCCCATTTATTTATGGGCTCTAATAATATATTAATTAATTAAACTCTTTAATTATTTCATCATATTATTAATTAAGGGTTATGTTCATGTGTTATCAAGTTAAGTTGTGATTTACTTAACATTGTAATCTCATCAATACAGTTGGATCAAAATTATCGTTTTTACTCCTATAATTATATCTTATATTCTTATGTTTTCGTTGATTCTGTAATGAACAATTTATATGGTTTTAAATAAGTTATTTTCAGGCTAGTGAGAATGTGATGCCTTTTGTTCAAGTCTCGAATCAATACAATAATAGAGTTATCTAAAGTTTTTAAAAAGCTAATGTGTCTCAAAAACATCTTTATTGTAGGAAGGTCATGAATTCTATCTTGTGTAGAACTATTCTCATAAATTCTCCCCTATAGTGAACATTGGTACTGGTTATTTAGTATAGGCTATATGTTGGCTGGTTTGAAGATGATTTCAATATATGAAGAATGGTTAGATTATGGGTTTTTGGGATTTTGACCTTCAAAATATGCATTTAAAGGTTATTGACATTTATTCTTATTTTAACCCTTTTTGATCCTATGATAATATCATTTTGCTTTGAAAAGTCCTTTTTATCTTTAAACTTTAATATATTGAATACCATCATCTCTCATTTGTATTTTGTATCTTTTCCAAAACTCCAACACTTTTACCGCTCTCATCCAAAACTTGAACACGAACTTCAACATATCCTCAAGTAATCTTCAAGTCTTCGATTATTGTCATAAGGTAATACAAGTTATCCTTTAGTTTCAAATATTTTATCATTTTCAAATCCGACATATTAAAAAAATCAGGTTGCCTCGAAATTTGAGTTTTACCCCGAAATTGAGTTTTATCCCCGAAATTTGGACCAAAATTGATATTTTCCCCAAAATTGTATATTTAGATTTGAATTAGTATATGATTTAATTAAATTAGTTTAATTTCGTTGAATTAATTAGGTTAAATTACGCTAACTTAGTTTAAAAATATTCATTTTGATTTTCATTTATTGTTAATATTTAATAATAACAATAATAATTACTATTATTAATACTAAAAATTAATAATTATAATGTTTAAAAAAAATTAATAATAATAATAATAATAATAATAATAATAATTAATCTTAAAAAAATTAAAATGAAATTTGCGACGAAATTAAATGATAATAAAATTAGAAAAGTGGGAACCGGAACCGGTTCCCTTTAGAACCGAACCGGTAATACCGGTTTGGTTCCGGTTCCTTACCAGTTCTTTTTATTGGTTGTTTACCGGTGAGTCGGTTCAGGTAGCACATAATGCATTAAAAATATTTGATAATAAAATCCTAACTTTATTTAAAATCAAATTCTTACAAATGAAATCAATAGAAACTCAAAAAATCCATTCTAAAATTTATAAATATATGAATATGATCATTAAATCCATAACAATATATCAAATAAATTGATCCAAACTCCTAAAATCAATTCATAAACTAATAAATTAGGCATGCTATATAAAATAAAATTAAAAAATTAAATTAAATCCTTATTGGTTCGGTTCCGGTTTCCTACCAGTTTTGTGAAAGAAACCGGAACCGAATGCTTATTGGTTGCGAAAACAAAAACCGAACCGGAACCGTATGAACCGGTTCCGGTTCGGTTCCGGTTCTACCGGTTTTACTTGCAGCCCTACCAATGACTACTGCAAAATCTTGTATCCGATAGAAAGACCGTTCAATACTAGTCTTCTTCTTGAATGTTTTCTGCAAATTCATTTCATCTTTGGTTTTCATTTTATTCTTCAAATCTTCGAGTTCGTTGATGAAAGTCATTTCACTTTTTCTATTTAAATGGAGAGTTTGGGAACTAAAACTTAGATTCAAAAGTTATTTAATCAAGAATCAAATGGAAAGCGGATAATAGTTAAAAGAACCATAATAAAGCTTTTACACAGTTCAGGACTTGAATGAAAAATAAATAGAAGTCTAGAAACAACTGATGAGAAAAAATATTGCGGGAGAATGAAGTTCGACGGGTCTTTTGGTGACAATAAAGTGGCTTAAGCTACTTCTTAAATAATCAGGAATCTTTCATCACACCACCAGTGACGAGGCTAGAAATTTTTTTTTTTGGGGCAAAAATACATATGAAGAAAGGGTTGTGTAAAATATCAATTCCACACCGGTTTTAATCTATTATATTATTTTGTAACAATTTTTTTTTACTATTATAAAATATTGAGTTAGATTTTTTAGATTCTGACTCGTGTCTAATGGAAAATTATAAAATGGATAATTTTTTTTTTTTTTTTTTGCTGGAAGTTATGTTAATTAAAGTATACCTGTCTTCAAAATAGAGGCAAATTTTAAAATAATTTCTTAGTATATTAAAAAAATATATTAATCTCTCAAATCATTGAGATTAATTTTTCATTTCAATTTTTTTTTTTTAAAATCGAATAATAAGAATCACAATCAAAATTAACTTTATTGTGTATCATAGAGATGTTTAACTAATTTTATATAACAATTAATAAGTTTGACATATTTAACTAAAAATACAAGTATGAAATAATAAAATTATAACAATCGTGAGGCTTATGAACATAAAACTGTATAGTTATTAATAAAATTTGGATTTCACTTAATAGACATTATTATTTATAATTTAGAAAAAATAAACTATTTATAAACAAAAAATTACACTCATTTCCTAGCTAATAAATATGAATTAAAATATATATAAATGTTGAACATAAAATCATCACTACATAATTACAATATAAAAAAAAATGTATTTAATTAAAATTTTCATTTAATTAAACTTCACAATAAATAATACAATGTATAACTCATATATGATGCAACAAAATTATCAAGAAAAATAAACAATTATCCTATCTATTTAAAAGAAAAAAAACTATTTAAAACCATAAAAACTAACATCAATGAACAATAAATTTGATAGAGATTAAGTGAGCCAATTTAGTAGTGACAAACCCAAATGTGGGATAATATATAGAGAAAATTTGTTTTTTAAAAGATTAAAATGTCCTAAATAGTATATAAATAAGGGGCAATCATCAAATTTTTGAGGGGGCAAAATTAACATTTATACAAATGTATACATATAAAATTATTCTTTTAAAATTTTTGGAGAGGCAATTGCCCCCCAAGTCTCTTAGTGGCCTCACCACTACACACCACCAATTGATAACAAGAATCGTAGTTATTAATATTTATAAACCTTATTAAGTGTGATGACCCGACCCTAAAACAGTATTAAATATGCTAAAGCATAAATAAGGCAGCGGAAGACTTGATTTCAAATAATTCATCATTAAAATTCATTTCAAAGAATCCCGGGATTCATAAAATTTAATAAAAACATTCATCAAATCCATTATCAAATGTATCTCTAAGGTCAGAAAGTTTGCAAATATTCATGAAAAAATAATTAAACACAAAGCCTAAATATCAACTAGACAATCCTAAAACCAAAGAGCGTAATAGTCCATTCATCCGCCTCGCCATCAATCATCAAGGCCCGGTTCCCCTTTCATCACCTGAAATGTTTTGGTGTAAACACCATTAGCTAAACTCGCTAAGTGAGAAAAAAACGTTAAATGAAAGAAAACTTGTAAATAACGATAATCTTTACTTGGGAAAAGTAAAACTTATATTAACTTTTTTTTTCTTTTAATTATTTTTTCTTTAAGTCTTTAAACAAACATGTCACCTCACCATTGAAGCAACTTCAAACAAACAAAACAATGAAATGCGGTATTTGCAACCTTTCTTGCTTGGATCCATCAATCAAAACTACACAAGTGATGAAGTGGTCCAATAATAATAGAGCAAGTCCTTGACTGAGATAGCCTTAGATCTTACAAGTGAACTTCGCTTTGATACACAATCGCCGCTAGCTTTGATACACAATCGCAGCCTCACTTATATCAGGGACCATAACTACGCCCTGTAATCGTAGTGACAAGAAATATGTACAAACCCTACATTTCCAATCACATGCATATTCCATTTCATTCTTGGAAACACATGCCGATTTCCTCTTTCAATTTACCATTACTTTAACAATTCACATCTCAAGTTCATAACAACAATAAATAAACAAGAGCATACAATTCAATCAAACACACTAATATACTTAATAGCGGTGAAGAGAAAGTAATCGTAATCATATGGGGCATGACAACCCTTTGCTTTCGAAAAGTAAATGCAAGCAAAAACGATGAGATGCTCTTCCCAGCAGAATGGAAGTACAAACTAGCTAGAGTGAAGTTTCATGGAGCTTTAAAATATGCAGGTAATAAATATCAAACATCAACACAATATCAAACATGAAATCAATCAAATGAACCAATTAAAGAGTCGGGGTCATTTCCAACTTTCCCTTCATTTACCACTCTTTACTCACCTTTCAAAACCAATTCCAACACCACCAATGTTCCAATGTCAAGTAACAATCCGATTTAATGATTCAAACACCACCTACATACAGTCAATTTAAAACACATTTAAAACCCAATCTAACATCTAAATTAAAATAATTAAATTACGACATGACGCGAATCGCTCTCAGCCCAAAAAGGCTAATATGGTTTAGTAGGAAGATTCAAGTCAAAAATTGGTGTTTTGGTTTTAATATATATATATAGTATTCAAATCAAATAGATCTCTTAAACACCACTCTACCAATAAACTCGGTGCTATTAAAATATTCAAAAGACATTAAAAACCATATATATAACCATTTTTTTCATGTTTCACATGAAAAAGATAAGATACATTGGAGTAGTGAAGGGAGACTCACTTGTTTTACCTTTTAACTTTCAAGACCATCGCTTTGTAACCCTGACTTTGAACCCATGCTTCATGTGAAGAATAATAGCAGCATTAGGAATAACCTTATTCCCTGTTTGTTCAATGTTATAATTGTGAATTATAACAGCTGCAACCATTTTCATCTGAGTGAAAGCCACTTCTTTCCCCAAACAAGTCCTTGGCCCTGTATTAAAAGCCATGAATTTATAAGATGGAACATGTTTTATTCTTCCTCTCTCTGAAATCCATCTCTCTGGTTTGAATTCCATGCAATCTTTTCCCCAAACACAACTCATTCTTCCCAATGCATATAAAGGAAATAAAATCTTTGTTTTGGGATTGACATGATGACCACTTGGAAGAATATCATGTTGCAAAGGGACTTTATACTCAAATGGAACTGGAGGATAAAGCCTCATTGATTCACAAAAAGCTGCATGCATATAAACTAGTTTGTTCAACTCTTCAATGGAAAAAATCCTCCATTTTCGTTCTTCGCTTGGTTCGATGATTTCATTGAGCTCTTCTCTGATCTTCGATTCAACTATCGGGTTGTTTGCGACACTATAGAAAAACCAAGATAGAGCTGAACTTAGAGTGTCTCTTCCAGCAATCATAAAATTAAGAACGGTGTCTCTCAAGAACTTGTCATTATTAGTTTCCAAATCATCATATTTGTTGTTAATATATGATGTAATCAAATCAGTCCCTTCATCTTCATTTTCCTTTTCTGGCTCTTGTTCTTCCAACTTCTTTCTTTTTAGTGCTATCAATTCAGCTATAGTTTGATCAATGGTTTCCCAAGCATCTTTCAATCTCTTGGCTTGTCCAATATGGAGTTTTTTCTGCAATTCCCACAAAATTTTCGGAAAGATATGTCGAAGAAGAATCACTTCCTCAGCAGCATCCATAGCCTCAGAGAAGGGAACTTGTGGGAATTCAATAGATAGACTATTGAGATCAAAGCCAGTAACCAATAAACAAGTAGAATCAAAAGCAAATCTTTGAAACAAATCTTGCAAATCTATCACTGACCCATTTTTAGAAACACCCTCAAGAACAGGCACCAACCCTTGTTCCACTTTTTTCTTTGCAGTTTTGGCCACCAATTGAAGAAACGACTGATTATGAATCAAAGAATGAGCAATTCTACGTTGATTCTTCCACGATTCATAATCAGAATTGATCAACGCATCTCCGAAAATGTCGAAAATGTACTTAAATTCATTCCCCTTGGGATAATTTTGAAAGCTTTTGCTCATAATGTAATGAATATTTGAAGGATCAGCTGTTCCCAACATATCCATATCAGTAAACCAAATACCTCTAAACAAGAAAGTACAACCAGTTTCCTCTAAGACTTCAGCACATCGATCATGAACTCGATGAACGTGACAAATAGCAGCAGGAATCATTCCCAAAATGGGCCAATTCCAAGGAATCCCATAGAAGTTCCATTTCCAAAATTGAGAGAAAATGATGCAAATGAAGGAAATGAAAGCCATAAGGATTGCTAGAAAGCTTACTGACTCCATTGAAAACTCTGTAAAATGTTGCTTGTTTACTTCAAATGAAGTGAAACAAGTCTGTACCATCTATTATACAGCTTTTCTTTTTCTCTCATTCATTATATAAATTATAACTTTGTGGTACACTGACAAACTAGTTGAATGAGTTGTCATTTATTTTTTTGGTGATTTTGATAACATCGTTTTGCTCGTGACCAATAGTCATTATTCAAAAGAAGAGAAAATAAGCATTGTTAAGAAGACTTGTGAGAATTTAACCGAATCTAATCATGTAGAAATTGAATTACTGGTCAACAAATAGAAGGATTGTAACTAGAGGTGTCAAGTGGGTCGTCACGGGTCAACCTATACCACAAAATTAAAGAGATTGTTGGAAAATTTATATATAATATAATTTAAAAATGAAAAATCAGTCATTGGAGTTATTATGAAGATGAGGTCGAGTGAGTTTGACATCCTTAATTCAAATCACGATTAGTAGATGCATTTAACAACTTTCGAATAGAAGTTTCTTAAATAAATTTTAAAATATGAGTTTTTATCCAGGAATACACAAATTGCAAAACACCATCTAAATATAATTGAGATTAATATCACTAGTATCCAGATTAATTCACCTAATTTCAATATTACCGGTGGTTAGGATTCTATTTCACTTTTACCCAAAAAACACCACGTTTAGCGGTTTTTAGGAATTTTCCGGCAAAACTGTTTACCATTATGCCCCTATTTATTTCTCTTTCCATTTATTTCATTTTTTTATCTGTTACCTTTTTTTTTGGGATTTTTTTTATTATGCCCCTATTTATTTCTCTTTCCATTTATTTCATTTTTTTATCTGTTACCTTTTTTTTTGGGATTTTTTTCATTAATTACACATATCTATATCTTGAAAATCAAATCTACTTCTTCAAATTCAAATCAGACGCTTCCTCTTTCCTTTACTCTTCCCTTTCCCTATTTCATCGTTTTCTCTCTTCCGGATTTGACGTCTTCCATTGATATGGGTAAGAGAATGTTCTTGACTTCTTCTTCATCAAGAATATCGGCAGATGGGAATAATAGGGGGGTCTCAAATCCGCATGTTTCAAAGACGAGTTTGAAGAATTCAAAATGTGGGGATTCTTCATTTTCATGGGGATGGCGAAAAGGGAGAGTAGTGGAGAAAGAAAGAAAGAAAAGAAAGGTGGTGGTGAAGAAAAGGGGAGAAAGAAAAGAGGAGATTTTGAAGAAATAAGGGAAGAAGAAGATGAAGTAAGAAAAGTAAGAGAGAATTATGAACCAAAATTGGAAGAAATTACAAAGTTTATTATCATCATCGATGACGACGAAGTAAATCTTGTAAGTTTTTATGCTTGAAGATGTAGATCTTGTAAGTTTCACGTTTTTTTTCCAGATCTGAATGAATTTTTAAAACTGTTTATTTTTGTTCAACATTTATTTTTATTCTCTATTTACATATCTATAGAAACTTTGATCTCTTTTTCATCTCCAATTGTTTTTCTCTTTCGTTTTTGCTACTTTTTTCTCTCGTATTTTGTTGGAGGACGAACAAAGAGGACATTTGAATTTTCCAAAATAAATGTTTACTAAAAGTAAACTGTTTTTAAAAAAAATTATATTTTTTAATTGTTTATAAAAATTTGACCGTCTTCCTGGCCACCAAACTTATGATTCTTTCTCTGGTTTGGTTTTCCTGGTCATGATTCAAATTCATTGCGAGATCTCAAAAATAGACGAAGGTGATCGTTGTTGTGGCTCGTGTTTCGTTCAATCGAGGAAGAAAGCGGCGAACCAAGGTACATCAATAAATGTTTACTAACAAGAAACCGTTTATAAAAATTTGTACCTTCCAATTCTTTTTCATCTCCAATTTTGTTCATTCGCTATCTCGGGAAGGACATTTGAATTTTCAAAATAAATGTTTACTAAAAGTAAACTGTTTATAAAAAAATTATATTTTCAATTCTCGATAAACTTGTTTTCTATGTATTTTATAGATAAGTTACTTTTAGTGTAATGTTTATTTTTATTCAATGTTTATTTTGAAAGCTTTTTTTACATATGTTTTCAAAACTGTTTCATCAATTTTTGTATCCGAATCAATTTTAAGTGCACATTAATAAACGTTTACTTTTTTATCTTTGTTTTTTTTAGGATGACGAACAAGAAAAGACGTTCGATTTTTCCATGAAAAAGAAGTCGAGAAGGTTGAAGAACAAAGTAGAAGTTTGAAGATTTTTTATTTTATTTTTGTTATAGTTTTTATTTTTATTTAGATTTGATTTTTCCATTAATTTTGTAAAATTTAAGGAATTTTATAACTTTCCTTAAATTTTACACAAATTAAGGAGAAATTAAATCAGGCATGTTTGTCCTTTCACAACGTATAATTTAATTGGCGGTGGCGGTTTTTTTGATCTTTTGATATTTAATAAAAACATCCGGTATATTTGATATATCCATTATTTTTTTGGTTATTAGTGAAATTCACCCAATATAGTTAGAACTATCGTACCAATTTTAATGATGATTTATTTGTTGTGTTCACAATTAGTAGCGATGTAATAAATTTCTTGGTAAATCGGCAGTCACATCATATTTATCTACCAATTCTATTCAATTTCTTCATACTGGGATTTTTTGATTGCGGTAATTCCTGACTTAAAAACGACAACTCATATTCAATTATTTGATTGATAATAATTTAAGCGAAAAAAAAAAAAAAAAATCTTAAATTATGGTTCATTACTTTTCCACTATATGAAGATATTCAGTATGTGGTCTAATTAAGCAAAGTTACAGAGCTCCAATGGCTTTTCCAGGCTTCTTTGCAATCATTATTGCCTTTGTTTCCATCATTTTCTCTCTATATTTGAAATGGAACGTGAATGGGATTCCTTGGAATTGGCCTATTTTGGGTATGATTCCAACCGTAATCTACCATTTTCATCGGTTTCATGATCGTTTTACCGAAGTTTTAGAGCAAACCGGCTGCACTTTCTTATTCAAAGGTATTTGGTTTGCTAATATAGATATGTTGGGGACAGCCGATCCTGCAAATATTCATTACATTATGAGCAAAAGCTTTGAAAATTATCCAAAAGGGCCTGAGTTCAAGTACATTTTCGACGTTTTGGGAGACGGGATTTTCAATTCTGACTCTGATTTGTGGAAGAACCAACGTAGAATTGCTTATTCTTTGATTCATAATCAGTCGTTTCTTGATTTGGTGGCCAAAACTGCAAAGAAAAAAGTGGAAAAAGGGTTGGTGCCTGTTCTTGAGAGTGTTTGTAAAGATGGGTCAGTGATAGATTTGCAAGATTTGTTTCAAAGATTCTCCTTTGATTCTACTTGTTTATTAGTTACTGGCTTTGATCTTAATAGTCTATCTATTGAATTTCCACAAGTTCCATTCTCTAAGGCTATGGATGATGCTGAGGAAGTGATTTTTCTTCGTCATTTGTTTCCTAAAAGTATATGGGAATTCCAAAAGAAACTCCATTTTGGAGAGGCCAAGAGATCGAAAGAAGCTCGGGAAATCATCGATCAAACTATAGCGAAATTGATAGCACTTAAAAGGGAGAAGTTGGAACAAGAACCGGGAAAAGAAAATGAAGATGAAGGGACTGATTTGATTACATCATATATTAATAACAAATATGATGATTTGGAAATTGATGATAAGTTCTTGAGAGACACCGTTCTTAATTTTATGATTGCTGGAAGAGACACTCTGAGTTCAGCTCTATCTTGGTTTTTCTTTTGCGTCGCAAATAACCCGATAGTTGAATCGAAGATCAGAGAAGAGCTCAAAGAAATCATCGTCGAACCAAACGAAGCACGAAAACGGAGGATTTTCTGCATTGAAGAGTTGAACAAACTAGTTTATATACATGCAGCTCTTTGTGAATCAATGAGGCTTTACCCTCCAGTTCCATTTGAGCATAAAGTCCCTTCACAACATGATATTCTTCCAAGTGGTCATCATGTGAATCCCAAAACCAAGATTTTGTTTTCATTATATGCATTGGGAAGAATGAGTTGTGTTTGGGGAAAAGATTGCATGGAATTCAAACCAGAGAGATGGATTTCAGAGAAAGGAAGAATAAAACATGTTCCATCTTATAAATTCATGGCTTTTAATGCAGGGCCAAGGACTTGTTTGGGGAAAGAAGTGGCTTTCACTCAGATGAAAATGGTTGTAGCTGCCATAATTCACAATTATAACATTGAACAAACAGGGAATAAGGTTATTCCTAGTGCTTCTATTATTCTTCACATGAAGAATGGGTTCAAAGTCAGGGTTACAAACAGATGGTCTTGAAAATTAGAAGGAAGATAAGTGAGTCAGTTTGTAAGAGTTTGGTTAAGGTTCTTGGACTTGGACTTGGGATTTTGATTTTATTTTGCATCATACTTTCAATAGTATAATATAGATATCATTATTATTATGGTTTGAAACTAAATGTTAAATTTTAAAAATGTATCACCCACCCTAAAAAGAAATATCAAGAGTTTTGAATTAATACAGCAATCAATTATGAATGATATATGATGTACTACCTAGCTATTTTTAGGTAATGAACTGTCTTTTGTCATGTAATTTGTTCTCATATACACCCAATATATAAATTCTTTTGTAACTGGTCCACCATTTGAAAATGTGTATTTAATTTTTTTTCCTTTTTTGGTAGTTTACAAACTAATTTTAGGATACTTTCAATGGAGATCTGATTTTTGTAAGAGTAATTATAAATATATAATATATTTTTTAAGTAATAACAATTATAATTTTTTCTAAATTATTGAATTTATTGTTGGTAATAAGTTCAATGTGATAATTATTTATTTATATAATTGGTGATTAATTTAGATACTTTATTGGTAAAAATCCCAATAATCACAATTGACATCCTCTATTAATTAATTTGACATATTTACAACCATTTATTTTGAATAATTTTTTTTTTATATAATTTATTTAAATTTTGGAATTTTTTATTTAAATACTTATGAACCGGTGCAATTATCAAAATAATGAAAATTTTTGGGAAATTTTAATATATGACATTTTTTATGAGTAATTTTAAAAATAGCAAATATTTCAAAATATTTTAAAAAATGACATTTCTCATACTGAGATTCCAACAATCTCGATATGAGATTAGACCAATTTCTGTCTAAAATTAGAACAATCTCGGTATAAGATTAGTAGATCTCAATCTCGGAAATGCTATTTTTGAAAATTTTCAGAACTTTTACTACTTTTGAAAATATCAACTCTTAAAATGTCATTTTAAAAAAACCCTAAAAAATAATAGCACCACCAAAATTTATCAGAATAGCATATTATTTCTATTTTAATATATTATTGAACAACTGGTTTATTAGTTTAACTCTTATTTTAAGTTGAATAATTGTAATATAAATAAACTTTCAAAACTAAAACTCTCATTTCATTACAAGTTAATGTTAATCTAATTTTGATAACTATTTCTATCTTCAATAAATTAATGTTTTTCATTCCAATATAAATGAAAAATAAATATATTATTTAAGTAAAAAAATAAAATTAATAATATGAATAAAAAAATATATACATGTCTAAATTATGTTATTTCAGATAATTACTAACATATTAAACATTTATATTAAACCAATATCCAAATTTTCAATCTTGACTACCTTATTTTTAAAACTACTACTTTCCAAACCTAAAGTAAACTGAATAAGGAGAAGTGTACGAGTTAAAAATTGATTGGTAAGGGATGAGTTGGATTCTTCATAACAATTTTGGCCCCTCTGTGTGTGTCAGTCCGTAAATACTGTATTAAATTCGTCAGACTTTGGCTCTAACGAAAATAAAAAAATAAAATCAAACAACCCTCGATTTTTTTATAGATAATCCAATATATAGTCTAAGGCCAAAATAATTATACCTTATGTTTTCTTAACCTCTTAAATTTCTTCGGTTTTTTTAACCTTTTAGAGTATCTGTTTTTTAATATACCTGATTTACCCTCCTTTCATTAAATGTCTTTCTCTCTCCTCTTTACATTCTCTCTCATTTTATTCAATTTTTACGTTTATTGATTATTTTTTAGGGTTTCAAATGTTTTTTTTTCAATTCATCCTCAAATCATGGTTTCTCCTTTTTCCCCTTCTCTTCACACTTGTTCTTCTCACTCTCCTTCTTCACTAGAATAAATTTGGCTTTTAGTGACAGACAAAAACTGTCATTGTAATAATACGATGACACTTTTGTAAGTGTCATAACTGTGAGTGCTCTCTTATCTTACGATGACGTATTTACAATGTCATTTTTTAAATGTCATCTTATACGTGTCATTATATAACGAACAGTAAAAAATATTTACCATTTTTCATCATAAGTTACAATGACACTAAGTAATAATGTCAGTTAAAGACCGTCATCTTAAAAGTGTCATTGAACATAAGTATCATTGTTAGTATTTTAAGACGCACAATGAGTGTCATTATATATTATAGATGACAGTCTATTAATGACATTATTTAGCATATAAATATTCCCAACCATTTATTTTTATAATTCCCCATTATTTCAGTCATAACCTGCAATAATTAAATATCAACAATCTAGTTATCACATCCATCACATTCCAAAGAAATTAAACCAAAAAACACATTTAAACCTTCAACAGTTCCAAACTCTATTTCTATTTTAACAAAAAAAAGTTTGGTGTTTCTTTATAAAAGAACACAAACTACAATTCTCATTCTCTTTCTTCTTCATCTTCTTTGATGGTTTCTTTACATTTTCTGGTTCTTGGGATTTTTCATTATTTATTGAGTTAGGGTTTGTGGTGATTTTTTTATCACGATTTCTTAGATCTACATTTTTTCGATGGCCAAGGTCGAAAGTTCTTTCTTCTTCTCTTCTTTTTATTATTTTTCTATTTTTTTTCTGGGTTTTGCTGTACAATTCACGTTTTTTTTATTATATTGTACATGAATATAGTTATTTTTCTTCTTTCTTTCTTTTTTTTCTTCAAGCGTTCACTGTACAGACTGTACATGAATATGGTTATACGTTATAATTATTTACTACTATTTTTTTATTTTTTTATTTATGACGTATAATATAGCGTTTATTATTTTCCTTATTTTTTTAAAGAGAAAATTTACTACAATGTACTGTTTTATTCTACGTTTATAACGTACAATATATTGTTTATTATTATTACTTACTTTTTAAGAGAAAATTTCACTATATTGTACTTTTTTATTCTTTGTTTATGACGTACAATATAATGTTTACTATTATTACTTACTTTTTAAGAAACTTTTTACTATATTGTACTGTTTTATTTTTGTTTTTAATGTAGTACAATATTTAGTATTATTACTTATTTTACTCTTCCTTGTACCTTCATCTTCAATTTCTGAGTTTTTTGTCTCTGAAATTCTGAGATCTCCTTCTCTTCAAAACTCTTTTTTTATGCGTTTTAGTTTTTTCTTTCTTTTTGGAGATTTGCAATCAATGCTAGATTTTTATCTCCCGAAAAATCATCCCAGATTTTCTCCTCCTCATTTCTTCAATTCCCTTAGTATTTTCATTTGAAAATTCATTGTCGCCATTTTGTTTTTTTTTTCTTTCAGGCCATTATGCTTTAGTTTTTTTAAATTTAGGCTATATACCCAATTTTCCCATTTTTTTAGCCTTAAAGGTAATGTCTATAGCAATATTAAAAAAAAATTATATATAATAATAATAATAATGTATATAGCCACAGAGAGTTAGTGTTAAAAAAAAAACCGAAATCAATCTATCATATTTTTCTCTCTCATTTATTTTCATTTATTCTACTGTCTCAGCCCATCACATCCCTCATCTCTCCTTATTTTTCGTTCCTCACCGTCCCTTTTTTCTTAAAAAAAAAAGTATAACTAGTATGTAAAAATATATTATTTAAGTAATTGTCTCTAAAATATTTCGGTCATTAATTTTTTTATCAATCCTTTATTAGAACCATAAATTTGTACAATTTGATATGGTCTTTGATTTTTTTTTTAAAAACCATTTTCAATATTAAATTATTTAACTTTTGACAAGTAAGTTTTCATAAAATTTTAAGAGAAATGACATATGATGCAATGTGATATTATATTATAAGTTTTATGATTAAAATTTGAAACTGAATTAAAAAGTTGATAAATAAATAAAAGTACTAGGTTGAAGAACATGTGTGATAGATATCCTTGTATATTTCAATACCATCGGTTGGTAACCCTGACTTTGAAGCCATGCTTCATGTGAAGAATAATAGAAGCACTAGGAATAATTTTATCATACTCTGTTTGTTGAATATTATAGTTGTGAATTATGGCATGCAGCTGCAACCATTTTCAACTGAATAAAAAACCACTTCTTTCCCCAAACAAGTCCTTGGCCCTGCATTAAAAGCCATGAATTCAAAAGATGGAACATGTTTAATTGTTCCTTTCTCTGAAATCCATCTCTCAGGTTTGAATTCCAGCAATCTTCTTCCCAAACAGAATATCATAAAACCTTGGTTTTGGGATTGACATGATGACCACTTGGAAGAATATCATGTTTTAGAGGGACATTATACTCGGATGGAACTGGAGGATGAAGTCTCAATGATTCACAAAAGAGCAGCATGCAAATAAACTAACTTCTTAACCTCTTCAATCGAGAAGATCCTCCGTGCTTTGTTCGGTTCGATGATTACACCTTTGAGCTCTTCTCTGATCTTTGATTCAAATATCGGGTTATTCACGACACTAAAGAAAAACCAAGATAGAGCTGAACTCACAGTGTCTATACCAGCAAGCATTAAACCAACAGCCGCGTCTCTCAAGAACTTGTCATTTATTTCCAAATTGTCATATTTGTTGCTTATTAACAAGTAATCAAATCTTTTTCCTTTTCGGGCTCTCCACGCTCCAACTTCTTTCTCTTAACTGCTATCAATTTTGCAATAGTTTGATCAATGATTTCCCGAGCTTCTTCAAATCTCTTGGCTCGTGATCCAAAATGGAGTTTCTTTTGAAATTCCCATAGCATTTTAGGAAAGAATTGTCGATGAAGAATCACTTCCAAAACTTCATCCATAGCCTTAGAGAATGAAATTTCTGGAAATTCAATAGATAGACAATTGAGATCAAATTCAGCAACCAATAAACAAGTAGAATCAAAGGAGAATCTTTGAAACAAATCTTGCAAATCTATCACTGAACCATTTTTACAAACACTCTCAAGAATAGGCACTAAAGACTTTCTAAGGAAAACAGAAAATGATCAAAGAGGAATTGATTTTCATTATTGATGATGATCAAAGATACTAGCTATATATAGCAAGTATACAAAAGATGTTAAATATAACAAATATCAGTTTGCACTGTTACAGTTTGTTAAGACAATGTGTAACAGAAAATAGACATTTAATCTGCTGCAACCAGTTGTAGAGTATGAGCTGCCTTCACACCCCCTCTCAAACCGAGCTCTGCGGAGGATAAGACTTTTAGTTTTAATCTCCATTTATGAAAAGAGTGAGCAGAGAGCGGTTTGGTAAGGATATCAGCAAACTGAGCTGTAGTTGGTAAGTGTTGAATAGCTAACTTCCTTTGATGGACCAAATCACGCACAAAGTAGATGTCTAGTTCAACATGTTTAGCCTTAGAATGGAGGACTGGATTTGCACTTAGATGAACAGCACTGAGATTATCACACCAAAGGATTGGACAAGAATTAGAGACAATATGCAATTCAGACAGGAGAGATTTTAACCAAAGGACCTCAGTTGCTGCATTGGCAAGGCTTCGATACTCTGCTTCAGTACTAGAACGGGAGATAGTATGCTGTTTCTTGGAACTCCAGGAAACAAGATTGCCTCCAAAGAAAATGCAAAAGCCTGATGTAGACCTCCTGTCATCTGGATCTGAGGCCCAGTCAGCATCAGCAAAGGCCTGTAAAGTCAGATTGCTTGGTTTTGACAGTAGAAGACCATGAGTGATGGATCCCTTGAGATATCTTAAGATTCTCTTTACTGCTTTCCAATGAATATCCTTTGGATTATGCATAAATTGGCAGACTTTGTGAACAGCAAAGGCAAGTTCAGGTCTTGTTATAGTTGTATATTGGAGGGCACCTACAATACTTCTATACAAATGTGGATCATCAAATGTTGTTCCAGAAAATGCAGAAATGAGAGAGCCACTGACCATTGGAGTGGAAATTGGATTTGCATCATGTAGCTTTGCTCTTTGAAGTAAATCATTGATGTACTTTGATTGAGATAAAAACAGTGAGCCATCATCAGTTTTTGTTACCTCAATTCCCAGAAAGTAGCTTAGTGGGCCAAGATCCTTAAGTGAGAATGTGTTGTTAAGATCTGTAATCAGCTTTGAAATTTCCTCATTTGAGCTTCCAGTGATTAAGATATCATCAACATATATCAGAATATAGATACATGACTTAGATGTAATTCTGAACAGTAGTGAAGTATCAGACTTTGAGCTGCAAAAACCTAAAGAGAACAAAAAATTGCTTAATCTCTCAAACCAAGCCCTTGGTGCTTGTTTTAAGCCATAGAGTGCCTTCTTGAGTTTGCAAACCATAGGTGGAGAATCATGAACAACAAAACCACTAGGTTGTTCCATTAGTACTTCTTCTTGTAAGATCCCATGGAGAAAGGCATTGTTAATATCAATCTGTCTTATAGGCCAATTATGAACAAGAGAATAGGTAAAAAGAACTCGGATAGTGGCTGGTTTAACTACGGGGCTAAATGTTTCAGTGTAGTCAATATCTGCCTGTTGATGAAAACCCTTGGCAACTAATCTTGCCTTGTAGCGAGCAATAGATCCATCAGAGTTTTTTTTAATCTTGAACACCCATTTGCAGCCAATAATTTTCTTATTAAGTGGTTTAGGAACTAAAGTCCATGTGTCATTTTTTATCAATGCCTGATATTCTTCTGTCATGGCCTTTTTCCAGTGACTTGATTGCAAAGCAGTCTTCACATTAGTTGGTTCAGAATATACAAGGTCAGCAACTAGAATTTTTGGTTTGTAAACACCATTTTTGGCCCTAGTAATCATGGAATGTTCATTATGATGAGGTAGAGAAGTAGAGAGTGGTTCTGTTAGTGGTGGGATATGTGATTCTATTTGGTCTGTAATTGGAAGAGGTGGTGTTAAAATGGAATTGGCCAAAGAAGAGTCAGAATTATGTGTGTTGGACAAGGGATTTTGAGATGATTCTGAAGAATGAACTATAGGAAGGGAAAAAGAAGAGTTTGGGATGACAGGAATAGATTGAAATGATTTTGAGACTAGAGGAATAGATGTTGAAAAAGAAGGATATATGACAGGAAGTTGTTGTTTGGAAAACAAATCAGTATATGGAAATGAATGCTCATTAAAAATGACATGTCTTGAGATATAAATCCTACCAGAAGGAGCAAGACATTTATAACCCCTATGTTGATGACTATACCCAAGAAAAAGGCATTGTTGGGATCTAGGATCCATTTTGTGATTTGTATAAGGTCTTAGATATGGATAGCAAGAACAACCAAAGATTTTTAAGAATGAATAATCAGGGGAAACACCAAAACACTTCTCAAGGGGACTGATTCCTTGAAGAGCAGAAGTGGGCAGCCTGTTCATCACAAAAACAGTAGTACAGAAAGCATCATCCCAGAATGTGTTTGGCATTGAGGCTTGAGATAATAAAGAGAGGCCTAATTCTACAATTTGTCTGTGTTTCCTTTCAACAATTCCATTTTGCTGAGATGTGTGTGGACAAGAGAGTCTATGAATGATGCCTAAGGATTGTAAAAGAGGAGAAAGAGGTCTATATTCCCCACCCCAGTCAGTTTGAAGAGATTTGAGGGATGAGCTTAGTTGTTTTTCTGCCTGTGATTTGAAAAGAATAAAGGCTTTGTATGTTTCAGACTTGGTTCTAAGGAAGTAGATCCAAGTATATCTTGAAAAAGCATCAACAAAAGTAATGTAATAACGAAAACCATTGTTTGAAAGAGATTGAGATGGTCCCCATAAGTCAGAGAAAACAAGTTCTAAAGGGGCAGTATATGTAGTTAGAGAAGAAGAAAAGGGTAGTTTGTGACTCTTTGCCACTTGACAAGAATGACAGAAATTGTAATTTTTATTTGATGTAGAAACAATATTACATTGATGTAAAATCGTAGACACAGTAGAAACATTAGCATGACACAAACGTCTATGCCAAATATCAAACAAAGTACATTCTTTCTCTAAAGACTTATTAGGTAATGAAGTAGAGACAGATTGAAGATGAAGAGCAGCAGGATTGGAGATAGATTTTTGAGGAGAATGATGCTTCTGTAGATGAAATTGGTATAGCCCATCATGAACAGTCCCTTCAAGAAGAATTTTGCCAGTTTCCTGTGATTTGACAAGACAGAAATGGGGATGGAATTCAAAGAAAATATGATTATCTTTAGCAAATTGATGAACACTAATAAGATTTTTAGTTATATGGGGAACATGAAGAAGATTGGTAAGGTGAAAAGTATTACAGGTTGAAGGTGAAACTAGAGTTGAAGAGCCTGAATGAGCAATTGATAGATTCATACCATTGCCAACTTGAATTCTGTTGTTGCCTTGATATTCTGATCCAATGTTTAGATTGCTTAGATCATTAGTAACATGATTGGTGGCCCCTGAATCCGGAATCCAATTGCTGTCAAAAGAAGAATCTGTAGTATTAGTTGCAACAAAAGCAGTTGGATTGGGATTTGATTGATGATAAGAATTGAATCTAGTAGGCTGTGAATTTGATTGCTGATTGTTATTGTGATTCACTCCATGAAAGTTTGGATCAAATCGCATATAGCATTTTAAGCTCGTATGACCCATCTTGCTACACAATTGGCATTGAGGACGATTGCCATTTCCTTGCCAGTTTCTTCCTCGATTGTGATTTCCACCATTTCCTCGATTTCTGTTATTGTACCCTTGCTGTTGATTCTGATTTCTTGAACCACTATTTCCACCATTATTGTACTTATTCTGATTTTGCTGAGATTGATTTCTTTGTCCACCATTACTTCCATTTCCACCAGCATTTTGAGTAGTGAAATTAACCGAAGGAAGTGAAATGTTGGCAACTTCATTTTTTCTTTCCAAGCGTGCTTCATGTGAAAGAAGAAGAGCAGAAATACTCTGTAAGGATTGTTTCTTTGTTTTTGAAGTTATCACAGAGACAATTGAATCGTATTCAGAATTCAATCCTTCAAGAATTGTCATGATGATATCTTGATCCGTTAACTTGTTTCCCACAGAAGCAAGAGCATCATAACAAGTCTTCATCTTACTCAAATATTCTTTCATAGGTAAACCATCTTTCTTAAGATTATGCATTCTTGATTTGTATTGCATAATCTTTGCCATATTCTGAGTAGAATATAAATCTTCTAAAGTTTTCCAGATTTCTCTTGCAGTCTTGCAGCTTGTAATTTCAGATAAAATTGATTCTGTCATAGAACTCAATAGCCAAGATGAGAGCAACTTATCTTGTTTTCGCCAATTGAGGAATTCAGGATTGACGCCATTAGAGGGAGTCAATGGATCTGGTGCAGAATATGATCCATCAATGTACATTTCAAGATCATGGCCTTCGATTGCAGTGAGGATTTCAAATTTCCAGAGAAGGTAGTTATCATCCTTCAATTTCACAGTGGATTGATGCTGCTTTCCAATCTTTACAATAGATTGAGATGAAGAAGCAGTGGTTGTTGATGAAGATGCAGCCATGAATGATCAGAGTTTGCGGAAGAAGATGAAAGAAAAAAAAAAATTTCAAGAACCTTCAATGGCAGTTAGCCTTCGGCTCTGATACCATAAAGACTTTCTAAGGAAAACAGAAAATGATCAAAGAGGAATTGATTTTCATTATTGATGATGATCAAAGATACTAGCTATATATAGCAAGTATACAAAAGATGTTAAATATAACAAATATCAGTTTGCACTGTTACAGTTTGTTAAGACAATGTGTAACAGAAAATAGACATTTAATCTGCTGCAACCATTGTAGAGTATGAGCTGCCTTCACAGGCACCAACCCTTGTTCCACTTTTTTCATTGCAGTTTTGGCCACCAATTCAAGAAACGATTGATTATGAATCATAGAATGAAAAATTCTACGTTCATTCTTCCACAAATGATCAGAATCATAAGTGAAAAGCGAGTCTCCGAAAATGTCGAAAATGTACTTCAAATTCAGGCCCCTTTGAATAATTTTCAAAGCTTTTGCTCATAATGTGATGAATATTTGAAGGATCAGCTGTTCCCAACATATCCATATCAGTAAACCAAATACCTCTAAACAAGAAAGTGTGGCCAGCTTCCTCTAAAATTTCGGTAAAACGATCATGAATACGATATTTATGGTAGATTAAGTTCGGAAGCATTCCCAAAATGGGTCAATTCCAAGGTATCCCATTCACGTTCCATTTTAAAGATTGAGAGAAAATGAAAATTTTCTTCAAAAAAAAAAATCTAAAAAATCTGACAAATCATGATGTGTCGGATCATTCATAATGGATCTGAAATAATATTTTGCTCATAACTTTTTCTATAAAATTGAGATTATTACGAATTTAGATTCAATGGATAGATAAAAAAAATAAATGGAATTGATATCTAATTTGCATGAAACGAAGCCCGTATGAAGAAGTTAACGTCAAAATACTTAATTTTTGTAAAAATAAAAAGGGGCTCTTGCAAAAATAGCAAAATTAGGTCCAATATTTGTAAAAATAGCAGTAAAAAAACTTATTTGTAAAAATAGCAAAAAACTCAAATTCGCGCCTAAAATATTACAAAATTTCCACTAGTTTTGCATGAGTAATCACTGATTTCCTCACAAGTAATCACCGATTTAACTGATATCTTAATATTTTGTGCATGAATAACAGATTACCTAATAGTTATTACTGATTATCTTATAAGTTATTACTGATTTCTCTGATTCACATGAATGAGGGTTTTAAAAAACTACTATATTTACAAATACTTTTTTAAAGTGCTATATTTATAAATATTGTACCCAATGAAATTTCCCAAATTAAAATATGGAAAATTTTCTAGAAAAAGAAAAAAAAATTGATCCCAGACTATGATCAGTCTGATCACCTAGATTTTTTTTCCCCAGGATTTTTCTATACAAAAATTTAGTATTTTCTCATTGAATCTAAATTGGTAGCAATCTCAATTATGTAAAAAAAGTTATGAGCAAAATATCATTTTGGATCTATTATGAATAATCAGATAGATCATACAAGACGATCGAACAGATTATTGATCTGTCAAATTTTTCAAACAAAAAAATTTAAGAAAAAATTCCATAGTTTTTTTACAACATTTTAATAGTTTGGCTGTAAATTTGAACTCCGTTTGCATATAAGATATTGATTTCATTCAGTTTTTTGATACCTATCCATTAAATCTAAATTCGTAACAGAATCAAATTTTTAAGAAAAAATATGAGCAAAATATCACTTCGAACCTATTATGAATGATCGGGATTTTTTTTAATAATTTTTTCAAGAATTTTCCTTACAATATATGTGTTTAAGTGTGTTTTTAGTGTTCCAAAAAGAGATGTTTTAGAATAACAAAGGTGAGAAAATGAGAGAATTTCATATTATTTTCAAATCAAGGGATTTAAAATGGCTTTTTGGTCTTTTCACTATGGGTGAAACCGGTTCGGTTCGATCCGATTTTCCAATTAAATTTAAAACCGGACCGGTTCAGTTTACAATAGGAACTGGCCCGGTTTTAAACGGTTTTTGCCGGTCCGGTTTTCAGTTTTTTCCGATTTTTCTAGAATAGGTCATTTGCATTAAGTTTTAAAAAAATCCTCCAACATTGAAGGATGAAACAAAAAAAAAATCAAACATAAACAAAAACTTAGTTGAAAAAATTAGATTAATAAATATATAAAATATAAATTAAAATAAAGTGATAAATAAATATATAAAATAAAACAAATAAATAAAAATTAGGGGGAAATAGGGAAGAGGTATGAGATTTTTACTTGTTTTTTAGAAGCCGGTTCGGTTCGGTTTTTGAATAATGGAAACCGGGACGGTTCGGTTTTTTACGGTTTCGGCCCGGTTTATTTTTCCGGTTTTTTTCTTTCACCCCTACTTTTCACCCAATAGTGACATCAGCAAATGGTCTAAAATTTTTAAATTAGAAATGGAGATCAAGTTTCATTTGGGTCCTATATTCAAGGTCATCTTAGCAAATTTCCCAATAAATAGCTTTGTATTCAATTTATACACTATAGACAAAGTGAGGGATCTGGCTCACAATGGGCAACAGCTCCCCTAAGCTTTCTAATGCTATCAGTAACATAGAACATTCAATGAGCTGAGTTTCACTCCATAAATATCAATTCCATCTCTTAGAATTCTTTAGTCCTTTTGACTTTGCTTTTGCTTGCTGAAATGCCTGCATCTTCTGTTTCTTCCTTGCTTCTTTCTCAGCCTGTTAAGTCACAGAAGATTAGGAAGTAAAATAATTTAACCATTGATTGTGGAACCATAATCATTGATCCATGAAGCAATGGTTACCTTCGACATCTTTGATTTGGCTTTAATCTTAGGAGCTTTTTCATCGAGTTCTGCCTCACGCTCTAGCTCTCTTTCCCTCGCATCCAGATTCTTTTCCAGATAGTACTGTGTAAACCACAAAGAGCATCATGTCAAGAACAGAACTCTCAACTGCACCTTAAATAATACTTTATAGCAAAACATCTCATACTGATCTATTATAATAAGCGATTTCTCGACTGGATAAAAAAAACATTGTATAGAACGCCATGATTTACATGCTAAATATACTACGGTTAGGGAAAACAGTAAGGAGAAAATTTTGTAGAAGAGTTTTTAGATGATGATAATAATACAGTATTTTGGTTAATTATTGGTCAAGAAATATTGATTTCATTTATGTTCTTACCAAGAAAATTTTGCTATTAGCTTTAGCAGCAATAGTTTCACATGATAGACAAAGGGTAATGTGGATCCCGAGAACTATTGGGGCAGTCATGGAACCGATAAATAAATGAATAGATGAACCAGCACTTACATTGTAGTCTCCTGAATAATCCTGTAAATTGCCATCTTTAACTTCAATAACTCTGTTAACAATTTGCTTTATGAAGTATCGATCATGAGAAACAGTGATGACAGTGCCATTGTACTCAGTTATTGCCTCCTGATAAAATATTCCAGATTGCAATTGATCATTATTTTGAAACACAGATTGCAATTGACATGAGATTTAGAAAATAATGTAATATTAGAATACTAGTATTCAAAGGAAACAAGTAAAACCTCGAGCATCTCTTTTGAAGGTATATCTAAGTGATTCGTTGGTTCATCCAAGACCATCAAAGTTGATGGTTTCACCATGAACTTGCAAAACGCTAGACGTGCCTGTAAAAACAGAAAGATGAACATTTTAAAGTTTGAAACGCCTAATGGTTAAGATAGAATATACATACCAACAGAATGGCCAAACAGTAAATGCCAAGATGGATTTTCTTTTTTCTTTTAATGCGGGGGTAAGGAGAAATAAGAGGGAGAAGGAGGAGAAGAAACTCAAAAGTAAAGTTCAATTATCAAGTCTACCTATTAAGATAAGGCTGAGGCCTTATCAATATAGGCCAAACCAAATCATCATAGGCAACCTAATTTAGTAAAGACAATGCCAAAATAAATTGTGGATATAATTTAATATGGAGTATGGCTATATGTAAGGAGAAACTCGGTAATCCAAAAATAATCTCAATAATCAAGCCTACATAACACCAAAGGCCCCATTTAGAGTGGCTCTAGAAGCTTAACCGAATTAAACATATCAAAATGAATGAAATAGCTTGATGAACTTCTATTTTTATCAATCTAATCAAACAAAAGTGGTTTTTAGAAAGGAAAAAAATGGCTAAAAGCCCGTTCCATAACATAATAATAATAAATATAGTCATCATTTTTTTATAGAAAACTGAAATATCATTTATAAAAAGGAGGAATACAAAAAAGGGGTGATTAGGGAATCACCCAAAAGAGCCAAAAGATTAAAAAAAATCCTCCAATTGGCGTTGATTAAAAAGTAATGATCATTTTTTCACAATCACAAATATGTTATGTTGTGTTTACATATCCAATCATTGTTTTTACTGTTTTTGCAATTAAAAATATTGCGAGGTGTCTAACAATCTGTTTCAAGTGTTGCAAAGTGCGGTTCTTTGATGCTTCATGCTTGTTGGAAACAAAGATGTTAGTCAAGTTAAACTCCGGTAAATCATCTATAAAAGAAGTTCTTCGTTAAATTCTCTTTCCTTTCATTTTTTAGGGATTGAGAATTGTAATTTCATTTCACTAAACACCAATTAGTTATAATAAATATTTTTTTAATGTAATTTAAGGTAAAGGTGAAGTGAAGTTAACACAAGGTCAGTTACAACTCTGGAATCAAGACAACCATAAAAAGTTTGGTTATAGTAGTTTATCTTTGCGACTGAACTATAGGAATCATGTCTTTTGGTTAATCATTTTCTATGAGAAATTTCATAATTGACTACTAACTGGATCCTTCCTACCCGAAGCCCAAGGATATTAAAAAGAGGGAAAATGATGATATTATCTACAAGATCTTCAGTTAATTGTTTAGGTTTCGACAAGTAACTACTAAAATGACACGCTGGCCGCATCAAAACTGATTTCCATACATCACAGTAAATAAAAGGGAATACTACTTCACAGTGTATGAACCACAAGACTTCACAAGGTGTTGAAATAATAAACATAATCTCAAAAATAGTAGGTAATTTAAGATTACCTTCTCGCCACCACTTAGTAATGAAACCTTTCTATCAAGCATCTCAGTTTTAAAATTACAACGACCAAGGAGACCTTTTATATCATCAAGTCTCCAGTCCTCGGCAACTTCTGCTACAGTCTCAAGCACCGTCTTATCTAAATCAAGTGCCTCGGCCTAAAGAAAAGTTAAACAATTTAATCAGCCACACATCTTAAAAAAAGAGACAGAAGTTCCATGGTATACATTTCTCCATATAAAAAATGTGCATAGAAAATCAGAAACCTGGTTATTATAAATTGTTAAATCACTACTAGACCCAAAGGCTTAAGTTGTTAAGCTAAGGTAAATTTAATCTTTTAAGGTATTCCCAACACTCCCCCTCACGTGGAGGCTTGGTTATTAACATAGGCCAAACATATAAACAAATAATACAAATGAGACAACAGACGTTTAAATCCAGGACCTCCTTCTTTGAAATCATGTTAAATCACCACTAGACCCAAGCTTAAGTTGTTAGGCTAAGGTAAATTTAATCTTTTAAGCTTATTCTCAACATAAAGCAATAGGATGTCCTTTTTCTTTTAAATATTGTTCTTAAGCCCATTTCATAAAGAGAATGAAAGTAAAAAAAAAAATCAATAAGATGTCATGTGCTGCTAACTGCTACACACCTGATTTTGTTCGAAATAGTTAGGCAATACGTTGTGCTCTCCAAGCAGAACTTCACCTCCTTTAGGTTTTTCCAGACCCATTATTAGTTTAAGTAAAGTACTTTTTCCACATCCATTTGGGCCAATAATGGCAATCTTCTCACCCCTTTCAATGATAAGATTCGCTTTATTGAACAACTTCTGCAACACAAAAAACTCGTATGAAGAATATGAGGACTATTAAATTAATAAATAAATAAATAATTATCTCCCTATCTAAAGCATTGTTTGAAAAACTATGTGAACTTACATTATCATCAAAGCCAAATTCTAAATTTTTTAAGGTTACAACAGATCTCCCACTCTGCCCTCGCTCAGGAAACCTGATCTTCATTTGTTTCCTCTGAAATGGCTTTTCTACAAGGTCCCCTTCTTGAAGTCTCTCCAGTTTCTAACGTCATGAAAGACAGAATCAAAGAGAAGAGTGCGGTTAGGAAAAGAGCAGAAGTTGCTGAGAATATAATTCGGCCCACCGATCATTGAAAATTGGAACTCCCACATAGTGTTAAGTTGAAGTTAAAAATTTGAAGCAATTGAACTGTTTTGAGAAGTATCTTGAAAAATAAGAAAGCAAGCACACATAAAAGGTTAATTTCAGCAAGAAATAAACTAATTGCAGCTAATACATTTAATCAAAAACCATAAACATGAAGTACGACTTAAATGAACATGTGTCAAGTTAATTAACACAGTTCAAGGAAATCACTTTTTAGGTTAAACAAAGATTTGCAGAAATGTCACAGGAAAGAAGAAATTGAAGGGTTTGATCATAATTTGCTGTAACACTTCCTACTTAAGATATATATCAGAGGTTTGCAAGAAAGTTTCGAGGACAGGTACAGCAAATTAGGCAATAAAATCCAATGGCATGTACTTCTTGTTTTATCATATTATGACTATATTGATAGATTTTTGTGTACCTTTTCAGCTGTGGAAGCACGCCCAGAATTGGCACCAGCACCTAGCCTGCTTATCAAGTCTTTTGTGTGATCAATTTCCTTCTGCTGCTTCTCCCATGCAGCATTCTGAGCTTCAATCCATTCAGACTTAGAAATTACATATTGTGAATAATTTCCCTCAAATGTCCTCGATACACCCATATCAGTTTCAACTATTTTTGTACATAGCTGATCAAGAAAAGCCCTATCATGAGAAATTATAACCATTGGCACATCCTGCTTGTTGAGATAACCCTCAAGCCACTCTATAGTGTCAAGATCAAGATGATTCGTAGGCTCATCAAGCAGTAATAGATCTGGGTCCTGCAGAGAGGCACACACGACTATAATTTTACAGTAGTACTAATAAACTTGTACATAAAATAACCAATAGCCGGTATACAAGAGTGCATAAGAATTTACTCTTCAACTCAAAACAATTTAGAAGAATTCCTTCAACTTTTAAATTTTAAACAGATATTTAATGATAAGCTAGGATAAGACTTTTTATACCAAAGTCCCATCTAACACGCTAGTATACCTGAAGTAAGATCTTTCCTAGTGACATTCTCATCTGCCACCCCCCACTAAAAGATGCCACCAACCTATCTGAATCCTCCTCGGAAAATCCGAGTTCCGGCATCAACTTACTGACCTTAGCATCCACTTCATCCAAGTCAATCGCCTGTGCCCGCCGCTGAAGCAAATCAAACTCATCCAGAAGTCTTCCCATCAAATCCAAATCATCCACTGCACTTTCTAATGCTTTCTGAACCTTCTCCAACCTCGTTGCTATATCCATTTCCTCTTTAAATGCACTCAAAAACTCCTCCTTCACTGTCCTACTCAACGAGACCTCGAATTCTTGGCTCAGAAATGCAATTTTCATATTAGGCTTTGCCTTAATCACATTCCCTTCATCGGGCTCTTCCAAACCTGCAATAATCCTCATCTGGGTCGTTTTGCCAGCACCATTTACACCAACCAAACCAACTTTTTCACCTTTTTTCACTTCCCAATTGACATTCTTCAATACAGTCGCACCCTTATAACTCTTACTCACATTTTCAAGCTTAACACCAGACGAAATACGTGAATCTCCAGCATTGGATTGTTTATACACACGTTTAGTTTCATATTCATCAACAGAAGTAGAAAACAAAGACTCAATATCTTCCTTAGTCAAAGTTTCGGAAACCGATGATTCTAAAGCCACGGCTTCAATTCTAGAATTCGCCCTTCTGGGATTGGGGAAACCACTAGCTCTAATAGTCTTAAAGTTACCTCCAATTGATTGAGAAGCCGCCCGATTCGAAACGTGATTCTGACACGAGCTGAAAACAGTCTTTCGAGAATCTAACAATGGCGAACCGGTGAGGAAACTCGAGCGGAGATGAAGATGGTAAAGCTTGATTGTTAAATCCATGTCTGAAAAATAAGAGAAATAGGGTTCTGTTAATGGAAGGAAAGAAGGAACTCGCAAATCAATGGCGATGGAGGATAGAGTGCAAGGGAAATTGCGAGCTCCTTCGAAGACAAACCAACAGCAACTCTCAGCCCATGGTTGTGATGATATAGGAATTGGATTGTCTCATTTTATTATTTTACATAAAAAAAAAAAAACTTTTTTAACAATGAAAAAAAATAATTTGTTTAGTGAAATATGCTAAAATATAATGTAATATACTTCTTTGAAAATAAAGAATTTTTTATGAATTAACTAAATTTTCATTTGTACAATTTCATATATATGTTTTTTTTATTTCTTAAATATGTTTATTTTATAAAATTCATAAATACGTGGTTAACATTATCATAGTTTAACTAATTAGACTCGATATTTTTTTCTCATAAAGTAGAATGTTAAATTTTCTCTCATTCAATTTATGTGGTAAAAAACAATCATGATTTTATTGATAAAAAAACTTTATATTATAAGAAAATATCTTAAATACTTGCCATTCAATATAGTTTCTTCTTTTTATTGATTTGTAATTTTATCAATAAATATCTTTTATTATGGATTGAACCGATTTTTAGTTAAAATGAAACTCAAACTAACACTAAAGAAGCGTTTGATTTGTAAATTGATATATTTGTTTACAAAATTTATAATAATGTTTTTAATTGTCTCAATTGAGATTATTTTTGGGGAATAAAAAAAAAAAGCAAGTTTTTGAAATGAAAATGAGAATAGAAAAGTAAAGATTGTGATTTTTGTGGCCAAGCAAGCAAGCATATAATTCCAAGCCATCGGGGAGAGGAGATAGACCCCAGTTTTTGTGGTGATGGTTGAGCTACGAAGAATTCTGTGATTCCTCATCCTGCCACGTGTGGCTTCATTCGTGGCTGTCCATGGGCCATGTATCTAGATTTGACAAGGCCTTAGATTTTATTTTTATTTTATTTTATCCTCCCTCCTTAATTAATATGTATTTTAAGTAATAGTGGGGCATGGTTTTTATTTCTATTAAATAAATTGGAGATTATTCCACACTAATAAGTAATAGCCCCATTTCCTCTTAATGTTAACGGATTTTATAGGTTGGTAAGTCAACCGGGCTATTGGGAGTTGGATCCAAACAAAGCCCAACCCAAAATCTTGAGGCCCAAACTAGTTTAATCTAATTTTTAGAATAGTAGTAAAAATCACTCTAGAGCTATGCAACTTGTCAAATATCTAGAATTAAGCAAATATTCCCTAAACTTTTAGGTTTTTAACATAAACTCTTTTGTTACACTCTTTTAATTTTTTTTCGTTTCCCATACCATGCGTGGCTTGAGATAGATTTTTAATACTAGACCAAAACTTTTTATATAATATATCATCTAATTTTACACGTATCAAGTCACATGTGTAATTAGTGAAACCGAAAATTTAACGAGTGTCAACGAAACAGTTTATTTTAAACGCTTAAAAAACTTCATGGGGATATATGCTTAAAAAATAGTTTGAGTGATATTTGTCACAACATGCATAGTTGAGAGGTGGCTTTTACTTTTTTTCCTAAGTTTTATGTATACTAGTTCTGAGTGTGGTTCAATCCCCACCCCCGACATTTTGTATAAAAAATTGTATACTAATTTTCAACCACAAGTGATGCACATAATTTTTTTTCTTTATATTGTTTTGTGTAAAAAAATTCAATTATTTATTTGAGCACATTTTATTTAAGATTTAAATAAAATTGACAAGACTTCAACGAATTAGATTAGTTTTTATGATAGTGAAATTTTATTAACATACCAAAATCATTTTAAAAAATGAGGTTATTTTTATAACACTATTGTAATCTTCTATATTTTCTTCAAACAAAAACTTTTTAATGACCCAACAAATAGATTGAAGGGGTAATTATTAAAATAGTATATTTTTACACATTAATTACTGAAATGTCAAAAAAAAAAAAATTACTCATAATTATTGTTCAATAAATTTATTGAACTAAAAAAAAAAAAAACCTAATGAATTTGTTGAAAATAAAAATGAAAAATAATTCAATAAATTATTAAACTTGAACTTAAAAAGGCAAAAAACAAATAAATTCATTAAAAGTACCCATGAAAAATAGTTCAATAAATTTATTGAACTATAATTATGCTATTTGAATAATTTTTAAAAAGTTCTGACATTTTAGTAATTAGTATGCAGATTTATGCTATTTGAGACAGATTCTGTAGATTGAACGCTAAGAAAGGGTGAAAGTTAAAAACCTACCCGACCCCGCCAAACTCGCTTAATAAACGGGGTGGGGTCTGGGGTAGAGGCGGGCAAGGGAATTTTTTTTTTCCCATTTATACCGACCCCGCCCCGTTTATCTACTTTACTTTTTTTTCTTCTTGTAATTTAGTTTCCCTAGGTTTATTTGTGTATATGGATTATGATGGATAGTTGTACTTTTTTTTTTTTTATGGTCTATTAGCTACTATTATCATTGAAAAAAAATGATGTTTCAATTAAAAATATATATAAAATCAATCATTTTTAACATTATTCCCCACCTTGTTTATTCCCCCGCCTCGCCCCAGTTTAATAAATGGGGCAGGGGATTGAGTTAATTGGGGAGGGGTGAGGAAAAATAGCTTAAAACGGGACCCCGTTTACTCCCCGCCCCGCCCCGTTTACATCCCTAATGCTAAGTATGCATTAGTTATAAATTTTTCAGACAAATTTGTTTGTTGTTCGAGATGCTATCTGCATCAATTATCAAGACATTAAGTAAATAATTGTTGATGAAAATATCCATATATGCAAGTGTAATGAGTTAAGTTTTAATAGATAAAAGTTTTAAAATAGTGACATGAAAAGAGTTATCGTCTTTTAGGATTGAGATTTTAATTACTACCTAAGTACCGTTTTAATATTAACTAAACTTTATTTAGAAACCGATTTTGAATGATTGTTTAATTAAACTATTTAAATAAAGGGAAGAAAAGCAAAAACCATTCCTGAACTATGCAACTTGTGACAAATACCTCCCTAAACTATTTTTTTAAGCACACTAATACATGAAGCATCTATTACTGCAGTTCCCCATAACACCTCACAATAACAACATCTTGTTATTGACACATTTATAACTAATTAATCCACCAATTATGTCAATCACATAAAAACACAACATTTATTATTGTGGTTCCCTAGGACTCCTCGCAATAATACCATCTCGTTATAGTAAGTAAGTAGAGGCAATCATGGCAATAGCCACTTTTTGTGCCTATGTTTTACTTTATAGCCACCATTACCAATTTTTCAAGAAATAGCCACTTTTGTAATTTTCATTCCCAATATACCCTTATGTATATTTACCATTTATTTTTTGATAAAATGGCCACCACCGTACAGTGTTCTTGAGGCCATACCCTTTATACTAAATATGAAATGATGGTGTTTTGTGAATGATGTGTTCTCAGTACTTTACGTCAGGTAGGTTCGATTATTAGCCATAATTGTGCTTTCTCTTTGTTCAAGGAGTGTGTGGTTATCGATTATTAGCCATACATTGTACTTTCTCTTTGTTAAAGAAGTGTGTAGGTTTTCGATTATTAGTCAGACATTGTGCTTCTCATGGAAGTTTTATACTTTAGGCCAAGTAAAACATTGTCATATATGTTTGCTTTTCTTTGATTTTTCTTTGAAAAAATGATCACTCCGAATTTATGATTTTTGATTCTCCATATTTATTGGATCTAGCGATATAAAAATAATTGTACACGTGGTATATCTGGTACAGACATAACACATATACAACATGTACTTATTACGAGGATATGTAATCATTTTTACGCATTCGTAATGTTTAGATGTAATCATTTTGAATGGTTTGTAATCATTTTAGATGGTATGTAGCAAATTTTTATTTAATTTCAAATATTTGTTGCCGATATATGCATTTAATAAAAGTTAATTGTTCAATGTAAACCATGTAAGTAATTTGTTCAACCATAGGGGTTACATAGTCTTCATGCAATTGAGAATGTAAACCATGCGTAAAATGATGTTTGTACATGTGGTACAAATGGTACATCTGGTACAGACATAACACATATATAACATGTACTTATTACGCGGATATGTAATCATTTTACGCATTCGTAATGTTTAAATGTAATCATTTAAAATGGTTTGTAATCATTTTAGATGGTATGTAGCAAATTTTTATTTAATTTCAAATCTTTATTGCCAATATATGCATTTGATAAAAGTTAATTGTTCAATGTAAACTATGTAAGAAATTTGTTCAACCATAGGGGTTACGTAGTCTTCATGCAATTGAGAATGTAAACCATGCGTAAAATGATGTTTGTACATGTGGTACAAATGGTATACAAATAACACCTATACAACATGTACTTATTACACATATATGTAATTATTTTTACGCAGTCGCAATGCTTAGATAGTACGTAGCAATAAATGGACTACAAAAAATAATGTGCACTAAATGGTATATACAATATAGTATGTATACATCGTATATTATATACTGGTTTAAATATGCAACTAGATCCGCTTTATTAAATAAATATTCAGTACTTGTTATATAAATAATACGCAGAAACACTAAACATATCAGATCTATTTGATTTTCTTTGTTGTGATTGCATTTGAATCCCTTCGTGCTCCCCTTTTTTTTGAGCCACCACCCTCATGATTTTTAGCATTTTTAGGAGTCTATTTCAAAAGAAAACATAGAACAAAACAGAGTTGGTCAATTTTTAACGAAAAACCACATGGATCAGAGATGGTTATTTTCATAGGAAGTACCTCAGATATATTTGTGGCTTCTACCTTAGTCTTCCCCCTTTCATCACTAGAGTTGGTCATTTCCTTAAAAAACACATGTGGATCAGAGACAATGTAAAAAAAAAATCATGCAAATGTTGAAAATTAAAGTTGAACCTACCAACGAAAAGAAATCCACGCTGCTTAATTCCTCATTTTGGCCAGTGGTGTGAGAAAAGATGAACACGATTGAGAGAAAATATGGAGCCAGAGAGAGAAGAAGATGATGGAGGGAAATGAAAGAAATGAAATGTTTAGGGTAAATGAGGTGGTTTTTTGTTTTCTTGAGGTGGTCATATCCTGTAAAACTTGAGGTGGTCATTTTGTATAAATCATCACTGACCATTTTTGTCTAATCATCACCTAGCCATTTTTGCTTAAATTTAAGGTGGCTATTTATTTTATGTCATGCAAGGGTATTTTTGTAAGCACACATCCAAATAAAGTAAAAAGCTGGCTATTTTTTGGAAATTAAAAAATAGTGGCCATATACTGATATTTCCTATCAAAAGTGGCTATAAACATGGTTAACCCTAGTAAGTATAACTTTCACCTAATATATCAAACATATGCATTTATAACTAAATATTTCACCTAATATTATAGTTTCGCAAAACACATAATATTAGTATCTCGTTATGCTAACCCATACCTAAAGATTTACTGTCCGTTATTATAACCAAGGAGTTAAAAGTCGAGGACAATCTCGACATATCACTCAAATGAAGCTGCGACATGTCAACGAGATATTCAAATGAAGTCGCGACATGTCGACTATAAAGTTTTGACTTGTTTCATGGGCTTTCCAACTTGTTGATTAATCAAGCCCAAACTTTAAAGCAGTGCCTAGTCATCATTTGTGAGATGCTAGAATCTGGAAAATACTAAAAGTGTTTGATGCCTTTGTTTATAGAAGTAAGAGACTTCTCTTTTCTTCCCACTTTCGATGTGGGATTTTGTCAAATAGTTGACAATTTCTCTATCAAGCTTTAACATGGATAATCAAGCTTGTCAATTTTCTCTATATTTTAATTTGGGAAATTGGGTAGCAGAATTTTTAGCAATATTTATAAATATAGCATTTTTAAAAAGTATTTGCAAATATAGCAGATTTTTAAAAACCTCATTCATGTAATCAGAGATATCAGTGATATCTTATAAAATAATCAGTATCAGGTAATCAGTAATTCCTGTACAAAATATCAGGATATCAGTGATTACTAGTGGCAATTTTGTAATATTTTAGGTGTGAATTTAATTTTTCTGTTATTTTTGCAAATATGTTTTTTTACTGCTATTTTTACAAATATTGGACCTATTTTTGCTATTTTCGCAAGAGCCCCTTTTAATTTTCTATAATTTTTCAATGAAAATTCCTAGATTTTTTTATTTAAGTTGTTTTTAAAGCCTCTTACACATTCTCTTCTCTCTAGTTAAATTTCCCCATATTTTTTAATTTTTATTTTTATTTTATTTAACTTTATCTTAACTTTTTTTTGTTACATAAATATCACGTTTTAGTTTTTCTCTTCTTTAAGATATGAATTACAAAGTTAATGAAGTGATTTCACATTTTCTTTATTTAAATTTTAGTGTTGGATATCATTTATACATATAAAGTTTACATATATTATTTATATTTTTTTTACTGTAAACATTAAAAATTATAACTTATTTAAGTTAATGTAAAAGTTTTATTGATAAAATCTAAAAATTCATCTAAGTTTCCATCGTTTCCGTAGTATTAATGTTAATGTTCGTCGTCATCGACAACTCCGTATATTTGAACCTCGACATCTTAACCGACATCGACTTTTAACACCTTGATTATAACCTCATCGCATTCACAATAATAGCATCACGATTATAAGTCTAAACTTGCTGCAGTGGAACGATGCTTAACAACCCTTCACATTCACCATACCACATGCATAACAACATACCCACAAAGAAGACTAACATATATCTTTTAGAGCTTCTAAACACAATTCTCAAAAACATAAACCTGTCAGAAAATTCACAATCAAAACCGCCTCAACCGAGTTCAAACACTTCATCATTTCTATTTCAGTCCACGGCACATATTCTTTTGAAACTTCACGGTCATTCTCTCCTCGATGGAGTTCATTCCCTAAACAATTACAACACCAAGTTCCATAATCGAGTATCACAAATACATCATAATCCATATGAGCATCTCATCGTGTAATCTCAATCTCAATTCCACTATCTATACATTTAATCACACACATTTCCAAAATTAGACATATCTCAATTCTAAATTCATAATCTCCCAACAAGTTCAAAATTCACATAATATCTCAATACTTATTAACCACGCATTATTCTCCATTCAAGTAAAACTCCTAAATTTTTCCTATAAGAATGCTCCATCCCCAAATTGTTCACTCATCATTTATAATCAACATAAAATTGGATCGTATCAACAGTGCTAATAAGATTAAGTTCCTCAACTTTATCCATATATTGCAAAGACTATTTGAATTACTATCTTGAGTGGGTTTCTTTTATATATCCCACATATCCCATGATATTTAAGTAATTTGAATATAATATATCAAAAATATATGACAACGCACATATCTTCTTAAAACAATATATAATTTTCTACATTTTAAATTTTTTATAAATAAATAAAATTTACGTTAAAATTATAAGTGTTAGGACATCAATCCTCCGGAAAAAAAAACACATATAATCAACGCTAAAAAGGTCTATGAGCGTAAATATATATATATATTAAAATGGAAAGAGACAACTGGAAAAGGGTAATAACCAGCGAAGAGCACACGGAAGCAAGCAAGGAGTGTGAAATGAAAGTGGCATTACCGTAATATAAATACAAATAGACACCCATTATTGTCAACTTGGAGACGTATATTGATTGAACACAACAGAGACAACACAAACAGAGCCAGACCAGAAAGGTTTTTGCTTCCCGTTTTTGTTTTTGTTTTTATTTCTCTTTTTATATTTTTATCATACGAAGAAAGAATCTCATCTCAGACCCTAAACAAAAACAAAAACAATATCAGTCAACTCCCATTTGCTCAATCTTCTCTTTGTTACTGAAACGAGGAAGTTGATTATTTGTTTTTTTAATCTGAAGACTTTTGAAGTTGATTCCATGGATGATCGAAAGGAGGTAGTTTTCTTTTACTCTTTCTGTTTGTTTCCCGAGAAAAACCTGGACATGTGTTTTAATTTAATCTGAAGTAGAAGCAAGATAACTTTGTAATTATCTGTTTTTTTTTTTTTTAATTAGTTGTTAATTCTTGTTTTGTTGCATTTAATGATCTGCTGTATATGCGTTGGTAATTTTGATTTTATTTTTTGTTTGAGATTTGAGTTTTGGTTTATTAATCGATCTCACATTGCTTTCAAATTATCAGAAATGTAAAATTCACGGGAGGAATCGGCGATTTGCTTTTGCCTTTTTTTTCTTTTGATTAATTCACGGAGGCAAGCCAATCATCTTACTTTTTCTTAGCTCTGTGTGTGTGTGTGAATCAGTCAAAGCTCTCAACTGTTTTCTTTTTTTTTTTGTTGGTATTATTTCCCGCTGGTTACGGAATTTCAACGCGTTAGTGATTATTTTCCTTTATTTGTTCCTCTATTTCCATTATTGACTTTTTTTTTTTAATGATTGAAAATTCTAAATAGAGAAAAGTAGCCATCACTGACTTTTTTTTTTTTTTTTTTTTTTAGCCATCACTGACTTTCAATGTGGAAGAACTTGTCCATTATAATGTCCCAGATGATATGTTATTGAACTTTGAATTAATTTTTTAGAAAGAATTTGGAAATCTTTAAATGGTAATTTTTAGCGAGTAGTATTCTTAAAAAAATATTTTTAATGTGTCAATCAGTGGGTGATTAGTGTAATCACTTCATACGATTAATATTGATTCGTGGTCAAAATATGCTATATTTATAAAAAAAAAAAAAAATTTAAATGATAAATTTGTAAAAGTATCTAATTTCAGGCCTGTTATTACATGAATACTAATCCCTAAGTCATGAATGAGACGCCAAAAAGTTACCGTAAGTCTCGGATGTTGAGATGTGGTGAATGATTTTGTGACATGAATCTGTTACCTTAAAATAGAAAAGCTGTTAAATCTTATAGCAAATGTGTTTTTTTTTTTTTTGGAAAAAAAATATGAGAATTGTAATTCACATTCTTAGTTTCCGTTTGAGATAACTTTTGAGATTGTTTAAAAGTGTTTTTGAATAAAGAAATTGTTTATATTAATCATTAAAAAAACACTTTTAAATGCTATCCCAGACGGGCACTTAGTTTTAGAATTCATGAAGTTTGTTTGATGCAGAAAACTGCTCCCTGGCTTTCGGTGCCACAGTTTGGTGATTGGGACCAGAAAGGACAGTTTCCTGATTACTCTCTTGATTTCTCAAAAATTAGAGAAAATAGGAAACAAAACAAAAGAGATGTTTCTAGAGCTAGTCTTGGAAATGAAGAGGAACTTATTGCCTCAGCTGCTCCCACAACCACAACAACAGACTCTTTCCCTACTGAAAACCATCACCACTATCATCAGAGTCACCATCCACCACCAGTAAGATTCTCTCATCCTCTCTAAGATCATTTAATTTTGATAACTTTTTTATGGTCTGATAGGGACTTGCATGTGTTTATAAAACAACTACCTTTTGGACAATGCAACTTCTGGTTATGTTACATCAATGTGTTTCATTGCATGTGTCTGGAAGGTTTCTAATAAGACTTCTGGGTCCATGACCTGCTATATACGGCCCGGGTTTATCTCTTAATTGTCGCAAATTCGGGATAAATTAAGAAGTCTCGAGGTCAGGTCAAGTTCAGTTCTTTAGTAGTGTCAACTACTTTCCAAATGAAAAGTGTGGACTTTCTGTCTTTTATTTGCTCGTCTATAACACATTGTGTCTGTACATATGAAAAAGCTTGCTGCTAAGTTAACTGCTAGGAGCTATCCATTATTAATAATGCTTAATCATATGCAGATTTTCGTGTCCTTACTAACCACCATATTTGGATAATTTCGAAGGTCGGCTCTCATGTTCATATTGCATACCTACCTGCATATGAAAGCTTGTGTGTTTACATATGTTTCAGTTTTCAGAAGAGAATTCTCATGTACTCTTTACTTGTCTGTAATGAAACATCCTATGCCTTGTTTATAACTAATCAATGAATGAAAAATAATAAAGTAAAGAATTATTTGAGAAGCTGAAAGTTTTTGAAGAATGATATCAAGTCCTTTTGAAATTCTTTTGTGAATTATTTCCGGTTTGGTTACATTGTCCCATTTTCATGTGGCATTCTTTAGGTAGAATGAGAGTGATAATTCCTACTAAACCCCCTTAAACTTATCCTGAATTCACATATTAGCATGATGCCTAAACAATTGAATTATTATTAAATAGGGAGGATATATGATCAATATAGAGCTTTAAACTTAGGAGCTCCTGCTTTGATATCTTTGGTAAATCTAATAGGAGGGAAGATGGAGGCTCAAACCTGCCACCACATGAAAGGGAGAATACTGATGTCTAACTAGTTGGCCTATGCTCATACTCCTTAGATTATCTTTCTTGTGTCGTTTACATCATCGGTATTTTTAGTTTATTGCATTAAGCGAGAGCAGATGACTAATGTGTATTGCATTAGGTGCTCAATTGACAAATACCAACTTCAAATTTCAGAATTAATGTGATGGCCGTTACTCTGCCACACGTGAAATGAAAGAGGCCTGAGAATTATTTGTTGTGGTCTTGTTTTGTTTTATTTTATCATTTATATTATGTTTTAGATTGTGATAGTTTTAGGTATTTAGATATTGGTTAAACTATTAGATCAATAATAACGCTGTACTCATGATTGTTAAGTCATATAGTCGGTTGATTTATAGTTTCTATGGATTCAAATCCTTTTACTACTACTTTTACCTTTTTCCTTTTGTAAAAAAAGCTTTTATTTTACTTTTTTGCATTTAGATTTATTCTATTCGGGATAAAGGAGTTTTCTAAAATATAGAGGACATTTGGTAGGAAAAGTTGTGTTAGTTTGGGGTGTTTTGACGCCCGAATTTATATCTTCTGTGTTTAGTTGTGTTGTATATAGCTTTCAGGAGCGTGAATTTATGTAGTTTTTGATTGATAGATGAATTTTGTGTTGAATTTTTTAGCGGAGTTTAGAACCCGTGGGGGTAGATTATTGAAACCAATCCTCCCCTCCCCTCCTACCAAACATTCTCAAAGAATTTGATCAAAATTTTATAAAATATTTAGACCGCATTCATTTTGGAAAAAAGAAAAAAAGAAAAGAAGAAATGGTGTTTCAGTTTTTCTTGTTTTGTTTCAGGCAAGAAAGGGCATTCTAAGCTGCTTCAACTGCTGCGTGAAAACCTGAAGTCGTTAAGGACCTTTGTAGGGCCCACTTGTGAGTTGACATGATATTTATTTGTATTATTAATTGCTTTGGTAAATGGTCCGAATGTCTGTTGTCTCTTATTGTCCTTTTATTTACTGTGCTGATTTAGAACAAAGTTGTATTATATTTTTGGATTTGTACGATGGCTTTTTATCTAATGCAGCTTCTCATTCATTTGTCTCTGCCCATGAATTTAATGGCCTCGCTGCACATTAATCGTAATAACTACAAGTCTGTGTAAATAAATGTATGTTAATTCAGGTGAATTATTGTAAATATCTGGAAATTTTCACTGGTAGTATTTATAATATATAATTGCTTAAAAGTTATTTGTAAAAATAGTAATTTTTTACTATGTTAATTAATAATTAACATTGAATGTTGTGGCGAGTCAGGACATAACCCATTGATTAAGGTATGTAGTTTCATACTCAATAGTGTAGTTCAATCACTACCCCCGACACTTTGTATAAAAAGAAAAAAAAAACATTGAATGTTGTGTGAATCAATGATCAACTTTTATAAAAATAAGTAGAGGAATGTGTAAACGATTCATACATTTTAATTCAGAAGTGAAAATAATATATATTTCCCACCACGCTTGTAACATCCTTATCATAAATTTGGAGTAATTAAATCATAATTCGGGATTCCTTAGAAAACCATTAAAAACACAAGTATGTTTCAAAAAATAAATGACACAAAAATTGAAAGGAAAAGACTTGGATGGGATCCAGGACCCAAATCTTTTCCAAGTTGAAAACATGCAATGCTGATGCTGATCTGATGTATGTGAAGCGTCACAACTTGCTTTAGCAATGCCCAATGCAAGAGAGATGCCACGTATAACAAATTTAGTGGTAACATAACAAAGACTAATAAATTGAATTGAAATAGTGGTTAATTTGATCATAATTTCATCTCTCCATCAAGGAAAGAAAGTAGCACATACCTTGGGATAACAATTTAACCTAAATTCTATATAGTAGCTTATTTAAGACATTTTGTGGTGGATGATAATTTTTTTTTATAGATATTATATCAAATTAAAAGAGAGAAGATTAGAACTTTCAACCATAAAAACTCAAATTATGTAACCCAAATTCTTTTTTATTATTTAAATTTATTCTAAATAGTGTCATAAAAAAAAATAGTAACTCTATACTCATAATTCAATTTTTAAATATTGAGTGCACGTGGTAGAAAACTAGTATATATACACGAAAAGAATGAAAGGAGAAATGGAGGAAAAGAAATAAACAAAATCTTGAGTGGCGGACATCTTTAAGGACTAGGTCTTTTGGTATAATTATAGGTTGAATATCTAGCTTGTAGTTATACTTTTCTTTTCTTTCTTTAAAATGTACGGAATAGAATCCTTCAATTTTATAGATCGCTATTTTTTTAGAATAAATTAAGTAAATAACCAATTTTTAAAAGTCAGTTTATTATTTAGCCTCTTAGTCTATAATATTATTTTTTTAGCCATTTCAAGATTCTCTATGTTTCAATATACCAACTACACTTCTTTGACTGTATTTAATATTTCATTTTAGTATTTATTTTATCTTTATTGTAGATTTTATTTTGATTTTTTATTCAGATGAGAAGAATATATTTTTAATAGAGAATATTATAATAGGAAAGTTAAAAACCCTAACTTGTCTCCACCTCAACCATTTTTTTCCTTCTCTGATTCTTATTCTTAATCTTTATTGCAACTAGGGTTAAGCAAAAAACTGGACGGACCGAGAAATCGGCCCGACCCAACCCAAACCGAGCCAATCGGGCAAGTTCCACCGATTACGTTGGTTTTCTCGGTTCCATTTTGAAGAAAACAAAAAATATTCGGTTTTCTTCGGTTTAAGGGGTTCGGTTTGGTTGGTTAAATAACCGAACCCCTTAGGTTATATAAATTTTTTTTTAACCTAAATTCATTTTTCTCCTTTCTCTTATCCTTAGCCACCCCCACCCATTTCTCTTCTCTCAATTTTCTTTTTGTTTTTTAAATTGGATTTTATTAGATGTGACAATTGGAATTGGATGTTATTGTGAAATCTATTAGGTGTGGAAATTGAAATTCGATGTGAATTTGTGCAAATTGAAATTAGAATTGAATTCATTTAATAATATAGGCATAAATTATAATAGGTGTAAAATTAGATTTCATTCAATAATATAGGCATAATTTATTTATTTTTTAAATAATGACCCAAATTTATAAAATTTTACAAAAAGCCCAATAGTAAAAGCACAAACCGAAAAACCGCACCAATCGGTTCCTTTAAAAAAACACCTTTTGCCCAAACCGAAGTGGTCAGTTCGGTCCAAGGTTTTGAGCAAAACCGGACTGAACCGGCCCGAGCCCAACCCTATCTGCAACCTCTGATCCATCAAGCAAGGACATTCCCTTTTCATCTAGACGCTTAATATTTCATAGAGAAACAAAGTAAAACTTCATAGATTTGAGATCTAATTTCATAAAGAATGATTTTAAACATCTAGACGAAGCAAGCACCACAGATCTCTAGTTGCCAAATCATCAACAATGACGGATACTTGTTTTTTCTTCAAGAATGATGAAAAGGAAGAGCACTTGAAGATAGAGTTGGAGACATGGAAAAGAGCACTTCTTCTCCTTTTTTTTATAACTATTTTGTAAAACATTTTACACTTATAATAATCAAATTTGAAGCTTAAGTAGTTAAATAAAAGAAGTCTTATTTAGCATTTAGATGATATAAAAAAACATATCTATTTAAATTATCATCTACTAAAATTGAAATGTAAAATATTATGATCTAATCAATAAAAATTGAATTATTAAAGAGCTTTAGATCTCACCTTCCTTGATATTTACAATAACATTTGAAATTATTTAACTAATTTATTTTATTTTGGCCCAAAATTTGAAAATTTCAGGATTCACCTTTAAAGTTTATTATCATCAAATTTTTAAAAAAGTTTTTGAATAAATAAAGTGGTTTGATAACTATTAAAAAACACTTTTATACACCTCTAAAATCTATCCAAAACGGACTATAATATGCATACGGTGGTTAGTTACAAAATAATGAGAGGGAGAAAAGTTAGTGCTTGATTAGTGTGGTAGGTGAGATGAGGTTAGGTGACTGAAAGGTTTTTATCTCCAAATATGATCAAGGAAAGGACAAAACAAATGGCTTACGGTCAAGATTAAAACCTACTTAATTTTTTTTAAAAAAAAACCTACCTCCTATTTGATATGTTATCTTTGGTCTTGTTAGAAAAATTATCCATTTTTTTAAAATGCCAGACACTGTCATTACTAAATTGATTAATGTAGAGAATTTTTAAGTTGATTATATTTTTTTAATAATTAATTTAAAAAATAATAAATGTTTTGAAATATTTTAAAAACGACATTTTTTTTAGAATGAGATTTATTAGATTGAAAGATCTTAATATATGATTATTTTTAAAAAATATCAATTCTTAAAATATCATTTTTTTCAAAATCCCATTAATGTAAAACTCTAATAGAAATGTTATATAACGTATGTTGAAAAATTAATTACTTATATATAGATATATTAATTATAAATTATTTTTATTAAATCTGTGTGAGAGTATGTCTTTGAGGGATCCTATCCCATTTCCAATTAGTCACTGACTTGAATGTTAAAATAAATATTCATCTTTTGATACATTTGACATTAAAGATGTATTATTTGTCTCTACAATGATTTTTTAAGGTATAATTTAACAATTTAAGAAAGTAATTTGTCCATTTAAAATTTTTGAGTCAAATTTTATAAAACATAAAAGATTAATTATTTGGATTAAAAATTTAAAAAAATAAGTATAATTCCGAAATGGATAAATGAAATTTTGCTTATAAAATTTATATTGCCCACAAGAACCAGTACTGAAAAAGACTGAAAGCCACAGTTAAAAAGGTGAAATTTCAATCTTGTTGCTGTCCGATCCATCGGTTTTTCTGGTTCTAATTTCACCTACTTGTTTGCAATAATTCTACCAAGATTCTGCTTCATCTTCTTCATCCACCGCCATTGTTTTTTGGTTTGTTTCCTAATCATGCTTCGGTCCTTTTACATAACTCTGATCGGTTTAAGTTTCGCTGATATATACACCTTTTTTTTTAATTTTGATCTCTAATTTTGCAGATCAATTCAATTTGGTTAGAATTTGAGCTTCTTGAGCAGGATCCATGGAGGCTAACGTTGGAAAATTATCCATCAGGATTGACTCTGAAATGTTGGTGAGAAAATCAAGAGGCTCGGTCCTCCGGGTTTTTCGGCCGAATTCTGATAAGCTCAAGCTTCCAATGCTAGCTTCTGATTTTTTCCAACAACCTACGACACTTTCGAATCGATGCAGGACCATTTCCGTGGAGGTTAGTGATAATGTTCCAGGTAAAATGTGTGATTCAACTTTCACTGTAGAGAAGTTTTTTTTAGCTTAGCATCCATTTTCTTTGCTAAATTTTAAATTTTCTATTGTTTTAAGGATCAAATTGTCCAAGCGTGGAATGGAGAGTTTAATTCAGTAATTTTTCTGTAGCATTCTCGGGCGAGATCGATTTAGTTGAGATGTAGGAGGTTTTTGGAAGTTTCAACAAAACCTTTTATATTCTGTGTGTTTTTTTATGTCTTATTGTTGAATAATAGCAGTTAGATTCAGGTCCAAAGGTGATGGAAATGAGTATGATGTTTTAAAGGAAATGGAGGGTGTGAAACGATATCTGGAAAACAAAGTGTGATATCTCCTTCTAAACAGGGATAGATCGAGAAGATTTCTAATGAGAAACAAGCACAATAATATTTATGGGAATCAAAATAAAAATTTTAATGACTAGTTATGGACTTGAGAGAATTATCACTGATAGTGTTCAATAAACTTGTATTGTGAATTAACTTTAAACGGGTGTATTCTTCGGAAGAGGAATTGACCAATGGGCATTACACTTGATTTTCGACCAATGAATTAAGAAATAGTTTTACTCTAAGAGTAAACAAGGGCAATAAGAGTCATAGGAATACCTATTCCCAGTACATGAGTATGGCCAAAGTGATAGTGTTGGTGCTTTATATGGAGATAATGTATAGTATGGTCTCAACACTGATGTTTGTGTCTAATCCTTGGGGAAAAAAAAGCATCCCAGCTATTTTCTTTCCTTTAGTAATTTCTTGTCTTATTTAACTGATCTGTCAATGTATAAGCATCATATTTTGATGTTCTATTAGATTCTTGAGCATTCAATTCCTTTTAAGGTTAAAGGAGAAGTACTATCGTATAGTGTTCACATTTTTCACATTTTTTTTATTAAATCATCGGTGACTTTGTTGCTCTAATATCCACTCAGCCTCACTTTAAAACATGCTTCTATTTTATTATTTTGCTGTCATGAAAGATGATTGATGTATATCATATTGTCTTCCCCTTCTCCTCCCCTTCCCCATCTACAGCTTCCCATTAACCAATTGACCTTTGGATTATTGTTTTCCAATATTCCTTTTATAGGGTTGACATTGGAAAATGAAAGCTATCATCATTTTGACAAAGCTCTACTTTTGAAGGTATGGTAAAATTGTTGTATGTTTACTTAAATCTTGAGCAGTTGGTTGATGTGGCATTCTTGCTTTTCTTTATGATATTTTTTTGTTCAAATAATTTTTTAACCATAATCTATGAAATTTCAAAAGAAATTGACTTTGCAAAGTCTTGAAAATTTATTTAACTAGATTTTGTTTGAATTGCAGAATAAGTCTCAAGAGGTCCAGCCATATCTAAATGGACGTTGTATATATCTAGTTGGTTAGTTTCTTTTCTTTTCTTTTCTTTTTTTTTTTTTGAGATATTACATCAAATTAGGGGAGGGGAGACTCGAATCTTTGACCTCATGGGAAGGGAGCAGGTGTCTAACCACTTGAGCTATGCTCGTGTTGGCGGTTTATTTTCTTTATATACTCTATAAATGGCATTGCATTTGCTAGAGCACTAAATATATTTAAAATGTTCATTTTCAGGAATGATGGGCTCTGGAAAGACGACCGTTGGCAAGATTTTGGCTGAAGTACTGCATTACGCGTTTTCTGATAGGTGTGTTATTTAACTGCTAACTTCCAAAATGCTTGTAGTGTAATTTAGTTATAATGAATAAGGAAGATGAAAGAATGTGTTGGGAAACAAATTATTGCCCAATTTCCTCATCATCACATCACTCTTCCAGTATCCAAGGTCTACCATGAAGCTGAAATGAGTAGGAAAACATATCAAGGGCTTTAGAAGGTGCGTCTAGTGGAGTTGCAGCTCCTGATGCAGACAATGGGATTTCATGAACTCCTGGGATCTATTATGGTTTTTAACTAGGCTTTCTTACAGAAAATTTTGAACTTGGGACTTTGTACCCATTCTATTAAAATTTTAATGCAAGATTTTCATGAACTCTTTAGCTTCAAACTAATTCTCCATTATGTTTCTGGATGCTACAGCGATACATTGGTGGAGCAAGAAATTGGTGGAACTTCAGTGGCTGAAATTTTTAAGCTTCATGGAGAGAGCTTTTTTAGAGACAATGAGGTTAGTAATGAGGGCCATTGATTCACTTTTTACACCTTCAAATTGGATCATTTTTAAATTTGAATGCCCTTCCTCCCTGTAAAATAGATGGTTATCATGATAATCTACTAATTATTGTATCCAGATGAGTTGACTGAAATGTTGAAACTTGAAAGTACAGTGTTTCATACCGTAACTATCATTTAAGTGAGTATTTTTAATACTCAAGAGATTTGAATAATAAATTTCATAATGTGATTTTCCTTCTTCCTACTTTTCATTCATAATTAAGTGTTCAAAACTACTCTTTCATAATTATCTATATTTGACTCTTTTTCTTTGATTAATTTAAACTTAATTGCTGGTTTACTATAAGTAATGCCAAATCATCAATGACTTCAGTTTTATGCTATTTTTATTAAGTATTTGAAAATTATGCCATTTTGTAAATGGTATGATTTTCAACCATTCTGGCTATCGTCCTTTTTAACTATAACTGCTTTACCTTTTTAACCTTGTCTAGTCTCTATGGTTTCAAGCAGCTAAGTATAATGTTTTCTTCCTCTGTGCTGTTATTAGCAAAATCAAAGTTCGTGACAATGTTTTTTCCTGTTAGACTGAGGTATTGAAAAAACTATCATTGATGCATCGGTTTGTTATTTCCACTGGTGGAGGTACTGTTGTTCGGCCTGTGAACTGGTAATTTGTTTGGATACTGAAACATTCCTTTTTTTGTGTGCTTGTTTGGTTTATTTAATTAGTCTTATTTGATTATAGAAGATATATGCAGATGAATATGTAGCCTATTTTGCTAAGCTCTTATTTGATTGTATTGTAGGAAATATATGAAGAAAGGGATTAGTGTCTGGCTAGATGTGCCGTTGGAAGCCTTGGCAGAGAGAATTGCTGCTGTAGGTACCAATTCTCGCCCTCTTTTGCATCATGAGTCAGGCAATACCTACACAAAGGTGGTCAATTTATTTTCTCTACCTGTAAAAAAAATCCAGAAAATGTTTTCACTTGCTTGTTGGTCATGATGCTTGATCTGGCTACATATAATTTGTTGATTTCCTTCCAGGCTCTGGCGCGTTTGTCAATTCTTTTGGAGGAGAGGGGTGAAGCTTATGCCAATGCCAATGCAAAAGTCTCTTTAAGAAGTATAAAATTAGATGCACTCTGCTTATCTTGAGAATCTTTTTTTTATAAAGTTTAACCGACACCCTTTATGAGAGAGGCCTTTTAAAGAGTTAATTTCAACACACCCTTATGCTTTCGGGTTTCTGCAAATTTACACTTACATAATCAAAATAACTTTAAATCTCCCTACACTTCACATTTTTGTGTTAGGTGTTAACTTTAAATCAAAATAACATTAATAAATATCAGGTTTTTTGTCATAAAAAATTAGGAAAATGTAACACCTAAAACTAATGGAGGGGTGTGTTTGTATACAAAGTATAGGAAGGTTTAACGTTATTTTGATAATGCATGGTTTTAAATTGCAAAGACTCAAAACTGCCGGGGTATAAATTGCAATTAACTCCCTTTCAGAATACTAGTGATTATGCCATTGGACCATCTTACTGGTGGTTTATTTTGACATTCCTTTATCTGTCTAGGGAAAAGAAAAGTAAAAATTAGAAATAATATGATATGATATATATATAATATTATCTTCTCTTCATTCTTTTCATGCCTAAACTACCTTAGTTACAATGTATATTTATTTTTTAATTGCCTGCTCAAGGAAGGTGGTGAGACTAAGTGTTCCTTTAACATGCAGGTCTTGCAGCCAAACAGGGTCATGAAGATGTATCTAATCTGACACCTGCAGATATTGCAATAGAGGTCTCTCTCTCACTCTGTCTCTCTCATATTTTTGTTCTTGCTTTGTTTAATGAATGAACCTTGTCTTGTCTATCAATAAAATGGGAAACATTCTAATCTTTGGTTTCATGTTCATTTATATTATTTAAGTTTTTATTTCCAGGCGCTTGTGCAAATTCAGCGTTTTCTGGAACAGGAAGATGGTTATTGTGCACATTAGTTCGGCAATCTTCGATATTCCGGTGCGGTGGCTATGTAGTTTTGGCAATCGTAACACGGGATGTAGTATGGCTCTGAACTTGATGATTTGGTGTGAATAATGTATGCAAATGTCAGTGTTAGAATTGTATCGATGCAATTTTTGAATAAATGATACTTGTATATATATATCTTTGATTGCATTCGAAGTGATTAAAAAAACTACGGATTTGCTTTTTATATGGTTGATTTGGTGATTATTTTGTTTTGGTTTCTTATTTTAAACAAAAATAAAGAAATATTTTATTTAAAATAAGTATTAAATATTTATTTGTATATTATTGATATTTTAGGCATTTTAAAATAGATTTTTTCTGAATTATTTTTCTTAGAAAATATTAGGATTGTAAAAACTTTCTTGAGATGAACAAAAACATTAAAAGGTAATGGTTTAGTTTTTCATAAATGGAAGAGAGAGAGAAAAAATTAAAGGGACTCATAATTATATGACAATTTTTAAGTGAAATCTTTTGTTTCTAATATAAAAAAAGAGATAATGATAAAAATAGTCACTTTTTAGTAACTCTTATCAAAATATAGCCACTATTTTTCAGATTATAAAATATAGCCACTTTAATCATCATTATCATTTGTCCATACCTATTATACCCTTATTATCCGTATAACTCAGGGCAAAACCAAAGTCTGACACCATTGTGGGAGTAGGTGAAGCTGTCAAGCAAGTCAGTCAAAGTACCTATTCTGCGCGCGGATATCCACGAATATCAGTCCTTTCTCTTGGAAGATTTCCTTCTCTTTCCAGATCCCTCATAATGCGTTTTTCAACTTTGGATTTCCCTCTTTTTTCTAAAGATATTTCAATTCCGATTTTATTTATTTATATATTATCTTCTTCTTTAACTTTATGGTTTGCTTGAAGTATCGTTTGTCCATGTTCTTACATTCGTACGAACTCCTCATTTATTTCGTTTCAACGTTCTAGTATGGATGATCTAGGTACAATCACTTTTCATTTTTATACTGATTGTATATCATATACCATTCTTAGTTCATACATTCTTGTATAATTTTTCTTTTTATTATGCTTTGTAGTCCAGATTCCAATCTTGTTTTGATTGAACGTACATATTATACCGAATATACATATTATACCGAATACGTACAAATTCTTATCACATAAACTACGACAAGACTTACATATTATACCGAATATACATATTATACGCATTGCTAAACTGGGACGTCATATTTTTCAAAGATTGTTCAATACAACATAATTTTTAAATGGAATTGTTTTGTTCACAATGGATGATGCATAACGTTCTGGTATGGTCGATCCAGGTACAATCAATTTTCATTTTTATATTGATTGTATATCATATACCATTCTTACTTCATACATTCTTGTATAATTTTTCTTTTTATTATGTTTTATACGTAGATTCCAATATTGTTTTGATTGGACGTACATATTATATCGAATATACCTATTATATCGAATACGTATAGATTCTTATCACATAAGCTACGACAAGACGTACATATTATACCGAATATACATATTATAATTTTTCAAAGATTGTTTAATACAACAAATTTAAATGGAATTGTTTTGTTCACAACGGATGATGCAAAATAATTAATAATTATGAGAGTTACATATTCCCAAAAATCACAAAATCTAGTCAAATCTCTACAAATCTACTAAAATTTAAAAATTGACGGGATAAAAACATCTTTTTTTTCAAATAGCCACAGACTTCCAGAAATCTTGCCCATTAATCAGCCAAGTTCAAAAAAACTGGAATATTTCATAAACCCAGATCCTCTATAAACATCCACAACGGATAAAAAAAAATCTCAACAAATAGCCACATATAAGTAAATAGATCACAAAATATTCAAACAAGAAGATCAGAAAAATAGATTTTGCACATGAAAATCTTATTTGGAAATTACACCAAATACCTTGTTTTGAGTCTTCTACTCTCTCTTTTCTCAAAAATCTGTCTGTTAATTGTTGTTAAGAAGAAAATATAAAGAGAGAAAAGTAATTGATAGTTTCAATAACCGTAATGATGATTCTGACTTGTACACTGCTCCTACTCAGACTAGTTAGTCTGTTTTTTCATATTAAAAGGGTTAATTTTGTAATTTTGCTTCGGTTTCTCTTTCCTGACGCATTAAAGATGGCTATCTGCTTTAATTATAGGATGGTTGGCTATTTTTTTGTTATTTCCTTTAAAATAAGGTTATTTGTATGGTTAACCCTATAAACAAATTATATGATGAAAAAAATAAGGCGATATAATTTCAATCCCTAGACATTGTTTCAAAAGTTTCAATTTAATCCTTAATTTTTAAATTGTTTTAACTTTATCTTTAATATTTTAAAATTTTCAATTTAATCCTTAATATTTTAGAGTATTTCAAATGTCAGTACTAAAAGCGTTATTTATAGGGATGAGACGATTTTTTTTTTTTTTGTTAAAGGAAAAAATTTAACTACTCCTTTTAAAATAACTATCCCTATATCCTCACTCACATATATAAATTTATAAATAAACAAAAGAATTAAAGAATTAAAAAAAAACAACTCAAATAAGGATATAGTTAAATTATAGTTACTCTTCAATAAACTTTTAGAGCGAGCATGTAATATTATATCAACATCGAACACTTGATTTTTTAAGTGATAAATATCTAATCGTCAACTCATTGCATTCCTCAAAGTACATGTCATCAACTAGCAGTATCATTGTTTGGGACATAATCATAATAAATTAATCACATAACAAAAAGTTCTTAATAATAATCCAAAGCTTTTGGATCAATCCAACTCATAAGAAACTAGTATAATTACAAGGTTTAAAATCCATAAACTGAAAGAAAAGAAATAAAACTTACAATTTACCCTCTAAAAAATAACTACAAACAAAAATTACAAACTTCATGAAGTGCTTAAGTTTATATTAGATTTTGAAGTACATCAATGAATGTCTTGTAATAATATATAGTCTTAGAGACTTGACTACAATTATTTTAGAAGTTGTTAGAATCAGTATTATAACTGTCTTAATTATGATGAGTAATACAAGTATGATCATTCTATTTTGTCTTATTGTTATAATGTTCCTATGGTATCAAAGCCGGTAAATTTAGTAATCGCTTTTCTTCTCAATCCTTCACCTTGAATTCTTGTTCTTGATTTTTCGTTCCTAATGTTTATATGCTATCATTTTTCAATTCTTTTCCATTTTTCTTTGATTCCTACGAAATCAAGATGTACATCAACCACCATTCATTTATACTCTAAAACAACTTTATGATAATTAAACAACACATTTGAAATAAACAAAATTAAGAAATTTCCATCGAAACCACTTCAAGAAAATATCAAATAGACAACTTACCACAAACTCCAACATAACCTTCAATGTAGTTCCAAGTAATACATGATCACTAATAACATGTTGGTAGAAATAATTCTATTCCAAATATTATATCTAATTAAGGGAGGGAGGCTCGAATCTTTAACCTTATAGTAAGAAATATTAATGTCTACCCAGTTGAGCTATGCACAGATTAAGAGAGGGAGACTCGAACTGATGCCTAACCAAGTTTAAGCTACGCACGGATTGAGAAAATCGAGTAGACATAAAATTCCTCTCAGTTTCACGTGTATATCATATATGTAATGTAATGTGTAGGGATGGAAGAATGGATCAAATATCATCATTTTCGTAGAAAAGGCCATCAACGATCTGATCAATAAGTGAATCAATGAATGTGTTGCAGCTAACTGTGAAGATTTTACCGACTTTGTTTCGAGCTTTGGATGAGAATGCAAAAATGGCAGCTAAACTAATAGCTCCCAAACAAACTCCAGCTGCTTCAGCGATTCCTTCTAATTCCATCTTTCTGAATACTGAATTTCCAGTTACTTCCTCCATTGTTACTGTCGCAGCAAACACCATCTGCAACCAATTTCAACTCTTTATTGCTTAACATTTTTTTTTTTAAATCTGATTTACAACACTCTCTTATTGCTTTGATTTCAATAAAATCTCTACCCAAAAAAAAAAAAAAAAAAAAAAAAAAAAAAAAAAAAAAAAAAAACCATTCTATCTATTTGGAGTTGAGAAAGTGTAAAATATAATTTAAAATGGCATGATTTTAAGGAAATTTTATTCAGCAGTAGAATCTTATGCCGTATTAGCTTAAAATTATTTCTATGTTAATTAGTGTTTAGTAATTATTACTTATTAGTGTGTGAATCAGTGCTTCACTTGTTCAAAAAAAATGTAATTCAACACTGATCAACCCGATCAAAATATTATACTACGAGTTTTTTGACGGAAAATATTATAAGCTCATCATCACAAAGTCTTTCAAGTTTGAACCATGAATTTTTCACTAAAAAACAGAGCAAGAAAAAAAATTAGTTAATAACAAGAATATAAAAACTGACCATAGCGAGACGGCCGGAGATGATCTCGAAATCATGGCTTTTCTTGGAGCTTTCAATGTACTCAGAAAGAGTAGCAAAGAAGTGAGAAACCTCATCCTTTCCATCAACTCTCTTAGTTTTGATTGTAACAATCGGATCCGATCCAAATGATCTAAGACTACACAATCGAGGCTGTAAAACAATCTTCCCGCCCTCCAAATCGCCCGACTTCGGTTTCGGAACTGAAACAGGAACGGCCGGTGGTGGTGGGATATCAGGAAGTGAGGATCTCAGCTGGAGGTGAAAACAACGCGCCGCCGTGGCCATGGGAATTCAGAGATTAAAGGGAAGAACAGAGAAAAGTGGTGGGTTTTGAATCCACGTTTGTAGTGAAGGGAACAGAGTACGTGGCGGCTTTTTGGTACGATAACGTGCTTTTCAAAGTAGTTTTTTTTTTTTTTTTTTTGGTGATGAGAGACGTTACCTTTTTTTATTGGTTGGTTTGCTTTTTTTGACTGAGTTTCTGTTTTTGGAAGAAAAGAATTGAATTATCCAGAGAATTGACGGCTGACGTTTCTAATGATAAATGACCATGATATTTTCTTATTTTGTTTCTAGTTTCAAGGAGTGTTTTATTTGTCAATTTAGATTTGTTAAGTTTGAATTTGATGAGTCTAATTGAAATAAGTTTTTATTTTTTATTTTTATATATTACATCAAATTGAAGGAGGGAAGACTCGAACATTCGACCTTATGAGAAGGGAACAAATGCCTAATCACTTGAGCTATGCTCGTGTTGAATTGTTTGTAATAAGTTTTAAAAGTGTTTAAATGTGTTTTTACATAAAGAAAATATTTTTTATAACAATTAAAAAAATACTTACTAACACTTTTAAAAATTATCCCAAACGGGTCAAAGTATTATTTAAGTGTTTATCATCTTTTTGTTATTTATTTATTTTTATATATTATTTTCTATTTTTTAAGCCTATGATAGTATCATAATTCTCTCTAACGCCTTGCTTTTAATTTTCAAAAACTTATCCACTCTCCTTTTGATAGAATAGACACAATTGTCATTTTATCTAGTTGCCCTTTCAATTTAAATATAGACCACATTTGACTAGCAAATTACAATTCATCCAATATTGAAAAAACGGGTCAAATTAGAATCTTCACTAAATCAACCAACGCTACCACCAAAGTGTCCCCCACATCCCATTAATCTCTTCTAACTCCATATTCTTAGTTCTAGAGAAGTTTTAGGTTAATTTATAAATAAGTATTATTTTTGTTTTCATAAATAAAAAATAAAAAACAAAATTTTATCGAACAAAACCTTATTTTTTTGTTTTTGTTGTCCATTTCAAAATATTAGTAAACTGTTACTTTTATCATTTTTTCCCTTAAAAAATACATAAGAAACATATGGAGATAATAGATATATAAACGTACTTAAATTTGAAATATTTCATTTTTAAGTAAATTTTTTTTTTAAATTAAAAATTTTAGAGAACAAGAATAAAAGGTTAAGGAAAATTATATAAACCACTCCTAAATTATTGTAACAATTACACCATTGAACTTTCAATTTGAACAATTGACCCCCTAAATTTTATTGTGTTAAAATTGGACTCATGAAAATTTAATTTAACAAATTTCATTAGGGGTGAAAGAAAAAACCGAAAAACGGAAAAATAAACCGGGCCGAAACCGTAAAAAACCGAACCGTCCCGATTTTCATTATTCAAAAACCGAACCAGTTTCTAAAAAACAAGTAAAAATCCCATACCCCTTCCCTATTTCCCCCTAATTTTTATTTATTTGTTTTATTTTATATATTTACTTATCACTTTATTTTAATTTATATTTTATATATTTATTAATCTAATTTTTTCAACTAAGTTATTGTTTATGTTTGATTTTTTTTTGTTTCATCCTTCAATGTTGGAGGATTTTTTTTTAAAACTAAATGCAAATGGCCTATACTAGAAAAACCGGAAAAAACCGAAAACCGAACCGGTAAAAACTGGGCCGATTCCTATTATAAACCGAACCGGTCCGGTTTTTAAAATTAATTGAAAAACCGGACCGAACCGAACCGGTTTCACCCCTAAATTTCATCATTAAAATTTTAAATTATGCACTAAAAACCAACGTAGAGACGAGAATAATACACCTCTAACGTCAACGGAAAGAGAGGAGGTGAGATCAGAGAAGAAATCTCCACATGATGGAGACCCTCGGTAACTCGATTCCACTGAGACTTACTAGAAAAATAATTACTAAATTTATAATTTAAAAGAGATAATGTATCAAATTAAATTTATATGAATCCAATTTTAATACTTTAAAGAGGCTAACTACTCAAATTAAAAGTTCGAGGGTGTAAATATTACATACAATTTTCTTAAAAATAATAAAAAATCAAAATGGTTATCGAATATGTTTATGTTTTTTTTTTTAATAATTAAAATAAAAGTAAGAAGCAAACCCAAAAAACTGAGGGGGGGAAAACCCCCACTTTTTTTTATTCCATGTCCCACCATAAGGTATTAACTTGTCGTGCTGTGGAGCAAAATCGTACGGTACAAGCAAGGAAGAAGAAACTAAAACAAGCGTGTTGAGCCATCAGCTAACAGCGGCCAAAAAGAAACAAACATGGAAACAAAAATAAGATACATCATGAAACTTTGACAAAAATTCTAAAGGAAATACATGACCTTAACTAACTAAAAATGAAAGAAAATATTTACAATGGTCAATATTTAATTTTGCTCCAACTTGAGATCTCAATTGGTTCCACTTTAATTTTTAGCTCTTCCAGCAAAATAATTCAAGGCCATCCGAGAAAACCTGGTAAGAGATAAGAATAATTGGAAGATTGAACGACCCTTCACAATTCCCTCCTTTATTCCCCTTGCTGTTCTAGCCAGCTTCGGCTCTGCTCTATCTAGTTTCAGATTGGTTACTGTCATTTCCTGCACTGAGGCTCATCAAGTAAAAACGAATTCGATGCTCGAGATTCAATTGTCCATTTATGGAATCAAAACAAGAAGCATAGAAACCATATGTAACCTGTTGAAGTCATGTTTGTCAAACCGCGTAATCTCTCTTCTGCTATTCGAACAGCTCTAGTGGAACTTCTCACACCTTGAGTGATTTCCTGGCTGCAAAAGATAACGAATGAATCTCATGTCTAGTCTTTTGCATCATACATTAAAAATTATTGGATAAGACAGAAGAATTCAAAATCTAATGTCAACCCAATATCACTGAGCTCCATAGTAAGATCACTAATTTCCATGCCAGATAATCGAATGGCTGCCATTGTAACGGGAAGTTCCTCCCGTGTGACATCCATGAGCTTCTCTAATGATTCTGCTGCTCTCTTGAATGCCTTTGACATAACAACATTGGAGAAAGAACACATTAGAGAATAGAATACGATAAAATCGAGGAAACGCAGCCATGCCTGTATGACCGATCAAGGTAAAAAATACGGAATCATCAAAGTTCAGAGACACAAACCAGAAGAGTGGGGATTGCAGAACAAAAGAGCCATGTTGCAGATATTGCTGTCTACAAAGAAAACGAACAAATTCAACTTAACAATTCCGCTTCACTTTTAATTAGCAAGAAACATACAAACAAAATAAAATTTCAAAGCTTTATAAAGACATTTCCAAACATCCTAACTTCACCAGCTAATCAGACTCACAGAAATAGCCATGGATTTAATTTTACAATTTCTGGAACACATTTCAATTCAAAAGCCCTAATATCACAAGCATTGCTAATAAAGCAATCATAAAAGATAATATGTGATTAATTGACAAAATTTATTTAACTTTTGACATCCATGAGTGTCTAGGCTAGCTTGTGCGCAGCTCAACTAATCTCACGGGACAACACACGAGCCTACAACACTTGGCGATTAAATGACATAATTTTAAACTATTGCAATTACACGATAAATTCCAAATTTTTATACAAAGCCAGAGGAAAGCACTTGAAAAATTGTCGGAAATTTGAAATTCTGGAAAACAATGAATTAATAATATAAGCAACAAAAATGCATAAATCAATCTATCTGAATTCATAAGAAAGAGAAGGATTACTCATTACCGCGCAGGCAACAGCATTAAGAATGAGGATATGGCGAGGAGTGAAAGTAAAGTGAGAGAGTTGAAGAAATGAAGAAGGAGAATGAGCAATGGTCTCTGTATAACGCGATGAAATCGATGGATCAGGCGAAAGCGACTGAGCTCGTATTGAAAGCAACGGAAATCGTCGATTTGGAAGATTGAGATTGTACGGTAATCGGAAAAGCTTAACGTCACTGGTGACTGAGTGAATGAGATTAAGCTTCGTCGCCGGGAATGGTGGCGGCAATTCCAAAACGGTGAACATTGCGATCGGAGAAGAAGGGACGAAGTCGGGAGGGCAGTTTGCAATCCACGGCCCAAAACGAGAATAATGACGTTATAAATATTAAATATACCAATGAAATGGAGAAATTGTGTAGGTACAGTACAACTTTTTGTTTGAAAAAATAATCTTTTTTTTTTCATCGGTGAGTGTCGGGACTCGAACCTACAATCACATTAAAGTGAACACTAATATTTACCCAATTCAATTGAACTATGTTTACGTTTAATTCTACTATTTGGAAATTCTATTTTTAATGGTCTTTTTTTGTCTTAATCAATGTTAAGCTATTTGATTCATAGATATAATAGATTAAGGTTTGCATAATTTAGTATCTTAAAGAGTGAACATGTCCATTTAAAGAAAAAATGTTAGCAGTCTTTAAGTCGGGAAAACAATATTATTCGATAAAACTGGTCGTTTGCAAAAATGAGAATAGATACCTTTTAAGTCAATTTCTATTAATTTGAAACAAGAAATCCATGTTACTCTGCTTTTGTGAAATGGCCATTGGTGGGGTAACTCCAGTCAAATAGTAGAATATAAAGCTGGATAATCCGCTGTATATCTCTAAAATTCACCATGAATTCCTATTCTTAAGGACAGCAAACCGGAAAGGATGGGCTGTTTTCAATCCGATTATTTGTTAGGAAATCATAAATATAATTTGGTAAAATCCAACTTCAAATGGTGGAATATTTTGCACTCTCTAATGAGTGAACATAATTTCTGTAACGTTACATATTTACAGAGAGATACAATAGAAGAAACTCGCATGCAGATTCGCTGGATGTCTCCCAAACTCTTCAAGATCTCATTGGCCCAAAATCACCACATCGTTCCAAATATCGAGCTTTGTGGTGGAGACATTATAGCTGTGCTCTCCCACTTCCAGTTGAAACCACCTTACCTGTTAGGAGCACAACCAAAGTCGTCACCGTCACCCGAGTGGTACATCGATCCATGCCCATCAGCAAGGAGGACTTGACTTTACCATCCTCTCAATTTCCATCATCCAAACTTGGGAACATCAGTTTGTTATTATTGCCACTGTCTGTTCCTCCCTTCCATTCTCTCAGGCATGATGGATTGTGATGGTAACCAGATTATACCACCTTCGTTTCCTCCTATACTCGATTTCAAATTCCTTGCTTGTTGGAGGAACGCAGCAAGCTATAGTCAAACTCATTTTAGAACGAGAAGCTCCATTTGAGCATCAGACAGTATGCTATGAATAAACAAAATCATAATAATTTACCTAATAACTGGGGTGGGGGGAGGAGGAGAGCCAACAAGTATTTTCCTTGACATTTACATCTCATATTTACAGAATAATACCCACAAACTTCTTTCTACAAAATTCTTTACCCGTGCCCCATGCCATAACATATTTTTCCGAACCAAAAGCTTTGACCTAAATCCATATCTGTACACCTACACCTATATAACTATAATCCTACTTCTACTTGAACCGTGTTGAAATTTGAATCAAATTGTTCCTCTAACCCCACTTCTTCCCCAATCCCCCAACAACAAAAAATAAAATAGAATGAAATAAACACTTCCTTTGATAAGTCCACATTCTTTATCAAGTAAAGGTTGCCTAGTACGACATGACAGTCCATTGTTTGGACGTCTCCGTACCACCAGCGTTAGTGCTGTTATTTTTTTTTCACAGCAAGGAGCAAAAGTACTTACTGTCTACTTAGCATCAACCCTGATCACATCCTCCACTGCTGCATTGCAAAAGAAGCATCTCTGACAATTCAAAAGATGCCTTGAAATACAGCCATAGCACGACTGGTGGGAGCAAGGTTTAAAACATGCATCAGCTTCACTTACATAACAGATGCAGCACATGCTATCATTTGCATCTATTTCCTCATCCAATGCAGATTTATCAAGGGCCGAAGACCCCATTCGGCTGAGAAGAAGGCTTGAAAAATTCTCAAGCTGCTCAAGTTTTGCAATATAACTATCACCCCTAAAGGACCCAGCCTGTAAAAATCATTAAGAGTTTAATTCATTCAGTGGAACAATTTTATCTTGTACAAGCAAATAACCGGACAAACAAAACAAGCTCAAGGTACAGTAAATGCAATCACACACATGCAAGCAGTGATCAAGCACAAAGTTCGATAGATATCTTATTTAAATGCTCAATAGAAAACCAGGAAAAAACTAGTCTGAATTTACATGGATCAGGGAAAAGGAAAAATAAAAGTGGATGGATATTCTAATTTAATACTATGATCAAACTAAAAAATTGACTGATCACATGCCACAAATTTAAAGCCATTCATCAATAATAGAACGATCATGCTCCATTTTGACATGGTACAAAGATTATGGGTAAAGAACTCAACAGGAACAGAATGCAATTTCCAAATCTATCTTCCTTCTTTAAAAGATAATTGTGGTAAACCCCACCCTACACATCCACAAGGAGACTTTACGTGCCATAATGCTAGCTCAAGAATGTATCAAGACTTTTCATTTACTAAGGCCCTGATTACAATTTTGTTTTTAAAAATTAAGGTGGTTCACCAACAATTTCTTCATCTTGTTTTCCTAATTTTCAAGAACACTTTTCAAATCTAGCTAAATTTCAGCCTTTTTTTTAGTTTTTATATTGTAGTTAGGATGACATAACCGTTTTTGAAAAACAAAACAAAGAAATTGTTGATAAACAAGTTCTATTAGTTAAAAAAAGAAAACTGGAGAGAATGTCAAGGACCTTAACCGAATCCAGGACCTTAACTAATGAGGCCACTACTTGGGAGTGCAATATCCATCTTTCTATAATTTAGGAAAATAACTTTCATTGAAGAGAATGAAAATACAAATAAAAGCCAGTTCATGATTAGCGAAAGAAAGCAGGCACTCCCCCCTCCCGCTCGACGAAGAGAAGCATTTATTGTTTGGTGCGACTATTTTATTCAGCCGCCACTGCAACCCAAAAACACAAACATATACAATGTGTCAAAAGATTATATATGAGGGAAAACTAACCCAGTTGTAATCCAACATGTACTGAAATCCACAATTAACAGTACTCAGGCATTCCATGCTTGCAAAGATACCAACTACGTCATTATATTCGTCGTACTTCAGCTCTGCACTAGCATCCCATAGATTCAAGATGATACCAACAAGAGGTGCCAATATCATGCCTTTGTTTACTCTCTCCAGAGATTGTCCCTGGCGTCTAAGTGACCTGCAAATGTAGTTGAAAGTTTAAATGCATGCCCCCAATATTCCTGTTTTTAATTTTAGCCATACAACAAATTAAATATCCCTACAATGGTTGACAATGTAAAAAAGAAATGAATTTTTGAATTACCATCTGAAACTTACAAGTCAAAAAATTCAGCATCTGCAGCTGAAGTAACATGGTTCAGTATGAATAGTATCAACTCAGTCAACCTTCTAAGGTTTGTATCAGTTCCCAACAGGAATGTTTGGGGGATCTCACGTGTTAAAAACTCCAATACCCTTGCAAGATTGCAAGAAAGGTCAAATATGACACTGCATTTTCTTTGTTGAAACTCTAATACCTGCAAAATAGGTCCTACGACAGTTACAACCACCCTTATAAAATTATAAATAAAATTTGTATCTACTTCAAAGGCACAGTCTTCTTAAAAAAGTAGCAATTAAGTAATTCAATTGTGAGAATATGTAATATTGCACACTTCATGGATAATTGTAGTTCCTCCAGCCACGAGCTCAAGAATTAATCAGCTTTTCATTCTAAACAATTGACACTTTAAATGAGAATTTTTAACACATTCATAATGTTTGGCAGAAAAAGGAAGAAATTGATACCTGGTATTTTTCTTGCATTTCTCGAATTGAAACTGAGAACTCAGTCATAGTCCAGCTAAGAGTGTTAAATAGACGATTAAGAAATGATGAGAACAATCCTTCATCACTGACACAAGCCTCTCGTAGTAGTCTCTTCAAAGAGCAAAGGACGGGGAAGAAGACAAGTTGATGTTAAGAGACTACTAAAAATAGGATGTAAGAAAGAAGTAAAAGAAGGATAGCCATACCTGAAATATGAAGGATGATGATGAAGATTCTCCATGTTTTGAAGAGCCAAAGCCAGAACCTTTGCATAGTCGCAGAAGAATGTTTGTCACGGGAATCCAAGATCTGTTATCAAATGCTAATAGCAATGACTTCGGCAACTTCTGTGTGGCCGCTTCATTACTCTCAAAAGTGACCAAATACTCTTTGTACTGAACAAGAACTGATATGGACTGAAGAAGTAGATCTCGAAGATCTGCACTTGATATCCTTGAATCATTGAAGTGAGTAACCACAAATGTCACCTGATTAACAGAAGAGGAGACCACAAACAACTTACTACGGACACCGATGACTGATTATTTCCTTAGAAACAAGTGAAAAATTAAATGAACACCTAATTACTACAAATATTATAAGTTAGAACATGGAAGCAAAAAGAAAAAAAAAACAATTGCAATATCTGCAACCTCTTTTATATATTGGAGAGACATTATATGTGAATAACACAAATTCCAAACATGATGCATGCATAAAATTTTCCCTTTCATTACATTTTTACCCTGGTAGCTGATTCTACCCTTTCATTTTTTTTGTTTTATACTTTGGTGGCTGATTTGTTGAGCAGACTCTTTTCTAATGCTCGGGTTTGAGAAAGGTGTTAATATGGGCAACGGGTGCTATTTCCATCTCCCACCTAAAAATGATACCTCTCTACCTTTGATAAGGATAAAATCCCCAACCTGATTTCGGTTTTCCATCTTTTTGAGAAGACGTCTAGACTTAAATTTTTATTCTTGACTCAACCTTAGTTACCAGGATCAATGTGGAGGAAAATATTGTTGATGACGTGGTTAACTCCTTTCATTGCAAAACGGCTAGCCTCCTTATCACTTATCTTGGTCTCCCCTTGGGAGGCAACCCACGAAGCCGTTTGTTTTGAGATCCAGTGGTTGAAAGAATTTCCAAAAGAATAGACAAATGGAGGAAAATCCTCATTTCCAAAGGTGGTAGACTCACCCTGGAGCAATCCCCTTAGTAATCTGCCCACCTACCTCTCCGGTTTTTAGGTCCCTAAACACATTGCCAAGGGTCTGACGGCGATGGCATTGTTTTATAAACTTCTATGGGATTTTTTTTGGGTAGGGGATTGATGGCAATGGCATTGTTTTGAAAAGTGTAAGTGCACTTAATTAATGAATTCTTCTAGGGCTTAAGCGCAAAGCACAAAAAAATCGAGAGCATATTTTTTTCTAAGCGCATAATATAAAAATATAAATTAAATATTTTATATATAAAAGTTATAGTATAATCAATAGTAAAATAATAGATAATTAGAGAAATGAGAACTTTTTCTTAGATATTATTTAAAAACAAAAGCATATGAAGATATTGTTTATCATTTGCCCCCTTAATTTTATTTATTTATTTATTTTATATCCATCAGTGTCCGGCCCAACTTGCGAGCACCTCGACTAATCTCACGCGACAACAACGCTTGACGTCGGGAAACTCAAAAATAATATCCTAAGTAGGTAGCAACACATGGTTTGAAACCATGACCTCAAGGTTTCTAAGAAACCTCAAACATCATAAAAACAAAAAAATGATTAATGAATATTCAACTTTCTATCAAAAAAATCATAAAACAAAAAAAAAATGAAAAAGAGCTGAAAACGCACACTTTTCAGTAAGGCACGAGTCTTGAAAGCGCAAAAACATGTGTCTGACTCTTAAACGTGTACCTCAATTTCCACGCCTCGCCTAACTAAAAAGAGGTGCAGTTAATGCGCCTCAGCGCCTAGGCATGCACCTGGAGCGCTTTTCAAATCATTTGGCAATGGTGGTTCCAATCTTCTTCGTTGGAGGAGGTTTCTAAACCTCTTGATCTGTTTTTTTTTTAAATAAGGCTCAAAAGCCCATTTCATTAACCTAACTACAAGTATGCGACCCAATTGTTGATGATAAAAAAGAAAGAGATGTTACAAAAGTGTTTGGAGTTGGACACCCAAAAAGAAATATTAACATGAGCCCATTCCCAAACGTAATCCCAAGTCCCCTCAACATTTTGGAAAGTCAATCTATTCCTCTTCAGCCAAATATTTATATTCCAGAGGATGGCAAAGAAAATAGCTTGCCATAAATCTTGACCTCTCCTGTTAAAGGTGAATTAAGGATCACCTCACTGATCATGTCTCTACAGCTTCTTGTAATAACCCAGCATAAATTAAAGGTGCTGAAGAACTTTTCCCATGTGTCTAGAAAAAGGACAAGACCAAAAAATATGATTGCAATCCTAAGAAATCTGTTTGCACAAACAACACCAAGGTGGTCTAAGAACAAAAGGTGAACATCATTGGAGAAAGTCCAAGATGTTAAACCTCTTGATCTTGACGGACCCAGAGTTATTCTGTGCATAAACAAATCTCCTCTACTTTAATGATTATGAAGATTCCCTTTAGAAGAGGAGTCTTTATGGAATGGAGTCATCAAAGCAATCCATGAAGTTTCTTTCTTTTTGTAATTAGGTGGTGGCTATATTTTAGGGTGATGCTTCTTTCTTTTTGCCCGCATAATTGTATCTAGGTGGCAGTTTCACTTACTTTTTCTTTGTATCTTTCAATACCTTAATGAAATGGGCTTATCAGCCATCTTTTATAAAAAAAAATGCAGGAATGTCAAGGACCTTATAGAATTAGAGAAATAAGGCAATTATATTTCAAGCAAAAAAACTAATCATCCACTACTATATTCGTTGACAAAAAATATAGCAGACATGCAACAACTAAGCTGCACGTACTTACAGAAAACTAAACAGCGAAGATTGGAGAATTAGTAAGAAAGTAGACAAAAAGATCACATACGAATGAAGCAAGCCCTTGCTTGAGAAATGTAGTAGTAGGAACAAATGGAGGATCTCCCTTACGTAAGACATGAAAACAATCAACCTGTATAAGGGATCAAACAAGTAAGGATAAAAAAGAAAACTGGATAGAATGTCAAGGACATAAATAGTACTTTGAATAAAAAAAACAAGCACTATTAAAATTAAAAAAATAATAATAATAAATAAATTCATGTTTTTTCAAAATAAACTGAAAGATGTTGTTGAGAACTTTTAACCTATAAGGATGTATCATGAAAAAAAAAAATGGGCTATTAAAAATATCTTGAATATCCAAATACACTCCCAAACATATCAGGAAGCACCTTAGAGACTAAAGCACTTCTCATTTTCAAAACTTAAGGCAGCCCAACTTGGTAAGATATCTACTAGAAAACTTAAATCATAAATATCACTGCGACTAGAATCTTTGGCATGACATACTGGGAAATCAGAAATAACACAAACAAACAACAAGGATGCAAAGAGGTATATTCCTTGGTACTTCAAGCCTAACAGATTAGATGACTTACCAAGGCTTCTACATAAAATTCAGGGACATAAATAAACATTGAATCCACTTTGCTAAGAACAAGAAGCAATTGAACAGTCCACATGCACATGGCATACATTCCTCTTTGCTTCCATCGGGAAAACAGGGAAATACGATACCTATAATAAAGACCAGACAGCAAGAAGATATTCATAACACAGGTAAAAGTGACCAATAAGTAAAATGTAGCAAAAGAGGTGAGAAAACTCAACAATCAGATACCCATATATTATATGACTATAAAGCAAGTTTCGTTCTCTATATGTAATCGTACAACGCTAATATGTTATCAAAAAAGAAATATGCAAGAGGAAAGAACGAATCTTTTTTTTTAACAAACTGAAAAAAGCAAAGAGAAAGATTAAAAAGCTTGACCATCTAGAATAAAATGTGGTCAAAATAACACAAAATCCAAATGGCTTACATTTTTTTTTACTAAAAACGATAATGAATACAAGTTTGTCCCAATCTGCTTGCCAATCTTCTGTTTTGTCGTTAGAGATTTGCCAGTTTATTTCAGCCCCAGTTAAATGGCAAATTTTTTTTTTTAAAAAAAAAACAGAAAGAAATCCCTCTATAAAAGACTTCCCACAAAATAAAGAATGAAAATCTCTTAGAAAGACCAAACAAATATTGAACTGATATAGAAGCTTGTACGGTTGTACCATAACGTAAGAGCAAAATCACAAGAGAGAAAAAGATTAACTGACTCAGGGCTCTATAACAAAGAGAACATCAATATGGTGAGAGGACAAAAAAAAGCCTTTTTTTTCAGAAATGACGAGTGTTGGATTTCCTCAAAAACTAAGTCCAAAGAAAAATATGAACTTTTGAATGCAACATCAAATAATCAACTAAGACTAGTTTTTTCTTCCTTACGTAATTAATTAATTAAATTTGATTCTCATAAGGAAAGCCTACAAATCTAACACGCATAATGAAAACAGGACCTCCATGACGGAGAGAAAAGTCACCAGTGACTGGACCAACTTGTGGTTTTTTTAATCTAACACGCATATTTATTCTCCAACATATTTAAAAGTAAATATTATTCGATTTCTCAAAACATTTACTGTCAAACATTCATTATTCATACTCAAGATAGGAGGGTGTACAAGATCCCAAAGAAAGTTAAATTCCTTGTGTTGACATTGGCATATGAGATAATTAACCCCCTTGACTTTCTTTAGTCATCTTTTGCTTTACAACCTCAATGGTGTTGTTTGTGCAAGTAAGTCTCTGAGAATTGTAACCACATTTTCTAGGCATGTCCTTAATCCTGACACATTTGGGAGAAATATTTTAGGACTTTCAAAGTGAGTTGGGTTCCTAAGAGAAGTGATGGATGAAGTAGAATCGAATCCACCTTTTAAGAGGAAAGGACAAGCTTTATGTCAAGCTGAATTTTTTCTGTCCTATGGAACATTTGGCATGAGAGGAACATAAGTATTTTCTAGGGAGTAGAAAGACCATGGAATTACGTTTGGGAAGTAGCACATGTGAATACTTATTTTTTGTTGTCTACTTACAAACACTTCTGTAACTTTCCTATTTCCTTGAATGATAACAATTAGGGACACATAACTAGCAATTAGGTGGTGGCACTATACTTGGTTTTTACTTTTTTTTAAAGAACAAGACTTTTCATTGATGAAAAGTGTATATCTTTCGTTTTCTTAATGAATAGGCTTTTGAGCTGTCTTCTTCAAAAAGAATACTCACAAAAATTGTCATCTAAACAGTAAAGGTTGAAAGAAAAAATAACAACAGAAAAATAGAAACAGTGATTCCAAATATCCCAAAATATAACTTAAAAGATTCATCAACGAGATCTTACCATGCACAATGTCTAACAGAATCAATCACTTCATCTCTATAAGTGCTACGAGCTTCTTTTAGACGCTTTAATTGCTCTCTACAAGCTCGTTCTCTTATCTGTTTATCAGTTTCTTCAAGGAGAGCTATTGACTGAGATTGATGAGACATGTAATATGATGCCTAGAAACAGATTAACTACTTCAGTAAAAATAAAAAAAACATAAACTCAAAAGTCAAATCAAGGCAGATTTACAAATGAAAATGACAGGAATCCAAACCGATATTCATATTGAAATAAGATGAGATAACAAAACAGGGAAGATATTTGTAAGCCCTCCCTTTATACTCTCAACTCCAAACCGGCAGGGCATAGGGTCATGTTTTTGGCTTTGATGTTACTAACAGTGAGACCACCATCCTTTTTAGTTTAAGGTTTGCTAGCAATGCTCTAATTTACAAGGTAACTGCCTTTACCTTTAGAACCCACAAAAAGTCTCTAATTTTTTTCATTGATGGCAGCAGCTTTGTAGGGAGTTTGAAGAGAGAGAGAACAAGTTGATTGGGAGGGAGAAGATGATCGATTCAACCATGGTACGCCTCCCTCCTTTGGATGGTGGATAGAAGACTAGTATGTTCTTCAATTTCTCTCTCTGTACGAGTCCTATCAAAGAGGATATTCCAGGAGCTATGGATGGCATCCCATAGCTCCCAAACTCTGTCCTTTTTAAAGAAGGATAATTGATAGATACGAGGGTAAAAAGTTTGAAGGGCTTCTCAGCCCCCCGAGTATGCAAAAGCTTGTTGATCACCCATTTCCCACTTGAATGGGAAGGAAGATTTTACAAATATTCCTACAATGAGTCACAAGCCACCAAGAGCCATTCCTCCTAATGGGAGTGTTTTTCTTGGTACTTCCCTTCCCTTACTTATACATTTAGGAGATTTGTAATCCCCTTCAACTAATGGATTTTTGTTGTATAAAGAGATTTATCTTTATTGTATCTTAGTGAATATTTTATCTATTGTTTTCCTTTCTTTATTAGAATGAGGTTTCCTATTTGTATTAGGTCTCCTCTATTACAAAAAAGGATCAGTATAGTGTACCTATTCTCCGTATAATTTTGGAATACAATATTTCTATTCAATAAACTTATATGGCCTTCTAAATTTCCTCCACTTTTGCTTTCTTTTTTTTTTTGTGATCGACTTAACTTTCTTACGCACACTCACGCACAATCATATCGTATTTCTAATCAAGTTGAATAAAAAACAATGAAACAAGAATAGAAAAACAATAACAATTTTACAAAAAGAATATTATCCATCAGTCTTATCACCTGCTTAAAATCTGGAGCAAGTCCCATATGATAAAAGAGAAGCAGGAAATCTAGGAGTTCTTCTTCCCTTAATGTAGCTGAAGATGTATTACTCTCCCTTGGTACAATACTCAAATGCTGCATTGGGCAATATCCAATCTCAGTATCAGATTGTTCACTTGAACTAGGTTTGTCAGTTATTACATCATTCAAGTTTCCAGTACTACATTCAGTAGCAACGTGGGCGGATCTATCTGGCATAGGAATACCATGAGAACTTCTAATAGCATTTCTAATAGGATCCTTAGAATTTCGTGTGCATTTTGCATCATAACTTGAACAGCAACAAGGTTTTTGCCTAGTCGAATGAGTTACTCGGGTTTCATTGTCATCCATGCAACCCTCCTCCCAATGAATTACTTCAGCTTCTTGATCACAAGTAGGATGTAGTTTCAATATATGATTGTATGAACCTCCAAGCCTAGCAGTGAAAGTTTGATGAGAGACATCTTTAAAGAACAAATATACCGGGAAACTGCGCCGCCCACCTCTATGAAGAAAACCAACATCAGGACCGTTGGTTTCACTACTTTTCAACCAATCACATATACTGCCCATTCCAAATCCTTCCGACAAAAAATGAAGTATAACAGCATATAAAGAAACAATAATAGAATTACTTAAAACTCCAGGAGGGGATATATTGTGATCAGTTCCTCTGTTCTTCAATAAAAGGTTCTGTAAAAATGTCCGGAACACTGAACCAGGTAATTGGGGAGATGTTGTAGGTGGTACGAACTGAATGACTAGGTGGCAAAGATCTCTATGCTTCTTCTCAATCTGCAAATAGAATAAAAAAATCAGGTGCAGATTAAATAAATCTTCAAACTCCAAAGCTATTATCTGACTCATTTTAGATCATATTACTCACAAATAGCATTGAAAGGAGTATTATTGCAGTGAGTTGGTAGACAGACATGAAATGGTGAGGAGACTAAAGTAATGTTTTTCAATTCTAATTAAAAGAGACTGCTAACACTAATTGATTTAGAGAGGAATACTGAATGTGTTATAAATTTTTAATATGTTATAAGATTCACTCTGGCTAATATGTTATGGAACCTTTCAAGCCACTAATCTCAACCAGTGTATCCCCCTTTTGGTTGGAGAGCTTTTTGCTCAAAATATCTTTGGTGTGAATTTCTTTGATAAGAAGACCACCTTTTGGAGACTTCTGGTGTGCAAGGTTGTTTGGACTATTTGATTGGAAAGAAGTGGGAAAAATCTTGAGGACATCTTCTCTTCCCTGCAAGAGACTTTTTTTTTTATAGAAAGAAAATCTTACATTGATCAAAGGAAAAATAATACAATTTAGAGGATGAGGAATCCCTGCAAGAGACTTTAGATAGAATCATTTTTCGGATGTCTAGACAGTCTTCTCTTTCTAATAATTTTTGTAATTGTTCCTCTTTTGTTATACAGATACAAGTCAATTGGTGATATTTTTGCGACTCCTTTGGCTAGTTGGAAGGTTTCCTCTTCCTCTCTTTCTGTAGTCTTTTCTTATTGAATTATTTCTATTGTTTCTTCTCCAGATTAGAAAAGAGGTTGCAATCAACAAGAGGGGATAATTATAGAATGAACTTACAAATTACAATTAACAAATTTGAAACTTACTTATTTTCCTAAAAAAATTGCTTTTATTAAGAAGGGTGTTCACCTTTCCTCAGTCATAATCCAAAGTTTTTAGGTAATGTCATGAGCCTGGAGCCCCGAGCACCACAGGTACACACTAACACACTTTTTTTTACTTTTAAAAAGAAACAACAATATCTTATCAAAACTTAACAGATAAAGAAACAAAAATACCACAAGACCAGGAAAAATATGAAATAAGAAGAGGAAGATAATACATCAACCCACACTAGGCCAATGGTCGACAATATACATATTTCTAAGGCAGTAAAAATGTAAAATTGAAGAAGTACCTCGTTGATTGTTTCAGATAGAGCCGCCGTAGTTAAATCCATATTATTTTCATAAGATACATCCTCATATGAACCAGGCCACCAAACAGAAGGCATCATGTTCTCAAGATCCTGCTTATTTGGATTCTTTCGTGATAAAAAGCCTTCAAAGAGGAATTCAAAATCAACTGACTTCCACCAAAGCACCATTAATTCTTCTCGTCTAAAGATATGACATGCCAATGCAAGATAGGAATAAGATCCTGAATATGGACATTCAATTAAAACTAATGGAGATGTTTTACAGCTACATGAAAGGGCATTTATCAAATGCTCAAACAATGTTAGGGAGCCTTGACATTTTAGGAGGACGTCGATAATTCTATCTAAGCTTGAGTAATTGTGCGGTGGCTGTGGTCCAAACACTTCCATCATGAACGACAAAAAAGGACCCCATCCTATATACTCAATACCCTTGGCATCAGATTCAAGTGCGGAGAAGAATTCATCACAAATCCCATGAGAGACAGGGTAAAATATGTCTTCCACTGAAACAAACCTTTTCAGTCTTCTCAATTTCTCAACTGAATTAATCTCAAGGCATTCTATGTGCTTCTCATCCAAAAGCCTTGATAAGCACCTTAGCATATGGGAAGCAAAATTGTTAATCGATGGAGGTGCTTGAAGGGGGAGGTAGCCTTCAATAGGGTATTTAAAGGGGCGAGCGCCAAAATTTAATTCACATCTCTCACCTTGAGAAAGAGAAATTGCTGGATGATACCCAAATCCAGGACTCATCTTGCGAATCCCAGAAAATGCCACCCCAAGTGAGACACCATTCCTGTAGAACGATATTTCATTTCCATCCAAATCTATGCAACATCCAATGACATCACCCACAACCCAAGACTGACCATATCTCTGGGCTTCCTTATTCCATTTGCGAACTCTTCTCCCGTCAAAAGCATACGAATCATCTGCATCACCAACACCCTCATGGTAAGTGAAGGGGCAAGCAACAGTTGCCCATCCAAGCTGCTGTATACCTGAAGTTTCTAAAATAACTTCATACATCCATTTCCCACTCCAGACACAAGCATTAGCCCTGGCACTGCTAAACATTGATAAACTCTCCACAAGTAAAGGTGGCTTAACTATTCTAATATCACCACAGATGCTGACTTCCTCAATACAAATTATATATGGTCCCAAGCCATTATCAATTATACATATGCCATCTCGATCACCATATGCAGCACTTGGATAAATAAGTTCTGAGAACCGATTCTTTATGATGGAACAAATAAGACTTGTATCGATTGGACTAGTCACAGGATCAATGGATTTGTTGGGGAGGCCAAATACATATTCCAGTGTCCGCTCCACAGATTGATGATTGAGTTCATCACAATATGAAAAACACCGGTTTTTAGATGATTTCCCTCTAGTGTCATTATCATTTAAAATAACCGCCAATCCAGAAGAAAGCCCACCAATTCGTAGACTGTCTTCTGCCATATGCTCGAAGATGAACTCTATATTCCCAGAGCATACACGGTAGATAATGATGATATGTTCTCAAGAAGATACACTCTATATTTGCAGCAGATACGGAAAATAACGATGCAATATTATCAAAGCAGCCAAGTAGGCTGTCAAATATATCATCCCATTCAACCAACTCAAAATCCTGAAAAAAAAAACACAGCATCACTCTAATCCTGAAATCTTCAATAAGCACCATATTTTAATTCTTATAAAATAAAAGGTCCAGTTAAACCGGAGATTAAAAATCAGAACTCGAAAAGAAACAGGAATTCAAAAAATCAAAAATTAAGATCTCAATTACTAACACTTCTCTCATTATTCCATAATCTGAACAATAATTAAAGGCAACACAATTAAAAATAAAAACAACGACGCTAACTCAAAAAAAAAAAAAGAAATCAGAAAATTTTCAAGTTTCCTCATTTCTTAATAACCGGCAGCAAAATCAAATTTCAAAATAAGCAGAATCCATCACCTTCCTTTCCTTCCATCGATGAAATTCCAAAAAAAAAAATACCGACAAAATTTTCAAAAAAAAAAAAACACACAGAAATTCAACAAGAGACGAAGCTTACAGGTTTAGATTGATTTCTGAAAAAACAGTGAAGGCGGCGTAGAGATTCGAGAGCAGTTGAAGTAAGAAATTCGATTGGACCTATCTATCATTCGAGACAGATAGAAAGAGAGAGAGAGATTCGCCCAAGCAGCTGCTGCTTCGCTTCGACTTGGAAAGGGAACCCAACCCTAATATGGAATTAATGACACGTGTCCTTCTCCCTTTCTATGATGACGTGTCAACCACGCGCCATGTTTTTTTTCCCCTTACTTTGATTAATTAAATTGTTCTGTGACTTAGTCAACCCCTTTTTATCACCATTGAAAATGTTCGCCTCCATTACGACGCTGACTTTACACGTGGCTTATCCGTATTGGTACAGATTATGGTTCTGCTGTCTTGAACGTACTGGATTTTTTTTTTTTTTGTTGTTTTATGAAAACTGTGGATAATGATAGATCGGTATTTAATTAAAATTCAAATAATATTTATGGTTGAGTGAGTGAGATACAAATTATATAAATTTTAGTGGTAATTTTCGTAATTTTTGACTGACGAAACCGGGATGTGGATTTTAATTATTTTTTTTTTAAGCATTTATTATTATTCTATTCTATTCTATTCTATTCTATATTTGGTCTCTTTCAAATTTTGCTTCACGTGATTTTGTTTTCCCTCAATTCTATATCCCATTTTTGGCTACCATCCGGAATGTTACACCTACATAGAATTGGATTATTAATATGAATGACTAATTTTTTAGTGTTTTATTGTAATTATGTTTATTAAATCGTATATCTAAATTTATAATATATTAAAATGTAAAGATGTTAAGAGAATTATTTTTAGATAAAAATACCCTATAGATTATTGGTTAATTACACATATTCTCTATCTCATGTATAAATAATAAGATTGGTCATATAAATCTTATCTTTTGTAATATGTATTTTGAAATCTTAATCGAAATTTTAAATTTTAAAAAAATTACCATTTAATTAATTATTTATTTGAAATGGAATTAATTAAATGTAGTAAATAAATTATCAATTTAAATATGAATAAGATTAATTATAAATATATACATAATGTTTTTAGGATTTTTGCAATCTAATATGAATAAGACCTTTTAACTGAACGAAAGGAACACAAGGTGTGTAAATTAAAGAAATCGATATGCGGACTAAAACAAACTTCCTGATAATGGTATCTAAAGTTTAATAATATTATAATCTCTTTTGGGTTTGAAAAAAATAACGTAGATCGGTGTATATATCTTAAGGTCAGTGGGAGCAAATTTATATTTTTAGTTTTGTATGTTGATAATATTTTGCTTGCTACGATGATGGTTTATTATATGAACCCAATTTCTCTCCAAAAGTTTTGAAATGAAACATATGAGATAGGCAACTTATTGTCTCTAAAATGAAAGAATTTGGTATGCAAATTCAAATTTCAAAATTGATGATATGAAAATTCTATTCACTGCTTGTTGTCACAATTATAGCAGCTCACACACTAACAAATTATGATTTGGAATATTTTCATGATTTGAAGCTTCAACCTTCTGACTACAAATTAAAGGTTTTTCCTCTAGCTTGAACAACCAAGTATTTTATTGTAATCTCTATGTGAGAGTTTATTTTTGTGAGAAATGTTATTTCAATACCTTTTTTATATTATTTCTTAGAGAGTTGGGTTGATTCTTTGGGATGAAGAAATCATTTTGCTCATACAGCAAGGAAGGGGTTCTTTAATCCAAATTCACTAGGGGGGCTTGTAGTATGTTCGGAAACAAGAATGAGATGTTATAAATTCAAATCGCCACAAGGGAAATTTGTGAATAAATCCATCAAAACGAAACATTATTGGAGAAGCATCAACAAGAAAGAAGAAGAAAAATGAGTTTTTCTTATCCTTGTTTTATTGATTTAAATTTTCTTTTGAAAAGTGTAACTGGATTTGTTTTTTAGTGGATTAAAAAAAATGACCTTTAGGTTTTTTCCTCGTTAAATAATTTTTGGTATCAATATGTTTTCCTCTCTTTTATATAATTGTTTATTTGCTACTGTACAGTTCTACCTTGGTCCTTTTCTGCATCTGCATCGACTGTTATAACAGTCGCTCAATTGGAGTAACGGTGAACATAACATAACTAAACTACTCTTTGCCTTCGTTTGGTTCGCTGTAATCTAATATTCCTTTATAAAAAAACATCTAATTCCATTGTTTGTTTAAGAGTTATTTAAATATATCTCGGTAATCTAAAATTCCTTGAATCTATATTTTACCAGGTATTAGGGTATATGATTACATTCGAATTTGAGTGTTTTATATGATTCTCACGATAATGTAATCTTCATTTTTATAATTTTAACCAATTTAATTGGGAAAAGGTACTAATATATATATCTCCAGTATCACGTTTCCACAATATGACTATAGGTTCTTTTCCAAATCCAAATAAAAAAATTTGTATAAAATTTATTTATTTTTATTTGATGACCATTTGCTATTTCTTTCCTTCATTTTTTTTGTTGGTTTCTCAAATCCCAATGCCTTTTCGGAATTTAATATGAATATATTATTAGCTTTTTGGGCCTATTAATCTCATTTAATTATGTTTTAATGATAATAAACAATTAGTACTAATCAATTTTAGTATTTTAGTGTTGTGTTTTATAGAGTGAAAAATAACGAGCACGGTGCAATTTGAATCGTTCAATTATGAGCTAAAGCAAAGGAGTTATCAAGAAATGAAAATTGAATTTATATACATACATACATACATACATATATATATATATATATATATTCGGATTTGTAAAAAAAAAGGAAAAATTAGAACCTCACGTAGGCGTCCGATCGCGCTTCATCTTTCCATCTGATGGTCTTTAATCGTCCACATCCACGTGTGACAACAAGCGCTGACGTGCCCATGCGTGGCGCTGACGTCGCCTGCACGCTGGGTCCTACCGAGCTCCTTCCTCCATCTGCCAAGCGACAAGTGTTCTTGCATGTTCCCAATGTCAGCTGTTTCTTTTTTCCAGACGCTTAAAAAATACGGATTTCCCCCTTGTCATTTCAGTTAATACCAGCTGCATTCTGACCCTAATGTTTATCATAAGCTGACCGATTTTGAAGTTCTCTCTCAACAGCTCTCTACCCGTTTTGCCCCTGCTGCCCGTGGAAGTTATTATTATTATTAATTCAAGTATCAGAATTTATCAGCCAACCAGAGCTTGACACATGGCCAACAACTATTTGCTTTTTCCTCCTCCTTCAAATGGTCGAAAACAGTGAGTAAAATAGCAAGAAATTTTCCAGAAATTTGGTCTTCATTATTTGTGCTCTCAAGCTTATTTTCTATATTATTTGGGATTTATTTTGAGTGATTAATTTGGCTATTTGAGAGCCTTTTATTAGTGTGAGCTAAATCTTTTTATTCTCTATTTGAGAGAGATTTGTATTTATGTGAAATATTATAATTCACACTTGGGTCGGTTTATAGCCTGTAAAAATAGGAACGTGGGTTTGATCTTGCTCTCGGTAAAAGGATCGGATTCGTTCTTGATCCCGAAAAAATAACAATTGGGTTTGACTTTGATCCTGTGTAAAAGAGTCGGGTTTGATATTGATCCCGCAAAAGGATTGGGTTATACTTTGCTCCCGGAAAAGGTAATAAATTCTCGAGAGGCGCTCGGGGAGTGGAGTAGACCGGTTTTTGGCCGAACCACTATATATTTGGTGTCAACTTTCTAACCCTCTCCTCTTTACTTATTGCACCATATTAATTGCTATATATTTAAAGTGCATATAAATTGGGATCATTAAATATCAATCATTGAAATAAATTGATGCTTCACATATTTATTACATAACATCTATTGAAGTATTTATTAATTGTGATTATATATTTCCTATCTTGATTGCAATTTAGCTTACTTTGTTTAAAAAAAAAATAGTATAAAATTCGTTTTAATTGTTTGAGTTAAAAAATCTAATTAACCTGTTAATTAGAAGTCATTATCGAAAAAGTTTTTAAATTAATCTAAAACTCTATTCACCCCTCTAGGCTTGCCATATTTTAGAGAAAAAGAAAAAATATATAATATTTCCTTCTAGAATTCTCATCAAATAAACACGGTAATCTATAATTTACAAGACATTCTCATATTATTATTAAGTTAAAGAAACACAATAATCTAAGATTATCAGTAATTAAATATTCTGATATTAAATTTACAGGTATTTAATTACTCGAGGTATCGGGCTTCAAGTTTAGTTAGGTGAAATAAAATTGGAATTGTTTGTTTTATTAATTTGATTTCTTAAACAAAATTAATTGGATTAAATAGAGAATTAGGTCCAACAAGTTTCCTTTAAACATTTGATTTGTTTGGTGCTATTAATTTTAGTTAATTTAGGGCTCACAAGAGTTCAAGGCAGTCTACTCCTCCTCCTTATTCTTTTATTCTCCCTCTTATCTCCTAATTGTTTGCCAATTATTTTGTTATTTTTCAGTCCTAAGCAAATGAAGCTTCACGTCGGAACTTGCAGAGAATTAGGGCAAGACAGTTTCACCTCCACCTTAATTCATTCAAATCTTTCTCCTTTCCATAAATTCACTGTCAATTTACATTCTCAGAAGCAGATTAATTGGTTTAAGCTTCATTGTTATTCAAAAACTTTGGCCACTCCCTCAAAACTATCGTCCACTAATGGGAAGAAGAACAACAACAACAGGTATGGAGGCGTACTGCCCTCAATTTTGCGGTCTTTACGGTCTTCCAACGATATCGGTAAGGTTCTAACTTCATTGTGTGAAAATTTGAATCCCAAAGAGCAAACTGTTATACTTAAAGAACAGGGTAAGTGGGAAAGAGTTGTTCAAGTTTTTGAATGGTTTAAGTCTCAGAAAGATTATGTTCCCAATGTAATTCATTATAATATCGTGCTTCGAGCTTTGGGGCGAGCCAAAAAATGGGATGAGTTGAGACTTTGTTGGATTGAAATGGCGGAAAATGGTGTCTTGCCTTCTAATAATACATACGGAATGCTTGTCGATGTATATGGAAAGGCGGGTCTTGTAAAAGAAGCACTTCTTTGGATTAAGCACATGAGAGTAAGAGGCATTTTTCCAGACGAGGTTACGATGAACACGGTAGTTCGGGTTTTAAAGGATGCTGGAGAATATGATTCTGCAGATAAGTTTTACAGGGATTGGTGCAAAGGCTTGATTGAGCTGAATGATTTTGATTCGAATTCCCGGTTTGGTGATTTTGATTCGAATTCTGCGATGGAACCCGTTGCTCTAAAACATTTTTTGTTGACCGAGCTTTTTAGGATTGGCATGAGGATTCCCAATCAGAAAATGTCATCTGTTGTGGAGAACTGCGTCCGGAAGCCGAGACTAACCTCTACTTATAATACTTTGATTGATTTGTATGGAAAGGCAGGGCGCCTCAAGGATGCTGCTGATGTGTTTGCTGAAATGTTGAAAACGGGTATACCAATGGATACTATCACGTTTAATACTATGATCTTCACTTGTGGAAGTCATGGGCATCTTGCAGAGGCTGAAACTTTGCTTAGTAAGATGGAAGAACGTGGGTTATCTCCAGATACCAAAACCTACAATACCTTTCTTTCTCTGTATGCTGATGCAGGTAATATTGATGGAGTTCTCAAGTGTTATAAAAGAATCCGAGAGGTGGGTCTCTTTCCTGATGTTGTAACTCATAGAGCTCTTCTTCATATACTATCAGAGAGGAATATGGTTGACGATGTGGAGAATGTGATAACAGATATGGAGAAATCACGTGTGCTACTTGATGAGCATTCACTTCCTCGTGTCATTAAGATGTATATTAATGAAGGCCTGCTCGATCGAGCCAAGACATTTCTTGAGAAGTATCAATTGGATACTGGACCGTCGCCAAGGATTTCTGCCGCAATTATAGATGCCTACGCTGAAAAGGGATTTTGGTCTGAAGCTGAGTCTATTTTCTTATCAAAAAGGGATTTGGCAGGACAGAAGATGGATGTTATGGAATATAATGTCATGATAAAAGCTTATGGCAAGGGAAAACTATATGACAAAGCTTTTCTTCTCTTCAAGGGCATGAAAAATCGTGGCACTTGGCCTGATGAGTGCACTTATAATTCTCTAATTCAAATGTTCTCAGGAGGTGATTTAGTAGACGAAGCAAGGCGTCTTCTAACTGAAATGCAGGAAATTGGCTTTAAACCAAACTGTCAGACCTTCTCTGCTGTTATTGCATGCTATGCACGCCTAGAACTAATGTCTGATGCAGTTGAAGTATATGATGAAATGGTTACTGCAGGGGTTGAACCAAATGAAATCTTGTATGGCGTCTTAATTAACGGATTTGCTGAAATTGGTCGATCTGACGATGCCCTCAAATACTTCCGCCTTATGGAAGGATCTGGAATTGCAGCAAACCAGATTGTATTGACTTCCCTGATTAAGGCGTATAGTAAGGTGGGATGTTTGGAAGGGGCAGAAGAAATATACAATAAAATGAAAGACATGGAGAGTGGTGTAGATATAATTGCATTAAATAGTATGATCAATCTATATGCTGATCTAGGGATGGTATCTGAAGCAAGACTAGTTTTTGAAGATTTGAGAGAAAGGGGTTTGGCAGACGAAGTCTCCTTTGCAAGCATGATATATCTTTATAAGAACATAGGCATGTTTGATGAAGCCATTGAGGTAGCAGAGGAAATGAAAGAATCAGGTTTATTGAAGGATTCTGCTTCATTTCACAAAGTAATAGAATGTTATGCGATTAATGGGCAGCTACGAGAATGTGGTGAATTGTTGCATGAGATGTTAACCAGGAAGCTTTTGCCAGATAGTGGGACCTTTAAAGTATTATTTACCATATTAAAGAAGGGAGGCATTCCAGTAGAAGCAGTAACACAGCTAGAGTCGTCATATTATGAAGGGAAACCTTATGCACGACAAGTTGTCATGACTTTAGTCTTTTCTGTGGTTGGTATGCATGCTTTTGCACTCAAGTCCTGTGAAACCTTCTTAAAGGCTGAAGTGCACCTTGACTCTTCTGCATACAATGTTGCCATAAATGTTTATGGAGCAAGTGGGGAAATTAACAAAGCTTTGAACATATTCATGAAAATGCAGGACGAGAATCTCAAGCCAGACCTCATAACATATATTAATCTGGTAGGTTGTTATGGAAAAGCTGGTATAGTTGAAGGTGTGAAGCGAATATACAGCCAAATAAAATATGGAGAGATAGAGCCTAACAAATCATTGTTCAATGCTATTATCAATGCATATAGAAGTGCCAATAGATATGACCTTGTCCAATTGGTCAGCCAAGAAATGAAATTTTCATTAGACTCAGAACTGCATTCTGAATCTGAGCTTGACGATCTGTCTGATGAAGATGCCTCGAGTCTTTGAAATCCCAAAACTGTGTAATCTTTGCAATGACTCTTCCTGGTGTATATTGTACATGAGCAACATTAAGGAGGTATACACATGGCGATTACTGAAACCCAGACACCAAAGGGATGTATCCTATCCTCTATCCTTTACTCAATGGACGGGTACCTGCTCAAGCTCGGGTGAAAGTTCAATGAATCCTTTTTTCAAAAACAAAAAAGTTGAATGAATGCAAGATAGGGGGGCCGGCTTATAGCCTCTTGCTGAGTGAGAAAACCCGAAAGTCCCTGGAAGTTCATTAGTCAGTGTAGAAGTGAATGTAAAAAGTTCCTTACCGTTGAAGTTGGTGATGGGAGGAATACTAGCTTTTGGAATCACACTAGGGGAAAACCATCTGAAGGCATCCTTTTTCAGTTCTGGCTAGGAAGAATCGTTCCAGAACTTAAAATGGAATCTTACAACTATTTGAATGGAGTTCAGGGCTGAAAATTAACGGTGGGAAGTCCTCTTGTAGCAAAAATCATACTTTTTTGGAGGCTGGTTAATCAGGAACGAGAACTTCACAGACCTAAGACAATTACTATCCACATTCTCCATTTAAATCTAAAACCTTACCCCCCAGGATTTTGTCTAAAAATCCCGTCAATATTGTCGGTCATATGCTTTTTCGAAGTCCATTTTGAACAGGACCCTTCTTTCCTTTTCACTTCTTCTCTATTGGCAAGTAGCACTTCACCCATAATATCTCCTTAATTTATTTGTTAATACACTTAGGATTGTAGGGTTCATATCTCTGAATCTTTGCATATGTGTGTAGATAAGTGTAAAATAAAATTAAGAAAATATCAACAAAAAGCAGAGATTTTTTGGGTGTAAATGGTTTGCTTTTTGTAGCAAGAAAGGAAGAGAGAAGATTTTGTTAAAATGCTATAAGAATTGATTAAGAAAAAAAAGAGAGAGATGTTTTTGATCATATTGCTATGGAAAGCACGAGTATATTCTCCAAGTACTTGTTTTTCTTTTGAAAAAGTTTTGGAGAAAGAAAGTTCATGATTTTGAAACAAAGTTTATATAAGAGTGCATGTTGTTTCTGCCGATTGTTTGCTACTGAATCTGTGAGTTAGTTCCTTGTACAGTCTGCAGCTAGAAGACAAGACACATGTTCTATTTCCATTGATTTTTTATGCTGGTTTGTTCTTTCTTCTTTGTAAATTAATGAATTGTATTGTGAAACAGAATTAATTATGAGAGTTAGTTGAAAATAGGATGTTAAGAGAAGATTGTCTAGTTTGAATGGTTGAAAAAGATTGCATTCCTTGGACATTTCAGCGTTTATTAGAGATTTTTTCCCCTCTCAAAGGTGTTTATTATATATAGGTGGAGGTTTCCCCAAGTAATAGTTTTAAGATTAAAATTGCATAAACTAGAGCGGAAAATTATACATATACATATAAAAAACGAGGTTTTTCATTGATGAATGAAAAGACCAATCGAAAGAGTTACAAAAAAGCATTTTAGTTGGTTGTAATAGTTGACGACGGGTAATTTCAAAAAAAGCTTTACCATTTGAATTTCACGTGGTGATATTTTCTTCCATTAATATGATGGAGGGTACTTTCTTTCTCAATTGTCAAAGAAGAAGTAGGCTCCAACTGCCATCCTATAAAATGGCTCCTCCTGAAGGTAAACACTACTGAACTACCATGTTTCATGTTTAACTGTCTAAATAATTTCCAAGCCTAAATTATTCTATTCTCTCAAACCTTCTGTACATAAGCTTTACTGGATGTATAAAGTGTGATTGATTAGGATTTTATTTCTATGCTTGTTTCAATGATTCTTGAAATTTCATACCTTATTTCTTCAATCAAAACGTTCCCCTTATAATTTTTTTTATAAAAAAAAATCATATAATACATCACCCAATTGATTCACTTTTTTCTGAATCAATCATCTAAACTTATTACAAGATTGGAATCAGTGTTATTTAAAAACTATTTCAACTACTGAAACGAAAAATACTTGTCCCCTGACATGTTTGGTTTCCAAGCAAAACACCTTCACTCTCTTCTTCATTGCCTTCGCTTCTTAGCATTCACCAACGTTGGATTAACGACACTAAACCCTCCATCAACGACAAGATTCAAACCACTCACATAATTCGCCTCATCACTGGCCAAGAACAACGCTGCCTTAGCCACATCATCAGCCTTCAAAACAGATCCCTGGAGATTCCCTAATGAACTCATTATTGCCTCTAATCTTTCCACATTCGCAGGATCCACGGGCCCTGTGATGCCGGTCGCCACTGCGTACGGTGCCACACAATTCACCCTGATACCATGCTCTCCAAGTTCAGCTGCCAAGTTCTTTACCAACCCCAAAATGCCATACTTTGATGCCGTGTAAGGGTGAGTCGAGAGGCCAGCGATGCAGGTCGAGGCGCTACCAGTGAAGAGAATGCAACCATTTTTCTGGGGTATCATGACTCTGGCTGCATGTTTAGCTCCCCAGAAGGAACCAAATAAGTTGACACTAATTACCTTGTCGATATCCGATTTTGTTACCTCCAAAATGCTTCCTCGTGGACGGTCGAGTACTCCGGCATTGCTGTACATGATGTCGAGTTTTCCGTAGGCAGAGATGGTGGCGTCGACGACATTGCTAACATCTTCTTCCTTTGTAACATCACAATGAATGTACTTGACGTTTTCACCGAGTTCAATGACAATTTGCTTGCCGAGTTCTTCTTGGATGTCCGCAATGATGACTTTGGCTCCGTTTTGGTGGAAAATGTGCACCGCGCTAGCTCCGATCCCACTTGCGCCGCCGGTGATAATCGCCACTTTACCTTCAAGTCTAAAGAGTAGGAGTGGAATGAAAAAAATTATTAATATAGAGCATTCTTTATTGTATTTATATATTAGATTAAAAATATGTTTAGATGTTATTTTGGTCTATAACTATTTACACTTATAAATTATAATTTATAAGATTTTTTATCTCTAAAATTGTAATACCAAATCTCAGACAGAGGTGTGGCTTGATTCCTTCCCTGTTTAAATCGTCAATTTGTGCCTCTCATATGTCTAGGACATCTTTTTCCTTTTGGTTAAAAAAAAAACTCGTTTCTGAAAAGTAGTGGGATAAAAAAAAGTTTAATTTTTAAGAGGTTTTTGCAAGGATGATATGGTTTGAAAATTATATGGTAGATTTTATAGCGTGTAAATAAATTATTTATTATGATTGATCGTAATTACGCCCAGTGTAGGTATTATTTTCTTTTCTTGTTTATAAAGATTTTTCTTTAATATATTTTTAGAATTCGTGTTTAAAAACTATTTTATAGCCTTAAAATTTAAAAATTGTTTTTTAATTTAGAAATATCTTTCATTTAATTGTTTTATGTGATTCTGTTATATATTAATTTAATGCAATTAAATTGAATTATATTTAAAAATATAATTAATAATTGTTTATAGATAATTAATCAATACAAAAAACCATAAAGAAAGGAAAAAAAGCATAATATTGTTTGTTGTTTTATGATATTTTTTTTGGCATTGAAAACTAATTAAAAAAAAAAAAACTCTGAAAAAAGGTTTTTTTTTTCTTTCTTAATATTTTTTAAGAACATTTTTTTTTAACAACGCCTTTATTTCTTAAATTTAAAATAGGTTTAAATCTTTTAAAAATCATACATATTCTATTTTTCCACTTTCTACTTTGAAATATTCAATTTTAATTTTTATCGACGTATTTTTCTATTACATTTGAACATGAATTTAAGGTTTACCCATTTCTAATTGTGATAGTAAATCGGTTTAATTAGGATAATTTACACACAAAGTTCAAGTAACTCAAACACTCATGGATATAAAAAAAACCGCGTGATAACAAATCCCAAACATGTCACTTGAACTTTTGTGTTCAAGTGGTATCTTATCAAAAAAATTATTAAATGTATTGCAGGAATTTAATGGGGAAAAATATACAAAAAGAAGCTTTTTAATGCAAAGTTTTGAGGAAGAAAAAAAAACCCTCAACAAAATAAATATAAACTTTCAGAAATGAAAATAAGATTTAAACCTTTAAAAAATAAATAAAAACATCCGTATAGAGTAATAAATATTACTTTAAATCAACATATAAGAATACAAATTAAAAAAAAAAATGCATTAAAAATGAAAGTTTCAAAAGAATGCATGAGATTGCTTACCTTCTGGCAGGCATTACAGGAGAAATAATTGGACGCATCTTCGAAATTTATCAAATAAGAAAAAGCAAGCAAGCGATTGGGAGATATATATATTGAAGTTTCTGTTCCTGGCCACCCGCCACGGCAGTATTTGTAGAAGACACGGCTTGGTCAACGAAAGGTCGGTTACCGGCATATTAAAGTTTGAAAATTTATTCAAACAATAAATTGGGGTATATTCAAAATTATATTTAGCTGAACTAGTTAGGTATCCATTCTCTTTTTGTGAGATTGAAGATTCGAATTTTCCATACTCTAATTTGATGTGAAGTAACTTTCAATAATTTTTTTAAAAAATATGTTAGAACATAATTTTATATTGACATTTTTTTTTGTAAGTTTTTATTGGGATGATTTTATTAGAATTTTGAATTGTTTTAGTCACCTATTAATTAAATGATTTTTTTTTATCTCAAATTGATAAGTTAATTTACTTTTATAATTTATAATTCATAGTTTTGAATTGCTTAAATTCTATTGGCCATTCATTTTTACACTTTTTTTTTAATAATTGACTGCTAATTTACATCATGCGTTGCACTGAGAACAAAATTTCACATTGGTTAAAAGAGAGGATGATCATGTGTGTAATAAGGAAGCGATACATCTCCATTAGTATGAGACATTTCAGGTGAAACCAAAAGTAAAGCTATACAAGCCGGTTCAAAATAGATAATATTATACTAGTGTGAAAATTGTGAAGTTGAGTTTTCCCTTAACACTACTCCACCTTGCATTGGTGGTATATTTACTATTCTCATTATTCATTAATTTACTTCTAAGTTGGCAAATTGATTCTTAACAAGATTGTTATTTTCAATCACATAATTTGAGGCTTCTTTTCATATTCAAGTTTTCAATCTTGGAGTGTGAATATGTGCAATGGCATCCTTCACTACAAAATGTCATCTCAAGCACACCGACAATTTCGCTCTTATATTTTAGTGTGCTTTTTTTCGTTGCTTTGTGTAAATTTGTGTGAGATTTTTTTTTAAGTTGAGAGAGTTGTTTTTTTTAGTGCTTTTCGATTGTGCTTTTAATTTGCTTTAAATTTTTGTTTTGATTTATAATAATTTCTTCTAGTGGATTTTTCTTTGAACGTGACCCCGTGATTTTTTTTCTCTTTTGGGCAACTGTGTTGTGTTCGACTGTTGCAACTATGTTTCAATTAACAATATCATAATCTAAACATCTCATTTGTATTTTTTACCATTAAATCGAGATAAAATGAATTAATTATTAAATAACATAGAATTTGATCACTTTCAAAATATTTCTTTATATGCAATTAATTTTACCAAGAATAAAACAAAATCATAAAAACTAACCAAATTTAAAAAAATTATTGAATTTTAATATAAAACATATCAATTAGAAACATGAAAAACGACAATTATGCATCAATACATCCTAAATTTTATGTAATATTTGTAAATATGTCATTTCTTAAAACTATTTGTAAATATAATAATTTTTTATTATTATTGTAAAAATATATAATTTAATTTTACCATTGATTAACCCGCTAAAATTTTACTATATATATTTATAAATATTTATCAAAGCATTATATCTTTATATAAATATTACATAAAATTTTACTAGATTTACTACCCTCCCATCCTTTTAAAAAAAGAAACACTAGCATGTTAGATTTTCAATTATTATTTTTAATTCAAAACATCCTAATCCCATTCAAATCTTGAACCAAAAATTGTCTACAAGGAATTTCAATGGAAATGTAATAAAAGATTATACCTAATTCTTTTTTCTTCCCTAGTCAGAGTCTTAAATGATAGTAGTTGTACCTATTCTCTAAGTGTTAAATTTAATTATTAACCCTAATCTCCATCCTATGTTTAGTGTTTTAACTAAGCTGCAAAATTTGGCACACGAGAAGTGGGGTTCTTTTACCTAACAAAACTCGAGTATGCGAGTCAAATGATTCCTCAGATTTAAGGTCAAGTTTGACATATCAAGTCGTTTAGACCATGCCATATGTCACAATCCTACTAAAATAAGTGGATTGTGCTCCACAACAAAGTGTGCAAGCAAGAGATGGAAACTTGCATGTTGCCTATGAAGCCAATCAAGGGCTCGAGTTGTGCCTTAATGCGACCATAGACAATGGAGCATTAGTTAACCCCAAAGTATGGAGCGGACAAGACTTACTAAGGCAAGTACAACTTGAAGATGCATTGGTAGAATGCTTGAAGCAAAGACAGTGTCAGTGTGGGTGGATGTCGTCATCGGTGGTCGTGAAGGGGACCTCGAGAAACGTGCCATTTTTATGAGTTCAAAAGTGTCTTTGAGTCACTTTATATACCAAGGAACACATGCCACGTTTCGTCTCAATCAGAGTTCGTATGGATCTCCACGGAGGCGAGTGACTCATCGCCACTTTGTACGTCTACACCTGCCAAATCAAAAATGCCTTAGAATGTACTATAGGGGGTGCATGTTGTTGTCTCTCCACCACCCCTGGGCCTTGATGCCTAAGTGAGCTACCCCATGGCTCATGCGTGTGTCATGGCGAGGGCGAGCATCACGGGACTAGTGAGTCACAGGTGACTTCTCCGGGACGAGAAATTCGGGGACAGTGTCGGGGGCACGGGGTGCCGACATTGCGCCACGTCCATAAGGTAGGAGGTTCCGTCATAGAGCGAATTATGCCCCGACATCTCGATAAACGTGCAATTGTGTTAACATGGATATTTGTGGTACCATGTCTTCAAGAAGGCCCGTTCCAAGATGTCAGTAAAGCTTCATGACACGGCGGTGGCCTGAGGTCGTTACCTCTTAAAGCGTGCACAAGGGTGGGCTTGCTAGAATAGGCAAGTCCATGCCATAGAATTGTCTAGGAAGCATACGAAAGCGAGAACATTGTCTTTAGACAAAACCCATGGGCCGATTATTGTAAAATGTCTATGGGCGTACTGCGAAAAGTGAATAGCGACAGTATCATTGTGATGTCTTTGTCCAAGCGTGGGCAACACTAAAAGAAGAATGGTTTTAGCATAATAAAATAGGCAAGACTCCGTTAAGGCGCAGATGTACAACAATACACGTACGGGCGACGTGTATGACCGAAGAGTGTTTCGATATGCTTGCGAAAGTCAAGAATGCCGCTTAAGACTATGTCAGTGTCGAGTAACTGTGTGCTCACGCTCGTGGGCTAGTTTTGTTGTGTTGGTTCAAGACTTCCTTGATATGCATCAGGTGAACCCGGTTGTTGAAAGAACCTCGCCTAAAGTCCGACGGAGATTCGTTATGACTCATATACAAGTGTTTGGGCTAGAGAAGCCTTACGACTGGCCATGTGAGCGAAGAGAACATGGCGCCGCATGGTCGAAAAATGTAAGACTGTGATACCATGAAATGCAATCTCATACCACTTATGACTCGTAATCACCGGCCGACCACTCTCGACCCACAAATTAATACAATCCATGACTTTTTTTTTGGGTTTTGGGGGGTCTAAGGTAAAACAACCAAGTAATCGGAAAATATTTTGAATAATAATGTCATGTAAAAAAATACTATTAAAGTATATTGAAAAATCTTTTAGTCATATTTTTTTTTAAATCTCTGAGTCAGAAAAATGATTTGTTTGTGTGTTGAACTTGTGATAATACAACAGTACCATTCGTTGAAATGTTTTATTTACTATTAAACATCTATTTTAACATTTTATTTTGACAAAAAACTATTAATACTTTCTTAATTTGTGCATTTTTTATTAGTAATATTTCTTTGTAATACTTTTTTATTAGTTGGCATGGACTAATTGATTGTGTATATTAATTCACACTCAAAATTATTTTGATTTTTAGAAGTTTGAGCAATGTGAACCTTGATTGTGTAATTTAATTAAGTTTATGGAAACACTTGAAATGGAAATTTTGATAATTGGTTTTAAGATGGAGCTCATGATTATTAATACAGTATCAGAGCCCAACAAGCTTAAACGAGCATCTAGTCTAAAAATGGGATATGACCTAAGATTGGTGAGCCCAAAAAAGGCACAACCTTAAGTGATGTGAGATCCTTAACATACCCTTCAAGATGATATCTTTTTTAGGCTCACCAATGTTGGGTCGAATCTCATTTTTAGATCAAATGCTTGTTTGAGCTAGTAGGCTTTGATATCATCTTAATATCATGAGGTTCCATCTCAAAACTAATTGGCAATGAGAGGAGTAACTTAGAATCTAATAAACATTGTGGGTTCCATTCATATTTCCGATGTGGGATCCTCAACACCAACAGTTTTATTGTTGTTTAAGCCAATACAATTCAAAATCTCTCAATTTCAGAATTCAAGTTTTTGAATAAGAAAAGTTCCAGTCGGGGGACAGACTGTTGCAATAGCTGTTAGCTAGCAGATTTCAATCTAGCTAATTTACCATATTTAGAGCCTTCTTTATTTAGCCTATAATATGAAGACTTTTCCATTAGCTTGAACAACCAAGCTTTTGATTATTATCTCTTATTTTTTATTCAACCTCTTGAGCTTATTTTAATATTTATGTGAGCGTTTATTTTGTGAGAATTATCATCCAAATTCTTTATATTATTATTGCTTAGATAGTCATTTGATTCTTCGGGAGGAATAAATCATCTTACTCACACATCAAGGAAGAGAGTTTCTTAATCCAAATTCACTAGGGGAGTTTGTGATACAATTATAACAAGAATGAGAGATTCTTGATTCAAATCGTCACATGGGTTAGGCAGTTTTTTTTTATTCCAAATTCAAAATAACCTGAAAAATATAGTATAAATAAAAATATTGTGAAAATTAATTTAAATCGCATTCTTGATATATGATTTTTCACCTAGTAAATGTTTCACACTTTATAAAGAAGAAAAACAGAATTTAAAAAGTCAAAATTATGAAAATACCATTGAAATAGATTTTTAGTCAATAACTTTTGATCCAAGAGTCAGAACGACTACCCGTTTGTGGCAATGGACTCGTGAGAATATGATGATCAATATGAACCCAAATTTATACCACTTTAGACAAAATAAAAAAATGGTATTAATTATTTTAGTTATTTTCGTTATTTTTTCTTAAGTTATATAAATTTGGGTTTATATTGTCCGTCATATTATCACGAGTCCAACGCCACAAAGGGATCTTCATTCCGACTCTTGAATCAAACGTTAGACAAAAAATCTATTTCAATCTACTTCGTAATTTTGACTTTTTTAAATTTGGCTTTTTCCCTAAGTATACGATACGATTTCATATTTTCTAGGTAAAATTGTACACTCAACATGTGATTTACCATATTTTTCATAATATTTTTATTAAAAGAATATTTTTCTGATTTTAAATATGCTTTCATATTTGGATCTTCGTTACAATGGTGTTAACACAATGGAAAAGCTGCAAAGGAAGTGGCCAAATATGAATCTCTATCCGAGCCAACGTGTTCTATGTAGGAACATCGAGGAAAATCAAAAGCATTTGCATTTTGGGTGTAATTTTAGTCGAGGCTATTGGACGAATGTGCTCTATCTGTTATGTTATCCTTTAGTTCTAAACAAAGAAACAAAACAAAATGTGGCAATATGCTGTTGTGAACATCCTTTCAAAAGTAAGGCTAAAACCTTATGGATTAATATATTTAGAGTTTTGCTTTGGAGACAGAATTTTTTATGATAAAATTTCGTCGATTGATGAAGTTCTCTTCTCGATATTGCCTTTCGCAATGGCGCGTCGTGGTCCTCTCTTTCTAAGTATTTTTGTAATTACCCTCCTTATATTTATGAGAATTTAAGGTCATTTCTGTAAATTTTTCTTGTCTTTTTCTCCTTGTTTATTCTATGTACTTTTCAAATTTTCTTGCCAAAAAAAAGAAAAATAATTCCTTGAATAATCTCTCATTTACTAATTCACTTAAATACCGTGACTAAAAGTCAGAGATCTTCAATCAAGAATTAGTTTGATACCCTTTCTTAACAAACTAAAGCTAACTGCTTACCTGCCAAACCAGCCACGTCATAACTCTTCTCTTTTGTGCACTTGAGTTTGATAAATTTAATAACAACCAAAAGTTGTTCTCTTTCTACGTAAAAAGTCACGATTTTATGAATATATAATAACTTCAATTTTACTACCCATCTATCACAATTATTAAAAATTGTTTTATAGAAAACGCAATCAACCAACTCTAATTAATCAATAAAAATATATAAAAGATTAAATTTACTTTACTTCAACAGTTTGAACTTTTGAATTTATTTATGATTTAACATCAATTATGAATTGTAATGAATATACTAATTACAAATAAATAAATTAGAACTTGAACTATTTAAGAATAAAACTTGTCTCCTCACTAATTAGGACGAGCTCTTTCACACTTTCATATGTGTATTAACTCTATGGGACCAAACAGAGTTAATGAAACTCATATATTTTATTAATAGGACCTACATACTTATTAATTACAATATAAATGAGTCATAATAAAATGAGAAATAACTCATCTTAACTTATGAGAATGTAAATTTTATTTATTATTTCATAGAAGTTCGGATTTTTAGTATTTTCTATAATATTGAGTATTTTACATTTCTAAGTCCAAGATTTCCCAATAATGCAACGATTTATAAATTTTCTTTCATTTAACATGAGTTTCTATAGTGCATACATCACACTTCACAATCTCAAACTATCCAAAACTCAAATTTCTTAAACCCGTAATCTAAAAATAAGAACACTTTCACTATCTCCTAACAAAAGTTTTGAATCTGTGGGGAAAACAAAGGTAAAAAAGAACACATTTAAAAATTAAACCAAAGATTACAACAGCAAAACTAAGATATACTCTATCTCACTCTCTCTCTAGATCTTCTTGGAAGAAGTGGTATGATGGAGGAAATCAAGCAAAACGGAGCTCTTACATTTGGGGCATTTGGGGTCAGTTTCTGAAAGCATCACATACATTAAACAGTTTGGACATCCAACAAGAACCATGGCTGTTTCTTCTTGGTAATTTAGCTCCGACGATACGCATGAGCTCGTCGATGATCGACTCGGCGATTCGACCAGCGTGTGTCCCCTCGGCGGTGATAGGTTCAACTTCAACTCAAGCTTCGGATCAACGCCGCCATTGTGTCTTTGACTCATTTCGTTGATTGAATTCAATTCAATTCTAAAACATTAATAAAAATTAAAAATTAAGAACGACCAATATATTTGTATTTCTTAAATGGAACAAAAAAAAATTGAATTTGAAAAGGAAAAAAAAAAACATGAAATTGTACCTTAAAGTTATCGAAATTGTGGTGTTGGGATGTGGCAAAAATGGAGAGCAAGGCAAATGGTATTATATAGAGGGAAGGAAGGAAGAGAGAGATAGATTTTTCATTAAATCTTTATTTAATTTTGAGTGAGAGAAAATTGAATTTTGTAGAATTGTGGGGCAGGTGAATTAAATTTAAAGCCCTGAGAAATTAATTAATGTTGCAAAAAAAAAAAAAAGAACATTGTATTTCTGAAAGAGAGAGAGAGAGTATTGGCATTAATTTAATGTGCAGCAAAGAGTAAAACTTGATTGAGAGAGTTATCAATTATTATAAAATAAAATAAAAACAAAGTTACAAATCTTTTACTCCGAAATTTAATAAAAAAAAGGCGTCATTAAATGCAAAGCCGGAGAAAGTGAAGAAGCTTTTCCATCCAAAGTAATAATGAAATTAAAATAGTAATAATGAAATTAAAATATTTTAATGCTTATACATATTTATTTATATTTGGAAGCTTCGGGTGGTTTTAGTCATTTGTAGCAGATTTCATATTTCTGTTATTTTTAGCCGTTAGTGGCTTGGCTGTCATTGTCAAGTGATGCCATCTTATGTATAAATAAAGAAATAATTTAATGAGAGGTGAGTGATTGATTCTTATTGATTAATAAAAGATTGCAGTAAGTTTGAGTGAGTGAATGTAGGATCATCTATTTGATAAATTTCTTTCTTCTTTACTTGCTTATATAGATTCATTCGAGTGTTCTTGATCATATAGCTTTCTTATGTGTTAATCATTTGGTTAAGATTGAATTAGATTTGCATTGGCATTAAAATTTCATTATTTATTATTTAGTCATTTTCAGATTTTGTGATTATTAATATACCAGTCAATAGTCATACCTCTTTTTCCCCCTTTATTTCGGTATTTGGTGTTTATCTTTTTGCAGCTTTTATATTTTATATTGTCTCCAAGATTTCCTACCTTATTCTTTTTAGAAAACTTCAATGGAAGCAAAATTTGTAAATATATCAACATTTAAAACTATTTCCAAACATAGCAATTTTTACTACGTGAATCAGTGATTAATAATGATTAATGTATGAATCAATTATTCACTTTTTGTAAAAATTTGTAATTCAATGCTAATCACTAATTTACAAGCTCAAAATTTGCTATATTGACAAATAATTTTAAACCATGATACTTTTTATGGCTGATTTCCCTATTCCTTGATTCTCTCCCACCTACACCATGACAAAACCACCGCTCCATCATCATCTTCTTCTTACTTACAGACCATCGCCTCCACCATGACAAAAAATATATCATTTTTTTAAACTATTTGCAAATATCAATTTTCGTTAATTAGTGATTAACATGAATTAGTTATTCACTTATTGTAAAAATATGTAACACAATCACTGAATTTACCAACTCAAAATTTACTATATTTTTAAACCATGATATTTTCATAAATGTTGTAGAAAAAATCGTTTGATTTTCAATCATCTCTTAATTTAATAAATTAATTATTTTATGTGATAAATTTTAAGGGGCTTTTTAAATATGAAATTTTAGGAATTAATATTTTAAAAAATAACAAGAGTTTTAAAATTTTCAAATATAACATTCTCATACTGAGATTCCAATCTCAGTTTGAGATGTACCATTTTTAAAATATTACAAAACATAACAATTTTTACAATTACGGTATAAAAATAAAGTGCCATTTGTTCAAATTTCTCTAAATTTTTTATCACCATGTCAATTGTGTTTAGTCCTGTAATATAACAGGTATATTCTTTTTTATTAACTTAGAAAGTTTGAATCGATTTCTTAACTTATGACAAAAAAAACCTATGCATTATATTTTCGAAACCACGTAACATTTCCATATTCTTTCCAATTCGTTTAAAGCATTTGCTCAGAAGTTACTCTTCGGTCATCAGAATTCCTACTTCAAGATTCTGCTCTGCCAGTAAAGTTTAAAGCAACCTATTCCTCGTGACAATGAAATAGAATTCTAATAACATTATTTAATGAATCAAATTATAAATTAAATGAATGACTATGTCCACTTTGAGAGAAATTGCTATTATTATTATTATTATTATTATTATTTTAATAAAATATACAAGGTAAAAAAAGACTACCTACTGCAAATTCCCAATTCTACATTAAAAGAAAAAATATAAGAATGATATGGAGGATGACATTTCCTAAGCATTTTTCATCAATTGCCATGAGTTCCCTTCTAACAAACAGGCAAAATGCCTCGACATATTTGGTCTAAGAAGACTCTGTCTACCTCCCCATCCTTGATCCACAGTATTTATATTATATTGGCAGGAAAAATGCAACATGTGATGTGAATTGACAATTTCAAAATGTTACACATCAACATTGGAAGTCCATTGGCATTAAAGCGTAGGTGATATCGATGTACCGCGACAAAAGCTACATACAGCACAGGAAAAGGAGATGAGATTAAAGCTTACATACAACGTGGGAAAAGGGTCTGCCCCACATAACCACCGACCATAGCCCTTCTAACGTTAGACTCAAACAACTTAGGGTTATCTCTTAAAACTGCAGCAGCATCATGATTGAGAGGATCCTCATCGTTTGGTTCCTGGTAGGATATTACAAACCAGGTTAAAAAAACACTTGTGATGTTAAAATGGACAAGATGTAATTTCCTTTCTATTGATGCTTCTTCATACCGTGAACAGATGGTAGAGTCCGTATATGACAGTATTAATATTGAGAACAGGTTTCCAATCTTCTCGTAAGATGTTGAGGCAAACATTTCCTTCCAAGTCGATGTTTGGATGGTAAACCTGACATAAGCGACTCGTATAAATAAATAGCAAGACAAATTTCCTTTTATTCTCAAAGGGAACATATGGCATGGTAAAGAGGCACATGGGTTTACCTTTGTCTTGCACTTGACTTTCGGCGCTTCATGTGGATATATGGGAGAAACTGTAAAGGAGAACAAAAATGTGCCTCCTCTGTAATCAGAGAAAAGCAAGCCAGCAAATAGTCAGTTATCTTGAATATGAAATTAACCAAAAAAAGGGAAGTATCATCCTCTACTAACAGGAAATGTTTTAAATCAAAGATTGCTCGAGTAGGTAGGTATCCAGTTGGAAGTCGGAGAAAAGAGAATTCTTACAAATAATATCCCTCATCTGGTCGTATTGAAACCTCAAAGTTCATGAGGTCGTCCTTTCCATTGGGAAAGATAATGTTACATGATTTCGGTAGATTCAGCTCACTGATATCTGCAACATATTAGGCACCAGCAAAAAATAATTAACAAGATTTATCTTTTTTACAATTAGAAAATTAACAAGACCTTTTTAAATTAGCAACATATAGATGTAATTGGAGAAATCATGTAAACTAAGAACAAGAGAAAACTGATATAATTAACAAAAAGCCAGTGAGATTTGGGACCTCCCTCTCACCACCAATAACTAACATGATAGATGGGTGACTACAGGACTTCTAAATCCAGAACTTTTTTTATCAAGGTTCTTTCGACTTGTCACTTAAGATATAAAAGCTTGGACCCCTTCTGTAGTTAAAAAAAATTTGATAAGCAACTACTATACAATTGTGACTCTTCAAAAGCTTCCCTAATGATGAATCTCCTCGGAGAAATCATAAATTGGCTCCAAATACCACCCCAACTTGTACATACGGATGTTTCAGTCCATCTCCATGTATGGTTCATCATTAGTCATGAAGTTCCCACGAATCAAGCCCCCAAAAGGACATTCTATATTTTCATATAACTTTCTTCTCCATACTTAAGAATCCTAGCAGGTTCATCGTCACTTCTGGCCTCCCAGGTTTCAATACTATTAGATTTTCCAGGTTTCCATATATGTGCAGTCTAGCAGAATGACACACTCAACTGTCTATTAAGCAACCAGAACACTAAACTCTCTCTATTGAGCAACCAGATATATTCCACTCATTATCCAGATATAGAACTAACTCAAAGTCAGGTGAGAAAAATTCGGTATTTAGCAAACAGAAATATACCTCACCATCTCTTAACATGTGAGGTCATATAGACCTCCAGAGAACCATTAATGTAGCTCAATTCTCAGAAAGACAAAATTCAAGGCAATAATAATCGGGAGTCATCTTACGAAAATCCTAGTGCACTCAAACATCCCACTTAACGGTTAGGAAAACCAGTAGCCAAGAGATTGTAAAAATTACAATGGCATTCTTTTAACAAGGATACTCGTGCGTCTTAGTACTTGAAACTAATTTACATTCATTATCTTGATTAAATGCATAGGAAAAAAATAGTGAAGATGAAACCTTGTAATATTTGAATACCAGACTCTACACTAGTACATTGATGTCTATATCAGCTATTAGATTTTCAAAAATATAATAAACGGGCAAGATATACCATTTAACGGGCATGACAACATCGAACCAATAGAAAAGAAGTCTAAAAAGTTAAACTCAAAAACTATTTAATGAAACTAAAACTGTTACAGTTCCAAGCAAATTCATCATCTCCAGTGACTTAAATCTTTTTTTTTTTTTTTGAAGGAACAATATTTCATTGAAAAGATGAAATATACATAAGCGTCAAAGGAATTGCAAAAACACACTCCAGCTGGAAGCAATTATAAAACTCCTTAGAAATTGCACTCCAAAGAGAAGCTAAAAAATAATAGTCCAAAACTTCTCTCCATACTTTAAGAACTTTCTAGATCATCCTGCTATTCTCTTCCAGTGAAATATACCAAAACAATCGTATGCACGGATACTCCATTAAATTCAATCTCCACATATTTCTTCTCAATTCAAAATAAAGAATCCTAGGAACTTTAAATTATCAAACCTTTGTGAAGACGTAATTCGCCAGCACTTTGCTTCTTTCCAGGTACCCCATTATTGGCATTATTTTCAGCAAGTTCTCTCTGCTTCTCCTTTACTTTAAACAGCTTAATCATATCTCCTGTAACAAAAATATAAAATTGCATCCCACACAAAATTTATATTGTTTCAAAAAAAGAATTACACACACTAAGGTGGTATGGTGGTATCTTGCAAGATTGATATTATAAGGTCTAGCCGTCTAGGGTACCTTTTTTTTTTCTTCAGAAGAAACACATTCCAAATATTTGATAATAAGTACAATCGACAAGAAGTTTACTAAAAAGCACTCTAATTTGTATTAACTATAATGAGGGTGTAATTACAAAATGATGTAGAAAAAGAACATCAATATGAACATTGTATTTAAGCCATATCAAGAGTTCCCTCCCATCATTTGGCCTTGTCCCTGAATATTCTGCTATTCCTTTCCAGCCATGAATTTTTATTTATTTTTTTATTTTTATAAGCCAGCCATGAAATTTCTTTCTACTGTGAAATCTCTTCAAGTTCAGTTTTTTTTTATCAAAAATAAAAAATGAAGGGTTCAATTTGATAAAATTAAAGCTTTAAGTTAAAAATTGACCCACAAGATTAAGCAGAGGGGGTAAAAAATTGAATCTTTTCCCTTAAAAAAAAGTGTTCATATGGAAAATAATCATATTTATATGCAATCACAAGATAAGAAAAAGTCCCAGACAAAAAATATATCAAAATCTTGATTAAAAGAATGAAAAAAGAAGAAAAGTTCAAATTAGAACACCATAATAATATCTTTAAAGTCAATTTGCGCAAAGTCATAAGAAAACGTAAGGGGCAGGCCATTAAGATTCGAAGCCTCGATAGATATTGAGAAATCTGAAATTGAAAGAAAAGGGTTGGCGTGAAACTAACCAGCAGGTGAAAATCGCGGAGAGGAAATTTAGGTCTCAATTTGTAGACGAGAGCAGCAGATTTGGCGAACGAAGAAGAAGAAGAAGTGGATGAGCGATCCCTATTATTTACGACAATTATTAAAGAGTTCAAGAATTTCTTTAGCTTTTTTGTTACGCTGCTATTCAATAATATTATACCAATACATTTTTCATAATGTTTTTATTTACGTGACTGATATTTGAAAAAAAAAATATAATCATGGAAAAGATTATGTTATATTTAATTTGTTTTTTTTTTCTTAATGTTTTTATTTACATGCAGGATATGTCACAAAAAATATAATCATTGAAAAGATTATGTTAGATTTAATTTGTTTCTTTCGAGTAGGGATGACCGATTTATATTTACAAATGAAAAGATAAAGACATTTGTGACACTTTTAAAAGTGTACGGACGAAATTGACACAAACTAAAAAACATAAGAACTACATATATAATTAAACCTAAATTGTTTCTGATCCTAGATGAGCCAAAGAGGTGAGTGGAAAAAGTAGGGGTGAACAAATCAAAATCAAATCAATTGTCCAAACTAAGCGTCCAATTGGTTCGGTTTTTAAACCTTCATTTACCTAAACCAATCCAAACCAATTAATAACTGTTTGGTTCGGTTTGATAAATTTTTTCAACGATCCACCAAACCAAACCAATACAAAATATAAGATATGTATGATATATTTGAATTTTTAAATATCAAGAAAACCCAATCAAATGAAGACAAAAAAACTTTAATATTATATGTGTTATGGTTGTATAATTATAACAAGATTTTATAACTTTGTTATGTTTCTATTCGGAATTAGTGTTTTATTGAACTTTTAGATTAATTGAAACCAGTCCTACAGGCTACAATCTTTGGAAATTAATTTTTGAGATTTTGTTACACTTATCATGTTGCAAATTAAGTATTTATGAATAATTGAGAAAAACAAAAAATGTAAGAACCAAACCGATCCGAACCAAACCATTTTAGTTTGGTTTGGTTTCTCTATGTTGAACGGTTCGGTTCGGTTCATATAATCTAAAAGGAAAATCCAATCCAATCTGAAATTTTAGTAAAATCTAAACCAAACCAATGTTCACCCTTGGAAAAAGTAGAATTGGAGAGAGAGACAAGGAAAAAGGAACAAATAAATAAATTTTAAAATGCCACATCAACCATTATAACAAAATAATGATATTTTAATATCCATAACATTTAGTTAACAGCCACGTCAACACTTTTGGATGGCAAACTATCGGTTTGTAACAAAATTAAAGTGCAGGGGTATTTCATTTCATAAAAAATATATAAGGATATGTTTTAACAATAAACTAAAATATAGGGGGTGTTCTCTACATTTAACTCGTAATATTATTGTGGCAAGGGTTGGGATGGCAAATCCCTGTTTTTTATTTGAAAAAAAAAACATGTCCATTTTTATTATGAAAAACAAACATTGCAATTGTCCCAAAATATTTTTTTATTTATTTTCTTTCCTTTGAGATATATTATCTAGTTAAAAAAAAACATTAAAAACATTAAGAAATAATTACAAGAATGACTAACTTTTAATACCGAGTTTCATAAATATAAAATTAAATGTTTATTTTATAGATTTGACCAAAAACAATCATTTATAGTATTGATGTGATGGTTTACCCTTTTACTATAGTTAAATTTACCCTTCCGGCCTTTATCTCTCATACTCGCCATATCCACAGTATTTAATTTTGGATTTGATTGATATATTATGTTTTGTTTTCAAATTAATCATCCTTAACTACATTTACTTTTTCCAACAACTAATCTAATCTCCTTTCTCATTCCTTCATTTTCTCTCAAACCCTTCAAATTTTTCTCAAATACATATTGTTTCTTTTCATTCTCTACCTCTCTCATTTTTATCCACCATTTTTACAAATTCAAGATTCTCAAACCTTTCATATCTATCCTCCTGTTCAATCTCTCTTTTATTAGTCAAACCCTTAGTTTTTTTTTTAATATCTATTTTATATTTGGTTTTAGTTGAGAGAAAATGAAGAGACATGTTTTTATATTTTTTTAATAAATAAAATAGTGATTTTTTTAGTATTTTGTGTGAAGAACCAAATCTTTCTCTCTCTCGAAATATGTGTAGGAACCAAATATGAAATTATGATTTTTATATCAATTATAAATATTTAATATTTATTGTATGTGATTGATATGCATTTTTTATTTTTAATGTATTTTTTTGCGATTATGCATTATTATTATACTCGTACTATTGATTTGTCTATCAATGATAAACAACTCAACGAAAAGACTTACAAAAATAAAAAATTGTAATGTTTTTAATTGATACACATACTTGATACAAAATATGTAATTTATATACAATTTTAATATTAGCAGCAAAATGTCCATTGACACTATAAATTAATAAATTATATGGGGTAAAATACCAGTTCAGTCCCTAAACTTTCACTCGAGTTTCATTTTCTTCCATAAACTTTCAAAAGTTACATTTTTCGTCCCTGAACTTTACGATTTGTTTCGTTTTGGTCATTCATTTTTTTTCTGGTCTAGGACACTAATGGAGGGCTTATGTTGCATGTAATGATAATGTGACATTATAGAAATATATTGTGAGGTTAAATACTATAGAAAAACGAATATAAAGGAAGATTAATATCATATTTTTCTCCTTAATTCCAGTTTTGAATCTCATTGTATATTTGTTTTTCCACGTCATTTAATCTGATTGTATATGTATATAATATCACATCATCAATTATATCACATAAGCCACCCGGTGATATCCTAGACAGAAAAACACAGACGGGAAACTAAAACGGAATGACTAAAATGGAACGAATCGTAAAGTTCATAGATGAAAAATGTAACTTCTGAAAATTTAGGGACGAAAGTGAAACCTGGGTGAAAGTTCATGGACCAAAATTGTATTTTACCCTTGTAGATATTTTTATTTTCGTTTAAAAAAATATTTAGAATCTTAATAACTAGAAGAAAAAAAATCAAAATTTAAAAATTAAAGTAGCATTGAGAACCTACAATAATTTAATTATTTACTGAATCAATAAAATACAAACATATAAAGGGTAGGAAAGTAAAATAAATTAGGAGGGCTAATTGCATTTTATGTAAATTGTGATATAAATGCAGTTTTGGGTATTTTTTATATTTTGAAACACATGGATTATTTTGTAAAAAAGGACTTGTAGAAGAGGGGTACACATGCATAAACCCATTAGAATTACTTGTCTAAGGTCAGATTATCTCATGACTCAATTTGATTGATGTCACTCTACAATATTAAAGTAAACGTTAATATTCTCTCATATATAATTAAAAAAAAAAAATAGATGGCAATTTTTATGTGTAATTTTAAAAAACCACAAAAATTTTAAAAATGATATTTTTCACTGATCAATTTTGATATAAAATTAGACCAATCTTGATAGATTGAAATTGGTACATATTTTTAAAAAAAATTCAAAACTTTTAACCCAAAAAAACAACGTCTAGATTAACACAATTTGTTAAGGTTCATTACATTTATGGATCTTTTCCTAATTTGGTATGACAAGCAAAAGCATCAAAAACCCAACCCCCTCCGAAAAAACGCCAACATAGATTTCAGCAAAAGCAATGAAAATGAACATTAAGGGGTGTTTGTTTGAAGGTTTTGAAATGACATTTGAACGTGAGAATGAGTTTGTGATGTCATTCTCATATTTGTTTCACTCTCTCTTTTACTTGGGTTTGACATCACATTCCCAAGTTACTATTGGATTTGATATTTTTATTCCAACACACTCACTCACATTATTTTCACTATTCATTTACATTCTCATACAATCCAAACACATTCTTCACAAACCCAGACATTTCTTTCTCAGGCATCACAAACCCAAACATCCATTTCCCAAACCCCCAAGCAAACACCCCTAAACGGATAAAAACGCATTCCGATAAAGAGAAAACAAGAAGTCTGATTTACATTTACGAAACCTGCGTTTGTTTGATCGAACTTGACAGTACGTTTTTAAAAAACCAAAAACATTAAAAAAAAAAACACTTACATAAACTTGTCCTTATTCCAAGTTTTTAATTAGAATTATTCCAATTTCATCTTAATTTTGCCTATAAGCTATATAATTTGATAGAGCAATCAATGGCTCTGCCTTCTTCAAATCAAACCCAGTTAGCAATTCTTGAGCTTGTTTGTTTAATTTCTCTGCAAATTCTTTCGATTTCTCAATACCCATTAATTTTGGGTATGTCATTTTATCCGCCATCAGATCTTTCCCAGCTGTTTTTCCCAATTCCTCTGATGATTTCGTCACATCCAATATATCATCAACAACTTGAAATAATAACCCAATACATCTCGCGAATTTCCTTAATTTCTCGATTTCTTCATCTTCTCCGCCACCCATTATTGCTCCCATCACCACCGCCGCTTCTAGAAGCGCCGCCGTTTTATGAACATGGATGAACTCCAGAACTTCCAGTCCGACATCCTCGGCTCCTTCCGAATCTATGTCCACCACTTGTCCGGCGACCAATCCTTCAGTTCCAACTGATTTCGCCAACTCCTTGATTGCCCGGACGACTCTCGCCGGAGATACACCGACTGTCGCCACCGCCACGTGTTCAAACGCGAAGGATAAAAGCGCGTCTCCGGCGAGAACCGCCACGTCTTCACCGAATACCTTGTGATTAGTGGGTTTTCCACGGCGGAGATCGTCGTTATCCATGCATGGGAGATCGTCGTGGATTAAAGACATGGTGTGGATCATTTCAATGGCGCAAGCTGATGGGATTGCTTTGAACTCTTCGCCGCCGACGAGTTCACAGGCGGCGAGACAGAGGATTGGACGGACGCGTTTACCGCCGGCGAGAAGGGAATAACGCATGGATTCATGGATTTTAAGTGGGTCACGGAGGGAAACAGCAGCATCGAGAGATTGATTGATTAAATTACCTTTCTGAACCATGTAAGATTTGAAACTGAAACCGGGTTTTTCTTCTTCAACATCTTTCTCGACGCCGATGGTTTCTTCTTTGGTGAGGATCGCCGAGACGGAGAGAGGCGTAGATGACGAGAAGGGACGGCGAAGTTGTTTCGTGGGTTTGAAGAAAAGTGACGGTGTTTTCAATGGATGAAGGGAATGGAAAGATGAAGATCTGTATTTGACTGAAGAAATATTGAAAATGGAGAATCTTTCAATGGATGGATTGGAACTGACAGAGCTCATTTTTTTATCAGCCTATCCTCTTTTTTGGAAGTTATGGAGAGAGAAAGAAAGAATCTCTATGGCCTTTTAAGGAGTTTTGATCGAAAGGGAAGATTTTTGATGAAGAAATGCAATTACTTTGTTGGTTTATATATAGTAGGCATCTAAGAGAGTCCGTTTTCTTTCATATTGGGAACATAAAAAGAAAATAAAAATTAAAATTGAGATTTAAGTTAGTATGTGATGGGAACGGTTGGAATCTTTGGGAGTCAGGGTCGTAAAATAACGTGAGTATGGGGGTTTTGTGGTTCCGTATTCGGATTGGGATTGGGATTAGAGGTGGTAAGTAGGTCGTGTCGAGTCAATCCGACTCACAAAATCGAGAACCCATATCGACATATGAATTGACGCAACCCGACTCGTGAAGCTTTATAGGTAAGTTTAATGTGACACTTGACCCGACTTGTATCAACTCACAGGTCAAAGTGATCAATAAGTTACGTCGAGTCATGTGTCAGGTTGAGTTTGGTTGACCCATGAGTCGTTCAATCCACAAGTTATAGGTCGGGTTGAGTTTACCCACTTATCGTTTAATCAACAAATTATGTCATATCATGAGTCATGTTAGATTGACCCGCAAATCATATAAATCCCTGAATTATATTGAATCACGAGTCGAGTTGGGTTGACCCTCAAATTATATAACTCATTAAAATAAAATGTTGGTTATAGTAAACAAAATAAATACGAATCGTTTTAATCTTAATAATTAATTAATATATTTATAATTTTATATCTTAACCTTTATGTTATTTTATAATAAATTAATAAATATTATAAATATATACTATAATGTTCCATTTAAATATCTACTATAATTTAGAAACAATTTTTATAAATCGTTAAATAGTGATTTTGATTTTTTTAATAGGTAATAATATTTTTTTAATTACATGACATTTATTATGGTCGTGTTGAGTTGAGTTGTGCTCGCGTCGTGTCGGGTTATTTTCTGCGTCTGATTCATAGGGTGTCGGGGTTAAATTTTACCCATCGAGTTGTCCAACCCGACCTGCTATGACCCCATGTATTCGAATCATTCTGCATCAAACCCATTATTTTGTGTATTGGGTTTGTGGATCGATCAACGACCACTTGACATCTCTAAAATCAGGATCGAGAAAAAATTCTCCCAATTTTTTAAAAATCAAAGACGAAGAAAAAATTTCACGTCAATACATAACTAGTAAATAAATATAATGTTTTTTTCAAATAAATATAAATTTAGTATATATTTATTATAAATATAAAACATATCATTTTTATCATATGAAATGATTAGTGTACATATATAACAATCAACAATTTATCAAAGTCAATCACTTATTTATTAACGTTAAAGTTATAAAATTCTACCCTAACCCAATCCACCTCCACAATTATTTTTTTATATATTTTCATAAAATGTATTTCTTAACTTTTTTTTCCGAAATATTTATTTAAAATATTCCACATATTTTTATAAAAACTCGATTATTTGAAGTAATAAATATTAAAAATACTAGTATTTTTTTTTTTTTTAGTTTTGATATATTTTTGAGTTTTTATTCAGAACATAGTAAAAAAATAAAGAGTATTCTTGGCGAGGAACATGATCTTTGAATAGAGATTTTCCAAACTTGCCCTCAATTGTTTATTTGAGATATTAGCAGATAAATAATGTTATCGGTGCGATTTCAGTGGTTTTGGGTAAAAATAAAACCGAATCAACCATATAAAGAAAAATATTAAAAATCGAAGCCGAATAAAACTATGTGATTATGGAAGTAAATGTTCTTACATTTATTCATTCTAGTTCCCTATCGCCTTTTTACTTATAAATATGTTTTTGAATATCTTCTTTCAAGAGGGCTTCTGCTTCAGCAATGAATTTACTTAGCATAGGAGGTTCGAGAAATTGAATTATATAGAAGTTAGAACATATTAGGCTAGTAATTATGATGATTTGTATTTACCTTATTTTTCTGAGTGATCATCTCTCATTTGCATAATTAGCTCGTTTACTTTATTTGTCTAGGTTAGTCTTTCTATTTAATCCATTGTATTACTCATGTTCAATATAAATCATGTAATAGTTTCCTTATTTGCATTCGTAATTGTCTCTGATTTGTTTAATTAGCTTGTAAACGTATAACACTATTACATGATTTATATAGAAACGACGATCTAGAAAAATAAGGTAAACGAGCTAATTAAGCAAATCAGAGACAATTACAAATGCAAATAAGAAAACTACAAATCATTATAATTACTAGCCTAATATATTCTAACAATAGATTTTAATCGTCGGTTTTATTTCGATTTCAGTTTGGATTTAGTTAGTTTTCGGATTGGATTCATTTTGGTTGGTTTGGATTTTCTAATTAAATATAAATTTTATTACTATTTATTTATAATAGGTTTACTTTGATTTTAATCGTTTTCTAAGCTAACATAACAATTTGTTTTGGTTCTTACCATTAATTTTTTGTATTGTAATTTAACAAAAAAATCTTCATCTGTTTCTAGATTTATATATGTGGCGGCTTAGAACACTAGTTGATGTAATGCCACAATCAAAGATTTCTATTAAATGCACTGTAAGAATATAACGATTTTTATACATAGTTAAAGATGAAAACATGATATTTGAAAAATTATAACTGAAAACACAAAATAAGTATAAAATTTAAGAACTTAAAATTTATTCAATACTTCTAATATTTTCTATTTTTTTTTTAATTAAACAACTATTTCACGCCTCAATTAGTTATTTTAAGGACAAATTGGTTTAAATTATATTATATTTTAAAATAAATATAATGGAATCTATAAAAGTATCTAGGATAAGAAAGTATTCGTCCGAATATTTTTTAATTCTACAAAACTTAAAAAAAAAAAAAAAAAAAACTAATAATAAAACGTATTCTTTTTTTCCAAAGGAATAATAAAACGTAATTATCAAGAGCATCACAAGACACTCAACCATGAGATGCCAGTGATAGCATTTTGGATGTTCCAAGCTAATTACCTTATTGGCATCTATTTTGGCCACTTTTGCGTGGCGTATTTTTTATTTGAATTTACAATATGAACCCAAACCAATCTCCATCATATTTCCAAAATTTCCATTATTTTAATGCTTTTAATCCTTGTTTTTTTATAAAACGATAATTTTTGGGATAAAATATTTTTTTAATTTCAGAACTTTCATCCAGGTTTCATGTTCGTCCTTATATTTTCAAAAGTTACATTTTTCTTCCCTAAACTTTACGATCCGTTTTCATTTTAGTCATTCTGACTATGTTTTTCCATCTAGAACATTAATGGAGGACTTATGTGATATGTAATTGATGATGTGATATTATATAAATATACAATGATGTTAAATCCAGACATGACCCTAACACCGTGCAAGTGGTGCGACGGTTATTTGGGGCCCAAAATTAGGTAAATATTTAATATTATATAAAAAAAATGAGATAAGTTTACATAAAAAATGGCCAGGTCCGTTGGCAATGTCCCTCCCCGCCTATTTTAGCTCCGGCGCACACCCAAGTTCGAATCCCAGTTGAGTACACCTTCTAATTCTTCTTTTTATATATATATATATATATATGATTTAGTATTGGTAAGATTTGAGGTGTTTGATTGATTATATTATGATTTTAAAATTGAAATATGATTAAACAATTTACCTCAAACTTTATCTATTTTAAATTCATCTTAATTCTATAAATCATTATTTTTTTTCTTTTAGTTTGCTAATAAATTATAATTAATATGACTCGAATGACGTTAAATCAAATTGATAAAAATTATCTGTTTTGACATGATTTAATTTTTAACATATTAATTATTATTGATCAATAATTAAAATAAACGCCAAATAGTATTTTTAACCTTAATCTATTATATAGCAAAAGTTTAATTTATTTTTATAAATAAAATTTCCCCCTATATTGTAGATTTACATACCCAAAATTATTTTTAAAATCAATAATAAGATGTTTTGAATTATAATTCTTTTTTTTTTTCAAGATTGGTAGTTTGAACTATTTTAATAAATTAATTAATTCAATTTTTTTTCTTTATTTAATTAGTGAATGTTAAAAAAATATAATTTTTATGATATTTTAAAATATTTTGTTATTATTTGAAATATATTATTAGAAATTTACTATTTTTAAAAATGTAGTGTTACATTTATAATTATATATGTATTCAGATAGTCGATCATCATGTTTTTTAACGTAAATCTTAAACTCGTTAGTTTCAAAAGTCGGGTTTTATCAAATGAATTAATGAAATATTATTTTCAAAAATCTCCTTTATTTATCGGGATTAGGATAAAATATTTCTAAAATATAATTTTCTAAAACCATTTATTATATTATTTAATTGTTATGGTGTTTTAATAAAAGTTAATATTTTTTAAACTTTAATATTTGATAGGGCCCAAAATCATATATTCGTATTGGGCCCCTATATTTCTAGGACCATCCTTGGTTAAATCACGTGGAAAAACGAATATACAATTTTATTTAAGACTGTAATTAATGAGAAAATGATGAGATTAACTTCACTCTAAATTAGTTTTTCTTTAAAAAAATGTTTGCAAAGTTATTGTATGACATCCCCAAGAAAAATGAAAACTTGCATTTAGAATTAGAATAAAATTCGGAGAATACTCAAACGTTGAGAATTGGATACTATGACCAACTTACCAAAATATGAGTATTGCATGGTCCATGACTAACTTACCAAAATCAAATTTATGGACAATAATAAGATTTTGGATGAGGTTATTATATTTCCCATTTAAGACAAGGAAACAGAAACGTTTGATTTTGAATACATGCTTCTACTCATCAGGGATGGTCTTGAGGGGGTGTGAGATGACACTATAAAAAAACTGCCTAATTGCGATCGGAAATGCGACCGTCAGTTGCGTAGCAAAAAAGTGAGTCGCAGTGAAAAAATTGCGACCACGGTGTCACAAATTTGCGACTAGGATTAGTTGGGTCGCAAAAAAATCAACCCTAATATTTGTGACTCTAGGGTAGCATTTATTTTGCTACCATGAGGTCGCAAATATTATTATTTATTTATTTACTACTCTGGGGTCTCAAATATTATTATTTGTTTTTTTAAAAGAATTATTTTGCTACCATGTGGTCGCAAATATTATTATTTGTTTTTTTAAAGAATTATTTTACTACCTTGGGGTCGGAAATATTATTATTTATTTTTTTAAAGAATTATTTGGTACGCTGGAGTCACAAATATATTAATTTTTTTATTATTTTATTAAATAATTTTAAATTGAATATTATTTTAATAAATTAACATAATAATTGATATTTAATTATTTTAATTTAATTATTATTATTATTAATATAAAAAAATGTTGTGTATATATATATATATATATATAATACCAAAATAATCCATATACATCCAAAAATGTTTTAATACAAAAACTACTGCGGGGGTGCTAAAAGAAATGTTTAGATAACTTACCTTTTTTGTCGAACCGATGAAATCCCAGGAATGATCCGCACGTAGACAAAAGAAAAATGTAAAAAGCAAATAAAAAACAAAAGAAAGGAAAACGGGGGAGGGAAAGAAAAGAGAAAGGAGGCAGAATATAATGGGGAGGGGAAATCCGTTCTGCCTCATATATTTCAATATTTGCGACCAACAGGTCGCAAATATGTGATTATCACTGACAATTTTTTTCGTGGAATTTGAAAAGCCCGCTTAAAAAAGTGATGTTGGGGTCGCAAATTTGCGACCCCCACGTCACCTATGAATTTACAGCTGCCTAAATGATTAGACATTTTTTATTTTTCCAATGATGATTTGTGACCATGGGGTAGCAAATTTGATTTTACAGCTGCCTAAATGATTAGATATTTTTTACTTTTCCAATGATGATTTGCCACCTTGGGGTAGCAAATTTACGACCATGGAGTAGCAAATTTGCTACCACAGCGTCACCTTTGATTTTACAGCTGCCTAAATGATTAGATATTTTTTACTTTCCCAATGATGATTTGCCACCATGGGGTAGCAAATTTACTACCACAACGTCACCTTCGATTTTACAGCTGCTTAAATGATTAGATATTTTTTACTTTCCCAATGATGATTTGCCACCATGGGGTAGCAAATTTGCTACCACAACGACACCTTTGAATTTACAGCTGCCTAAATGATTAGACATTTTTTACTTTCCCAATGATGATTTGCGACCATGGGGTAGCAAATTTGATTTTACAGCTGCCTATATGATTATATATTTTTTACGTCAATTTCCCGCCAAAATTCCCCGTTTTTTTTAGTGACTTGTAAGCCACACAGTCACTATAATACGACCAGGGTCGTGCCATTTTTTATGACGCTTTGTTAGATTAAGTCGCAAAATAGTCTCATTTTTGCGACCCCACCGTAGCCCACAGTCAAAGCTTAGTATTACGATCTGTGGCGTCGCAAAATGGCTTCCTCACACTTCTGGTCGCAAATATCTGGTCGCAAATCGGCAGTTTTCTTGTAGTGTGGGCGATTGCACAGGCCCCGAATATTGGGGCCCCAAAAATTTTAAAATCGGTGTTTAAAAATATTATTTATCTACTGCTACGAAATTTATATCACACAATCAATATGGTGTTGTAGTAGACTAAAGTCATGATTTATATTTTTGAGGACAAGAATAAGGGTTTCATTCCTCAGTAGAACAAAGTAACTTCATTCTCTTTATTTATTTATATTAAAAAGATGTTTTTTTTTATTGATTTCAATAAAAAGATTTATCAACCATCTATTTTTTTTAATTAGTTTTATTTTCTCAATGTTATTGTGATTTTTTTATTGTAAGATTTATATGATAAAGAGTCTGGATTTTTATTTTCACACGGGCCCCCCGTTATCTTAGGACCGACCTTGCTACCCATCATTGTTTGTTTTATAGAGAATTTTCATTGGTGTTAAAAGTTTGATTAATATTGATCATTCTTTGATAACTATTTAAGTTAAAATTATTCCTCATCTATTTTTCTCTATCATCATCTTTTCTAAATTACCTCTTCTTATTTCTTCATCACCGTCGTTGTCATCTTTACCACCACTACTTTCTGAAAAGAATTAAATCGAACCTGAACCATCACAAAACCGTTGATAGGCAAGAAACTCATCCCCAAACTTAGATGTGATGAAACTCAAAGCTTGTTTTCCCCGTTATCCATCGAGAATTCAAAAAAATTCGACTAGACCTCAAACCTTAAATTTTTTGGTTTCAAAAAGAACTAAATCAAATTCGATAACTATCACAAAACTATTGATTTTTTTTACAAGAACTCATCTCTAAACTAATATTCAATGAAACCCGAAACTTACAACTTGTTTACCCCGTTTTTCTACAAGAATTCAAAAATTTTCGACCATACACCTCTCCCGATTTTCTAAAGCAGTGCATCAATCATCGTAAATCAATGATAGTATATATATATCATGGTAAATCAGTGATAATCAATTACTGATATACGTTCACAAAATAAAAGTATTTATGATATTTCTCGATGAACAATAACCGAATTTCTAGAATTTTAACATTTTTATAAAGATATGTATTTTTAGATTTTAAATTTATAAATATTAGAATTCATTTTAAAATATTTGTAAATGCCTCTTGTTTTATAGATGTTTACATGAGATTTGATTATTAAAATAATACCTAATTATTTGAAAACCAAATAATTATAATAAATAAATAAATTATAAGAAAACAATATAAATTAAAATTATGAAAGCCAATTTAAAAATACTACTAAAAATTAAATTATATTGAGTGGAATTTTATTATATAATTCTATTTTTATTCTATGTAATTATATATAAAAAATGAAAAAACAATCAAAGTGAGGGGGGCACCTGCCCATCCTTCAATGGATCCGTCCATGTGACTTTGTAAAGCGGTTGTTAAGGAAATGCAGCATACTGAAATTCTCGAATATATTTGTAAGGAAATGCTGTATACTCTCAAAGATTTTGTCCATCCACTTGTAGCTATACTTCACAACATCCTTCCAAACTATTCTCCAAAAATCGAATATATAATATCCAACATTCATTCATTCCATGCATGTTTGTTTCAATGACAAGTTACACAAACTCTTCACAATATTTTCAACATCTTTCATTTCCTGTGGGGCCACTTAAGTTTTTTTTTTCTTTTTTCAAATATTAATTTATATATGATTTTGTAAATGTTTCCAAGTTTTTAAAATATTAACAAAATTTCTGTTATTACCATTGATTCACAAATTGCATATCAGATTCCAAAAATATTTAAAGTGATTTTTATTTTTTGAAATTAAATTTTGAGTGAAACTTTCATTTTAATTTTTAAAACAAGGAACACTACTGATTGTAACTATATTTCTTTCTTTAATAATAAAACAAATATTATCAAACATCTTTAATATATAATTAAAAAAAAAAAAACTTAAAAAACAAAATGCCAAAAACACCAAAATATGAAGGGGGAAAAATTAATAAAGGAGAATGTTATCAAATCTCCTCTTAACTTCTTGACCTTCTATAACTTATACAATGTAAATTAGGGATATGTTCGACAGGTTAGATTGAGGGGTTCTAAATTTATTCAATAAAAATAATCCTTATTAATAAGTGATTTTTTTGTTTTTGCACCAAATATTAATTAGTGAACTTAAAACAAATTAAACTGTGAAAATTGTTTATATTATTTTTTACTTTGTGTTGTTTTATTATTTATAATAATGTGTAATTTTGTTTTATATATAATAAATAGTCTCACAGTCACATTTAATCAGTTATTGTCGATTTTAACTAAAACTAATATAAACCGAACTAAAAACACCCTTAACCCACAATTATATAATTATTGATTAAAATATTAATAAGTATGAAAAAAAAATCTATATATTCATTAGTGGTATTTAATTTTTTAAAAATTAAATCATTAAAATATTAATAAATTTTATTTTCTATGTTCAAAATCATTCTATTTCTATCAATAGTTATATAAATAGATGGATAATAAATAATGAAATTTATTATATTATGATTTCAAAATCTTGAAATTAGAGATATTAAATATATTGAACTAGTTTATTTATTTACTTAAAAAAAATCTAGTTTATTTATATGATATTAAAATATTAGGTTTTTTTATTATCTAATTTATAAAGTATATATATATATATATATATATATATATCCTTACTATATATTAAAAGTGGGGATGTTGAAAAAATATTTTTAGACACTTCTACCCTTTATCAATTTTTGAATTTACAAGAATACCATTTCAAATAATTATTAAATCCTTCATTAATTATTGTAAATTCATCATAAATCCATTACAATATTTTATTGTTTTTAATTATAAGATAACCTCAATTCTATTACTCTTTTTTTTTGGCATTAACCTCACTTTTTTTTTTTTTTTTTTCCATTTTCCATTATTTTTCTCCATAAATATTCATTAGAAACAATAAACATATCTTTATCCTTATCCTTAATATATGAAAGGTGGGAACTTTGAGAAACATTTTTGGACTATTATGCTCTTTTTAAAATCTTCAAATTACTAATGTACCATTATATATACCCTTTTCAAATGTCTTAATTACTAAATATGTCATTACATTTATATTCCACTTTCTAATCAATGAACATTTACATTTTTTTAGATAATTAAACCATTTTTTTTTATAAATATTATTAAATATTACAATTACATATTTATATTCCACTTTCTAACAAAATTCAATAAAATGAGATTTTTTTATTAGGTACAATTATAATACTTTCATTAAAAATAATAAATGGATATTTTATTTTTAAATTCATATTAATTGAAATTATATATACAAAATTAATAACATTTTGTAAATTTATAAAATATTACTTATTAAAAATAATATGTTTATTCAACTTAAATCCATTATAGTTCATTAAAAGAGGTGAGAGAAGTAAATTATTAACAATTTGGGGTAAAAAAGTTTTTTAAACCTTTTTCATCCTTCATATCTTTAATATCTTAAAAGTGGGAATCCTTGAGAATTATTTTTAGACATCTTTAACTTTCTTATATTTTTAAAATTCCCAAATATATCCTTAATTAATTATAATATTGATATTTTAGATTTTTAAAAACTGACGTTTCTTTTAAGCATCAGACCAATTGCAACTCAATAGACTTTTTTTTCATTAAAACCATCACGTCTGTTGCAAAAAGAAAAATAATTAATGGTTTTAAATTCATTTTTTAATTATAACTTTTTGCATTCTGTTTTTAAGAAGTTGTTGGTATTCCAAAGTTAATATTAGTTGGATGAAGATGTCTATAAATTCATTTTATTGCAAATTGAAAACTCACATGAATCGAGGTTGAAAGAGTGTCCAACTTAGGAAGATCATTTAGAAAAAAAAGCTTTCATAAAGATGACATGGTTCATCTCTCAAAAATGCAGTTGAAATCGAACTCTGATCCTGGATTATATTGATGTTGGATAGGTAATTGTGTGATTGCAGAGCAAAGAAGAAAGAATAGAGAAGATGAAGTTGTTGCTAACCGCTTGGAGATTCAAAAGGAACATGTCACATATCAATATGGAGTTTTTGTTTTTTTCTTTTAATTTAGACCAAATCTCTTTGTAAATACTTAATTTAAAATTTAAATTTAGTGGTATTTTTCAATTAAAGTTTTATTTTACTTCTTATAGTTTTTTTTTTTTAATATAGTTATAGTTAGTGGTATTTTTCAATTTATTAATCTAATAATAAATTATTTAAATATTGAAAAGAAGAACACATGCAACGCTAGGGATGGCAACGGGGCGGGGCGGGGTCGGGGATGCGCTTCCCATCCCCTAACTAGCGGGGATTTTTAATCCCCATACCCTACCCTATCCCCTAATCAAAAAATCGAGGCCGGGTTCGGGGATTCCCCATTAGGGGATCGAGTTCCCCGCGGGTAAAATTCCTCGTTTTCTATTTTAATTCTTATTTAAAAAGAAATATGAAAAAGAAATATAAATTTAAAATATACATTTTTAAGTAAAAAAGAAAACATAACAATTAACATTTTATATTGTATTAGTTAATATAATCATATTTTACATATATTTTTCAATAAATAAAGATAAAAGTAAACAAAATACATAAGATATTCTTATAAAATCGGGTTCGGGTTCGGGGTCGGGGCGGGGGATGTATTCTCATTAGGGGTGTAAGTTAAAACCGAAAAACCGACGAAACCGAAGAAACCGACCGAAACCGATAAAATCGGTCGGAGAAACCGACCAATTCGGTCGGAGTCGGTTTTGGATTACCCAAAACCGACCAAATTCGGTCGGTTTTAATTTTTTTTTTTTTGCCTACTCCGACCGCCGAGCCTAAACCGACCAAAACCGACCGACCGATCGGTCGGCCGGTCGGTGCCGATCTCTTTTTCCAAATTTTCGGTCGGCGTCGGTGGTGACTGTTTTTTGTGCAAAACCGACTAAAACCGAAACCGACCGACCGAAACCGACCGATTTACACCCCTAATTCTCATACCCTTACCCTATAACAAATCGGGGAGAAATTTCTCACCCTAACCCTAACCCTAACCCTATAAAACGGGGATTCCCCGCCCCTATAGGGTCGGGGCCCCGCGGGGCCCCTAACCCGCGGGGAATTTTGCCATCCCTATGCAACGCACGTAGTAAAATCTAGTATAAATAAAGTGTACCAAAACTAAACAAAAAGGCATTTCAAGGTTTGGAAACCGGATTTTCAACTTTTAGGAAAGCACTTTATAACCATACGCTACAACATCATGTATAACGTCTCTCTATTTATTTACAACAAATTAATTTTAATTTAAATCTCATATATTTAAAACTAATCTAAATATATGCAATGTTTGGGCTGGCCCTGCAGATCCTCCCCTGGTTTGGGCTAGGTGTGAGTAAGCCTCATCATATGGATAAAACCCGTGGGTCGGCCCAAACCCGGCCCGGCCTGTAAATCTTTGGGCTAGATATGGATCATGCATTTGAGCCCAACCCCAGCCCGCAGGCTTTATCCATAGGGCCCCCATCAAGCCCGACCCGAAGCCCGATTCGAGGCTCGTTAAAAAATTATTAAAAAATATATATAAATTTAATATATATAATTATAAAATATAATGTTACTGTTTTATTTTATTTTTTATATTTAAATATAATCTTATATATAATTATAAAATATATTATATTATATTTTAAAAAAGAAATGGAATAATCATTATTATTTTTTATCCATTTTAGTTTGTCTCCTTTTAAGTTAATTTTTTTTAAAAAAAAATATAGTCAAATTAAGCTAAAAGAATGATAAATAAAATTTAATTTAAAAGTTTAATAAACCATATAAAATAAAGTATAAATAAAAAATATATATAGTAGTAAAATAATAAATTAACTTCATCACTTTAGAGTTAAGTTTAAGTTTAGTATATATATATATAAGAACAAATATAAATAAATAATGAATAACATAGTAAAATTTTAAATTAACTTTTTTTTCATCACTTTAAAGTTAAGTTTAAGTTTAATTAAATAAATAAAACTTTGAATGGACTGAGCCAAGCCCGCAAAAACGGGCCCGACCCGACCCGTATTTTATCTCATGGGTCCAAGCCTGTGGACTAGCTTGGGCTTACCATTTTAAGTTAGGCCCGAGCCAGACCCGACCCATTTATTGACCAGGCTTTGCAGGCCCGGGCCCGGCCCCATTGATGAGGCTTAGGTGTGAGTGATCACAATGGTTTCATCTTGATGGCTAGTTGTCTGGAGTACGCTTCTCTGATTCTCCCAAATATTTAGAATCTTTGACCTTTTTGGAAGCAGTTCTAAATATTGACGTTAGTCTTGGTTAAATCTTATTGTCTCGAGATTATTAGTTTAATCAACGGAAGATCCATTGATCTAATTGAAGTTGGCACAATCAGCACGAGGATTATTTCTCTTCCTGATTGTGCCACGATTTTGGCTTACAATCACATTCGTTAAAACTCTAATTTGTTTGAGAGACATTAAATATATCATTAAAAAGTCACTACAAGAAAACAGCATTTTAGCGACGGTGGATCAGCGATGAATACGAGGTCAATTCCGTCGCTAAGTACCAATTAATTAACCATGAAACTGTTGAGGGCGAACAAAAATCCCACATCGGTTAGGGAAGGGAATGATCATGGGTATATAAGGGGAATGACACATCTCCATTGGTATGAGGCCTTTTGGGTGAAACCAAAAGCAAAGCCATGCGGGCCTTGGCCCAAAGTGGACAATATCATACCAATGTGGAGTTGTGGTGGCCCGGTTTTCCCCTTACAAATGGTATCAGAGCCATGCCCCGATCCTAACGATGTAGGTGGAATCCTCAAGTGCCGAACAAAGTGAGAAGCCTCGGAGACCCGATCCGTGGTGAGCTCTATCGGACAGGCGGGATGACCTGGATAGAGTGGACGGATGGAGGGAAGGCTCGGTGGATATTTGTTCGAGGGGAGGATTGTAGTTGATTTAGTGCGAACCGAGAGCCAAAATACATGATCTGAAAATCAAATAAACTCAATCGGACTTCGAAATCCTGGACCCAAACTAATTTTAAAACCAATTCAATTCATATGGGTTAGGCTTGCTTAGTTGGTCAATTTTTTCGAGTATACGGGGGAATAGAAGGAAGATGATATGGGGACGTTTCTTTCTTTTATAATCTTATTAAGTGTATTTAAAAAAAATGATTTGTTAGTATGCAATTATGATAAGAATGTGTACTAATATTATCAAAAAAAAAATAAAAAAAATATGTGTACTAATAAACTTTTTCTTGCCCGAACTTTTTAAAGTGTGTTTTTAGAATTAAAAAAAAAAAAAACTTTATTTTTTCAACGTAAGACTTATATTTTTTAAAACAAACATATTTTTAATATGCTTATTTTGATGAATGAGATTGCTAATTTACATTTAAAACAAAATAAAGTCAGTCTGACCAATTCATAAGATCGGATCATAAATTTTTAACGACTTAGTTAATTAAACATTTAATGGTTATTCACTACAAGAAAATTGGGCAAAGGTGGCGAAATTTTTCGCCGCCTTTGCCTTTTTTTTCGCCGGCATAGCTTTTCCAGGCGAAATTTTTTCACCGGGATATTTCGCGGTAAAAGGACCGTCGAGAAAGGATAAACCGGCGAAAATTTATATCCGCCGGCATAGGCTAAGGCGGCGAAATTCGCCGGCATAAGCTAAGGCGGCGAAATTGCCGGCAAAGGCTATGGCGGCGAATTTCACGCCTTAGCCCATTTTTTTATTTTTATCATTAGAAAAGCTATCTTTGGCCAATTTCGCCGGCATAGCCACTGGAATTTTTTTTTAATAAAATTCTCATTTTCTTAAATCTATTCCTTACGAATGTTTCCCGATTTTCCTGTTCAATACATCAAATATTACATACAAATTAATCTTCATATATCTAAAATCAAAATTAAAGATTAGGTTAATATTAATATTCATTATATGATAAAAAAGAGAGGATAATACATTGTGTTAGACTAAATAAGCATGAATTAGTAAAATATAAGATGACAATTTATATTGTGTGGCTAACTTTGCTGCAGGATAGCCACACGCAAAGCATACTACGACTTATGTAAAAATATTGAAATGAATAATATAATAAATACCTATTAGTGTTTTCCATGCTAATGACGACTTCAATTAACGATCCCTACAAATTCAACATATGAAATAAATTAGTTTATAAACCAAAATAATAAAAAAATTGAATTGACTAAATGACTATGGTAAATTTAAATAAACCACCAACTATGAAACACCTAAGAACAATCCACCAAAAAACTCAAATTAAACATATAAAACTCAAATTAAACATATAGTTTTTCAATTCTCCTAACAATTACAATTATGAAAAATCCACCAAAAAACTCAAATTAAACATATAAAACACCTAAGAACAATCAAATTTAACTCATAACATTGACAAATATGAAAACCCCCAATTGTTTCAAGCCCTAAATTTAAGTAAATTCTCTCTATCAACAAATAAATCTCTCAAAACAAATGAAACTTCAACAACATATACAACTACTTCATTTATAACTAAAATCATCAATTTATTAAAGAACTATCACAAATGCCCAATTCTTAAGTCACAAAGAAAGCGAAATTCGCCGGCATAGGCTAAGGCGGTGAAATTCACCGCCATAGCCCAACAAAGCCATCAAGTTTAAAAAAAAAGTTTAGGAAATGGGCTAAGGCGGCGAAATTCGCCACCATAGCCCAACAAAGCTAGCAAGTTTAAAAAAAAAGTTTAAGAAATGGGCTAAGGAGGCGAAATTCGCCGCCATAGCCCAACAAAGTCAGCAAGTTTAAAAAAAAAGTTTAAGAAATGGGTTAAGGCGGCGAAATTCACCGCCATAGCCCTGTTTTAAAAAAAAAAAGTTTAGGAAATGGGCTAAGGCGGCGAAATTCGCCACCATAGCCCTGTTTTTTTTAAAAAAAGTTTATGAAATGGGCTAAGGCAGCGAAATTCGCCGGAATAGCCCAAGCCCATATTAGATAGGAAATGCCGTCGAATTTCGTCGGCCGTTCCTAAAAAAAAAAATTAATTAATATTTTTTTTCTTCTTTAAAATCAATGCCAGCGAAATAAAATTCCGCTGGTATTGGCTTAGGAAATGCCGGCGAATTTCGCCGGCCTTGCCTATCTCGACAAACAATGCCGGAGAATTTGTCAATTTCGTCGGCATTTCTCTATCAATGGCGGCGATTTGAATTTCGCCGGCATTGTTTCGCCGCCTTTGGTCGGATTTTTTGTAGTGATTAGATAATATTCTCAAATAAAAAATTGAAATATTTTAGGTCAAAATTTGAAATTTAAGTATAATTTATCCATTTCCCCCTTATTTTTTAATGGGGTAAAAATTGGTCAAATGCATAAACAACCCGGCCTGTAGTTTAAAAATGGTAAAACACACTTCTATAGTTTCAAATTGTGCCTATGAGACCTCTCTTCTTAAACATCGATAACACTCTTTTAGTCATTAACTTTTTGTTTGAACTTCGATTTGAATGATTAAAGATTTTTTGGAATCTTCATTTCGAGCTCTACGTTATAGTCATTTCAAAACTTCTAAATTTTCAATAAAGGAAAGGGTTAATAGCTTCAATCATATCTAATATTTTAATGACACGATTCTTCTCGTGAACTATATTTAATTTCTCTTCATGAATGGAGAATAACAACAAGAACATAACTGAATTGTATTGATAATAATATTGAGACTTCACAGACCAAATTTGATTAGTAATAACAACAAATATTAAACGAAATGAACAACTTAACATAACACAAATCTTCAAAGCACGAACAGGCGTCATTGTTCTAAATTCAATATTTCGCGGCTCAAATTATTTGCAGTTTCACAGCAACTGGCTCAGCAAGATTCGATGAAACGTTTCATTAGTTTAATAACCAAAAGCTAACGAACTTTGTAGAATCACTCAAGAATAGCTTTCCAAAACCTTAAACAGAAAAAACTAAGAAATAGCGATGAAAAGAAGCAATTGAGAGAGAGTTAGAAAGAAGTGATCAAAATGTATAATTTAAATTTTTTGTGTTTTTCAAAAGCCAGAAGAAGGCTCGTAGAAAACCTTATAATGACAAATCGCTTGGCTCGAGATACACCGTAAGGCCCCCTAATCTTAGGTAGAGCCTTATAACCTAGTCGTTATTTTGCCAAACTCTTGCTTGAGTACTCTTTAACTTGACCATCAGAGACCCTTTGACCAGAACCATATTAGTGCTCTTCCGACATGTTTTCTTCATCTTTTTGCACGTTTCCTTGGCTCAGATTCTCATGTGGGCAGCATCCACCCTCGACCATAGATCTGAAATTACTAGTATTAATTTAAAAAAATGTTATTTTGATAAATGTTAAAAATTATATTTTATGAAAATCACATATTATTTTTCTGTATTTTTTGTAATTTAATTTAAAATAATAACAACAAGAATAAAATAAAATCATACCCTTATACTTTCAGATATTTGTAAATCATATCCCAACACTATTTTATTTTAGCATCGAATACCCTATGTTTTTATACTTACGAGTCATACCAATGCACTATTAACTTAACATAAAAAAACTCCTATACTCAACAAAATAAGTAAGAATAAAGACATCTATTAATCACACCATTAAATTGAAATGGTGCACGTAGTGGTTGAATGTATGACTTTGACAAGGAGTTGGCAATGGCAAATGACTCTCCATATCTTCACCTTTGAATCTAAATGGTATGTGGCGACACGTTTCCGTGAAGATCAGATCCGTCAAATACTCCAACCCACTCCCCTTTTTCTTTTTTCAGGCAATATTTAATTGTGATTTTTTTTTTAGAATTTTTTAGTTACCTCTCATCTTATCAAAAATGGTGATTAATTGGAAATTTCTAAATTAACTATTTTACGTTATCTTATTAAAATAAATTATACTGATTTTTTTTTAAATGCTCGAAATCATAGAAAATCAAAAGGAAAGACGTCAAATGTTTTGTATTTATGCTAGGTATTTAAACAACAAAAATTTATATGAATTATCTTCTTCTTCTTTTTTTTTTTAGTTTATACACATTATCTTGTAATTATATTATATAATTAAGAAATAAGAGGAAATTTAAATGATTAAATTAAAATAATAAAGAAGATAATATTTTTTAAAGAAAAATATGGTAAGTCAGCCAACGTGTGCAATATTATCACATGCATATGGATAACGATGATCTGCTTTGACACGTGTGAAACGCGTCCATTTACGAACGAGAATCATACTGAGCTTCATGCTGCTGACCTTCTCCTTAAAACAACTTGAACCGCTCGATATATTGTTTTATTACATATCGTTGCATTGATTCTTCTCGTGAATTATATTTAATTTCTCAAAGAGTGGCTCATGGCTGTATATATATTAATGATTTAAAACCTATTCTGGTTAGTTTGTTTTTTTTATAAATAAAAAACTATTTTGGTTCTAAATTTTAGAGAGGATTATCAAAATAATAGAAAAACAACCAAATTTATTATGATGATATATTACTTCGATTTCAATAAGTTATTTATTATACCGTTGATTTGTAATATTTACTATTTTAATTTTTATTGTGAGCTGAATAATTATAATTTAAATAAATTTTTAAGAATTAAAACTCTCAATTTTATTACATTTTAATTGTTAATTTAATTTTGATAATCTATTATTAATTTCAATAATTTATTGCTTTGATTTCAATAAGTTGTTGAAAATAAATCAATATTTTAAGTAAAATATCAAAAGTAATAGGTTACGAGCTTTGCTTCTCCACTTCATCTTCACCTCTTCGTCTCTTCCACTGCAATGTGTGAAACGAACCTGCCCTAATTTTTGTGGAAAGACAATCTGATTAGGGGAAAGAAAATAATAATTAACTAACCCTCAATCTTTAGTCATAAAAGTACAGATGATGCCACATCAGATTGTTTTTTCACGTCATTTATAAATAGTGTACTGCCAACATACATAATGCAACATCATTATTAAATGTCACGTCAGCCTCCATTAGGTGTGTCCCAGACAGAAGGACTAAAACGAAATGATTTTAAAAGTCCAGGGACAAAAAATGTTATTTTTTAAAGTTGAGAGACGAAAATAAAACTTAAGTGAAAGTTTATGGATCAAAATGGTATTTTACCATTTTTTTTGTTTTTGTTTTTTGAAAACAAGTTTCTAATAGGAACATTTGATTATAATATCAAAAAAAAAATTATCATTTTGAAAACAAAAAAAAACTTTAATTATTTTTAGTAATATTAATATTGGAAAAACACTAAAAGGAGAGAATAGTTTTTAAACGTAGCTATCTAGATATATTTTATGAATTTATATTCTGAAAAAATACGAATTATTTTTTAGAATATTATCAAATCAAATAGATCTTAAAAACCAACCTTTTATTTTTCATTTATGATTTTAAATAATTTTTATAAAAATATTTGTATAAATTTGTACTTATAAATTATATACTAAATGTCATAAGCATAAAAATAGCATAATATTTTTAAAAAAATTTATTTAGAAAGATTTAGAAAAAATAAAGGTAACATAAATAGACATACTAAGATAAAGATCAAGTGAATAGGGAATTTTTGGAGCTGAAACTGCCATTTATTAGACCAATCGTCAAAATAACATATTCTTCAACATCGCTAAATAGAACGCCCTTTATTGACGATCCTTTACTCCAACAACATCTAGGGTTCTTTCCTCTATGCAATTTTTTTTTTTAACAGAGAAATTCACAAAAAATTCTATATTGTTAAAAAAACAATTCAATAAACTTAATTTCAATTCAATACAATCTATAGAAAGATACACGTTAATACTGAATTAGCTAGGGCTGCCAACTCAGGCTGGAAAAGAGGCCATTTTCAAGGATGATAATAGAATTCAAACCTATATATAATATAAATAATTTTTTAATTGAAAAAAAAAAAACTCAAAAGTCATGTCATGAAATAAACGTGAAAACTCAAAATCTCGCGTTTTATTGAATTAAAAGGGTGTATTAACATTTTCTTAGTTCTCTTATTCCAATTCGTTGTGAAGGTGTGGCTTGCGAAACAAGTATAAATTTCAGAATCCAAAAAACAAACAATTATCAGTTCAAATTCATTTACTTTTCTCTTACTTCCAATGGCGTCCAAGAAAACCCAAACCCTAGCACACCGTCTCTTCATCTTCTCCACAAATTCCAATCCAATTCTTCAAACCTTCAAGAATTCCACCATTCTTCACCGCGCCGGATTTCCTCCCGATCCCGGAGATTACGGCATTTTTCGACGTTTCCTTCACAGTCAAGCGGATTTCAACGCCCCGACCTTCCGGCCGTTGCGATTCGGATCAGAGAATGTGATGGAGAAGCTTGGAATTGGAATCGGATCGTTTCGCGATAGAATTGATCTTGATTGCTTGTCTCCGCCGGCGCCGGCGACGATTAAGAAGAAGGAAGTTACGATGAATGAAATTAGGGTTGAGGATATGAAGAAATTGGTGAGATTGGCGGAGACGATGAAAGTGAAATCTCGGCTGAAGGAAATTACAAAGAATTGGATTACGTTTGAGGAATATATTGGGATATGTCGAGAAGTTTGTTTGAATCGAAATGATGATGATGAAGATGGTGTTGAGTTAGCGAAAATGGTTGATGAATCTGGATTTGTTATTGTTTTGGGAAACGTCGTGTTCATCAAGCCTGACCAGGTTTGTTTTTTTTTTTATTTCTTTTCTTTATCATTTCAAGAATTTGATTCTTTTTCCATCACCTAATAATATATTTAACAATAATATGTTGTTTTCAATCAGATAGCAAAGGTAATTGCTGGCTTAATTCCCACATCAGCAGGAATCAGCACCAAAGACTCAAGAAGCAAGGAACTAGAAGAAATGGAGAAACAGAAGGCGGAGATCGACGGGAAGGCCGCCGACCTAGTCCGTCGAGAACTATGGTGCGGGCTAGGGTTTCTGGTGGCACAAACCGCCGCATTCATGAGGCTTACATTTTGGGAACTATCATGGGACGTGATGGAGCCAATTTGCTACTACGTGACCTCAACATATTTCATGGCTGGCTATGCCTTTTTCCTCACCACCTCTAAAGAGCCTTCTTTTGAAGGGTTTTACCATAGCCGATTCATCGCCAAGCAAAACCATCTCATGAAGCTTTATAATTTTGACATTGACAAATACAACCATCTTCGTAAGGCTTTGGATCAAAAACACACACAATTTGCTTGTTTAAATCATTAGCCATTAAAGATCTTTAATTCATCCATACTCTTTTGTAATATTAACTACTAATTTTGACTTTCTATATAAACATACACACACAAAACGTGTTGATTAGTTTTTTTGCCATAAATCTTGATGTAATGATAATACCTCCCTAATTCTTTAATAATAGTACTAATCTAAAGTACTTGTTCTTACTTTTTTAATGTTTAATTATAGATGATGAAAACTTTGAGAGAGAAGTGTTCTCGGGTATATATAAATTTATAAATTCACTTATAATAACCTCTTTGAGGTGGAGCTTTTCTTGCTTTTAAGCGTGTTTTATTTTTATTGGTTTTTTTATATTATTAGTTAATAAAAATGTATAATATAATTGAAGTGATATGACATAAAGGAAAGTTATGAAAAAGGTTCCTCCTTATTCATAGAAAGGAAAGTATTATTCTTCATTGAGTATCACTATTCGTAAAGAATTGATTAAATGGATGGTTGCCAAATAACCATTTATATCATGTGATTTATCTTATTTGTAAATCATACCTTTTATGATTTAAAAAATTATTCTAAAATTATTTGTGGGTTTTTAAATTGCAAATCACACTTTTTTTAAACTATATTTTAGTACGTGGGTTGCACGAAGTAATTATTTATTGATTTTTCAATTACTTTATATTATTATTCTAAGTGAATAAAATCCCTATTCTTCTTTTCCCATAATCCTAATATAATAATTTTCCTTCTATTGAAAAACTTTTGATTATTAATATGTAGAATTACAAATTAGTTAGACTTATGTAAAAGAAAAATAGTGATTAATTTAAGTTAACACGTTCTTCTCTAAATGAATAATCAAGAGATCGAGTGTTTTTTTTAACGATGAGAAAGAAGTTTGAGTTTTATTTTTGTTTCATTTAGTTTCTCTTTCTATGCTGATATATGGTCCTCTTGCTTTTAATCAAATAATAAGTTGTTATATATTGAATACTAATATTTATTGTATGTTTGATAGTAATTTTAGAGGAAAAAATCAAAAGAGAATCAATAATTTCTTTTAATAATCTATAAAAATGGTTGACCTAGATGGAAAAAAGCAATACAAGCATAACTAGATTCATTTTCATAAAGTGAAGTTTTTAATAAAATTTCGGTGTTAAACCAATTAGGATATAAATGAGTATTTATGTGAAAAAGAGATGAAAAGAATGAGATAATAAGATATAAAACACGTCTTGTTGCACAAGGTTTTACATAAAGACATGACATTGATTATGAAGAGACCAAACTCTTCTATAGTGGATGCGATTACATTAAAATATCCTATTAGCTTAGTCGTGTATGAAAGACTCTATATGCATCTTATGAATGTCGTCACAACATATTTATATGGCTTTCTTGACAATAATATATATACATGAAAATTTCTGAAAATTTCAAGATGCCAGATACATATAGTTCAAGCCTCGAGAGTTATATTCAATCATACACAAGGACTTTTTAATAATGTGGCAATCCTTACTATATGAATTATGTAATTTTTTCCCTTCACTTGGATTTTTTTCCATGGTTTTTCTAAGTAAGATTTTGACAAGACATATTCATTATACAATGGAACATCTAATAAGGGTGTTGTAAATGTCCTCATAACTCCCATTGCTATAAACTGTATAACTCCTCACAATTTTCAAATTGTCATTTACTCTTCCCATTCATTCTTTGTAACTAGCATTCAATTTTCTATGTATTTTGTAATATAAATAGTAGTTGATAGGAAGAGCATTTTCATCCCAAATGAATCAAAGATCACTTTTCTTTCTTTCCTTGTTCTTATTTTGCTTTAGTTTTCAATGATTTTTTAATTCTACTATTAAAAAGTTACAATTTTAAAAATATCCAATAATCAAAAAAGAGAAATCATATTAGTTGACATTTTTTGAATAGATATTTTAAAAAATAGAAAATGTTTTAAAAAATGACACGAATTTTTTAAAAGTATATGTGGGTTGGGTTCCATGCTTGGTTTAAGTCAAGGAGGAAAAAAAATGTTAATCTTGATTAATTTTTGTTGTTGTTATTTTTAAAAATATCAACTCATAAAATACCGTATTTGAATTTGTCCCTTGAAAACCCCAAAAAAGAAATATTTTTTCCGTGATAAATAATGATCAATGCTAATTTCTAAAGTGATTAACATTGATCCTTAGATGTGTTACCCATTGAAATATCCAAAAGAAAAATTGGACTTAGACTCATATGACATATTTAGTAAACAATATTACCTTAATAGCGACTCATTTTCTACATGCCAAAAATGACCTTTGAAGCCCAAATAAAACAAGCCCACTTCTAGATAGGGTTATTTGGCTGATTAATTCGAAAAAAGGAAACAAATGATAAAAAGAGACCATTGAACAAAATAATTAGGAAAAGCATCTGGTTTTGACTTTTTCAAACTTTAGATACATAATCTTTGACTACGCAACCAACGTGGTATTGTTAATAAGATATTTTTTTCTTCTTACCACTCTTTTTCTTCACAGTTGGCTACTCTTCTCTATCTCCTAATTTTAACAGTCATCTCCATATTCAATCTCCATCTAATTTACCATTTTTAAGGAATAAAAAACCTAAAGAAAATCTACAATTTAAAAAAAGTGTGATGCATTTTTCGACACTTTTCCTGCGGAACTGTTCTAGTGAGTTAAATTCTAAAATTTCGTTTCTTTTGTGTGATATGTAGTTTAAGTTAAAGAAGATGGATCCTCCTATGAAACAAACCTTTACTTTCTGAATTTTGTTTTTCTAATTATTTTGTTCAATGGTCTCTTTTTATAAATTTTGTCCTTTTTCGAATTACTCAGCCAAATAACCCTTCTAGGTAGCTAAATGCAACCGATAGATGTTTAAATTACAAAAATGACACTACCATCTTTAATATATATCTCTTTGCCAAAAGCGTCCAATTTCTCTCAACTCAGTTCCTTCCCCGCTAAAATAACTCAAATATCAGTTCAATAATTGACTCAAAATAATTTATTAAACTCAGTAAATTTTAAAAAATTATGATATTTTAATAATTAGTATATAAAAATATATTATTTCAATAATTACCTAAAAACTAAAAAATATGTCATATGAGATGATTCTTGAAAAATAAATTGTAATTTTAATTTCGAAAAAATAGTAGAAAAAATTATAGACAATATTAAAAAAAAAAAAAAAATCATTGAGATTTGTAGCAAGATTGAAATGATTAAATATTAAAAAATAAAAACAGTAAAATAATATTTGTGATAGTCATAGGGTATTTGAGATACCCAACTCCCGTCGCCCCTCTCCCTGCTTCTACTTCTGCTTCTGCTTCTCTCACCGCCGCTCTCTTTTTGAAGCTGAGGACGCTTCAATGGAGGACAAGATCGCTACCGCAGAGAAGAAGGTTTCTTATCTCTATTCTTAAACTCATACCTTTTCCTCTCCTTTTCTATTTATATCTGTTTTTTTTCTCATTCAATCAGTCCGCAAAAATTCAAGCTTTTTACTTTTTTTACATCTTAACATAGACTCTATTGAATAACTTCACTTATGCTCAAAATCTCTGTTTAATTTGGGATAAACCCTAGAAAATAGAATTGGAAGTTACTTGAATTTGAATGACTTTAAAAAAAAAGCTATCTTTCTCATTTACAGGTGCTTGTTGAGATGGTTCGGTTGGCTCAAAAACGAGAAATGAAAGGTAGTGAAGGAGATTGGAAGGAGTTTCTCAAGACTCATGATCCTAAGTTTGGGACTAGTTTAAGTGACCCATCAAGGAGGTCCAATGATTTATTGATTGGTTTTCTCAAGACATTTACTAAAGAAGATGATTTGATGGTAATCATCTTATTCTCTTTTATGTTGTTAATGTTAGTTCCTTGATCTCTTGTCATTTGTCAAATTAAGATGTTGAAAAATCATGTGTATGTTTTTTGTTATCAGTTTTTAGATAAAGTACTCCAGTGTCATGCAAAGCGTAATTTTGTGAAGCAATTATCACAGAGGAGTCCAGACAATGAATCACCTGAGCAGGTGTGATTCTCTTTCTTGTCACCGGGCGACGGCTATAACGATTTTGTTTCTCCTTAGTTGTTTCTATATATGAGCCGTTAAATGTTTTTCTGGAGTGTCGGCAGTTCCGCATTTATATGTTTTCTTCATAGCCTTTTCCCTTTCATAAATGGGCTTATAGTGTATGATAATTGAGCTCCAGTACTTCCAAGCGTAGTGGGAAAAAATCGAAGTCTGTTTGTTAGTGTTGTCATGCTTATCGACTGTATAAATTTTATTTGTTCGTGTAATCTCTTCATGATTCTCATACTCAAAAGCAACTGATCCCAGTTTATGGATTAGACTTTTCTTGTATTTTTTTAAAAAAAATTGTTTGTTTCAATTTTGTTTATTCTCTTGTAAGTTTTTTTAATTTATGACGGTGGCAGTGCAGAGACTTGTTCGGCTTACACTTGAACATCCACAGTTCCCATTGGAGTATTCCTTTCCATCATATGATAAGGTAGGTTGTCAACATCTGTTGCTCTTTTCGTGGGTGTTGAATCTTCTTGTGTCTATATACTGTTAATACCACGTTAAAATACCATATTTTTTGTAGTTATGAAATATTTCCCCAGTCATTTTCTTCCTTTCTGCTGACTAGTGTGCTTGATTTCAAAGGGGTGGGTTGTTACAAAGTTCAGTCAAAAGTCCAAGGCAATGAGATCAAATTTAATGTATGCCATTGATTGTGAGATGGTTCTCTGTGAAGATGGATCAGAAAATTTGGTGAGAGTTTGCATGGTGGATCGTGGCTTACAAGTATGCTTTCGACTTATCTGTTTTCTTACAAGCTCTATGCAAATTTCCTTTTTGTCGTATACAAATTATATAGCAAAACGATGATTCCTTTTATTTGGGAATATATATGATTTCCCAACTCTTACCAGAGACCTCTTATGAGTCACTTGTACAATATTCATGGTGAGTTTTGGAGTTGCTTTTCAGGTGAAAATTGATGAACTTGTAAAACCCAGTAAGGCAATTGTGGACTACAGAACTGAGATAACTGGCATCTCTCCTCGAGATTTAGATGGGGTTGCTTGTACATTGGATGATGTACAGGTATTGGTGTTTTCTTTTTTTTTGACGGTTTATTCTTCCTTGAACATGCATGATCTGATATTGTTTCTGGAACTTGTAGAAATCCATCAAGAAACTGTTGTCAAATGGTACTATTTTAGTTGGCCACAGTCTGAATAATGACCTGCAAGGTTGAGCTGAAAATGATCTTGATCAGTGTTTGTTTTACTTCAATTCTTTACGAATTTTGCTGCAAGGAAGCTGCATTAGACCATTGTATATTTTTCTTTCTGATATCTGTTAATTTTTTATTTTTGTGGCTACAGCACTTAAATTAGATCATGCAAGGGTGATTGACACCTCATTTATCTTCAAGTATTCCAGTGAATCTATCTACAGAAGGCCTTCTTTGAGTAAGCTGTGTAAGGCAAGTCTAAGATTTATGCTTTACTTTGTTTATGTTATTCCGCTCTTTAATGAAATTATTTGCAGATGATTCTGATTTTGACAGGGCTTTTTATGTACCTTTTTTTTAAAGCATCGGTCGGTTACAGATGTCATCTTGGTCGTCTTCTTCTTCCTCTACACTCTTTTGATAACCATTTGTTGTTTTGACAGTCTGTCTTGGGTTATGAACTTCGAAAGGAGGGTGCTCCGCACAATTGTTTAGATGATGCTCAGGCTGCCATGAAACTTGCTCTTGCAAAAATAGAGAGTAAAGTTGATGATGTAATTTCTGTAGCTCAAGAGGATGCAAGTGTAAGGATTTAGTTTCGAACGAAATCACAATGATGTTGAGATCTTCTCATGCGATTATATAACTTTCCTTTAAATACTGTAGGTACCTCAAATTGGTTTGGAAAAGTTATTTCTGCATAGAATACCTAATCATGTACCAAGTGAAGAATTAGCTACAGTTATTTCTGGAGATTTCACAATTGAACTCAAGGTTGAGTGTCTTCTATTCAGTTATTTGCACTAAGTCTCAATCTTATATGTGATTAAAAAAAAAAATCTTACATTTGAATTAGCAAATAATTCGTAAGTGTAATTTCCATGTCATGCACTCCAGATAGTTTTGATATGTATGATGGATCCCATGAAGCTTCAAAATTTTAATGACTGAATGAAATAGTTTAGTAAGTCGGTCTAATCCTAGGATGTTTGACTGCATTAATTCCTTTTCAAGACTTGACCGCCATTATTCAAGCAATATGCCTTTACATTGGTTTCTATACCCACTCCATCCACATCTTTTATCAATGAATTTTATGTTGTGATATTCCAACAGCCATCGAAGAAGAGTCAAGCGGACATATATTCTGCATTGGCCATATTTAAGAATGCTGAGGAGGCAGATCAAGCATTCGAAGAGGTGGAGGGAAACCTAGAGAAGGTAATATCAATTTTTATCTATTATTAGAAGCAGGCTATATTTTCTTTATAAAATTGACATTATTATCCCCCTATCATATCCACTCTTAACAAATTACGTCTCCCTGCTCAAGAACGTTTTAATTGCTTGCTTGCTTGGTTCTCATGATTAAATTATGTGATCCTGCCATACATCAGGACTCATCTGGACGGCCGCAAAAGCTCATCAAATTTCAACTTAGTTCAGGTTCCACTGCTAGTATCTATGTACGCAAAATGGGACAAAATAATACTGCTGAAAAATTTCCATCCAAAAAGAGAGATTTGGAGGTGATTGAAAACTTAGTCAAGTCCAAAAAACTTAAGACTGACCAGATAATTGATACGGAGATGAATTCAAACTCGAATAAATGTTGTGACCATGTGGAAGAGATTGAAAGATTGAAGCAAGAACTGAAACAAAAGGAGTCAATTCATTGTTGTGATCACTCGAAAGAGGTTGAAAGTCTGAAGCAAGAACTGAGCATGAAGGATTATCAACTAAGTATTCTGCATAAAGCTATCACCAATGTGAAGAAGGGAAATAAAAGGAAAAAGGGGAAGAAGTGAATTTTGCTCTTGATGGATCCATATTCCAGATCTCGAGTTTGCTCTTATGCCCACTTCTGTGGAATTGCACTGAAATTTAAGATGGTTTTGGAAAATTTTCGGATCAGAACAGACCACATCGTTTATCGCTGCAGTTGTGACCTGTATGACCTCTTGGCTGCATCAAGTCCAATGCCATCGAGCAAAGTATCTGAATTTACGTGGAGACTAGATATTGTTGTTTGCATATTATTTATCTTGAGCCATTTTTGTACGAGAGGCTCAATGGGCAAGACGAAAAGAACTTCAACTTCTCCGATTTCTTGTTATTTCTGAATTAAATGGTTTCATGTAGTAATGAGGGCTCGTGAAGTTATTTGTTTTTGCATGACAAATTCTCCCTTTATTTTTCAGTAAGTTAATTATAATTCAATATTTACAGCTATATTTGAATTGTTCCTTCCATGCTTATTAGTTTTTCCCAGTCTGTTGTATTGCATTGATCTCCAACGTTATATTATATTTCAGCACGTGACAGAATGCAATTTAATTGAACCCATCCGTTCATGTTTAGGATTCTAGCAAAAGATCACGCAATAATTTTTTAAAAATATAAAAGAAAAATTCTGAAAGGTTCATGTGGGATTATGATTATATATCAATTTGTCTCAAGATCGAAGTGCCTTTTTTTTATCCAACATTGAACGAAATGACTTGATTTGATCAATTTGTGAAATGTAAAACAGTTGTTTACTAGCATCTCTTTTGTTCTTCATGAAGAAGAAAATACATGATAAGAAATAGAACCTTGATATATCATATATGGCAAAATAACTTAAAACAACGCAATGCAAAAAAAGCTCTTTTATACTCTTTTCTTCTTTTCGCCATGGGTGAGGGAAAAGCAACCAATTCAAAACATATACATTACCTTAATATTGGAAGGCAACTTCTCGGAGCCTGAAATCAGCTCATGCTTCATTCACTATCGAAGTCTTCTTCATCCCCGAAAGTGAAAACCGACGCATCAGCAGCTATGGCCTTGAAATCGCTTGCTCTCGCTGAATCGGACTTTGGGGTCTCAGGTTTTATAACACCATCGAAGTTTGATTTATTTGAAGAATTACTTTCTGTGTTTCTCTCATTCTTGAGTGACATCTGACTAGTTTCATGAACTAAAGTCCCAATATTTTCAGAAGCAATTGTTGTGGCTGAATGATCAGCTATAGCTTTTGCTGGTTCAATTCCAGTATTAGATTGAGCTAGCCTGGTTTTTGTGTCACCATTTTCCCCATCACTATCTGAGAATACATTGTCATCATTTTCTTCATTCTCGGAAACTTTACTTTTGTGGGAATTTGATGCATCATGAGATGACACTGGATCACGGACAAAGCTATGATCAGATACCTTGCGAACAGAACCAGTTGTGGATCGTGTTTGCAAAGCACCATCATAGTCTATCATCACAACTTCGACCTGAAATCCAGGAGTAGGAAGTTTCCTCTGCAAATGTTGACCACATGGATTACTAAAAGAGAAAGCAAGAGCCAAGAATATGTAATTAAAAGATAAATCATACTAAAAATAATGACCAGTGTCAAATGACTTGTGGCACAAAGAACATTTTGATAGATCGTCTTCATTACCTTATCAAAACCATCTAGATCAGTGCCATCTAAAAATAGCTTATTTTCTGTCATTGTTGTATTTAACCAACTGGAAAAAGGAAAAGGGAAAAATGTTAAAAGAATAAATTCGCTGTACATTAGCTCATTACCCATGGCGTATGTATGAAAAACGATAGTATCATGCTGCAATGTGGATAGAAATCTGAGGATTCTATTAAAAGAATTTAAAAGCTAAAAACAAGACTGGAAGAACTCAGACATTTAACAAACCAGTAGAAATCTCCTTGGCGATCATGAAAATGGATCTTGAAGTCCCCTTCCAACTCCGTTAAACCAGGTTCTCCTGGCAGGGCAAAGACCACAAATCCTTTTTTCGGTGCCCTCATCCAGAAATCTTCTGGCTGCAAAGTGCGTTCGAGAATTCAGATTTGAGATGCAAATCATCCTAATATTGTAAAATAGTTTTACTAAGATAATTAAACTTCAATAATTTTTACCATTAAATTCTTCGTCTTTGGATGCTTTCTTGTTGAAAACAACATTCCTGTAGATTATGGAAAAAATTCGGTAAAAAATCTAACTTTTATATTTAAAATATATTTCAAAACCATAACATTCAAACCTACAAAGTATTGTTGAAACAACATAACTTGCATGTCCATATTATCATGGAAAGAAACAAAGGATTACAAAACTTGCAACAAACAGATATAGGTAAAATTCATCACATCATTATACAAAAAGAGACTAGTTATATTAAGGCCAGAAATGGCAGATTCATATAACGACATGCAGTCATGAGATAGGTCCTCCAGATGCTTTACTAGATTCATATAATGGTTCCTTACTAAATAGAAGTGTAAGGGTTTACCATATATTGTATAATCTTATAAAAAAACATATAGAGTATAATGAAAACAACGGAAATCTCATGCCATACCACTGTGATTAGATATTGTAATGGAAGGCCTAAGCCAATAAGGGCACTTGTGAAGCCGAAAACCTCTTAGCATGCACCTGTATCATTATATAATCTGAGTACACTCTTGGTGCCTGATGGGAAAATTTATGTTCTCCAAGGTAAACATAAAAAAATACCTCCGTTTTGGCAGAGTTTCGCCATTTAAATTTGTTAAAATGCGTTCAAAATGCTTGACATACCTCTGATGTAAAGAAACATGAGAATAAAGTCAAAAAATTAAATAAAAGGAAAAACTTGATGAATTAGAATGACTAACAATTTGGCTAGGGAGAACTAAGGCCTTCCCATCTACACATCTTTTCTTATTGTAGTAATCAATGGCCTCCTCCGAAGTATGAAAGAACTGAAACAAGATGGAAAACGAGATAATAATAATAAACAAACAAACCATAAGATGAGATAAAACTGACAACACATCTGCAGTGGGTTGACTACAAAATCCGACCTTTAAGAATAAAAGAAGGCTGCAGATCATTAACCCTGTTCTTGCCACACCAGCTTTAGAATGAACAACAACCACATTCTCGATGTCTTCCTTTAACCAATAATATGCACTTTGACAAAATGATTTTATGAGATGGATAGGAGGACAATTATGATCATCAAATGGGAAATTCGCAACCTGAAATGATTCGTCACATTTACAAGTTGAAGAAATAACTAATCAGAATAGTTCAGATGACATTTTCAGTCTAAAGAGAGGAGAATTAGCATCCATCATGTTTCGCCTGTTCATGTAGCACAAATTCTAAGTGACATTAATATAATTAAATACCTTTTTGAGTTGTACAGGTAAGAAATGACATTGGATCTTATACATACTGTATACAAGTTTCAAATTTACTTCAGATACCAAACTTCTAATTCTTTTCAAGTAGAAACCTAACTTCTAATTTATTACCTAGAATAGAGTGGACAGCCCCCTCCCTGTAATTAGAAGGAAAAAAAAAACAAAGGAAGCTTTCACAAGGAAAATTGAAATATAGTGCAGTGCAGTAACCAATAGATGTTAAATGAACAATGAATGCCAAATACAAGTTCTTTGAATCAACCAGAATAAAAGGTAGCTGATATACTACTTTTGTAACATCAATTGAAATTGAAAAACGTGCAAATGATCCACTGTGAACCTGAAACCTTTACCTTCCCCTCAAATAATGAAGCATCATACAAACGCTCTGAGCAAAGATTATAAACTTTATATTTCCCCTGCACATAAACTCTTATTAATTTGTGGCTGTTTCAAATTAATGATTGAAGTAAATAAGATAAGCGAATTGAATAACTGTGCAGCTATATGAAATCATAAAATACCGTAATAAGTGAAATTAAGTTTTACCTTATGATGGGTTTCAAAAAATTTGATCACTTCTTCCATATGATTTCTATAGAACCCCTACATCAAATTTCCAATTATACCATGTTCAATAGGTAAAGATGACCTCCTTCACTAGAAATATAAATACAAATGATCTAAATTTATTTAAATACTTTTGTCTTACCTCAAGAAATCCAAAAAAACCAGAGTTCAGGTCACCAGCAGGAAACCCCATCGCAATTACATTCTCTGTGATATATGTCATATCCAAATCAAAGCCTCCCTCCTGTTGAAGTACAAAACCTTACTAACATCTTTAATACATTAAAAAGAATTATTGGAGAATCATTTTTTGACTACTCTCTCTACCCTTATATAAAGAATTTCTGAACATACCTGTTCATTCAATTAATTATACGATATCTATTAATGTGATATTATGATTTAGAGTTCAAAAAAAAAATGAAAATTTCAAATTTCAAATCACAAATAGAACTGGAATAATAAAATGGAAGAAAATGGCATGAACTACTACCTGATATCTTCGATTGTTTTGAGAGACAATATGACGTGCTTTGACCTGCATTGCCTTTACTGCACCGCGTGATGTATCAACTAAACCTTTTTTGAATGATTCGATAACACCAGATTGGGCTGCTGTTTTGGTGTCTGCAACAGCATCACCTGCTACGGTAGATGTTGATGGTATCCGCAGTCCAAAACCACTACTGAGACGAGCCATTACTGACATCCCACCATTTCCTGCTTTGGAGTCATTTTCAGCTACTTCGAGTGATTGTGGAATTCTCAAACTTTTAGCCCAAGACGTTATGCCAGAAGTAGATAAAATAGATGTTAAACGGTCTTCTTTACTATCTTGCCTATTGAGAGCCGGTGTTGAATGATTGACTGTGGATTCTGTTGAAGAATTAGATGTTTCATTATCCATTTTATAATACAAATAAAGGTCTCAACACTGGGTCCGTGTTAAATATTGCTCATTTTTGGTTGAAACTGAACAATGTGGATCTCAACTTCTCAATTAGACAACCCAATGACCATTAGAGATATCTGCAATGAAGTCCCAGCTGTTGGCGGTTTATCTTCGAATCCAAGCTGCAATATATGGGACAGACCAATCTTAAGAACACGCTAGATAACTTGCTCATGCAAGAATGCTAAAAGGAGAGTCGAGGAGAAAATTGTAACTCATAATGTCATCATAAGAAAAATAGATTATAGAGTCGATAATAGTAATACAATACAACTTTATAGCTCGGTTCTCAAAGACGAGGATTTGCGCTTGTCATCAGCCATAGGTGAACCGTGAATCAACATGAATAAATGAACTATTACGTCTATTTACTGAAATAAGTAGTGTGAATCAAGTAACTCAAAGTCCACCTTCCATGATGCAACTAAAATGCATAGTAAATAAGAGCCTGTTTGATTTGTAATCTAGAAAACAAGATTTGAAGTATTATGTGCATTCATTGGATTCGAAACTGTGTGTGATAATTTGAAATAGAGATTCAAAATTTAAAAATCTGTGTCTAGCAATGTAATCAGAAATTCAGAATATATCAATCATGTCGTTTCCTTCATTTTCTGGCTATACATATTTCTAGTTCATATAACGAAAAACCGCATGACATTTGAAAATTCACTAATCAAATAGTATATAGTTCAAATCAACGTTCTCCATTAACAGACAACATTTTGATCCTACCTCAAGTAAAACAATCACTGAAATTAATCACGCATTCTCCTAGAAAAGCGACGATTTCGATAAAGAAGCATAGATCTGTAGGCTAACTCAGGAAATTGGAACAATGCAACACGAATCTCATAGAAAATTGCAGCTAATTTGCGAATAAAATCGATATTTCTACATTTTCATAAAAATGCAGGCATACTTACAGAGACAGATCGAAAAATTCGGTTCGATATCTTAAAACAGAGGATTCAGAAGACACGAAAATCGAAGAAGAAGAAGAAGATCTCCACGAATATTTTGATAAATTTGTCAAAATCGATCGGTGAATTTCACATTCAGTTATATGTTTGGATAATGAGATCCGTTTCAAATTTTCAACGGTTTTTCTTTATTTCAACGTCAGAAGAATTACGACATGTCGTCTCTTAAAATTGCAATTTCCAAAGAGACTCGTTAGAATGATTACAAATTAAACCCTTGTAGTTTGTCGGATTTGTAAATCACGCTCTTATGGTTCAAAAATACCTTTAAATATATATGGTTTAGTAAAATAGCAAATCACATCCCTCGTCGGTTTATTTACCACACTCTAAAATTGGTATCTATATGCATTTCATATTTTTGATAAATCATTTTCCATTTTTAGAGAAATTGAAGTGTGTTAAAAAGGTGTGGATTTTGTTATTCAAAGTAGAAACTGCTTTTTAAACAAAAATTTAATGAAAAGGAATTTAAATGATTATTTTATTTATTTTATGAATGGCCTGTTTGTTAGTTAGAACACTTTTTTAAGACGATATTATGCAAGATTATGATATCATTTTTATACTAGAGTCAAATTAACAAAACTTGTAAAAGAAAAGGTTAGAATGTTATAATCTTGTTATCCTATCAATAGATAAAAATAGTAATGATATGTTAGTCTTCTATTAAAAAATAAATAGAGATAATGAGAGAGGTTGAGATAAAAATTTATTTAAACTTTAAGAATTAAAATTAAAATTTTTAAAATTTCGGAGTTGAAAAAAAAAAAGTTGCCAACAACAAAACAAGTTTAAAACAAATAAAATAATTTTGTCGATAAAATGAAATGTTTTATATTGCTAATTGGGTAGCCGACATGTTGTATGCTAAAGCGAAAGGTGACTTAAATAGTTATAGATGCAACGGCAGTCAAGTGGAAAAAAAAAGAAAGAAGAAAAAACAGATTTTTTTTCCTTTTTCTATTTATTGCATTTTTTTGCCACTTGATTGCAGCCAAGTATTTCTCATTGATAAAATTAGAAAACCCAGTAATAAATTTATATTTAAATCATGCGATCAAGAATCGTTTTTTATTTTTGCATCTTAAATTAAATTTTATAGAAGAAACTATAATTTTCAACTTTATAAGAATGAAGTATTGATGTCTAACCACGTTAGCTAACACACATGTTGATAAAGAAGAAGAAAAAAAATTGCACAAGTTTTAGAATATGGGTTATCGTGTTGAATTCAAGTTAGGGTATTTTCAAAGATTTCACTTTTAATTGTAAATTTTAAAAATTGATAACAATTTTTAGAATTTTTAAAGATATTCATTTTTTGATATTCATTAATTAATGAAAAGAATTCAGTATATATGTAAAGGGTAAAATGCGGACGTGATAAATGACGTGCATCAAGCTATCCTGCCTAAATAACCTATCTAGTCCAACACCCAAACTAATGCGACGACCTCCAGCATGAGAAATGCATTAGGGACGTCCACTTTGAGTTACTCATCAGAAATGTATTATTCTTAAAAAAATTCGAATTACTTAACTATATTCATAAAAATGCTTGATTTCAAAATCAACTTTTTTTTTCTTTCATCTTTATTAGCAACATTGAAGCTCTTGGTATGGAATCAATCTTTAAGATTTTAAAGTTGGAAAGATGTGGCAAAAGCTATAGAATATCTAAGATATATCAATATTCAATATCATTAATCAGACTCTCAGCTTATTTACATAGTGATGACTTGTATTTTTAGAGGTCTAATATCAACAATAATTGGAGGCCCATAATCAATATGAATAAAAACAGATTCCAATATAATAAATTGCACTAGGCTTGTACAAATAAGTGCATAGAGCTAGTTATGATTTAAATGCCAATAACAAAAAGAAATAGTCAATAAAAAATAGATCAAACAACCAAATCAATTATACAATCATCTAAATTATGGTTTTAATGCCAGATTTTTTTTACTAAAAATAAAAGCCAGATTTTTTCTAATTGACTAAATTAACCCCCTCTTTATATAGTTTGTATTTATATATGTAAATTAAATTCGAATTCGAATTCCATCAATTATGAAATCTTTAACTCTAGGATAAATTAACATCTTAAAATACCTTCAAATCAATATATGATTTTTACATTTGCATGATATCAATTTTATGGAGAGGTTATGAAAACAACTAAAATATATATTTAATTGATCAATAAACAATCAATTTCTGATTTACACCGACTTTCAAGTTTCCCAAAAAAAAATTCTCATTTACTCTGTAGAATGCTATAATAGTCAGTTCGATCATGGCAAGAGTTTTAGGGTGGTACACTTTTGCTTTATAAAACAACATTTTAGGGTGCTTTGATTTGCTTGTAAAATTTGTTAAGCAGTGAGTTATTAACTGTGTTTAGATTGTGTAAAATAGTAGGTTTGTTAGATCTGAGTTAATGTAAAATGTGTCGAACCAAAACCTATACACGAGAGATAGTTGTTCATATACTGATAAGGAGATGTATGGATTTTCGAGAAGAGACGAGTGGAGGTGGTCCCCCAGATACCACGAGTTAATAGAAAGTTAGATCTATATTGGATGTCACCTAAATCGCCCTATCTAACCTCCTAACAATCTATAGTAGGCGAGAAAATCACTTGTTTGATAGAGTATGCTATCAATAAAATTTTACCGCTTCTTGTGTGTGTGCTTGATTATGACCTCATTTTGGGTTTCAAAACTGGAAGACAAACGCCGGTTAGACTTGTGTAACCCAACCTCTATCCTAACCGGCAAACCAAATACATCCTCGAAGACATAAGAGAGAGAATTAGTACAATACAAGGACATGCCATTATAGTAATTAAAAAAAGGTAATATATATACTATCAAACGTATTCGATATCGAGTAAAGGAGAGCTATGAGAACTCTCGAATTTATTCACTACATTTTTTTACTATGTAGAATACTATAATAGTCTGATCACAGATAGGGTTTTAGGGTGGTATACTTCTACTAAAAAAATACAACATTTTAGGCTTTTGATTCTTGAGCCTCCTTTAATAATCACAAACTCTAAACTAAACACCTTCTCACCAATACCACCACCCTTTTTAATGGCGCACCAAATGAGCCTTCTTAGCTCAAAAGGTAAGACTTCCACTCTGCAATTACAAAACAAAGATCCAACTCCATTTTTCACACAACATTAGAGATTATAAAGAGTTTAAGAAGATAATGAATAAGTCATGCTCTGTTATGCCATAAGAGATTCTCCTGTTGCCCATATTAGTTTTTGAATGCTATGATATACGCTTAAAGAAGAAAGCCTGTCTCATACCAAGGCAGAGAAACAAAAGGAATAAAATTGGCTCAGCAAAAGAAGCTTGTTTTTATTTCCCCCACTTAGTGTCCGTTTCAGATAATTTTTAGAATTGTTGTCGAAAACCATTAAGGGTCTGTTTGGGATGATTTTTGAAAGTGTTTTTTTAATGATTATCAAAAACACTTCCAAAAACTATCCCAAACAGACATTAAAAAACACTTTTAAAAGTTATCTCAAACGAGCATTTAATTGCAAATTATAAAGATCGAATTACAACACAAAAGACCCCTTGAAGAAGTTTAAAGTAAAGCAAAATCATATTCAGTTAAATTATACCCTTATAAAAGCAGCAAAATGTTATATTAGTGGTTTTTTTTTTTTAAAGTACAGAGATGAAATAGGATATTTATTCATCATCATTCAAACTCTAAAACCTAAGGCCCTAAAACAAAAACTAACACATCAAACTTACTTGTTGTATTGATATAATACATATTTACCTCTTTACAAGACCCATAACAAGAAACTTTTCTTTTCCTTTCCATTCCATTTTCCTGGCATCCAAACATTTTCTCTTTTTGTTCCTGTCAATGATTCTTTAGTTTGAGTTCGATATTGAATTCTTCATCTTCTTCAGCCATTGATGATGATTCAAATCTCTTCCCCAAATGCATCTTGACATAGAAATTCAAGAAGAGAAACAAAATAGCAGAATTCAGAACAGAATTGAAAAGCCAAGCACCAATTCCATTACACCCACCTTTCATAAAATGAAGCATCAAAACACCCACATGACAAAGCAGATTACAGCCCAAAAGAACAATCTGACAGTTCACCACGAATGGAAAACACGCCCCCCTCAACCCAATCCCCGTCCAAAACCTATACCCATAAACCACCGCATAAACCGACGTCGTCGACAAAATAGCCAGCACTTGAAACGATTGAGAAAACTCAAGCCATAGAAACGACATAAACGTTAAAATCGAGTGGTTAAATAGCTGAAAATAAGCCAATTTCCTCCGCCTTAGAATAGTGAAGAAAGTTCTTATCATATGTAAGAAACGGGATAGGTAGTAAATGTAAGACCAGAAGAAAACCCGACCGGACGGTCGTGTTCCCAGAGGGAAACAGAGGAGCCATTGAAATGGGGTTTTAGACCTTCGCCAGAACCAGCGTGTGTCGCGGATCTCAGCGGCGGCGGAGAGGAGGATCCCGGCGAAAATGGTGGCGGAGACTAAGGCTATGAAGAGGCTGTGAATGGCGGGAATGGGTCCGAGAGGAACAGGACGACCGGGACGGAGGAGGAGGCTGAGGAAGAGATGGATAATGGTGGAGAAAACGAGGTAGAAAGCTATGGAGGAAAAGAGGAAGGACCAAGTTGAACCCCATGATTGAGAATGGTTCCATCGGAATCCCACAATTGCTGGGTGCTCTGATAACCAGTAGGTCAAGTTGTCGACGATCATTATCATCACGGCGGCGCGTGTGTTTCACGTCAAACCATTCTTTCTTTTTTTCTTGGCACCGGAATTTGGTTTTGGTTAAGGAAATAAGAGTCTCTCTCTTTCTGTTGGGGTTGAAATTGTTAGGCCATTGTTGAGTAAATTTGTTGGAGGAAAGGAAATTGCCAATTCCTCTCGCACGTGTGTAAACCTCTCTCACACGTGTAGTCTTATCTCCAACAAGGCGCCCTCATTTCATTGCCAAATTACAGTGGAGACAGACAGATGAGGAGGGAGAGACGCCATTGTGCTGTATTTTGGTGGAACGTGAAACTCGTGGGTATTATTGATATTTTCAATGATTGTCAAAATCCAACTTTTAAACAGAAAAACAAAATTAATTTTTTCTCTTTTTTTTTTTTTATATCTTGATGAGATTATGATTTTGTCAAGTTCTTTTTTTTTAAGATAATGAAGAAATGGAGTTGAATTAGGCTATAAATAATTATATGGGTAAGGATGCAATTTGGTAGTTTGAGGAATATAATAAAAATTAGAATCTGACGAAGATATTCTGGAAATAGAAAATTTGACAGAACGACAGATTGACAGCGTGTGGAGGGTGATAAATAAGGTAGAGGTTTGGTGGCTTGGGTGGGAGAATTGAAGTCATTTGTTTTGTTTATGTGGGTTTGGACAATAATGGGTTATTTTATACTTTATAGTAAATTAGAGTCCAATTTTCGAGTTATTTGGTGAGTGGGCATTTTGACACTAACTTAGGCTTCAATTCAAATGAATTTATTGTAGCGTTGAGGATGACATTCACTCATCTTGTTAATAGTGTTCATCCCTTATCTGGAAGCCCACTGTCATGTGGTCAGGCCCAAGTCTTAGATCAGCCCCTTTCAGCCCAAATTTGGTGAGGCATTCTGTTTTACACCACGTGGGTGGTTAGCTGTCAACCACTTCAAGAACTAGAAGCTTCCTCCTGACTTTGTGCATTTTCTTTTTGGCGTGACTGGGAGAAAATCAGTTTTAGAGAGAGAGTTTCTTGTGAGAGAGCTTTAGAGAGAGAAAGCTTAATCTTGTTTCAATGGTGGTTTAATGTTTTCTGTCTCTTTGCTGTGTAAAGTTCTTGACTCTTTGTGTACGGATTCTGAATGTTCTTGGCTGTATTTCGTGGACTGATTCGAAGGCTGATTATAGTGCATAAGCTTGGAGATCTTCTCCAGCGACTGGACGTAGACCCTTAGTGGTTGAACCAGTATAAATATTGTGTCTTCTTCTTCTTCTCGTTTCTGATTGTCTGTGTGTTTTTTCAATTTCTGGAAAAGTGCTTAAAGCACAACACATCTAACCACACCAATATAAACATAACTTATGTAGTCAACATAAACATAACTTAAGTAGTGAGACATCTGCTTTCTTCATATGAAATTGAAAGTTCGAGTCTCTCTTCTCCGAATTTAATATAATATAGAAAAAAACTCATCCGATCACGTTTGATTAAATTATTTTGAACTGATACTGAATAATAGATTTTAAATATGTATTTTTAATAAAAAAAAATAAGAGTTTTAATTCTTAAGAATTGATTAGATAATAATTATTAAATTTGGAATGAAAAGAGTTAAAATGTAAATAAAGAGTGAGTAAAGGGGGAAAAAAAGGCTAAATGTAAGTCGTTTGCTATTTCTATATAAGAGAATTAGCAACTCGTCTTTATATAAGGCTTGAGAGATAAAGAGGATAGTTGTAAATTAAGAAGATGTATGGATGGATATTTAATTCAATGACTTTGGATCCACACCAACTAGGATTGTGACATCCTCATATATTATTTGTATAACTTAACCCGAGTTACTTATGAAAATCATCAATTCATTTCATTATTACCAACTAAAGTGACAGTTAAATTGAGCCTAGTGTTGAAATATATAGTTCACAAATTAATTGTAGGTGACTAGTAAGCTGTATTTTAATTCATATTTTAACAAAAGGTATGCATTTGCATTCATCATGTTAATATATATATATATATATATATATATAAATAATAATTGATGTTTTCAAATAGTAAAAATATTTTTTAAATTTTTAAAAAAATGACATTTATAGATCCACCAATCCAATTTAATGTAATATCTCAAAAATAAAATTCTCAGATTGGTAGAATCTCAATTTGAAAAAGGAAAATATTTCAATACATTTATTATTTTTGAAATTATTTATACAAAAAGTGTCATCGACTAGAATTTCCCCTTTTTTTAAAGCGAAGTAGTACAAATGATTGTTGATGGACTCTGCAAATATCATTCCGAAATGAATTTAGAGTCAATTAAGTTTTAATCAAATATCAATAAAAGATGTACATCAAAACATAGCTCAACTGGTTGGATATTATTATTCCCTTATAAGTTTGATGATTCGAAGCTAATTTTCTATAAAATCTAAAAAAATATCAATTAAAAGTAACTCATAAGATTGAAGTTTGAGCCTCTCCTCCTTCGATTTATTATAATATCTTAAAGGCTAAATTATACAAAATACCTCTAATCTATATATAGTTGCACCTTGAAAGTTTAAATTTTACCAATCAATCTTTTAATTTGTTTCAAAAATACTCTTTCATTTGTAATTTCTATTAAGTTTAACAGAAAATGAAACGATAAAAACAAAATTTTGAATCTTTTACAACGTTAGAGGCAAAATTGAAACTATCGAAAATTTATATATTTTTTCCAAAAAAAATTGAGAGTGAAAAAGGTAGATAAACTTCATTTGGACAAAAAAGAGTTAAATGAAAAATACATATGTGTACTTTAGATTATTGTTAAATATATCCCTTACACTTTAAAAATATGTTAAAACTCCCTTGCACATTAGTAAAATTGTAAATCACACCAATCTATTAGTTAATTTTAAGGACATTGAGACACGTACATATTCTACGTATGACACGTGTTCCAATACCATTAAAAATAAACGAAAACTTTGAACATAGTAGCAGGGCCGTCATAGGCATGGTGCTACTGGTGCGACGGAACAGGGCCCCCAAATCTTGAATTAAAAAAATTAGTATTAATAATATATAAATGAGAATTTATTCTAAGCCACGTTAGCTGGCATTCTCCCTACAATATTTCTATATTTTCAACCATTATGAGTTGAGTTCAATCCCAACATAAGTTCAAAGTTCAATTTTTATATTTTTTTTTATACTTCTTTGATAATTTTATGTTATCCTTTTATTATATTATTTTATTGATATTGTGTTTTAATAAAAATAATTATATATGTATATATATATATTTGTGATTTTTCATATTAAGAAATTATATGATCGATGGCTCAAATTTATATATCACTGGGCGTTAACGCCCCGCATAGTGGTATAGTGTAGTTTATACTTTTTACATCATACTACTGCATGGGACATCTAAAATTTTTACTCATATATAAATATATATATTTTTAAGCAACTGATTTAAATAGGGCAGAGCAGAGAAGCCGTAATGGGATCTGACTGACCCATCCTTTTAAAGATCCGCTAACCGACACGACACCAAACTATAACACGTTTTCGGTTTTTTTTGAAAAAAAAAAAAAACCTTTGGAAAATCTCGATCTTCTTCCTCCCATTTCCTTGTATTTTTCCTCATAATTTTGTAATTTTTTTCTCAGAAACAACAAGAATAAGATTTCCAGTTCTAAGGTTCGTCTATAGCCCTTCAATTTCACTTTTGCGTGCTGAATTGGACTCACAAATTCGGATTCTCTCTCTTTTCGTTTACCCGTATTTGATTCTTGTTCCACTGTTTTTAGGGTTTTATTTCTAGGTTTATTTGCGTACGATTATGTTCATTTCATTACTTGATTCATTTCAATAATCGATTGAGGGATCTTTTTTTATTCCTTATTTGAACAGTCTTGAAATTTTTTGTTAAATTTTGTTCTGATTCTGTTAATCTGGATTTGTGGCGATTTTAGCTTCTGTTATTTTGAGATTGAATCGAAATGACAAGCGAATTCGGGGAATCGACGAGCCTTCCCTGTCAAAACCCGTCTTGTTCGAGTAATAGTGACAATTCCAACAATGATTCTGGTGATTTTGAATGCAATATTTGCTTTGAATTAGCTCAAGATCCAATTATCACTCTCTGTGGCCATCTCTTTTGTTGGCCTTGTCTATATAGATGGCTGCATCATCACTCACATTATCAAGAATGCCCGGTTTGTAAGGCTCTTGTTCAAGAGGATAAGTTGGTTCCTCTTTACGGTCGGGGTAAAACGCCATCTGACCCGAGATTAAAAACGTATCCTGGTATTAATATTCCTAGTCGCCCGGCTGGGCATAGGCCTGAAACTGCTCCTCCACCCATTGCTAATGACTTTGCAAACTATGGGTTCGGATTTGCTGGTGGTTTTATGCCAATGGCGACTGCGAGGATCGGTAATTTCACATTGGCTACTGCTTTTGGTGGTCTGATACCTTCTTTATTCAACATTCAGTTTCATGGATTTCCTGATGCTACAGCTTATGGAACAACTTCTGGTTTCCCCTATGCATTCAATACATTCCATGGTGGTCATGGCCACAATTTTCCTCAACCACCAAATCGAGGACGGCACACCGATAATGTATTGAAAAATCTACTTTTACTCATTGGTGTCTTTGTAATTCTTGCCCTGATTTTGTGGTGAAAAGTAGTTCCTATTTAAGTGGATATGTAGAGATTACAGTCTTGAAAAAAGTAGATTAGATGAATCTGTAATCACATGAATGCTTGTTAATTACCTTCTGCAAGGTTCGAATAAATCCTTCTTGTTGATATCTGCAAGGAACTTCTCCTCTTTCTTTTGGTATAGAAGAGCCCATCTTCACTACTTGTAATTAGAAACTTCTCTTCCTTGAAAGGGCTATTGTAAGTGATTTTAGCTATGGTTTCCCATCTAATTTCAGTTTCTTATTCAAGTGATTATGAAATGTATATCAATTAGAAGACTAGCTTTTGTTGGCTAAAAGGATTTTTCATCATGGAAATGGGTGAAATGAAGCGGGAAAAATTATATTTTATTAACATAACGATTTATTCTAAAAATTCAACACATGTTCAATTTTTCTGTTATTTTTAATAGTATAGGAACACGTGGCATGCGTAGAATATGAATTTTTCTCAATTTCGTTAAAAGTAATTAATAGAATGGTGTGATTTGTAATTTTACAAAAGTACATGAGTGTTTAATAAAACACTACGGGTGTTACCGGTTCTTGCCAAGAACTGGAACCGAACCGTTAAGAAGAAATGAACAAAATAGGAACCAGAACCGGTTCTTTTTACCGGTTTGGGTCCTTATAGGGTCCTACAGAAAATAATTGACAATGAAATCCTAACTTTATTCATAATCAAATTATCACAAATGAAATCGATAGAAACTCAAAAAATCCATTCTAAAATTCATATATATATTTGAATTTGCATCAAATCCATAATAAGGAGTGGGCTTTGGGCTATTTGAGCGAGGAAGGGAAGAAATGGATTGGGCTTTGGGCCTTATGTATAATTTTGTATTTTTAAAAAAAAATTAAAACCTTATCGGTCGGTTCCGGTTTTCTTATCTGTTCTTTGTAAGAAACCGGGATCGAACCGGTTTTATTATCGGTTCCTAAAACACAAACCGAACCGGAACCGTACCGGTTTTGCTTGTAGCCCTATGTAGAAGTATGATTTAATAATAATCCAAAATGCAGGGGTGTGTTTTGCATTTAACTCATTTAAAATAGCAAAAGTCTTGAAAAATTTCAAAAACAACATATTTTTCTTTCATTAATTTAATGATAATGAAAACACATTTCATCAAAATTATTATTGTATTTTATGTTTCTAATTGAGATGTTTTAAATTAAAATTCAATAATTTTTCAAGTTGATTTTTTAATTAAAGTCTTTTATTATCATTTTTTTTTGTTAATTGTATTATTGAATCATCAATATTATTATTACTAGTATAATTAACGTGCTTCGCACGTACTTGTTCAATTTTTTTATATCAATATTTAGTTCTTCAAAAAAATTATTATTATTGAGAAATTATTGGATTAGTTTAGTTAGATCAACAAAGAAGAAAAATCTATTAAAGACTGAACTATATTATTTAGGTGTGAATTGCTTACTAAATTTAAGAGTCAAATAACTTATCACTTAGTGTGAACAATAAAAACAAATTTATAGAGTTAACCTATTAAATATATCATTTTTAAAACGTTAACACTTATTTGATATTGAATATAGATCCATTGGACCATTAGATGTCAAACACACGATTTTATCCTGTTTTATTAAATCAATTAGATAGAAGATTTTTATAACTCTTGTCTTGTCATCATTGAGCAATCAGTTGATTATTATAAAGAATTACAATGATCGAGTGAAAAATCTGTTTTGGATAGAAATGTAGGGATAGAAAAATTGTATTACCTTCGCTTTTAATAAAGTAAACATCGATGTGGTAGAAAATAGTGAGTGTTGATGTCAACACTATTTCCCCAATCCTTGATGGCTTTTCAACTTTCCAAGACCACAATAACAAAAAAAAGGATCAAATTTAACATGAACTTTATTTTACAAAGAAATTCAAATAAACACATTAAAATACAACATTTTTTTCCTTGCGTAAAAAAAATACAACAAATTAAATTTACATTCTGAATCTAGATATGAAAAAGAAGGATCAAATGAAAAAGAAAAAAAAAAGAAATCTAAATTTGGTTGTCATTTGTGATGTTGCTTGTAAAGATGAAAGAAATTGACTTAATCAGGCACCATTGATTTGTTTGAAGAATCAATTCGAGTATTTATAGATAATAACTTAGGATAAACTATTTCGAATGTAAATTAAATAATATTCAAAACCTTCTCTTGGTAATTGTGAAAAGTTGTAGAAATCGAAGAGAGTTCTTGGAATGCATACATCCCATTTCCTTAATCAAATTGAAATAATATGAACATCCATGCATTTATTTAATGCAACATCAAAGCCAACGAAAAAATACATCAAGAGTTCAAATGCTAATTTTGAATAAAAGAAAAATAATGAGGGTAAAATTGGTAATGAAAGATTCTCCACTCCTCTCCACTTTTAATATATTAAGATAAGATTATTATATTTAATTGAGATATTTTAAATTAAAATTTAATAATTTCTCAAATTTTATGATTGGTTTTATGATTTAAAAATGTATAGGAGCGAGAGAATGATTCAAATTTAATTTTCTAAATTTTCAAAAAAAAAAAAACATTTTTGGTTATTATCATCTATACTATAATACTATACCAGTATACCGATACCAGATGGGTAAAAGCATCCTCATTTCTTACGCATTTCTCGTTGACTAGATTGATGGTTGGTAAGTGGTAAATGTAATTTCTGAATTATCTCTCTCCGTAAGAAGCAATTTTCTGGGTCCTTTTCTCTTAACGTTGATTTTCGTTTCTTTTTCTTGCAATCTCTTTGATCTTTGTTTTGCATCCGTAATTGGTACAATTCTATCTACTCTTCACATATTGGGTTGGAATTTGAAAATCGGTTTCAACTATTTTTTAATGGAGTTTGAATTTACTCAAGATTTTGATTGGAATTATTTAGGTAATCGTAATTGGTTGAAGACTCTTAAGATGCTTTTGATAATGATAGCATGAATTGTGAAACCCTATAATTTGATTTTGTTCATCTGGGTTTGTGGTGATTATAGATAGCTACTGACATATGACAAGCGAGTTCGGGGAATCGACCGAGTCTGCCCCATCAAAACCCGTCTTGTTCCAGTAATAGTGACAATACTAACAATGATTCTGGTGATTTTGAATGCAATATTTGCTTTGAATTAGCTCAATATTCAATTCTCGGACTTGTCTATAATATATTGATGGCTGCATCATCACTCACATTACCAAGTATGTCCAGTTTGTAAGGCCCTTCTTCAGGACGAGATGTTGGTTCCTCTTACGATAGGGGTAAAACGCCATCCGACCCGAGATTATATTACAAGTCACCCTGCTGGGAAAAGGCCTGAAATAGCTCCTCCACCAGTTACTAATCACTCTGCCAACTATAGAATGGATTCACATGAGGTTTTATGCCAATGGCAACGACAAGATTAGGTAATTTCACATTGGCTACTGCTGTTGTCTGTTTCCATCTGTATTTAATATCCAGTTTAATGGATTTTCTAATGCTAAAGGATATGGAAATACTTCTGGTTCCCCCATGTATTCAATGCATATCATGTGGGTCATGCCCATAATATTGCCCAACCACTGAGTCGAGGCATGCTGATTCTTGTTGAAAAACCTCCTTTTACTCATTGGTGGCTATGTAATTGTTGCCCTGCTTTGGTGGTAAAACCATTTTTTTTTTCATTTGATTGAAAATGTGAAGTGTGTCGAGATTTCAGGTATGATCTACAGAGTAGATTAGATGCTTCTGATATCAAATTAATGTTTGATAGTTACTCTATGTTCATATCTATTCTTGTTATTGACATCTGCAATGATCTTCTGAATTTCTCTCTCTTTCATTTCAACCAGACCAATCCTTGTTCACATCAAAACTTTGTTACATTAACAGTAATTTAATTCAATCATAATTGATTTTAGAAAGTAATTGATGTGAACAAAAGTAGCCTGGTTTTTAGTAAGAACACACCCAACCAGATTTGCAAGACATCTCCTCTCAGCTTGATATTAAAGTTTGTTCTTCTATTGGAAAATATCTGGGTTAAATGTTGATTTAGGTAATTCTAAGATGAAGATTTTTCAAGATATTAGGGACAACATTGAAAGGAAATCTCTTGGCTGGTTTGAGCAATTATTATCTACTGGTAAGGGAGTTTTAATCAAATCTGTAGCTATGGCTCTTCCTATCTATGCTATGAATTGCTTTAAGCTCCCTATCAAAATGTGCAAAGAGATTAACTCCATTTTGGCTAGATTCTTGTGGCAGTCTCAAAAAGATAAAAGGGGTATTCACTGGGGTGCTGGGACTCTCTAAATAAGCCAAAAAATAGAGGAGGTCTTAATTTCAAAGATTTACAGAGCTAAACTCTGAGTTTGTTAGCTAAACAAAGTTGGAACTTATTGTATAATTCCAATTCTCTTTTGTTCAAAGTTCTTAAATCCAAATATTTCAAAAATACTTCTTTCCTTGATGCTAATATACCTAATGTTTCCTCTTGGAGTTGGAGAAGTATTATTGCTGGTAGAAGTGTTCTTCTTCTAGGTTTGAGATGGAGGGTGGGCAATGGGAAAAGTATTAGAATTTGGGAAGACCCTTGGCTTCCTCGTCCATATTCTTTCTCTTGATTTGAAAAGCTGGAATGCTTCCTTGGTGCATCAATGTTTTAATCCTATTGATATTCCATTAATTTTAGCTACCCCTATTAGTCAAGCTAATAAACCTGATAGTCTCATTTGGCATTCTAAACTCTGGGATCTACACTCTTAAATCTGGCTATCAATATGCTCTTAATATGTTATCTGCTCAAATCCCTTCAGTTATTCAGCATGGCGAAGGTAGTAATATTGCTTTTGATAAGAAGAGTTGGCTTTTGATTTGGCAAGCAAATGTGCCTAATAATTTAAAGCATTTTGTTTGGAAAGCTTGCAAGGGTTTTTTAGCCTCTAAAGAAAATCTCCTCAAAAGAGGTATGCCTATTAACTCTTTATGTGATTTTTGTCAAGGCCAAGAGGAATCAATCACGCATATCCTCCTTACTTGTGAGATTACAAAGAGATTTTGGTTTGCTTCTTCTCTGAATCTTGATACTGCTCGTTTTATGAATTGTAACTTTCGAGACTATTGGGACTGTACTTGCTCTTTTTTGATTGATAATGGCGGTATTTCTTCTCAACTAGACTTTTTTTTTTATTTTCGGTGCCTGGAGATTATGGAAGATGAGATGTGAAAGGAACTTTCAAGGTTGTGAATATGAATCATGATATTCTTAGAGGCCTTTCAAAAACTTATGCAGATTTCTCATAATTTTCCTCTCTTTCTTTGTTGGTGTCTAAGTCGAGTTGTTTAGCTAGTCCTTCTCACTTTTTTTAGTTGGAAGGTTTGTCTATCATCTGTGATGTAGCTTGGGATTTTAATTCTTTCCTTTCGGGTTTTGGTTGGATGTTCATGTAAAATGCAGTAACGTTACTATCATCTTCAAATTCTCTTGGTCCCCTCTGTCTCATCGCTTTTCATGCTGAAGGCAAATGTATCATTGAAGCAAAGCTATTGCTGGTGGTTTCAAGCGAGTTCATGTGTTTTCGGATGCTAAGCTCGTGATTGATGTTGTTAATGCCTCTATTTGCTGCCCTTTTGACTTTCTTTGCATTTTAGATTATATCAAACATCTTTGCTTATGTTTTGACTTTATTGTTTTTTCTTTTTTAAGTAGGGAGCTTAATGTTGAAGCTCATTCCCTTGCTAAATGGGCTTTAGATTCTTGTAATCCCCTTTAATCTTTTATAAAGTCTATCTTTGGAAGAAGAAAAAAAAATAATGAAAAAAAAAATAAGACATTCTAAAATAAAGTGATCGACTTCTTTATCTATAGTTTGAGTCGGTTTTGTGGACAATCAATTTTTATGGGAATCAAATTTGTTGAATTAGAAAATACGATTCAATTTATATAACATTTTCAAGAAAATCCATAATCTATAGATTCATGCACTATACAATGAAAACTACCAAATTTACTTCTATCACAACAAAATAATTAGTATTTAACTTTCATTAAATGGCTATTTTAAATATCTAGAGTCTATGTATGTAGTCAGTTTCAAATTGTGAAGCATTAAAAGGAAACCAAAACGTGTACGTGTATGTTTTCGATAAGAGGGAGAAATATATATTACTCACATTTTGAGATCGATCGTTTGGATATTGGTGGATATTAAATCAACAATAGTTATAAAAGTTTAAATTAAAGTAAATTTTATTATTTGTATTTTCTCATCACTCTCCCTCCACATGGGTTCAAATATTTATTCAAATGGAGGAGAAAATAATAATACATAAGTTTGAATTTAAGACCTCTTACTCAATAGACAAAAAACTTAAGCTATTAAGTTATGACAAATTTAATCATTTGTATATTCTTAACACTCTGGTTCATATGTGAGCTCATATATTCATTACATGTAATATTAATAAATGAATAGGAAATAATCAAGAGAAAAACTTATTGATAATGATAACAATATATAATCTCTTTTCTAAAAATATTTTACACAATAACATTTAAAATCAAACTTAATTTATATAATAGAACTTTCAATTTTTTTTTTTTGAGATTACATCAAAGTGGGGGAGGGAGGGAGACTTAAACCTTCGACAAAGGAAGAGATTATATGTCTAACCAGTTGGGTTATGATCATGTTGGCAATATAACTTTCATTTTTAAGATCGATATTCCACGTGCAACACATGTAATATATAACTAGTCTTACATATTGCACTAATCTATGAATGACATTTTTCTATTATTTTTAACCGAATTAGTACGTTGACAAATAAAGAAATTGTGTCTCAATTCCGTTAAAATTTTAGTATTCCTTTTTTTAAATATAAGAGGAAATCGATATGGAAAAGGTATATGGAATAATTTCCTTTTTAAGAGATTGAATAACTTAGATTAAAAAAAAAACAGAGGGAGAGTGATTCTGTTGTTCCATTCCAATCCCATTGCCCAGATGAGAAGTAAAAGCATCTTCATTTCCTTGCTTCCTCTACCCATTTCTCGTTGACTGTTATGGTAACTGTAATTTTGGAATTCTCTCTCCCGAACAGGAATTATTTTCTGGGTCTTTTTCATTTTCACGATTTCCCAATTCATTATTTTGAAGGTCCTTTCACAATCTCTAATTCTCTCTCTCTCTTATCTTATCGTTGATTTTCGTTTGTTTTTCTTTAAATCTCTTTGATTTTTGTTTTCCATCCATAATTTGTATAATTCTATCTACTCTTCACATATCGGGTTGAAATTAGAAAATTAGCACCTTCAATTCTTAATCGGGGTTCGAATTTACTCAAGATTTTCATATTTCTCGACTAGAATTTGATTCATAATGTTTTTTTAGGGTTTAAATTTGTGGATTTATTTGCTTATCCATACTGAATTGTAAATATCGAACTTTTAGTCGTTTCTAGAATTTTGGTTATGGTAATTGGTTCTGCAAATTACATTATTTCCTTATTTGAAGACTCTTGAGATGCTTTTGATAATGATATCATGAATTGTGAAACCCTAATTTGATTTTATTCATCTGGGTTTGTGGTGATTGTAGCTACCGACATTTGTGAGGTGAATTAAAATGACAAGCGAGTTTGGGGAATCGTCGAGCCTGCCCCATCAAAACCCCTCTTGTGTTAGTAATAGTGATAATACTAACAATGATTCTGGTGATTTTGAATGCAATATTTGCTTTGAATTAGCTCAAGATCCAATTATCACTCTCTGTGGCCATCTCTTTTGCTGGCCTTGTCTATATAGATGGCTGTATCATCACTCACATTACCAAGAATGTCCAGTTTGTAAGGCTCTTGTTCGAGAGGAGAAGTTGGTTCCTCTTTATGGTAGGGGTAAAACGCCATCCGACCCGAGATTAAAAACATATTCTGGTATCCATATTCCTAGTCGTCCGACTGGGCAAAGGCCTGAAACAGCGCCTCCGCCAGTTGCCAATGACTTTGCCAACTACAGAATGGGATTCACAGGAGGTTTTATGCCAATGGCAACAACAAGATTTGGTAATTTCACATTGGCTACTGCTTTTGGGGGTCTGTTTCCTTCTTTTTTCAACATACAGTTTAATGGATTTCCTAATGCTACAGTAAATGGAAATACTTCTGGTTTTCCCCATGGATTCAATGCATACCATGGGGGTCAAGCCCATAATTTTGCTCGACCAACGAGTCGAGGACAGCATGCTGATAACTTGTTGAAAAACCTCCTTTTACTCATTGGTGGCTTGGTAATTGTTGCTCTGCTTTGGTGGTAAAACCAGTTTTTTCATTTGAGTGAAATTGGAAAGTGTGTAGAGATTTCATTTATGATCTACAAAGTAGATTAGATGTTAATGATATCAAATTAATGTTTGATAGTTACGTTATGTTCATATCTATTCTTGTTATTGACATCTGCAATCATCTTTTGAATTTCTCTTTCTTTTCAACCAGACCAATCCTTAGTTCAAATCAAAAGTTAGTTACCTTAACAGTAATTAAGTACAATTGTAGTTGATTTCAGTAAGTAAACATGTATTTATTGGTAAATTGATACATGCATTTAGTTTAAAGTAGGTTCATGTATTTCGTGAGTGGGAGATTTTCATTTGGTTGAAGCAAGTGTGTGGAGAAGAAAAACAAAGAGATTTAGGATCTGTTTGGTATAGCTTTTTTTAAAAGTGTTTTTAATTGTTATAAAAGTACTTTATTTATTAAAAACATTTTTAAACACTTCTAAAAGTTATCCCAAACAGACACTTAGAGTTTGAGAGAATTTGTGAATCAAGTGCGTTTTTGTGAATAAGTTTTCAATAGAATACAAGTGTTGTTTATTCTCATTTTATTCTTTTGTCGGTTCTTTCTATGTGAGTGTCTATCACACGCTTCTAATAAAGATTTCTTATGTGTGGTTGATAGGAACCAAAATTTAATTATTAAAAAAAAAATTGGAAGTTTGATATTGAAATGTAAAGAAAAATATCTTCTCCATCCCCACTCTATTTATAACTTCCATCTCTCTAACAACTTTCTTGATTATTTATTTGCATGCTCTTATCAATTGAGAGATAATAGGAGCAATTTTTTTGTATTTCAAGTAAGAAAAAAATCACCACCACATCTCCGGAGCTTCTCCAGGAAATACTTGACTTCCTAATTGGGCTTTTAAGAAATTGTAACACTTTATAAAGTAGAGAGATTGGATTAATGCAATTGATATTTTTTGTTTAAATTGACTATATATTAAAAGTACATGGGTAAAATTCATTTTCCCTCGAACGATTATTAGGTTAATTTAGGAAAACTAACCTAATACTAATACTAATCTCTAATTAGATTTCATAAAGATGAAAGTATGGTTCTTCAAGCATTACAAAATTTTCAGGCTTAAATTAGAAGATGAGGAATTAAATCAATTGGGATGACATTGATTAGCTAATATGGAAACCCCTAAAAGCCTTTATAGATTGATGGAAATTGGGTTTAATAGAATTTTTTTGTTACAACATAAAACTACAAAGAACTAATTCTAAGGCTTAAACTGAAGGCCCGTGCAATGGAGGCCTTTAATGGAGGTTGGAGAGAGAAGAGAGTACTTTGAAGCATAATATGGGTGTTGAGTTTAAATAGTATTTTTATTTTCTAGGACAAAGTTTGTTCTTTTTTTTTTATGATTTGAAGGTATTTAATTTTTAATACGTATAAATATGTCATTTTATTTAAGCATGTCAATAAGAGTGATATACTATATATTATATATCACAATCGATCAATATTATAATGAAATGATTATTGTATATCACAGTTAGTCAAACATTATCATGATCAAACAATAGACTTATTTTTTTTAAAATAACATATTTATAAATATTTTTTAAAGATGATGAATTTATGAATATTACATAAAATCTTACAGTTGGTAATTATAATGTTTGACTAGATGTTAAAAAAGAAATTTTAAAAAACACTCCCCACTTCTTAAATACTTATTAATCAGTGTTATTTATTTTTCTTTCTATCAATTGGTTTGGCATATACTCCTTTCCCTTTGAGGTCGAAGGTTCGAGTCCCCCTCCCCACTTTGATGTAATCTCAAAAAAAAAAAATTGATAAAATGTTTAACTCAGAAACACTATTTTAAAAAATTATCCCAAATATATTCTTCTTTGTATTCATTTTTTTTTCACATACAGAATATTATATTTAAAATGCACAATAATATCAATGTTTGGATATCTAAATAAATTTCTGTACATATTTTATAGTTAAAAAATGTTTTCTTTTAAATGACTGCTAAGGAATGAAAAGAATTGCTGTTAAAAAAAAAAATCATGTCCACAATCTAATCTGGTCCCATTCTAATAAAAAGGTAATAATAATAATGTTATATATATAGTGTTTTTTTTTTTTTGGAAATGTGTGTGTAAACCGTGTCAAATGTGATAGCGATCAAAAATCAAAATCGGAAGGCACAATTAAAGACACATTTCTTTATTCCATACAATTAAAGTACAAAAAGTCTACTTTCTATTCAATATGTTCTCCCCTATTTATCTTTTTCTTATTTTTCCCCTCTCTTAATTGAATAATTTTTTAAGGGTTTTTTTTTTCAAATATTATTTTTTAAAGTTAAAATATAGTTTTATTTCATAAAGTCTACCCTTATTTCTAATTTAATTGATTAAGTCTAGAACTTTTATTTTAGTCTCTCAAAATTTTGAAAATTTTGAGTATTACATATTGTTAAAAGTGAGTTAGGATTTAAGGGGAAAAAACATTATTATTTGATTGTTGATTAACATATTTTTATTACTAAATAAAATGTGAAACCTATATCCATAATAAAACAAGTAATGCCATTTTTCCCAATAAGTTTTTATCCATAATAAACCATGGCCAATTTTGAAATTTATTACAATTTTATTAATAATTTTTTAAAATAAAAGATAAAATTAGAAAAGGATCAACATTAGAGACGAAAAATATATTTCAACCTTTTTTCTCCTATCCTTGGTTGTAGGAAAAGTCTCCTTCCAATGATCCTATTTACATTTAAAAAAAAAAATAACTTTTTTAAAAATGATATTTTAAGAATTGATCAATCTGAGAAATGATATTTTAATTTTTAAAATTACTCAATAAAATTACTATCTATTGGAATTTCCAGAAAAAAAAATATCTCTTGAATTTTGGGAGAAGAAGATGATCCCAATTCTCATGTGTGGGATCCATTACCAAAAGTCCTTGCAATTAAATATCTTTGGACCAAATATAAGAACCAAAAGCAGGACATGCCATTGCCGTGTGAATCTTTTGAATAATTGGTAAAGAATGATGGACAACAAGACAACATCATCCAGCTATTTTCTACTACTTTTTTTTTTCCCTTTTTCTTTTTTAAAGCTAAAATATAGTTTTCATCTTAAAATTTGCCCCGATTTCTACGTTTGTTCGTTTAATTTTTTTATTTAAAATTTTAAATTTAGTCCCAATTTTTTTGATAAGCTATAAACTCAGTATTTAATATTAAAACTTGTCAATTAAATATTTAATAATAAAATAACAAGATTTGTTTTGTTATAGATATGAGTTTTGTGTTTTAGTAGATCCTTGGGATTTCAGCCAACCCGAATCAATACTAATAGAGGTTATGTGACGATGACCACCACAATAATAATAATGGTTTAGACTAAATTTATTAAAGAAATTAAAACTCAATTAGATTTATGAAATTCAATTTAATTTGGCCCAGGATAGTTAATTAAAATGTTGAGATCAATTAGGATTTTTGACAGACCCATTTAATGAAAGGATTAATTTTTTTATTTTTTCTAAAATTAAATAATAAGAGGGATTTTTTAAGATGGAAAAAGTAAAAGGGAAGGAAAACAAATTATAATTCCTTCCCCCTTAAATTTTAGACCATGATGAGATAATGGGAAAGACTTATATGAAAATACAGTGTGTACACAGAAAGAGTCAAAGAATAATGAAAATGGGATTTATATGATAATTAGGGTAAAAAAGATTCAAACTATCCATGCAAGATAACTCAAGTGGGGGCACAATTTGTATTTTTAACCTAATTTTTTATTCTGAGGTCAAAATGATACACTATGCAAGGCGTTGGATTTGCGATGATCTAACAATTATTAATTTTATTAAAAGACCTAAAATAAAGTAAAATTTATTAAAATTATCAAAATGTACCTACATGAGCAACCTCATCCTATGATTATTTTTACCCCAAAGAAGAAGATTTTCATGGAGAAAAAATTGAATATATTTTCATAAATTTTACGGATTAGAATAATAAAAATAATTTCTTAATTTAGTTAATAATTGAGAGGCAATAATTTCAATTAGTTAAAAAAAAATTGAGAAAATAAGTGTAAAGAACATTAATGAGTGTAATGAAAAGTGAAGGAGGGGAGTTTGTCATGTGTGGCACATGGTTCTGTTTAATAAATTGGATGGAAACCCCTAAATAATTGGAGCAAGTGTTAGCCCACGCTGGTGTGTGTTGATGTTGAAGCCAAATAACCTTTCTAATCATGAATTGATGGACATATGACTTCAACTTCACATTCATTGCATTTTATTACGATTGAGGAGTGGCATGCTCTCACCATTTAAGTAGGTCCCTTTCAATTATTATTTTTTTTTTTTTTTGAGAGATTACATCAAATCAGAGAAGAAGAGACTACAACCTTCGATCTCATAGGAATAGAGTAGGTGTCTTAACCAGTTGAGTTATGCTCCGGTTGACATTATTATTATTATTATTATTATTTTGTAAGCATTAGTAAAGTTTAATCCCACTTATATAATATTAAAAAAAAAAACTTTGGAAATAACGTGATGGTGATTGTTATCATAATTATATTTCAATATAAATCTAAGAACACTTAAAAAAAAAGAAGAGAAACACTTAAAAAGTGTCAAATTAACCTCTAAAATTTAATTGGGTTAATTCAAAACCTTAAATTTTAATATGTGGTTCAATTAATATTTTTACAAAGTTTTTTTTCTAACTAAATTACTAGTATGTATAATTAGATAGGAACGTTTTTGTAACTGTATGAAGGCATTTTTGTGAAATATTATGTTTTTTATTAAATATTTTTATTGGTAAATTGAGCTATTTTGATGTTGGATTTGATTTTTTTACTATTTATTTTTTGATTAAGATAAAGTATTTATGTGATTGATATTTAACAATTAGATTATAGATGTTTTATTATATCTTGATCTTTTAATGATTTACTGAATATCTCTTAGGCAATTTGATAGTTTCATCTTCATTGAGGGTGTTATAAATCCAACAATTATGAAAGTTTAAAATAAAAATGGATGAAATTAAAAGTTTATGGTCTAAATTAATATACCCTACTAAATTCATGGTATATATTAAAATTTTCCGTAAAAGTTAATTTGTTCATTGAATTTTTCTTTTCTCTAACTTTCTAAATATACGTTTTTAAAAATTATCCTAAACAGTAGTAGTTCATAATTGAAAGAAAAAAAATTGTGCTTAAGAGAAGAGTAAGAGAACACACCTGATCACATCAGTCAATAGACTCCTCTCAACCTATGACTTTATTCTCACTTAGATCTACCTACAAACTCCCATTTCGGGCCAACCTTTTATCATAATATCTAATCAAGATAGACCTTCTTATTTTACTAATGATCATATCTTCTCGAGAAAACCTATTAATAGTCAACTTCTTCCCTCTTAGGGGTTTAGTTGGGAAATGAGAAAGTAAAGTCAGTTAAAATAATGTCTTGAAAAGTTATGTCTGATAACGAATAGTAAAAATAATGTGATTGTGAAATTCATTCCCACAAAAAAAATAAGTGGAAAAAAGAATATGAGAATAAATTTGTAAAATTCTTCTCACTCATTTTCTCATTCAACTTCCTCTTTAATCAAAAACATCTCTCACCAGCCATTTGAGTATTACCTTATTATTACACTTATGCTAATTGAAACCCTTTTATTGTACTTTTCTATTTTACTTTTTTTTCAATAGATAAGGGGAGAGGGGTTTGTGAAAAGGATGAGGTTTGGATCATCATCCTCAGTTATAAAGAGTGACTTTTTACCACTTTGTTAATGCGATTTGAACATTGATGATAGACTCAACAAAATGCTGTGTAAAAAGGATATACACAAAATGCTAAGTATTTTCTTTTTGATATTATTTTTAAAATAGTAACTCATGGATCATGGAAAAATTTCCTATAATTTTAATTCCATAAGAATGAATCTAATACTTATTAGAAGGAGAGGGATCAAAATGGATGGGAAAATAAAGAATAATTTTTCATTTAAATAGGTTTACTATTGTTTAAAATTAAACTTATTTTTTTCCGAATTCCTTTATAAAAATGAGAATGTGCACTTATACTTGGATCAATCAAACTATGTTCATGTCATACGTATAGTGGAAGATTAAAGTTTAACAATGAAAACAAATAAAAATTTTAAAATAAAATGGAACATTAAAGGTATGATTGCAAATCTAGCAAATTTTTAGGTAATATATGTAAAAATATCAACTCTTTAAAATATTTGTAAATATAATAAATTTTGAATGGATTAATCAGTGATCAACATTGAATTACATATTTTTAAAATAATTTAATCACCTATTACTAATGTGGGCATCCATTTTTATCAGTATAAAAAGTATTATATTTACAAATATTTTTAAGCAATGATATATTTATAAATATTGCATCAAAATCCACTACACAATTAAAAAGTTAAATAACAAAAGTAATTAAGTTAGAATTAAAAATCATATTTAAGCCCATTAATATTTATTCATTACCATATTGTAATGTAATCGTAACGGCTCATAAAGTCGCGTTTGGTGGTAATAAATTGAAGTTTGAATCACAATTCACAATCACAAGTGTGAAAACTGAAAAGAGCAACGGTCGCTATAAGAAGCTCTGCTTATATTATCTTTCACTTTTACTTCAAAACTATTTAGATTTTTTTTTTCGCGTTTGATGGTAATAGAATTATTTTTTATTTTTTTATTTTTTATTTTTGAATATCTCACAAACCACTCCTCAATACCAGGGTTGTAACATTTACATTATTAAATTTTTAATTTGATCAATTGACCTCTAAATTTTATAAAATATTAAAATTAGACATATAATATTTTAATCGATCAAATTACCCCTTTAAATGATTACTTTTCTTATTGTTTTTATGAAATCTCTCTATGGGAGCGGGTCTCCAAGATCTCTTATCCCTCACTCAACCATGTCCTTGACCCAGATCCTAAAATATACGTGATGGCGGTGACGATAATTTCTTCACCGATCTCATCCCTTCCTTTTATTTTAGGGATGCATTACTTGTCTCTATGGTGATGTTTCAAGGTCTAATTACACGATTTAAGGTGGTAATTTAATAAATTAATTTTTTTTGGATCCAATTTTATATTTAATAAAGTTTAAAGGGTTAATTGATCAAATTGAAAGATTAAGGGTAAGTGTTACAACCCCTATAGTTCAATAGTGGTTTATGTAATTTTTTTTAATAGAAAGCAATTTTCTGTTTTTTAGTTTAAAAATAAAAGAGACTAAAACTGGTTTTATTTTTCATTAATGACTTATTATTCTTTAAAAAAATATTTTTTAAATAATAATTTCATCAATAATGACTTTTTTTTCATCATCAATAATGACTTTAAACATGTGTGACACCGTGTTTAAAAATAGTTTTCTACATTAAAATTAAAAACAAACTTTTGATTCAGTAATTGAAAATGATAATTTAATTGTTTTTTATATTAATCATTCTTGTATAATTATTATTTATATTTTTATGTATTGCTTAATTTAAATATGTGATGTTTTAAAGTTAATATGTAGAATAAATAAATAAAAACACAAATTCAAATTTATCTTTCCAAAATGTTTATAAATTAAAAAACAATAAAAAAAAACAATTTTAAAGAATAATCGATAAAAACAGCTTTTAAAATAGTTATCATAACGAGATTTTTTCTAAAATAATATTTTATGAATTAACATTTTTCAAAAATAGTAATTTTTTTTGAAAATTTTGAAGAATAACATTTTTTCTTCTTATTTAGACTAAAGCTAGTATGAAGCTTAAGCAATTTATTCCATGAAAAATAACGCTATTTAATTTTTTTTCAAAACATTTTTTATTTTTGAAAATACCTATTAAAAAGTACTATATAATAAAATATCTCTTCATATTGATTAATAATATAAAATTAATCAAAACAACCAAAATAATTAAAACTAAAAGTTCTTATAAATAAATAACTGAAAATAATTTCAAAAGTTTAGATTCATTTTCTCCAATTCAAGTTCAACTACCTGTACATCCCCTCGGTCATTAATAAATCAAGGCCTAGCTAGGATTGTGGTCCCACTAGGGACGCCACGTGTCAGAACTAGGCAAATTACCATTCAAAGATAAGTGTGAATGAAGGAGATGGAGCCCACACAATGTGATGTGGCTTTTTTTTTTCTTTCTTCTGGTCAAATGAAAAAGAAAAAGAATGAAAGACCATTGAAAATGAACCAACTGTCCCCTTTAAAATTTAATTTTAGTAACTGATATATAGCAGGACTTGATATTCAATGTTACCCTAATTATCCGGAACGAATAAAAAAAAAGCCAAAACTTAATAATTTTTAAATCCTCCCAAAATGGATATTACGGCCAAATGTTAATTGGGAAACTTTGATTTACAAATGTTTTTTTTTTAAAATAATATTATAAAGGAGGAGCTATATATCAAAATGGAAGAAAAATATGCATTAAAATTTTGGATAAAATGTAAATTCACCCATGTAGTTTAGGTACTATGCAAACTCACCTCTTATGGTTGAAAAATGAAAATTTATGCCCTTGATATTATGAAATTATGCAATCTGATAGCTTCCCCCTAAAACCAATAATTTTTAACAAGAAAAATGAAAATAATGCTTTTAAAGTTTTGGTATTATATAAACACACCCTTATCGTTTAAAAACACATACTTATACCTTTGTGGTTCCAAAATTATATAACTAAACCTTTTTTCATCTCTAACACCATAAATTTTAAAAATCCAATCCCACATTTTTTTCCTTCCCTATCCTCACCATTTTTTTAATCTATCTTCCGGCCTCACTTCCTTTCTTCTTTTCTTCAATTTTCCTATTATTTTCTTCTTTGTTCATCTCATCTCATCCTAGTTTTATTTCTCTCTTCTCTCTCCTTCACTCCCCATCTTATATTTGAAAGGTGAATGATTGTTGTTAGATGTTTCCATATTAAGAGAAAATCGCACTTAACTGGGGTGAATATTACTTATGTTTTTTAACTTAGTGTGAGCCTGAGGATTATCAAGCATGATCGATCTTAATCCTTGGTGTGCTAACTTCTTATTGTAGAGTTATATTTTTTGATTCACATGGGTGAGAATAATCTATTGGTACTTACAATCTACCTATTATTTTGGGGATGAAACATTTCAACACGAGATGAGATTCATAATTTTCTTAACCATACCATTTTAGGAAACTTGTAGGTAACTCTCTTGTTGTACTAATTCAAATCTTAAATAAGAGGCCTTACCTTTTTCATGGGCTCGAAAAGGATTTATTTCATAATAGGACTATGAAAATTATTCATTAGAGAGTTAGCGGGAACATAAGGGGATAAGAGATAATTGCGGGGGTAAAATGATTATTTGGCCCAACTGTAATTGTGAATTATTGTGTGAAGGATACCTCACAACTTGATAATAATGAACAAAACATATCTAGAGTGAGAAGAGAGGAGCTTTTGATTTTTAGTGGTATAATCCATAGTTATTAGTTATAGTTAATTAATTAAAGAATTTAATTAATTGAGTTCATGATTTAAAAAATATATTGGATCTATGTACTAGCTCAAATATTGTGGTGGCAAAATTAAGTAATTAATTTAACTTTGGAAGAATTAATTAGTTTAGATAATTGAATTATTTAAGTTAAGACTATATTAATTATTTAAATAATAGAGATGATTTAAATGTGAGTTAATAAGAATAGGTTAGAACCTATTAACCAAGAGAGAAAAAGCCCAATTGAGATTATGAAACCCAATTGGAATTGAACAATAATAAGTAGTCAAATAGGATGAGATCCTTGATGACAGCAACCTAATTCTTTTGGTCAAACAACACTCATGCGGTTAAAGGTGCTTGTAAAACACCCTCTCTTGTTCAAAAAATCATTTTTTATACCTACGTTGTTTTTTAATGATAAACTTAATACAACTTTTTAAAAACCCTTCATAAACCATTTCCATTTGTTTTAATAAGAAAAATGATTCATAAATTAACATACTGTAAGCTTTAATTCAAGTTGTACATCTTTATAATATAAGAATTGTTAGTTAATAAAGGTATTAGTTTATGATTTGAAAACGGTATAAAAATAAAATATTAAATGAAAGTGTTTGAAATTGCAATTACCATACTAAATTACCTAGGTTGGGTATAAGTTTACATTTTAGGAGAAAAAAAATGGTAAATGGTGAAAATGGCATAGGCTGTTGTGCAGTGTGTAACACTAAATTACCATACCAAGAAAAATATTTTGAGTCAATTGCGGGGAAAGGTCCAACATAATGTGGGTGGGAGCCATTAGGCGTTCGAACATTACATTTTCATAATTTGATTTAAAAGTCATCATAAAAAAAAAAAAAAAAAAAAATATATATATATATATTTGCATAAAAAAAATAATTTGTTTTAAAAGTCAAATAATTGGGGAATTTTTTCTTTTCTATTTTTAGCAATTTTGTTATTAACAATGAAGTTAGCCTAGTTAGGCCTCGTCGACGTGGATAGCTCAACCAGAGAGAATATTTATTTATTTTTAACCAAACTTGAAACATATGATTATTTATAGTAGTGTAATATTTCTATCACATTTTAAAATATGTTTGTTTGATAGTTGGTCTCACTCGACCAAAAAAAAAAAAAAACCCCAATATTTTTAACTTTGTATTTTCAATTTGAGATTTTTTTCTTTTATTTTTTAGATATTATATCAATTTGAGATTTAAGTATAGTAACTTTTAGAATTATTATATTTGGGGTAAAATATTAACTAAATTTTGTAAGATTTATGTTTATAATGGAAATTGTGGATTTTTTTTTTTTAATAATGATTGTTTTTCTTTTTAAATTAAATTTTTAAATTTTATCTACTACTTTAAGAACTCTTATAAAAAGTGGACCACTAAATAAAGAAACTACTAGTAAATTACACTATATATATATATATATATATATATATATATATATATATATATATATTTTAAAATCATTAATTATTTATTTCATACCATATAGAGGAGGTGAGAGATTGAACCATTAATTTGGGAGTAAGGTATATATGCCTAGTTGGTAACAAAAGACACATTCAATTTTCCATTTTTAATTTGTTTAATGACAATTTATTTTAAAATATTAGATCATATATAAATTTAGTTTTAAAAACTTGATAACTAGAATAATTACCAACTTGTTCTTTAGATATTTTAAAAGGATATATAGCGGATTACAACCTATACATTGTAAAACTCATATCTCAAACGCACCTTGAAGGGTATGTGATTTGATAGAGATCATTTTTAATTGAAATTATTAGTTATAAATACTTTAAAAGTTGATATAAATAAATTTATTAGATTAGCAAATTAAATTAATTTTTTGATTTTGATTCGATTGATCAATAATACTTTGCACATGTGTGAGATCAATAATACTATCTTTTCTTTTTCTTTTTACAAAAGTATAGTGTGAGTACATCTCAAAGTTGGAACCTATTGCTTAATTGTTAAGTATGTTTAACTCTTTAATTTATATATAGAGTTTTGAAAGTTGGAATTTTTAAACCTTTCAAATTATATGATTTTTCATGACAAATTGTTTTGCACAACGAAAATAGCACAAAGTTTGTAGATTCACTTTTATAATCGTGTATAAATGTCTCATGACAATGAAAAAAATCTAGATTAGTTACCATCAAAATGAAAAATAAATAGAAGAGAGAGTTTAGAATGTCATATTTAAATTGAAATTTTCACTATATGGAACTTTTTGAACTGATATTTTAAAAAATAGTAAAAATAATTAAAAATAATATTTTTTTCCTTTCATTAAATTAATGAAAAATTCATTTTCATAAAAAAAAAATTATTGTATTTTTAAATTATTAATATTATTATTGTATTTTATATTTCTAATTGGGATGTTTTCAATTAAAACGCAATATTTTTCAAATTCGGTTAGTTTTTATGATTTTGAAACTTTCATTAAAAATTATGATAGTTCACAATTAAAAAATATCATTTTTTTTTTGTAAATACCCTTATTTAAATCCATCACTATTTTACATTTTCTTCTTTTTGAGAGCTGATCAATTATCAAGAAATTTTTGATGAGGGTTAATAATTAATTAAAAATATTTTTAAGATATTGAAAAAAAAAATCTCAAATACACTATAAATAATGTTGATATGAAATAACAGTGCTAGTGTTTAAAAAATTCTTTAACTAAGAGTGTATTTAGGAATATATTTTTCTAAAATACTATTTAAAATTTCATAAATAAATTAAAAATCTTTGATATGTTATATATATATAAAAGCTTTTGAAATCTTGATGTCAAAGGTATGCCACCAGCTGTCTCCAATTTAGTTAATTCATTCAACTTTTACAAAGAACAAATGATTGGGAATTGGATCAACTTCACAAAAATAAAAATAAAAACAAAAACCATACTATGCTTTAAAATATTTTTTTTAAAAAGCTGTCATATTAATATTACAAAATCCAAAACTACTTAATTAAAAAAAATATTATTTTCACAAATAAATCATAAATCATTTATTTTTTTTAAAAAAAACATCTTTGGACTTGGCTTCTTATTCTGTCGGCTACGTCCTCTTCTCCTCAACGTGGGTCTGCTTTTCTCTCTTCCATTTATATCTCTCTCTCTCTTTTTCACTCTCTTCCAAAAAAACAAAAAATAAAAATCTCTTCCTTTTCTCTCCACAATGCCAAGACCTCCTCCGCCGTATCGCCGCCGCATCTCCCACTTTCTCCTTCTCCTCTTCACTCTCTCCGCCGCCGCCGCCTCCGCCACCACATTGAAATTCAAAGAAGCACCCGAATTCTACAATTCCCCGAGCTGCCCTTCCATCAACAATGAAAACGAAAACATCATCTGCTCCGATCAAGCCGTACACGTAGCAATGACCCTCGACGCCGCTTATCTCCGAGGTTCAATGGCCGCCGTTCTTTCCGTTCTTCAACACTCTTCTTGCCCACAAAACATCATCTTCCATTTCCTCATCGCTTCCAGCTCTTCCACCACCGACACCACTCTCCGTTTCACAATCTCCACTTCTTTCCCTTATTTAAAATTCCAAATCTACCCTTTCAACGACGGCGCCGTCGCCGGCCTCATTTCCACCTCCATCCGTTCCGCTCTCGATTCTCCTCTCAATTACGCCCGTAACTACTTACCTTCACTTCTCTCTCACTGTATCCATCGTGTTGTTTACCTTGACTCCGATTTGATCCTTGTCGATGACATATCGAAACTCGCCGCAACCCCGCTTGGAGAATCAGCAGTGCTGGCTGCGCCGGAGTACTGTAATGCAAATTTCACGTCGTATTTTACTCCGACGTTTTGGTCGAACCCGTCATTGTCATTGACGTTTGAAGGAAGGAAAGCTTGTTATTTTAATACTGGGGTAATGGTGATGGATCTGGATCGATGGCGAGACGGGGATTATACGATGAAGATTGTGGAATGGATGGAATTGCAGAAGAGAATGAGGATTTATGAGTTGGGTTCTTTGCCACCGTTTCTTCTTGTTTTTGCTGGTTATATAGCACCGGTGGATCATCGGTGGAATCAACACGGTCTCGGCGGGGATAATTACCGGGGACTTTGTCGCGATTTACATCCCGGTCCGGTCAGTCTTTTGCATTGGAGTGGGAAAGGAAAGCCTTGGGTTCGTCTTGATCAGAATCGCCCTTGTCCTCTTGATGCTCTTTGGGCTCCTTATGATCTTTTACAATCTTCATTTTCTATTGATTCTTAAAAAAAAAAAAAAAAAAAAAAAAAAAAAAAAAATCTTGTTTTTGTTAATAAGTTTTAGAAATTTTTAGATTTGTAATTTTGATATTAAAATGTAAGAAGATAAAGGATCGATTGTCTCTCGATCACACTATTTTTTTTTTTTAGATATTACATCGGGAGGGAAGACTCGAAGGGAACAGGTGCGTTGAGTTATATTTGAGTTGGCTTGTCCCTCAATCTTGTTCATAAAGAGATTCATAAAGTGTAATATAAGTTTTTATTTATGATGCAAATTAACAAAGCCTTTAAGTATTACATTTTATTTGTTTTCCTCTTTTCTTATACACTGAAATTTGCAGTTACATCATACATGAAGAAGATAAAGATGATAATAAAAGTGATTAATTTTTAAACGTAAAAATTTGGAAGAGAGACAAGACGAGAAAAAAGAAACTGAATTTCGTGAATTTTAAGGTTATATTGACAGCATTGTTATTATTATTAATTAACAATTTCAACGAGCTCTAATTGGAGAAACATTATGGCCAATTTCATCTGCTTCCACCCATGATTTTTGAGGTTCTTCAATGGATGACTGAGCAAGAACACAGAGATTAAAGACGATTTCCGCCATGCTCGGTCTCGAAAGCGGTTGATCTTGCGTACACGCCATCGCCATCACTGCTAAACTCAATGCTCCTTCAATGGGGTAATTACAGCTCTGTAATTTTGGATCCATCCAATTTCTCAATTTTTCTTCTCTCCCATTTTCAACTTCTAAAACCTTCCTTATATCCTTCCACAACATAACAATCTCACCGTTTTCTTCGCTCCCCAACGCTTTCTTCCCTGAAAGAAGCTCCAAAACCACAACCCCAAAAGCAAAAACATCAACTTTCAATGCCAGGGAGTTTGCTGCTGGCTTAGCCATGGAAAGATTTGCTATCTTTGCTCTGAATTTTGAGTCTAGAAGGATATTGCTTGTTCTGATATCTCGATGAACGATACTTGGTTGAGTATGTTCGTGCATATACTGCAATCCATTAGCTACATCTAGAGCTATATTCAGTCTTTGACTCCATGAAAGATTAAAGAAGCTAGCAGAGCTTGAAGAAAGAGAAGAAGAAGAGGATGATTCTTCAGAATGTAACCATTTTTCCAACGACCCATTTTCGGCAAATTCATAGACTAAGAAAAAGCTCTCTTCGGGATCAACATCTGATGAGATTCCTATTAGTTTCACTAGATTTACATGATTCACTTTCTGTAAAATCTTGAGTTCTTCCTTTGAATTATCTCCTTTGACTTTCTTAATTGCTGAGATTTGTCCATTGATGGTGCCTATATATACCGATTTTCCAATCTTGTAGCTTTCGTTGAGGTTCATCGTTGCGTCCATTATCACTTTATAGTCGTATACGATTGGCTTTCCTAAGTAATCTGAAACCACAGGAAGAAACTTGTTCTGTATTTTGAAACTGGAGATTTTCCAATTTAAAGACTTCTTTTTCTTGTATATAAATGTTATATAGATCAAAGAAGCTAGCAAGAGGACAAAAAGACTCACAATTGCGACGACAATTACGATGCCCTGATGTTTGATCCTTTTCCTCTTATGGGAAGGGTAGGAATGAGAAAGAAGAGGCAGTTTTGAAACAGGAATCAAAATCGGTTTCCCAACTGTGAAATTGTTCGAGTTTTCGTAACTAAGAATGGATTCTTTTGACACATTAAACTTAGAACTCAAACCAGAAACATCATCCATGGGCTGCCATATGTAAGTAATAAGAAAGTTTATTCCATTTTCAGAGTCTGTTTTCGAGGGACACTTACAGAACAAAGGGAAGATCACTTGATCCCCAACTTGCAAAAGGCTTGGGTTTCGAGTTGGATTCATCTTCTCCACAATCCTCCAATCCGAGAGATTCTCAAACGAATCCTTCGAGACGCCAAAGAACGTATCGCCCTTCTTGATTTCGTAAGTAACGATCGAGAAAGAGCCATTTACCAAAGAGCTACAATTCACAGGCACAAACAAGAGCTCGCCCGGGAACAAATTAGCCTTCTCAGAGCCTAAGTTGCTTGCTTTGGCAATGTCCAATGGAAGAACTGTAAACAATTTCGATATGTTAAGAAGGTCGAGAAAAATCGGAGGCTGTGCAAAGTATGAGAGATAGGCAGGACATGAGAAGCCTGTGCTTGCTGCAGCAATCTTGATAACCAAAAAAAAGAAAAGAAGAGAAAATTGGAAGAGAAATTCCATTGCCAATGAAATTCAATGAAAAATTTTATGCCATAATTTAGAAAGAAAATGAAAGTTTTTAATGATAGAGCATTAGTTAATTAATTAGAGGTAAATGAGAAAGGTTTGAATTATATTGAATTATAGTTTTTATAAGAGTGTGACAGTTTAATGTTAATAATATTGTGAGTTAGGTTAATTGTTTGCATCACCAAATATGTTGGATTTATTCAACTCAAAAAGGTTATGAAAGCAACTATTTGTTTACTTATTATATATTGTAATGTTTAACTTTGAATCGGCAAGTTGTTTTTCTTATGAAAATGAATGTCTATATTACACATATAATATAATACTCTAATGAAATATGGGTAAGGGTTAAAATGAAAGGAGAAACTAAAGGAATAGATGGCCATAAACTTTTGATAAAAGAAGGAATTAGTGGGATTTGGTTTGGTGTGAATTCAAAAAAGAAAAAGTGGGATTTGGTGGATTTTAAGTAAAATATTATAGTCTTTGAAACTTTTATTAGAAAAGTGTAATAACTTTTAACCTTAGTTTCATTTGTCTTTTATTTGTTTTGTGGAGTTTGTTGCCTTTAAAAAAAATCTATACATTACAAAAAAAAAAATTATACTATATTGATTTTTTAGATAATACATCAAATTGAGAGATGACAGATTAAACCTTTGATCTCGTGAGAAGCGAATTTATGTCAAAGTACTTGAACTATTTTCAGATTGACACGTTATCTTAATTTTGATCAAATATATCTTATAAAAAACTATTATATTTTTACCACCAATAAAATGGTCTAGTGATAAAAACGGTATTAATTGTTTTGGACGGGAGATAAAAGACCAATAATTAGTCATTGCTATATTAAATGCAATTGATCTTTCTGTTAATTATATTTCATTATATAATAGAATATGATAAGTATATACCTTTTTAGTAGAGTCATCACATTTTGTAAATTAATGTGGGAAAGTAAATGAATAATTAAGTTCGTCATAATCTCACAACTTGAAATTTTGAAATTAGTTTATTAAAATCAATGTAGAGATTTTTTAAATTTGATATAATGTAAGTTGTCATGTCAAAATTTTAAATTATTGTGTTTAAAATTTAGGGATCAGCCAACATGAGCAGCTCAACTGGTTCGGCATATATTCTCATCCCCTTGAGGTTGAAGGCTCGAGTCCTCCCTCCCCCACTTTGATGTAATCTCAAAAATAAAATAAAATAAAATAAATTTAGGGATCAAAATGGTACTTTATCTAAGGGACATTTATAAATATATTAAAATGAGTTTTAATATTTACAAATATGTTAACCCAAAAAAATAAGAATTAATTATACTAATAACCGGTTTAATTAACCCAATTACAATAATGTTGGAGGTTATGATATTATTTCATTTTTACCCAAAAAAAACACCATTTATGGTGGTGTATGATAGTTTCTGATTTTATTTTTTACCATCTTACCCTTTTATCTCTTATGGTTACCATATCTTATTAATGGCAAATCATTTAATATATATATATATATATATTTTTTTTTTAAAATTCAGATCAATCTTCATTGATTTTTGAAATCTTTTTTTTAAACTAAATCTAGTCATCTACCTTCTTCAACCTTGCCGCCGCACCACCTCTGACAGTTGTCCAATTTCATGGATTTTTTTCCAACCATATATGTTTGACCCTCAACCATGGAATGGAAATCTTTATAGTTTTTTTTTTTTTTTTTTTTTTTATTTATCTCATTTGTTCTTTAGTCGCAACCATCCCACCCTATTGAAGATGGGAAAAAATCTTTTTCAGCCATCTAATCTCTTTTTTTTCCAGCCATGTTCACTGTTGCCGGAATAGCCCTTCGTCAGGATCTGCCTGATACATTTCATCAATTCTCTCTTTCAAGATCTTAAGCTGATCAACAGTCAATGGATCTGACACACGTATAGATATCGGTCTCGTTTTTAAACATCTTAAACTGATAAGACGAGTTCTCGATCCGATCACCCATCAATTGCAATATTTGTTTCACCACGTCTATTGGTGTCACTCGTCATGATATAGTTGATTTCTTCTCTGACGATGTATATCTTGTAAGTTTTTATGCTTGAAGATGTAGATCTTGAAATTTTCCACGCTTTTTTTTTATCCAGATTTGTAGGATTTTAGTAAAATGTTTATTTTTGTTCAACATTTATTTTTATTTTCTATTTACATATCTTTAAAAACTATTACCTTTTTTTCATCTTCAATTTTGTGCAGTCGCTCTATCTCGGAATGAACGTTTTTTCTTTCAGTTTCTATTTGTTTTTCGATCTTCCTAGTGATTTTTCTTCCGGATGAGTCGGATCTAGGGTTCTGGTGATAGATCTATCGTTGATTCACTTATACATTTGATGATTTCTTTGATTTTTTTTTATCCAGATTTGAAGGATTTTATTTAAATGTTTATTTTTGTTCAATATTTATTTTAATTTTCTATTTAAATATCTTTAAAAATTGTTACCTCTTTTTCATCTTCAATTTTGTGTTTTTAGTAAACAGTTTATAAAAATTTGTACCTTACAATTCTCCGGCGAACTCACTTTCTTTGTATTTTGTAGAATAAGTTACTTTTAATTAAATATTTACTTTTTATCTCTATATTTTGTAGGAGGATGAACAAGAAGACATTCGAATTTTCCTGGAAGAAAGAAGTCTGAAGTTTGAAGATTTTTATTTTATTTTTTGTTATACTTTTATTTTTGTTTTAGATTTGATTTTTCCATTAATTTTATAAAATTTAAGGGATTTAAAAAATTTCCTTAAATTTTGCACAAATTAAGGAGAAATTAAATCGGGGGTATGTTTTGTTTTTTCACAATGTACTTTAATTTGGACGGCGGCGGCTTTTGGGTAGTTTTGATATTTAATAAAAACGTCCGGTATATTTGATATATCCATATTTATTTTGATTATTAGTGAAATTAACTAAAAAAATATTTACAAAAATGTTAGAATTTAAGTGGTCCGATTACTATTCATTAAAATGGCCCTTATCTCATATAACTATAACAATAAGCCATTGATTTACCATATCTGTAATGATATATCAGTGATAGTATATCTTAATATATCAGTGGTTAATTATCACTGATTTACCATGATATACTATCACTAATTTACCATGACAAACTATCTTTGATCTACCATAACATACTATTATTGATATACCTTATTAAACATTTTATATCACTCATCTACCATTGTTTTGATATATTTTACCATTGATCTAATATTAGAATGATATATTCTATCAATGATCTACATCGTATTGTCAACTAATCTACCATTGTTTTGACATATTTTTATCATTGATGTCCACTTATATAAATATGTTAAAAAGGTTACTATTTACAAGAATGTCCGCTCAAAAAAATATTTACAAAAATGTTAAAAAAAACCCAAATATGCTTTTCATTTAAAATTTTCGGTCAGAACGCTTCTTATTTACTGTATACAGTATTGATGTATATCAATTAATGTGAAGTGATATACAATGAGCTGTTGATATATTCATCAATTTTTTTGTATATTAGTTAGCAATATTGATATATCAATTTGTGCTTATTGATATACAATAGTTTTGAGTTACTGATATCCGTATTCTCCTTCTTGAATTTATAGATCTAAGATTATAATTAGTATATCAACTAATTGTATATTTGTTAATCACTATTAGTACATCAATCAATAACTAATAGTATCAGTGATAGTTTATCAATCTATCATTAATATATCATTGATAGTCAATCACTGATTGTATATTATAGTAAATCAATATACCATGATATACTATACACCCTCCCACTATTAGTAAGTAAGGTAAATTTTAAATTTATGCCAATAAGACTACTTTCCTCCATCGTTGTAAACATTCTTTTAGCTATAACTTCTTCGTTTGAACTTTGATTTGAATGATTCAAGATGTTTTGGAATCCTTATTTTGGACTCTATGTTACGGTCACTTGAAAACTTTTAAATCATCAGTATACAACGGGGTTAATGGCTTCAATCATACCTTATTGACCATTTTGAATTTATAAAGTGACCATAACGTAGAGCTCGAAATGAGAGTTTCAAAACATTTTGAATCATTTAAATCGAAGTTCAAACGAAGAAGTTAGATCAATTTGTCATCATCATTCATCTGTCATAGAAAAATATGGAGACAATGATGGAAGCAATCTCTCCTTTGTATTTATAAGATTATTTTTATGTTATAAAAATTCTCAAGTTTGTAGAAGTTTCCAACGCAAAATTTTAAATTTTAGTTGCTTCATGTAAATTCAATGTATAAAAAAAAAACCTATACTCTCACCCAAATTTAAAAATGACCTAATAACCGTTAGTTTTTCCATCCATTTTAACGATTGTTTAATATTTTTTTTAATTATTTTAAGGATCCACATATTTTTTTTAGGGGCATTTTCAAATATGTTAGAAATTTTTATAATATTTGCAAATTTGTTAGGAAAAAAAATATTTAGAAAAATGTTAGAACTTTAAAAATTCTGAGTATATCAGTCAATTACTATTAGTATATCATTGAACTTTAGTATATCAATGGTAGTTTATCAGTCGATCATTAATATTCTATCATTGATATACTATTATATATCACTGATATACTATTAATTATTGACTGATATACTAATAGATTGACTGATATACTCGACTTTTGAAATTATAACATTTTTGTAAATATTTTTTTTTCTAACATTTTTGTAAATATTTCACTCAATTATAACATTCATGTAAATTTTCCTTTTTTTTAATTGTTTTCTATTTTTTCCAAGCATTTTCTCTCTTCTAACAACCCATTTTTTTCTCTAAGCTCTTTCCTTTCTTATCACGAGCTCCCCTCCCATGGCCGATTGCAAAATTTTCTCTTTTTTTTCTTCAAGACCACATATACAATGACACCCACGTGAAATCTAAATTCTAATATTTTTCTAATTCCTCCAAATCCCAGACAAGCAGAAAATCAAAGTAAACAACTTCTTTTGTAATGATTTATCTCAGAACCAAAACAATTGCATTATGGTATCAAAGATATTGTAAAAAAAAACCAAATGGCATAGCTTCTTAAGTTGAAAGAAAGAAAACCCACGTGCCCAAAGTGATATATTTTTTGAATTGAATCATAACAATAAACAATATAAAATGGAAAATCTTGAACATTTCACTATTTTGATTCTTGTTAAGGAGCAAATAGAATTCACTAAAGATTTCCTTTAGTGGTCTATAGAGAGGTATTAGAGGCCGAAAAAATAGTGAGAAATGCATCTGTGGTCAAATAAAAAGAAAACTCAATCAGCCATGGGAGGGGAGCTCCAGATCAGGTGAAAGTTAAGAAGAAACGGGTTGTTAGAGGAGAGAGAAAAGGCTTGAAAAAAGAAACAATTAAAAAATATATATGTGTGTCTTATAAAAATAATAAAATATTATACAATTGTTAAAAGGGTTAAATACACTCATGGACTATCAATTTAGTTTTTTTTAACCCCTAAATTTAATATTGTCTAATTTCTGTAAAAAAAAAAAAAAACCATCCAAATCTAAGAGAACTTATTTTTAATTTTTTTTATTTTTTATATCCAGTGTTCTGTGAAGAGAAAGTTTAGTCATAAAGTCAAATTTCATGAATCTTAGTCCACGAGCTCATTCTATTTATTGTTGTTTCATCTAATGGAATTCTTTCCGGATCACGATTTCTTGAATCAAATAACAAAAATAAACAAGAACACAAAGTCAAGATTAATGCAACTCGTAAAGAGGAAAAATGCTTCCATTTAATCGGTTTTCATGGAGGTCGAGAAAACGAAGCAGATAATGGTATCGATTAGTCCATGGAGATTTTTAGAATATGAAAGTGTTTTTCTTTGTTGTTATTTTCTTAATATAAAGGAATTAAATTGGATTGAGGTGTGAGATATGAGATTGGAGTATGACATCTTCATGGAATCTCTTTTTCTGTAACAATGTTCAATACAAAATCATTTTGATTTAATGGAATCTCATTCAGAGAAGGAATAGAGAGAAATTATTAGTGAGAAGTGAGACCAAAGTGTCTTTTCATATAAACTTGATATTTAAATAATAACCTCTGTTTGGCAAAAAAAAAAATAATAAGGTCTGTTAGATCTGGATTGTGTTTTTCTTTTTTTTTTTTTGGATTGGACAATATAAAATGTACGAGTAAAAAAACTAAATTAATAATGTAAGATTATAAATTGAAAAAACTTAAAAGTACAGGGATCATTGATACATTTAACCATTGTTAAAATGGATGGAAAGAGTAACATATATTGACTTCTTGATAGTATATGGATATTTTTTATTAAAATAAAAGTGTATGAATATTTTTGAAATCGGGTGATTGCTTAATAAAGTAAAATTTTAATAGAAATGATAAGAGAGAGACAGTGATTAGGGCATCTTTTGATAAAAATTATGAACGCGGTTTCTTACACCCTTTATCAAATTGACTTTTGACTTGGTTTGAATGAATTTATGCAAAAGTTGATCTGGTCCCACCCTCGTCAGTTTTTTTAATTAAAAAAAAACTTTAAAAATAAATGTTGTCGGTGGATTTCCATTTGCCAAAGAAAAGGATCAAAACACCAATGAGCTGTTAAGGCTATGGATTCAATTTTCTTCTATTCCTTTTATTTTCCCTTAATAGGTAAGAAATTTAGGTTTAATAGATTATGTTTCTTTTACAATATTACCCATATAAATAAAAAAACTTCCTAACTATGACAATAACAGGCAATTTTTTTCCTTTCATTAAACTCAAATTGGAATATTTATTATAATCTCTTCACTATATCTGTATAATACTTAAAAAAACTATACATGTAATATATCAAAATTAGTTTAAAGAGATTCCCCTTTATCTCTAATTTAAATTATATTTTCATTCATCAACTCTAATATTTATTCCCTTTTCAGGAACATTGCTCACATTAAAAAAAAAAAATTTATAGGTATATAATGATTACATATAGTAAAACATACCATTATGATTTTTCTGATTTACAAGTCACACCCTTATAGTTTAAAAATGGTTTTAAACACTTGTGTGGTTTGTAAATTGTAATAATACATCTCTACTGGTTAAGTTTAATGAATTTCGGACACATGTTTATTTTACATCAGTTATGTGGACCAATTCCATTAAAAATATCAATACTTTTTAACATATGAGTACAATTGATAATGTGTCCACTACTACAAATTTAACGTTAGTTAACTGCTAATGAGTGTCGACAATTAAAATACACAATACTTTTGATGTGTCATCTAATCGCGTTTCTTCATTCATAGAAGCGTCAACTTTACGTCTTTATTGACAAAAGGTATCAATATAAACACATCGTTGACGATCTGGTTGTCAACTATATAATTATATATTGACAATTATTACATGTTAATTACAAAAAAAAAATGTCGTAAATCTTTTACAATCCATTATAAACTTGCGTACACAATTTTTTAATACTCTCATCTCAAAACACTCTTCAACTTTGAGTAGTTTTATCAACAAATTGTAATCTCTCTATATTAACTTTAACATACCTAGAACTACATAGTTACAAATTAACTAACCACTAATTCTAACTAATCCAAACTACAAAATGAGTTCAAGTACTACAAAAAATGCTAGTGTTAGAGAATCCAAATATATTGTAGTATCATCAATGATATATATTACATCCATTGAATAGGATTAAAACTAATAAAATAATTGAAGAGAAAATTGAAATCTCACCGTATAATGAAACTTGGCACTAGAAAGCTTGAAAATGCAACAATGGAAGGCAAGAAAAACTGAAACTTGAGGCTGAAAGGAAAAGATAAGAAAAAAAATGATTTTTAGGGCTCAATCTCGTAAAATAATAGTTGACACGTAAAGCGTAGCAATATTCACAATTTTTCTCAAACGATGTTGTTTCGATGTTATGATGCACGAAAGTTGACACATAAAAGTCATCAGTAATCACATTTTTCGGGATTGTTCAAAGTTGACGCTTTTATTTTTTCTCTTATTTTATAGAAAGTTGACTCCTAATTCATATAAGTTAACACTATATAGAAAAAATATCAACTAATATCAAAATAATGGTGTGAAACTAAGGCTAAATTTGTAATAGTGGTCATTATTAACAGAGTATAAAATTTAAAATTCACCCACATCTTTTTAAATTTCTAACTATTTTAATGAAATTCGAATACGTGACAAATATAGAATATGCATGTGTTGAAAATTCGTGAAACTTAATTAGCATAAGGGAGTGATTTATAATTTTACAAATTATTGGGATGTCTAAAACAACTTTAAATCCACAAAGGCCTGATTTATGATAGCTTCATTCAAGACCTATTTTGGTAGATATATGTATGTTTCTCATGATGGGTTTAAGACCCTCTTTGGTCAAGAAACTTTTATGTAATGTCTCGAGTTTTAGATAATTTTTTTTATTTAAATGATTGTTAAATAAAATAAATAATATTACTCAAATTAATATTATTTAACCTATCTAATAGAATTTGAATTAAGTAGGAATTAATTTGATAGAGATGTAAGATTAAGATATATTTTACTATTTGGTCCTTCTACGAAAGCATGAGGTTCTTGGTGAAATACTTACAAGTGGTGGGAAAAATGAGAACTTAAAAAAGATGTTATAAGGGGTTTGAAATGAGGTTTTCATTTGTGCTTGTAGGCTAAGAGGTTTGAAATTAGGTCTTCATTTAAAAATTATTTATTTAAAAAAAAATAAGATGAATGAATTCTTGGTCAATAAACTTAATTTATAAAAATAAAAAATTAAAATTAAGTTGTTATCCAATGGGGCATTAATATTTATTTTTAACTATTAATCATTTCTCAATTATTTTTTTCTCATAATTATAACTTGATAAACTTCCAATTCCAACTATCATTATATTTGTGCAATAGAAAACAATTCAATTAAATTGAAAAAAGATTAATCGATGCTAAAAATTAACTTTATTATATTGGTTAGGAAAAAAATCAGTTGATTAAAATGATAAAGAAACAAGTCAATGCACGCTACTTTTTTTAATGATGACTTTTCCAAGAAAAATCATGGGGTTTCCAAAGATTAAAGCCAAGAATCTAGTAAAATAGATAGACTGCCGAAATCTAAGGCAAATTTTGTTGAATTATCATGTCCTTTTAGCAGAAGAACATGGAGTCAAGCCATTGGGATTAAAAACATGTTTAAGGTTTCAATAAAATTATTTATTTTAGATTTGATCCACGTTTAACTTAGTCAACTCATTTATGAGTTTAATGACATGTTTAAATTCGAGATTCAACATTGAAAATATCAAATTCGATAGCTTATAATCATACATATCTCCACTTTGATACTCTCGGCATCATATTATATGCAATATTTTAAAAACTATAATTCCCGTAAATAAAAAAATCTTTTGAAAATAATTTTAAAAGGGCATTTTAAAAATTGATATTTTCATAAATAGTAGAAGTTATGATAATTTTTAAAAATTGCATGCCACCAATCTCATATTGAGATCCCACTAATATCAAAATCCCATAATGAGAAAGACTATTTCAAAATATTTACTATTTTTAAAATTACTGATAAAAATGGTGCCATATTTTAAAATCTCTCTTAAAAATATATTAAAACGTAAACAGGAAATTACAATTAAAATCCCCTTTTTAGAAATATAAAAGAAATTGTTATTAAAAAAAATCCTCAATTTATTCTCTCAACATTTTTTCTTCTTCTCAACATCAGATTACAAGAGATTTACTTTTTATATATATAATAGAATTACAAAAATAGCAGAAAATACATATTTATATAAATGCGCAACTTTTAATAATTAATAAAAATGACATTCTAGTCCAATAAATTATTAAAAAAAATATACAATAAGTTTTTAATATTTACTATTATAATTTTTATTTTGGGCTAAAAAATTGTCATAATCTCTCATTTTATTAAAAGTTAATTATTGATTTAATTGTTTATAATTTATTCCTAATTTCATTAATCCATTGTCATGCAATAAATTATTGTAAAAAGAATTATTATTTAAGTAAAAAAAAATTATAATAGCAACTATTAAAAACTAACTTTTAATAAAAAGCGTTCCGAAAAAGTAGTTGAAAAATATTATAGATATAGAAAATTTAAAATCGGCCCATCTTCTAACTATTTTGATCCAGATGTGCGGGGATTTTAATTGGGTTGGGCTGTGGGTTGGACCTTACCATTTTCATATGATAACCCCATCTCTGATCCGAATTATTGCTACAAAATTTAATACAAAAATTGTCTTAAATAGCATATCTCTAGATATTAAAAACCAAAATATCTGATTTTTTTCTTCAAATTACTCAATTATCAATTCAATTAATTATTGAGCTCTTTTTATTATTGTTATTTTTAATGAATTTTCTGGTTTTTGTCCCTATTAGTATCAATAATTTATTGAAATATTGTGTTATTTTTTCATTATTATTTTTCAATGAATTTATTAATTTTTTCACTTTTTTTTTTTCAAAAAGTATTGAACTACAATTCAATACTTTATTGAACTGCTATTTGGGTAATTTTAAAAAGTTTTGACATTTTATTGATTAGTATGTAAAAATATGTTATTTTAATAATTGCCCAATTTTATATGGATAGTAAAATTTCCTCTAATATATATATATATATATATATATATATATATATATATATATATATATATATATATATAAACTTAAAAGAGTATTTTCAAAAATGACATTTTAAATTATAAACATAAAAAGTAGTAAGAGTTATTAGAATTTAAAAAAAAACACCACTTTCATAATAAAATTCATTATATAACGATTTTATCAAAATCGTAAAAATGAACAAAACTTAAAAACATTAATAAAATTTTGTTTAAAACATATCCATTAGAAACATAAAGACAACAATAGTATTGATCAATCAGTAATACAAGATAAAAAGAATTTAAGAAAAATGAATTCATTAATTAAAAGAAAGAAAAAAAGTACTATTTTTAAAAAATAAATCAAATTTTTACCTTTTTAAAAAAAAATCAGAAAAGTACCATTGGTTGTAATTTCTCATTTTAAAAAAACAAGTTAATGACTAATTGACTACTCATTGCTTAATAGTAAATTATGGTAAATCATTTTATTGATGTAGTAAAAAATGATATATTTGTAAATATCATTAAAAAAAAATATTAGATTTCTATTCACCCATTTTTCATATAATAGTTGAAAATATATGATTTTGAAAGGGATAGATTATATAAAAGTACAATTACTGAAATAACGTATTTATGCATACTAGTTATTAAAATGACGGAATTTTTTTAAAAATTATCCATTATCGAATTAAAAAAAGTTCAAAAACCAAAAAATTCTCTGAAAAATGATAAAATATTTTAATAAATTATTGAACTGTCATTCGAGTAATTTTCTAAAACTTACGATAATATTTCAATTATTGGTATGTAAAAATATGTTATTTGAGATAATTTTTTATAACAGAATATAATAAACAAAGTTTAAATGCTAAAGTAGAACTTTTGAATCAACCCTAAATGCAAAAGTGGCCAAGACCAAAATTGGTTTGAAACCTAATTCATTTATTTATTTTGTACAAACTCTGATTAAGGAGTGATCATCATGGTATGAAACTCTTGGAAATCCACAACTCCATCACCATCAATATCAAACACACGAATCATACCCTCACATTCTACCAACGTCTTTGGATCTCCAAGTCTATGCATCATTTTTTGCAATCCCTTTGGCGTTATGAATCCTTCTCCTTTCTCAACTTCAAACATCTCAAATGCTTTCTTCAAATCATCTTCCTCATCTCCTCCTTCATTTTTCATAAGTCTCACAAAATCTTCAAACCCTAGCAAATCATCTCCATCGGAGTCGAGATCTCTGATTATCCCTCGAGCCTCTTCGCTCGACATGTACTCTCCGATTGAAGCAAAGTGTTTCCCAAGCTCCATTGGAGAGATTTTGCCATCCCCATCTTTGTCGAAGTGAAGAAAAATTTCTCTCAATTCGGTTTCTCTATCGGTTGCAGGTTTTAGGCCTGCACCTAAGACAGGTGACATGGATGATTCGGATGTCGAAGGGAGATTTGAGCGGCGATCACGGTGAAAGTTTAGTTTGAGGGTCTTGGTAGAGAACAAGCTCGAGTGTTTGGAAGATCGTCTCTTGTTTGTCTCCATTAGTGGGGGAGAGGAAAAGGTAGTTTATTAGTCTTTGTTTTTGTGAAGGAGAGAGATGAAGAATGCATAGTAGGTTATAATTTTTATAGAGAGTAAAAAGTGAGTTGCTTCATGGGAAAGGACTTTTTGTTAAAATTTATACGTTTCGAAAGGAACAATAATTGATAAATAAAAAGGAATTTTTGTTTAATATTATTCCAAAAGGTGATATTAGAAATATTGGTTTGATATTATTCTAGAAATGACATAGTTAGGGACTTTGTCAATGGTGGGAGGAAGGTGCATGGTAATTTCGTGGTGGGAATAATGGTGCAAAATCCAAATGATAAAGAAACTGTCCCCCCTCAAATACGTTGAATGGAGGAAACACGTATGTCTAAAATTAATTAAAAAGCAATATATTCAATCGGGAAACTCTTTGTTCTCTTCCTACTATATATCTATATCTATGTATATATCTACGTCATATATTATAGTGAATTGATTTTTATTTGAACTTTAGCTCAATTGATTAGGTACTAGTTCCATTTTCATGAGATCGAAGGTTCGAGTCCCCCCTCTAATTTGATGTAATATCTGAAAAAAAATAACAACTTTTGGATCCCATTTCAATGGTTTGATTTGTAATATCATGAATATGGTTATATTTGTAAATATTATAATTTTTTTTATCAATTTTGTAATTACCCTAACTAAATGGATTTTAATCTAATTTATCCTTTTATAATAATGTATACGATTAAGTTCATTTATATTGCTTTTTTTAATATGTAAGAAAAATAGGCATTTAACAAATATGTCTAAATTGACTCTTATATTTATAAATTTGTTCACCAACAAAATTATTTATAAAAATGTTAAAATTCTAGTGGCGTGGTTACTGTACATTGAAAAATGTTGGTAAATACCCTTATTTCGTGTAAGTATATCCGTGATAGTATATCTTAATGTATAAGTGATTGATTATCACTAATTTAATTACCATATTATACTATCAATTAATGACTATCACAGATATACCATCACTATATACTCATTTGCGAAATCGGAAGAACTGTGACCGAAAACTTTGAATTCTCATATAAAACCGGGGAAACAAGTTGAAAGTTTTGAGTTTCATCAAATCTAAGTTTGAGGATGAATTCTAACAACAAATAAAATCTATTGGTTTTATCTTTTTTTGAATTTAAACAAAAATCATATAGGGGTTTGAGGTGTTGTCGAAAAACTTACAAATTCTGATCGAAAAATGGGGGAAAACAAGTTGAGATTCGTATTTCGTCAAAATTGAGTATGAGGATGAGTTTTGACCGAAAAATTGATGGTTTGGTGATGATTTTTATGTTAGTTTGATACTGATGTAAAACTTAGTGGTAACAATGATGACGGCCGGAAAATCTAAGAGAGACGTAGAAATATGTAATTGAGAAAAGTGATGATGGAAAAAGGAACATGAGGGTAATTTAAGAATTAAAAGGAATTCATTAAAACCTCTTTTAAAAAGTGACATATGTGTAAATAGTATTTTAAAGCAATAAATATATAAATATTTAATGAAATTTTAACACCCTGTATTTTTTTTCCTTTGGGGTATAAACTTTTATTTACTTGTTTTTATGGTTAGAAGCTTCATTAACTCTTATAAATATGTTTTTGAACAATGTTTTTAAAATATTGGGCTTTAACTTTATTATATGCCTAAGAACCCTAGATTAATAAGAGCCGAACTAAAATATGAAAATGACATATATGTCAGTGATTAGGAATTCGTACATATATGTGAATATGCAAGTGTTTTCTTATTAAAATCTAAATTTTCTTTTTGAAAGACAAACATCAGACGCAAGAAACTATAAGGAAAAAAAAAGGTAAAACAGAAGCAAGTCTACACAGAGCCTGAAGAGTCCTCTAAAGTCAGAGGTTTAACCCAAGAAGGGGCTTCATCAACCCAGAAATTTGAGCCGAGGAGGTCACGGGCGTTGATGGCCAACGCATGAGCGACCTAATTTTCAGATTTGGACGTTGAAATCTCAATTTAATAAGTAGCAGTTGCAAATCTAGCAAAATTTTGTTAGTACTATTTATAAAAACATCAACTCTAAAAAATATTTATAAATATAGCAAATGTTGTTCTACGAATTAGTAATAAATATTGAATTACATATTTTTATACTAAATTTATCACTAATTCACACATTAATCACTGATTAACATAATAAAAATTACTCTATTTATAAATAGTTTTTAATAATAATATAATTATAAATATTACATTAAAACCTACTGCCCAATCAAATTTCTCACTTAATAAGGTGAGGAGAACAATAAACAATCCATGGACAAATTAGTCAACCAACGCCAAAGAACTTAACTAATTTAATTGCATTTGGACAAATCCAAAATGAAGATATGGAAACCGTCATTTTCTACTTAATCATAAAGCAATTATTTCTTCAAAGTCAATAGTTTAACACGTTTGCAGAATAACTAAAGAAGAAGAAAGATAGTTTTGGTAACCTTGAAAAGTCAAACAAAGTTCATCTTCTTCTTCTTCATGCAGTCAATATTGAACGATTACTCAATTATATACACGATTTCTGAAGAAACCCATTTCCAGTTTTCTTTAACAAAAAATGGGTTCTTTCCATTTTTTCATCATCTCTTTGTTCTGTTTCTTCTCTTCAATTCGTTCTCAACAACCATATGTGGGTTCAACCACTGCAGAATGTAGCGTTCCCCATAATGAAACTTCTAATTTGGGTTATTTCTGTAACAGCCCAAATCGAAGTTGCCAATCTTTTCTCACTTTCAGATCACGGCCACCGTATAATTCTGTTTCTTCCATTTCTGCTTTATTGGGTTCAAACCCATCTCAGCTTTCTCGGATTAATTCAGTTAATGAGGTTGATACTTTCCCAACTGACGAATTGGTTATTGTTCCCATTGATTGTTCTTGTTCAGGTCAGTTTTTTCAAGCAAATGTTTCTTATTCTATTCAACAAGATGATAATTACCTTTTGATTGCTAATAATACCCTTCAAGGTCTTTCAACTTGTCAATCCATTTCTAATCAGAATCCGAATCGTAATGTGTCGAATTTGTTTGCTGGTGAAAGGGTTCTTGTCCCTCTTAGATGTGCTTGTCCAACTAAGAATCAAACCGATTTAGGATTTACGTCATTGTTGAGTTACTTAATTGTCTCTGGAGATGAAGTTTTTGCCATTAGTAAAAGATTTGAAGCATTTGGTGTGGATATGAAGACTATACTTGAAGCCAATGAGCTTCAAGAACGATCGATAATTAATCCGTTTACGACTCTTTTAGTTCCCCTTAAAAGCGAGCCGTTAAGCAATCGAATTAATGACTCTCCGGCACCACCACCGCCATTGACTACTCCGAGCACGCCACCTCCTGTACCCTCAAACAAGACATGGGTTTATGTCCTTGTTGCAGTGCTTGGAGGAGGTGCTGTAGCATTGATTATCGGTATTCTAGTTTGCGTAATGCTTCGGAAAAGAAAGAAGAAAACTGTTTCAACTACTAAAGCTGATAGCTTGGAATCATATGAGAAGGCATCAAAGAAAAAAGTGGATGAATATGAATCTTCTGATATCTTGGAGAGTATAGCTACTATTGCTCAATCTGTCAATGTGTACAGTTTTAAAGAGCTGCAAGATGCAACTGATAATTTCAGTTCAAGTTGTTTGATCAAAGGATTTCTATATCGTGGCACAATCCGTGGGGATTTAGCAGCTATTAAGAAAATGGATGGAGATGTGTCGAAGGAGATAAACTTATTGAACAAGATAAACCATTCGAATCTTATTCGTCTTTCGGGAGTTTGTTTCAATGAAGGGCATTGGTATCTTGTTTATGAGTATGCTGTGAATGGTCCCTTAAGTGATTGGATTGATTCTAACAATAGTGATGCAAAGTTTCTGAATTGGACGCAGAGAATACAAATTGCTTTCGATGTTGCCACGGGACTCAATTATCTCCACAGCTTCACAACTCCCCCTCATGTTCACAAGGATATAAAGAGTGATAACATACTTCTTGACAGTGATTTCAGGGGCAAGATATCGAACTTTGGTCTAGCAAGATCCGCAGGATGGGAAGAAGGCGAATTTTCGTTGACGAGACACATTGTTGGAACAAGAGGTTACCTGGCTCCCGAATATCTAGAAAATGGTATAGTCTCCACAAAGCTTGATGTTTATGCATTTGGGATTCTGATCATGGAAATGCTGACTGGGAAGGAGATTTCTGAGTTGTATCAAAGGGAGAATTTGCAGTTGCCTGATATTCTTGTAAAGGTACACTCTGAGGAAGATGGCAAGGAGTATTTGAGCCACCTGATGGATCCTTCAATGGAAAGAAACTATCCTTTTGAACTTGCTATCTTTGTGATGAGTATTGTTGACAGGTGCTTGAAAAAAGATCCGTCTCAACGCCCGTCCATGGATGAGATTGTTCAGTCCCTCTCGAGAACTTTGAGCAGTTCTTTATCCTGGGAATTGTCAAACAACACATCAGTGACGCAGCCAAACTTTTAGAAATTCTATTTATGTATGATAAGGGCAGTTCTTTCAAGCTTCGGATTATTTTTTTTTATTAGTATTTTTTTAAGTCAGATTCTTACAATTTCAAACATTTTTTGCTATGCAAATCAATAAATTTTTTTATTTCCAGTTTAGCTTAAGAAACGGAGTAAACTTAGCCATCAGATTGAATCTTTTTAAATCATCAAAATATTGAACCTGGGAGAACTTAAGCAGATTGAGCCTGAGAAACAGTGGTGAAAATCATTTCAGAAATATCCATATGCTGTTTTTGCATGAAAACTGTCAAATGAGTTCTCTGCTGAACTTTTGTTGCCTGAAAAAGGAATTACGTCAGACTGATATTAGAATAGCTTCCCCTGCTGCTTATGGAGAGAGATCCTTGCAGCTTCATAACAACAAAGCAACTTGAACTCAGATTTAGAACTATATTGCTGCTGCTACTTGGAGACATGAGATTCGTTGGATGAACACTTGTATTGCACGATTAAAGGTCTTACAAAGAAGAACTCTTGAAAAAGCAAGCAAGTGCCTAGAGATTTTTGATGTCTAGATTGCTAAGTTACTTTTTTGGGAGGGTGGGGGATTTCTTGTTGGGGTGCAAATAATATCCCACATCGGTTAGGGAAGGGGATGATTAAGTGTATATAAGAGGAAGGGCACATTTTCATTGGTATGAGGCCTTCTGGGTGAAACAAAAAACAAAGCCATACAGACCTAGGTTCAATGTAGACAATATCATACCAATGTGGAGTTATGGAGGCCCGTTGTCCCTTAACCAGGTATCAGAGTCATGCCCCGATCCTAACCATGTGGATGGAATCTTCGAGTGTCGAACTAAGTGAGGAGTCTCGGAGATCCGATCCATGGTAGGCTCTATCGCATAGGCGGTGTGCTCCGGAGAAAATGAGTTGGCCTGGATAGAGTTAACGGATGGAGGGGAGGCTCTGAAACCAAAAGCAAAGTCATGCGAGTCTAGACCCAAAGTGGACAATATCATACCAATGTGAAGTTGTGGAGACCCGTTGTCATTAACACTTTTTTACATAGACCTTCACCTCTTCAATGGATGGTCAGGATCCACTTGATCTAATGGCGGAGATCATTTTCTACATCCTTCTCAGCTACTCATTTTCTACATCCTTCTAAGCTACATCATTAATAAGGAATGTTTTAAATGCTAAGTGTGTGGTCTATCGTAGAATATTCTACAAGACATAACTAGAAGATTTTAGAGAAACCTGGAAGAAATCTAGATAAATCTTAAACATATAGAAGCACAAAGACTTGTTTGGAGAATTATACAGCAGTTTAGAGCTTTCTGCAATGTGAACCTCTTTAGATATGCACTATGACATGGTGGATTGTGACATTATCTCATTATTTTTTCATCTCCTTTTCTTAACTAACTTTTTAACTAATACCTCTTGAATGATATTCCTAACATTAGCCAAAATAGAGCATGTCCGTGGATCAAATAATAACACTTTTAACAACATCATCTCCTCTCAATACACTGTCACACACGATAGAAAAAAATAAAACGAACACTTAGAAGATGCAAGGCGATCTCGATTCATGATCATTCCGCTGCAAATATAAGTGATAACTCTATAAAATAGAGTTATTTGGTCCTATTTTAATGCCTATGTGATAATTAATTGATTGAACTTTGCTTATATTTTATGCACTTTGAACTCATTTAGAATCATTCTTTATTAAAGCTTATTTTGGGAAAATTCGGGTTTTTAGAACTTTAAAGTATATTTAGGATTGTTCTTGGCTCTTGGTATTTAATTTTGTCAATTTGAATGAAAGAAAGTCCTAAAAGAATTGCAAATTTCATGCAAGAAATAGGAAAAAAGTCACGATTTTTGAAAAGTCTTTGTGGCGATCTTTGCAATCGTGTCTTGAAGACACCTGGAGCAGAATTAGGTAGCGACTTAGTCACGATTTTCACCCTTGGAAATATCGGTTTTTTTAGGCCCGTCACCGAGATTCTTCTCAAATAAAATAAGCCCATCATAGGGGTCCAACTTAGAAGTAAATTTGGAGAGATTAAGAAAAGGCCCAAGCCCAAAAACAAGTTTAGGAAATAAATTAACCTACATAGCATGGAGATTAAAGAGGAGGCGGGGGGAGAGACTAGAACGTGAAAAAGAAGAGGCGTAGACGTGAGCAACAGAGGCGGATCGTGAGAGGAGGAGTCTTCTTCTCCTTCATTGGGATTTTGTTTGGATCCCCTCTTTCATTTATTTATTTACTCTTACTTTTCATTATTCTTTCTTCTCCATTCTTAAGAACTCCATTGTTGAACTCAAGTTATGTTAGGTTTAGTTTTGATTTTGTTAAACTCTTTTGTTAATTTAGGTTTTGCTATGAACTAAATTTCTTAGGTTGGAATTGATTGATGAACCCTAAAGAGAATTAGTTTTTTTACAAGCTTTAATGAATTCGATTTTTATGCTCAATCAATAGTTTGATATTTCTTGTCTATTTGCTTATGCTTGATCAACTTAGGTGAATTGTTTAGTTTAGTTTTAATTCTGAAAAGGTTAAAATTGAATGGAGGAATATTGATTGATAGGGGTTAACGATTCTTGAAATTATTTTTGGTAATTGCATAGACATATGTAATTACACCTTAAGGCCTAAACCGGAACATTAAAACATATTTCTTAATCTAATTTTACCTAGACATAGGAGTTAAATTGGATTAGGAATTAGAATCATTTAGGCTTGACGAAGTCACTTGAACAATTGGGTTTGCTTGCATAAAAAGTGCATTTATTATTGCAGTTTGCTGCAGCACAGCCACAGCACTGCTGCAGCATTTGTGAATTCTAAAACTTTTTAGGGGGGTTCTTGATTTTCCAACCACTCATCTCTACATAGTTTAATCACTTTAATATTCTTGCATATTTTAGGAGTAATCTCAGCCACTTTAGACCATCATACTTATTTTCCATAATTGATTTAGAATTTATTTATTTAGTTTTGCATGATTTCACAATTTTATTAGTTTAGTTTCATAAATCAAATCACCCCAAATTTATCATTGTTTTTATTTTCTTTAAATTATTTGTTAAACACCATTTTAAATCACTAATCCTCGTGGGAACGATATCTTTCTTATCACTTTATTACTTGTTTGACTGCGTACACTTGCGTATCACGATTTCACACAACAATAAGGTTGGCACATAATGTCACGAGTATAATAAAAACAAATCTAAAATCGTCTGAAAATTCATAGGATCAGATTGAAGAAATAACTATAAGTAATGATGGAAGATGAATTGATAATGAAGCAGGGATCTGCCCCTCATACCATGTCAAATTCTACTGCAGTTATTTCTTATTCAAATGCATTTTTTAAAACATAAGCAATGGAAGATGAAACCTTAAACACTTTTGTTTCATATATTGACCATTCTGAAGCAAACTTCAAGAAGGATAGAGGAAAGACCTAAACTTGAATATTGTTGGTAAATGAAGTTTTCTAGAAGCCACATTTTGAATTGTTAAATTGCTCTCACAACTGGATTTAATCCAACATTCAATAATTCAAAAGATCTAAAAAGGAAACGATCATATCCCTAATACTTATTAATTAAGGCTCCTTTGGGAAGCTTTTAAAAGAGATTTTTTTTAATAGTAATAAAAAACACTTTATTTATTCAAAAACACTTTTAAATACTTCTAAAAGTTATCCCGAATGAGCAATAGATTTCGAATACAAACCAACTAATTTATATCAACGAGCCTCTTAACAAGTTGAAATATTGTACCTTTGGAACTATCAAGCCCTCAATACTACAAATAGCACAACTGCCATTATTATTTTTCTATTACATTTCACTTATGCCATCTAGGCTAGTTCAATCCATATAGTGTGCCTAGTTACTATCATATTTCATCAACGTAAGAGATTTACATTTTTCTATACCATGAATATGGAAATTATTGGAAAATAGTCCAGCGCAAGACATTTTTGTTTCCTCTATCAAGTTAGAGGTATGAATCCCGTCCCACGAATGTGGAAATTATCGGGAAAGTTTCAGCCAGTTTGATGTGATTAAGGGTTTCCCTTAAGCCATAATGGGAAACTGCTTGGTATCCCATTCTAAATCCATCTCCATAGTCTGATGAAGCATCCAATTCAATTTGTCTTATAAAGCATTCTCCAAGTTTACTCTCAGTTTCAGTCAAATTACTCTTATTTGAACTTCTTCCCCTTAAGGAAGAAGATGAAGAAGAAGCAATATCACTGCCAGATCTAGATTTGATCTTAGATTTTAACCACATATGAGCCAGCACTTGACAGATGCCTTCTTCAATCTCTGGTTTTAGGTTGGGATAATCTATCAAATATTTACACCATAAGTAATTAGAATTGAGAGAATTACTTTAATTTAGAAACAATATATATATATATATATATATATAGACAATTACCATTAAGCCTAAGCCATGCATGCATCATCTCATGTGCTAGAAGGGATCCTGTCAACAACCTATAAAAAGTGTAGGGAAAAAAAATTAAGGATTTGATTTATTTAGATATCTAACCGCTTTAACTTTTGGATTTTATGATAAATATTCCATACAGTATCAGAGTATCCACTCCTTAATTCAAATCTATTTAATGTTATTTATTTATTTTAATTTCATTTACTTCTCAATTTCTGTTAAGAATATATGAAAGATGGAATGGACCTTAAGTCAATATCTTAAGCTTTTAGGTCTATTTGGTGATTAATATGGTATGAGCGCAGGAGTTCCGAAGTTCAAACCCCCGGAATGTCATTTCCCCCCTATTTATTTATATACCACGTGATTGAATCACGTGCAAATATATGAGCCCATATGTGAGAGGGAGTGTTGAGCAATAACTTAAACTTTTAGGTGTATCGATGATTTAACAATATGTATGATTGAATATGGTCTAATCTAGGCTATAGGAATGGGAAGTCATTCCTTTCACCATCTAAAAAATTGAACTTTTAAGCTTCTAGTAGTTATTTAACATTGTATCAAAATAACACGTGATGTATTCAAATCTCCATAATATTATCTACTTTCTCATTTTATGTCATCAGTCTAAATTATTAAGTTTACTTAGCTTTAATTTTGAGGTGTCAAATTTTCTTTTACGGATCTATTCCACAATCCCCTTTCTTTAATGGAGATATTTTTTTTTTAAATATTACATCAATTTAAAGGAGACGAGACTCAAACCAACCTAAAAAAAAGGAACGGGTACCTAAGCAGTTAAGCTATGTTTCTATTGGGTTTTTGAAATAGAGATGGGAAATCATTCCTCATCTAAACTTAAAAGGGTAAAATGCAAATATGGCTCTGATAGGATCCGAAGTATATTAATACGATAATAGAACAATTACAAACTACTATACATTTTTTGTATTTGAAAAAAGTTTCAGGAGGGATGGTCTCCGAAGTAGATGATGGTTGATAGAGTAATCCTTGATTGTAATTTCCAGTATGAGTACTTGGGCCAACATGAAATTTGTGGTTGGTAGTAAAACACCGATTCTCCTCTTGAGACTTAATTCGATCTTCATAGATTTCTCGGGATATTTTCTTACGAAGTTTTGAGAGGCTTAGAACTCTCCCTTTCAATAGCCTAAAAGCCTACAATACTCAAAATATGGATCCCCAATTCATTCCTACTCATTCACTATTTATAACAACTCACCTCTAACTAACTCTTCCACTATTTACTAATATACCCCTCACTTCCAATCCTAAGAGACTCCTTTAGTTCAAAATTATTCCAATGAGCATCTCCCCTCCAATACCATAAATTTTATTTTAGCCATAAATTCTTCCTTTAAACTCTGATTTGGGTGATTCAAGATATTTTGAAATCCTCGTTTCAAGCTCTACGTTATGGTCACTTCAAAACTTCAAAATCGTTAATAAATAAAAGAGTTTATTATCATCAAAATACTAGGTACGATTTACACCATTCACACTTTTGGTTACTAAAGATTTAGAAGTTTTGAATTGACCATAACATATAGCCCGATTGAGGATTTCAAAACATCTTGAATCATCCAAATCAGAGTTCAAAAGAAGAAATTATGGCTAAAAGAAATTTAATGGCGTTGAAAGGGAGGAGTCTTCATTGAAATAATTTAGAATTACGTAGATATGATTTGTCATTTTCAAACTACAGAGGGTGTTCATACATTTGACAAAAACCACCGGGGTCTTATTTGTATTTTACTCACTTAAAACCATAAACTATTTAGATATAATGGTGATTTGAAAAAAGAAAAAAAAACATATAAAATACAAACTATAAATAGAATAGAATAGAATAGGAAAACTACAAATGAAAATGTACCTGGGAAGGCCAAATAGAATGAGTATTGCTGTGACTTCACAATTACGAGCTAGTCTGTGTGGCTTTATGAGCATGTCTAAGAGACTTCCTTCAATTGGCATAGTTTGCTCTTCTGACACACAAAGTCCTCTAGTATCACCCTATTCATCATATCCATAGAAACCAAATCCAAATGGAAAATAGAAAAACCAATTAATTATGAAAAGAATAAAAAGTTTGATAATTGCCTTAATTAAAAGACTCACATTTCTTTTCCCATCCATGGCTTCATTTAATGCTTCTCTTTCAACTAACAACAATGGAATTTTCTGGTCCACTTTCATTTGTAAACGCTCAAAAAAAGTTTGAATCTCTTTCAAAAGAGGTTGACACTCATTAGTGTCCATGATCACAAAGTTGGAACATTCGAAACATAATTTTCGGCCATCTCTAAGCACGCTATGCTTATCATCTTTTAGCTACAAGAATAACAAAAGTAGGTAATAGTTCATAAAGTTTGTCCCTAGATCTAATTTGGTACTTGGCATTTAAAATAGGGAAATTTCAGTAGGTAAACCATTTAAAAGTATTTATAAATAAAGTATTTCTTTTTCATATGAATTAGTGATTAACAACAAATCAACGCTATTCAATTCAGATAATTAGCGTTAATCATTGTTAATCACTTATTTACATTGAAAAAAAATATGATATATTTATAAATATTTGTTGAGTTATGTTGTATTAGTAACTACCCCTTTTAAAAAAAATATTTTTGTAAAAATTTTATTCCTAATTTTTTTTTAGATATTTAAATTTTGAGTTTAAAGTTAATGAAGAAGAGATATAATTTATTTAGGGGCATAATCAAAATAGAAGGCAAATACGTAATTATTTATGTAGCACAATTTTTAAAAATATATCAAAATCAGATATATTTTTTTATTTCAATAAATTATTGAATGCATGACTTTTAATTTATGTTGAATAATTATCATCTAAATGAGTTTTTAGGAACTAAAACTCTCATTTTATTATAAGTTAATTGTTAAGTTAATTTTAATTAACCATCTATTTCTATTTTCAAATAACTTATCATTTTTTCAAAAGTAAAAAGCTAAAAGTAATGACATAAATGGAAATATATAACTATAGTATGTCAACTGAGATAATTTCTTTTTTTTTTTTAGATATTATATCAAATTGGGGGAGGGGAGACTCGAACCCATGAAAAGGAACAAATACCTAACTACTTGAACTATGTTTATGTTTACGATTATCATTAATGTTATCGTCTATAACATGAAATTCATGCTCGTAATATAATTAATTATATTGTTTTTCATTAAATCACTTTAATAGTAAGGACACTGATATTAGAACTTGCTAAACATGAGACTAATTTTTTTTATTTTTTTTTAAAGTTTGAAAGTCTAGAAACCAAAACAGAATTTATAAGACACAATTAAAGTTTAAAAAATATATGTTATAATAAATTATAGGAATAAATTACTAAACATGTATAATTGGAGAGGGAGAGAGAGACCTCTAATCTTTCACAACTGTAACATTTGGAAGTTCCATCTTGTTCATGAGAAGGGCAATAATTTTGTTCCCAAAAAGGATGTTGCGAATACTCAACCTTTCCATTAAATTTTGGGATCTAAAGAGAAAATAGAACAAAAAGTGCAAAAGAAAAATAGATTCATGAAGATTTTACAATTTTCAACACAAAAATACAACAAGAAATATCATTTTGTCCATGGTGAAGCCAAGCATCTAAACAGAATTATAAAATCACTTTTTTTTTTTTAATTCATTGTTTGAAGTCAATCTCCCTCTAATTAAGGGAATTAAATTCATAACAAATTTTCTAATTTGATGGAGACTTGAATCAGAATTAATGATACATATTATCTACTCCCTCTTCTCTCTCTTTATCATAATTTCCTGAAACACTCCCAAACTCCATGAACTCCTTCCAGGAAGCTCCAAACTTCTACACAAAGGTCCACCGAATCTGGATTCCCCAAAACTTGAGATTTTTTAATCAAGTTTTTTCATCCTTAAAATAACATGATCCACTGGGGTGAAAGCTAAAACCCCGATCCCGTTTCCCCGCCCCGTTTATCATTGCTTAAAAGTATTTGTAAATATAACATTTTTTTATTGTGTTAATCAATAATTAACTTTGATTACTATCAATCACTTATTTACACGCTAAGTAAATCACTCAAATATGTAAATCGATAGTTACAACAAAGATTGATTATCATATATGACAATGAATCATTGATTAACTTATTTTTTAAAACAATATATAAATAAATCAGGGCCGTCGTTGGCATGGTGCAACTGGTGCGACCGAAGGGGCCCCGAACTTTTGGGGCCCCAAATATTGAATTAAAAATTTAGTATTAATAATATATAAATGAAAATTTATTCTAAGTCGCGTAGACTGACATTCTCCCTACAATATCTTTATATGTTCTCCATCATTATGAGTTGAGTTCAATCCCAACAGAAGTTCAAAGTTCAATTTTTATATTTTTTTTATACTACTTTGATAATTTTATGCTATTCTTTTATTATATTATTTTATTGATATTGTGTTTTAATAAAAATAATTTTTTTATGTATATATTTTTATGGTTTTTCATATTAGCAATTATATGATCGAGGGCCCAAATTTACATATCGCACCGGGCCCTTATTCTTTTAGGAACGGCCCTGAAATAAATGTTAATCATTGATTGAGCCATTCAAAAATTACTATATTTATAAATATTTTAAATTATTTATAATTTTGTAATTGTTTTTTTTTAAAACTTAATTTTTATGTAGTTTATAAATATTACATAAAATTTTGCTTGATTTACAATCTTTGTTGAGATAAGAAAAAAAATGTTACTTGATGTAATCTCTCACATTAAAACAGTTCTCCAAGTGTATGGATATATATCCTTTCTCATAAAACTATATGAAAGACCATTAAATAAAAAAAAAAAAAACCATGATACATTTTAAGGGGCAACGGGCTTCCAAAACTCCACATTGGTATGATATTATCTATTTGGGTCTAGGCACGCATGGCTTTACTTTTTGTTTCACCCAAAAGACCTCATATCAATGGAGATGTACCATTCTCCTTATACACTCAGGATTATACCCTTCCCTAACCGATGTGAGATTTTACTTGCACCCCAACAATCCCCCCTCGAACAAATCCACCAAACCCCCCCCCCCCCCTTCATCTGTCCACTCTATCAAGATTAACCTTCTTTATCCGGAGCACACCACTTATCTGATAGAACCCCCCACGGATCGGATTTCCGAGGTTCCTCACTTCGTTCGACACTTGAGGATTCTATCCATGATTATCCTCTTCCCTAATCAATGTGGGATTTTGTTCGCACCCCAACAATACATTCATATAAATCTCATATGCACATATACAAAAGTAAAACATCGGTACTAATGTTTCATAATTTAAAGAAGAGTGAAAAAAAAAAGAAAAAAAGAAAAAAAGAAGAGTCACTTACAAAGTTCTTGCACACATCACATTTTAGTCGTCCCATTTTCCGATTGCAAAGTGGGTGGTAAGGACGATTTTCAGATATATAATACTGTCATAAATTAAACTTCTAATCAATAAAAATGATAGAATTTTTATAAATTTTAGCCTGATTAAATCTTAGGTATTCGTTTGACAAAATAAAAATAAAAATATATTCATGGGTTTTATTTGAAAATCCATTCGCAATTTCAGGAGGTGAGCTGGAATCCTTAACATTAGAGTAGATTAGTCATTATTCAGTGAGTTATTTACCTATTACATGAGACATGAGAATGATTATACTTACAAATAATATGAATCCTCGGAACCTAAACATGAATTTTAGATTAGTAAGAGTGCTCATTTTCATTCACTAAAAATATTTTATGTTTAATTATATTATCAAAAATGTTTTTAAACATACTTACAATTATTTCATTGATGTTTTTATTCCTAGAAGTGCTTAAAACAAAAAATGTTTCATTTAAAAATACTGTTACCTAAATTAATCTCAAAGTCAGCCTTAGTGAGATTGGATTTTGACTACCTTCTAGGATTAGTTCATTAAAAAAAAAAAAGCCGTAAAAACTCATTTGATTGATATAATAAAAAATAAACAATATAAATAAAAAGAACAAAGTCTTGTAAAAATAAAGAAATATATACCCACATATATTAAAAGAAACCAAAGCCGCCACTTAATTACAAGTGTACATGTCAACTATTGATAATCAAACTAAGTGTTCAGTTATGAAAGAGTTTGGTTGTAGACACCCAAAAAGGATGCATTTACATGTGTCTTTTTCCAAACATAAACCCGTAAACATTTTTCATATAAAAAAAATCTCATATTCCTTTCGAACCAAATCCCCCGTACAATAGTAAAAAAAACCCGAGATCAAAATCCCCAATGGATTACTTGAGATTGAGAACTATCTGTAATTTTCCTTTTGATATTATAACATATTTCCATCAATTCCTCTTTCAATTTTACATTTTTCAAATAAAAAACCTTAAAACCAAACAATTTGCAGTCATCTTTTAAAGTTACTAATTCACTCACCTTGTCATATTTTTTGATAAGTCGTTTGCAATCATGGCAAATGAAGCATTCAGGATGCCATACTACAACCCCATTGCCAATCAGTCCCCTCATTATCTCAGTATTGCATCCAACACATATTCTGCATATATAATAATAGTTTGATTTTAGATTTCTAACATCAATTTTCCACAACTATTAAATTTTTTGCTGCAACAGAGTGATGTCAATTTTGACACAAATTCTATTTATAAACCGAATTTTCAAGTTTTTATATAAAAGGAAATTAGCAAACGCGGCGGCAAGGTGCATACACCCCTGTTTTGCACGATATAAATTAACAGGTTCATTCTGATAAATGATCATTTTATGTGATAACCATTGATTTGCTAGTTAATCATAAGAATCACTAACTTTATAAAATAAATAATTATTTTTGCGATAAAATGAAAGTGGAAACATTTACTTGGTTGCGGTCTCATATTTACTTTGATTTGAAGAAGAAGTCGGCAAATTTAGGCTTTCTTGAACTGCCGCAGCAATCTGCCTGTCTTCTTCAACTTGAGCTTCGATAGATTTCTCTAATTTCATTAAATGAGAAAATTCACCAAAAATATTAACAGATTAACCCAAAAAAAAATTGTCAAATATGATTTTCTATCATATTTATTACAGTTAAATAAGAAACAGAGTCTATAGTATACTTCACCATTTACAACAATTAATCCTTACACTTGATGATTATTTGTAAATGTAACGTTTTTAAAAATAAATAATTTAGGGGGTATGGATATAATTTAGAGTTAAAAATTGATAACATTTAAAGTTTAAGGTTAAAATTAACAATACCCTTAAATTTCAGGGGTAAAAAATGATTTTTCCATTTTTTTTTTAAAACTTTCGTTTTTTAATAAATAATTATTATTTAAATGAATTTTTACGAATTAAATTCTAAATTTATTATGTATTAATTATTAATTAAATTTTATAATCAATCCCCAGTTTCTGATAATTTTTCTTTTCTGAGATGTAATAATTTATTATCCTATTGATAAATTATTAGATAATAACATAAATAGAAATACATTTCTAAAATTTATTATTTGAGATAATTTCTATTAAAAAAAACGTACCGATCCAGTATTCCAGTTTTTCATCATCCGAGAGTGATAATGCTAAAGCATAATCAACTGCTCCTTGTTCATATTCTGTCAAGTCATCCTGCAGCTTAGAGTTAGGATTAAAAATTAATCATATGTCATAACCAGATTCCAAGGCCTTTTCTTCGTTTCCAAAGGGTAATTAGCTTTCTTTTATTTTTGCCCAATAAAAAATTAGCCACATATTATGTATAAATTGAATAAGATTGAAAGTAATTGAAGTGTGTTTTAAATATTACTTTCGAATGATCGAGCTGCTGTAGAAATGGCTTGTCGTCAAGACCATATCTTCCATGAGTTGTCAACTTCATGAATGAAGATATTTTAAATCAACCTGCAATTTTTTTCAAGTTTTGTTAGGGTTTAGGGTTTTTTTCCATAGATCATAACTACGCCCTTCTTTCGTAGTGACAAGAAAAATGTGTTTATCAAAACTAGATTACATTTTTCAAATGAATAAAGAAATTATTGATAAAAAACTGAAAACAAAACATCTATTAAATTGGCTATCAAACTGAATTAGAGCTGATCTAGATGAACACTATAATAAATTCAAAAATCAAATTGACACAAAAAAAAAGTGACAATGATCTTATAATTAACAAGATCCCCAACCATATATTCAAAAATCAAATTGAATATTTTTTTTAGTGGCTGTTAAATCTATCTACTCAGTTAGAAAATTCTATTATTGATTGTGTAAAAAAAAAAATTAGTCACAGATTGCTAGATCTACCAAAATAAGAATCTATAACTTTTTTTTTTTTTTTTTTTTTTTTGCTAATTTCTACATCAACAGACACTACCTTAACATTAAATAATATTAAAAAACAGGATTCGGAAAAATTAAGAATGATACCTTGTAAGCTTGAAAGAAGGATCAAATGATGAAATAATGCTCAGAATAAGCTTTCCAGTGAGAGATGTGAAGAGGGACAGCGAGAGCGAAAGAGTAAAGGGAGAACTGAAGGATTCTTACAGCTGATGATATTTTAAACCAGGAACTCTCATATATAATAAAGTACAAAAAAAATCAAGAATCTTTGTCAGCCATTAATTTTAAGGCTATTTTTTAAAGAATATATAATAATATTTAGTCTCTATAGTTTTTAAAATTTCAATTTAGTCTCCATAATTTGAGTCTTTGTCAATTTAGTCTCAATAATTTTAAATGAATCTATTAACCTTTATATGATTTCGATAAAAAAAAACTCACAAAATATCACTATTATTAGCATGTTTACATATCAAAAAGCTAATTCACATGTTATTTATACACTATATCGTCATATGTCTTTACCACATCATTGTCATATTTACATAAAATGGACGCATAAAAACACTTTGTTACCTTTCTTTTCATAAAAAAAAAAAAATATTAAACTCTCATTGTTGAGATATATATGATATAATTAAATTTGCCTTTATCCATTGGCTTAAGCTTTTTGGTATAGTGGGTGATTTGACATATTCAATATGGTATCAGAGCAATAGATCCCTAGTTCGACCCACATGTGAGGGGGAATGTTGAGATGTATATGATACGATTAAATTTGTTTTTATCCATCGACTTAAACTTTTAAATATATTGGGTGATTTGGCATACTCAATTCTCGTTAATGAGAGAAATTATAAAAAGACTTTGATAAAGACGACCAAAGCGGCATGTGGGCCATAACTAAATCGAACACCCTTCCAAACCTTAGATAAAATGGTAGCTTGAGAGAAAGTAGTAGTATTTGATGTTCCTAATAAAATAAAATAATGAGGGGCCCTGGCGGCTGGTTCCTGGAAGCATGGTCGGTAGAAAAAAGCAAGTTTATAATGAGAAATAGTTTGGTCATTGCTTTTTGACCTTTTTTAAAGAAAAAAAATAATAATAATGAGACTATTGGTTTTGATCAAATACCAACATATACCATATAATTAAAAAAAAAAAAAAAAAAAATATATATATATATATATATATATATATATATTTATGATTTTAAAATGTAAAACGGGGAATTTTCCCCGCGAGGAACCCTATCCCCGAATGAGGAATCCCCGAATCCGACCCTGATTTTTTGATTAGAGATAGGGTAGGGTATGGGGATTAAAAATCCCCGCGGGTTAGGGGATGGGAAGTGCATCTTCGATCCCGTCCCGCCCCGTTGCCATCCCTACTTCCTTTAAAAAAAATTATGAGATTTAAAACTTATTAAAATCTAAATAAAAATTACACAATAATTCAAAGATAAATAGCCTAATTTTTTTTAAAGAAAATAGTATATTTTAAATATACTTAGATATAAAAATTTTAAAAACTGAAATAAAAAAATTAAAAAAATAATCACATACATAATATTTCTAAAATATGGTGTAGAACTAAAGAGTATCCATTTGCATATGATTGTGATCTCCAGCTTGAAGATTATGCAGATCAACAAAATTTAAATCACGTTAATTCCCTATAAAAAAAATTAATATGCAGAATATCAAAGAAATGTGACAAAACTTAATTATTAAAAAAATATAGTATACCTTGCATAAGATAAATCTTTCATCACAATTCATTCCATCAACATTGTAATTAAAATGATTACTGAATGATTCTTAAAATAACAAATTAACGTAGGGATATAATTAACTAATAAATTTTTTTTTTTTACTAATGCTTAATATAGAAATATAATAATTTATTTTATTTTTTCTAAATTTAGTTGACAACTTTTTCTTCTTTTGTTGAAAATAGTTGACAAAATTACCAAATGGGTTGAGAAAGAAACATTTGAAAGAAAAAATAAATTGTGAAGGTCAGTTTAAAAGGCCATATTTATTTGACCGTAGCAGAATTAAAAAGCTAGTATTCACTAGCTAATTTTCGTCCATTACCGTCAATGATTTAATTTCAAAAGTAATAGATGTTCTTAATAAAAGCAACCATCTCAATACGCCGGGAGCATGGAAGAATTTCTCCATTTTGTGACTCAAGAGGCCAGCTAAAAATTTCTCTCTCATTCATCCTCTCTTGGTCCGTGAGCCTCATTTCTACTTCCTCCCTCTTACTGTTTCTTTGGATTTTTTTTAAGGAAATTAATTTAAGACTAAAACAAAGGATTTCTCCTTTTAAATCCTTCTTCTTGCATGAATATTGACCTAAAGATCTTGTCTGCTGCTGTTTTGAGTTTGCACTTTTTATAATCTCTTGTAACCATCATAAATCTGTGAAGATATTTTTTTATGTGCACATTTGATTTTATAAAATCAAAATTTCTAGTTTGAATATTGTTGGAATTTTTGGAAGAAAGAAGTTGTTTAATACTTAAAAAAAAAAAAAAAAAAAATTCTTGAATTGAGATCTACAAGAGAAGCTTGTAGATGATCCGACTCCCACATTCACAGGTAGGAATAAAAATAGATAAACGAGAAATTAAATAATAAAACACAATCAGAGAGACACGAGATTCACCCAAATTGACTACGTCTAGTTACTACCGAAAACACTTTCTTTTACCAATATTCCTCACAAACTCACAAGAAAAGTCACTCGTGGATGAAGAAAACGCTGTCAAACTCGCTCAATTCACTTTTTGGCAAGTAAAACAAAACCCACGGTGAAACAACTTGGAATTGGGCTTTAGACAATCTAATGGGCCAAGGACTTTGGCCTTTTAATTTGTTTTGATTTGGCTTCACAAATACCTAACAAACCCTTCATCAACAATGAGAAAATTTGAATTTGATCATTCAAGTGGATTTTTCTTTGGGCGTGGTCATGTGGTTTTTATTTTTCTGTTAAAGTTTTTTCAGTAAAGTTCCTCGAGTCACTTCCTTCCCCTTAATCTTGAAGTTTTCATTTTTCAGTTCATTATAATATTCATTTGTTCTAAGTTATCACTTTGAACTTATTTATGTTGCAATTGTGGTTTCAATTAATGGATGTCCACTGAATAACTCAAATTCTGGGATAATCATATTAATTGATAATATTCTACACGAAAGTTGAATCTCTACACGTTTTTTTTTAAATAAGGATTTTTTTAATTTTACAAAGTTTCAACGATTCTTCGTATATCTTGATGGTAAGCTTCTTCAATAAAAAAATCTCATCTCTTAGATGCATCACTATCATCTGGAACTTATAATTGATCATCTTTTGAGCTTGATGCATGCACATTACTAGATTTATCAATAATATTTGCAATAAGATATACATTACTTTTGTGATATAACAAACTAGTATTAAATTTTTGGGAAATTTCATTGGGTGGCAATTTTTTATGCAATATTTGTAAAAATATCAGCTCAAAAAAATATTTGTAAATATAGCAATTTTTATCATGTTTATCAATGATAAACACTGATTTATGTGTTTATCAGTGATAAACATAGTGTAAAAATATATAATTCAATGTTTATCACTGATAAACCGGATCAAAATTTGCTATATTTGCAAATATTTTTTTTAGCTTTTATTTTTACAAATATTGCTACAAAAATTGCTAGATTTGCAAATGCCCCTTAATTTTTCTTTCGGTGAGAAAATTTATGATTAGTTAGAAAAATTATTAGGTATTTACATGATAGATTTTCTCTTAAAATTATTGTAATGGAAGGAAGTAAAGACTTAGATGATATGAAAGTTAATGAACTAATTGGTTCACTTAAAACCTTTGAGCTTAATATGAAATACGTGAAACAAGAGAAGTTCATTGCTAATTTTGAAATGTCTCAGGATGATTGCAACAATGAGGAGGAGGATTTGGATGAAAAACAAGTGTCCTTTTTTTAACAAGTACATTAAAAAATGAGCAAAAACAACAGAAAATATCAACAGTTCCTGAAATGAAATAAAATTATGATCTCCAATTTTTATTTTTATTTTTTTTGAAAAAGAAAGCCATTCAATGTAAGGAATGTGAAGGTTATGATAACATGCAAGCACAATGTGCAAACACTATAAAGAAAAGTCCAAAACCGTGAAATGTAAAAATTAATTGAAACATAAAACAATAAATCACGTGAACTTAGAAGTCACGATTTGTAATCATAAACTGAACATATTTTTCAGCATAACAAAAGTTATGAAAAAGTTAGACTTGGTGAAGATGAATCTAAGTTAACAAGTGTCAAAAGCCAGTGAATCATCAAGCTCCAGATCCTCTATCATTACCTGAAATATTTTTGGTGTAATACCATTAGCTAAACTCGCTAAGTGATAAATGAATGATAAAATGAAAGACTATTTACAAATGAATTTCCAAGACTCACTTGAATTAAACATAGTTAAGCCAATCTTTTTTTAAAAACCACTTTTTTTTTTCTCAAATAAACATTTCATTTAAACTTACATAAGACATGCTACCTCACCCCGAGATAAGACTCACCTCAATACTACAACACATGGAATGAAATCTTTATCACCTTTCTTGGTTGAATCCTTAAAACTAGCTCGCAATATAGTTAAAGGTCCATAACAAGTTACTAACAAGTCTTTGACCTACATGGTCTTAGAACTCACGTGGTGAATTCAGGTCGTAACATTGGCTTATGATCACAATCATAGCCTCACAAATATCCAAAGATCATAACTATGCCCTTCTTTCGTAGTGATAAGAAAAGAGAGTAAGTTTTCATTCCTACAACACTACAACACGTGTAATTGTCAATCTTGGCACGCATGCCCAATTTCACAATGAGTCAATAATGTCTCGCAATCCATCATGTCACATTAGAAATCATTCCATCTCAATTTCATCCTCATCAAATAACCATAATTCTATAACCATAACAACATTAAACACATCAAGGTACATTACATATTCTAACCACCTAGTAACAGTCCAACCTAGAGAAAGTGAATCACGGAGTGCGTCAACCTTATTTTCAAAACTAAATGCCAATTATGTAATGAAATGTTCTTCCAAATGATGGAAGCACAATCTACCTAAATGTCAATTATGTAATCGTGCTTTATCATGTTATAATACAAATAAACATATCATGAAAGTTCCACAACCATCACGCAATTTAACCGTGGGTTCATCTAAATATCCTTGTAATTTTTTACTCTACTCACCTTTTGGATTTCTAAACGACCAAAGTTCACTAAAAGTTGAAAATCTGGATTGTAGCTCAATCACCAACTACAAAATATAATTTAACATTTTTCAATTACTAACTCACTAACAAAAAACACATCAATAAAATCAAATAGGCTCGGCGTCGGGGAAATGGCTCATGGCCGAAAATCACAGTACTAAACATTTTATAATTTATTAGTTAATATAACCATATTATATATATATATTTTCAATAAATAAAGATAAAAGTAAACAAAATACATAAGATATTATTAAAATTCACGTTCGGGGTCGGGCGCGGGAAATGAATGTATTCTTATCCCCGTACCCTAAAACAAATCGAGGAAAATTCCCCCCCTAACCCTAACCAGTATTAAACGAGGATTCCCTATAGGGTCGGGGCCCCACAAGGATTTTTGCCATCCCTACTCAAAAGTCCCTTTCCGTTTAAAATATTCAAGTAAAAACCCCATCTACAAAACTAACAATTAACTCTCCAATTATCTAAGATAGATAATTAATTTAAAATAAGTTGCTCTTAATTTATCCTTCACTAACCTATCTTTTCTTTAAATTAAAAGAAATTAACTCAAAAGTAGAAATGAAAATTTTAAAGTAGTAAATTAACTTTTAGATTCACGTTTCCAAAAGAAATCATTATTATCAATAAATTTAAATTACCTGCCCGGGTTGTTACAATCAAACTCATATTTATAAAGGTCAAACTATGTGTCTATTCACAAATAGGATAATGGTCACCTTATATAGTTGTGTCATTTCCATCAAGATTTAGTTGGCTCATTATGTAGGAGACCGAAGAATCAAGGGATAATATAGTATATAGTCTGTTTTTTTGTTATCTCAATAATTTTATGGCCTACTATATGTTTTTACTTTATGACATATCTATAAATCATGTTTTTAATTTTATTCAGATTTGCCACTAGATTTCCTTGTTTTAGCCACCCTCCTACGAATTTGATCAATTTCATTTACGTGTTATCTCATTTTTAATGCATTTTTTTTCTTTCCATTTTTTCTTTCCATATCTCTTTATTCGCTCCTTTCAACCTACGTATTGTACATATAGCCCATAAAGCCCCATTGAGAGACTAAAGGGGGCTTCATTGGTAAGTAAGACTATATAGTTGGCCCATTATGCAAGAATGTAAGAAAGGAAACCCAGACCACACTGTGATCATTAAACTCCTCATCAAACGATCAAAAAAAAAAATGTCTATTGCCATAATTCGGAGTAGTATTTTTTAAGTGAATATTTTTTACTATAATATTTTTTTTTTTATTAAACATAAATCAAAATGCCTCTTAAAAAAAATAAAACTTCTTCTTAAGCGTTTTAAAATTTTTTAAAAAAAATTATTATTTTGATCATGTGACCAAACATCTCTAATATTTAAAAGTGGGGAAGTTTTAGAAATATTTTAGGACAATTATACCCTTTATAAATTATGAAATTTACAAAATATGTCACTAATTAATTACCACTAACAATTAATTATTATATTCATATAACATATTATCTCTTATTTAATATAATGAGTTGGTTTAAAAAAAATAGATTTTTATTTATCGAAATTGAATTTATTGCGTAAAATATTTTTTAAATACTAAAATAAAAGGTACTGATGGGTGTCGAAACCACCAAAAATAAATACTTACTCTCGAGATTTAGAATTTTTGTAGTAGTGGTGAGTAAGGTCGATCTCCACAGGGAAATGGGAATTAAATTAAAGTTAACAAGAGCGGGGGTTTTGAGTTTTGGAAATAAAACGAAAAACAAATAAAAAAGAATAAAAATCAATAGAGAAAAGCTTCCAACTAAAGGTTAATCTCGGTTATGGTTCATGGATTTGATCATCGACTACTAAACATGAATTTCTAAATTCTTCTCTAAATTAGTTGGGAGTTGCAGGAACAACATGTGCTCTTCCTTAAATTCTCGATAGTCAAGATACGATCTAATGACTACTTCCCTAATTAACAGATAACCTTAGAATACGATAATAAGATTTAACCCTTTAACCGCATTAAGATGAGAAGAACTCAATTCTAACTAACAAACATGGTACGACCGATTCATTTAAGTTAGATCATAAATTTCCATAACATAAATTAAAAAGTGTCCTTAATCTATTTATGCTATCATGCTACTTGTATTTAGAACAATTAAACAATTACGGATTTAACGTTCTAACTAACGATATGCAAGATTAACAATTGAACAACGGGCCCTATTGCACAAGAATTAACTAACAATAAAATATGCATAGAGAAAGCATGAATAAAGAGAAATTAGGAATAAAATTAAGAACAAAATCTCACAAATTCATAAACCAAACCTCGATAATCCTCTAGTTGGAATAAGTAAATTAGCTAGAAAACTTATAAAAAACTATCTAAGAGTCCTAAGAAAAATAGGGGAAAAAGTGATCTTGAAATTGGGAGTGAATAGGATTTTAAATAGGAGAAAATAGGTTAAAAATCGTGTAAATCTTCTATCTAATCTGCTGAAGCCGTTTCCAAGCCAGCCGAGCAGCGTGAGCCAGCCAAATAATCTTATTTTTTTATTTTTCTCGTTGTTGCGGCGGTGGATTTCCATTGATGCAGTTATGGGCCTTTTTCAACACTAAAATGGGCATAACTTCTTCGTTTTAAGTCTGATTTGAGCGCCGTTTTCGCCTACGTTCATGAAATTCAAAGATTAATAATATTATGGACATTTAAATCAATTAAGATTCACATTTTAATTATATTGGAGATAAAACCACCTATAAATAGGATTAAATTACGAGTTATCAAGTACATTGATTATTTTTATGGTAAATGTACATTAATTCATTAATTTTTGCTATAATTTAAATTAGATGTATTAGTTACTTTTATCTATACAAATATGTTTTCTCGATGAAATCATCTCTTTTGATAATTCAATGGCCTGTTTTCTATCGATTAAAAAAAAGTTCATATGTTTTATTGGATAAAGTTAAATTTATATTAGTAAATTGAAGCATATTATAATTTTTTAATGTAATATTGAATATATCTATATTGATCTCTATATCTATATATATTAAGTGGATATGAAGAAACATTTTTAAACCATAATACCTCCTATCGATTTATAAAAAAAAATATAATAATTATAATTAAAAAAACATTAAAACCTAGTCATTAAAAAAAGTTTGTTAAAGCACTTTCACTACTTCAATAGTCGTAAATATAATATAAAAAAACTGAATTTACTATTATTGAGATGCATAAGTTGAGATAAGTGCATTACAATAAGTTAAGGCTCATTTAATAATTATTCTAGTTTTCTATTTTTTAAAATCAAGTTATTTTCACCAATATTTTGTTTATTTTGTTTTTATCATTTAATGAAACTGTCTTGAATTTTTATCAAATTTCTAAACAAAAACCATGTTTCTTTTTTAAAATCAATTTTTAATATTTGAACAAGATGTTCAAATGTTTTTGAAAAATGAATTTTGAAAGAAAGAAATTAATAGTAAAGAAGCTTAATTTTTAAGAGCATAAATTAAAGGGTAAAACGCAAATAACATCTATGTGGTTTTGGTCAAATGTATGAACACCCCCTATGGTTTGAAAATAACAAATCACACCTCTATAATTCCAAATTTTTCCAATGAGACCCCTTCCCTTTGATGCTGTAAATTTTCTTCTAATCATAACTTGTTCGTTTGAATTTCGATTTGGATGATTCAAGATGTTTTGAAATCCTTATTTTAGGCTCTAGGTTATGATCATTTAAAAACTTTTAAATCATCAGTAAACAAAAGGGTTAATGGCTTCAATCATAATTAATATTTTAATGACAATAAACTATTTTATTCATCAATGATTTTGAAGTTTTGACATAACGTAGAGCCTGAAATGAAAATTCCAAAACATCTTGTATCATCTAAATCAGAGTTCAAACGAAAAAGTTACGGCTAGAAGAAAGTTTACATAGTTGGAGGGGAGGGGTCTAATTGCCATTTTTAGATCACAAAGGGTGTTCATGCATTTGCCCAAAACCACATGGGGCTCATTTGCATTTTTCCCTAAATTAAAATAAAAAGGAAAATTCTAATGACATTTTTATGTGTAATTTCAAAATAGAAAATATTTTGAAATATTTTAAAAATAACATTTCTCAGACTGAGATTAAACCAATCTCAATTTAAAAATGTCATTTTTGAAAATTTTCAAACGTTTACTATTTTTTAAAATATCAATTTTTAAAATACTATTAAAAAAAAGCAATAAAAAGACAATTATCTCAAATCAAACTGTCTAGGGTGAGATGATTAGATTTGTTAGACCTTATTCTTAGTTTAGTTCCGATTGATTTAGTTTGAGGATGCAAATGAATAAGATTATACAACAATGATTTATATCTCAGGTTTATAGCCAATGGATTCAATATTATAACAATGTGTGCTTGACAGAAGCATACATATAGCAGAATGTAAATAATACAGATTCTTAATTATGCAGAAATTTAATCTCGGATTTCACTGTTGTAACGATAGGGAAAGAGATCGACACGGTGATATGATTAACGTGAGAAACCTCCACTGGTAAAAACTCACGGGGCCAAGCCCAGAACAAATCCACTAGAATTAATTAGTCGTTCAATACAAGAAATTAAACCAAAAACACAATTTAAAAGAACTCCCTTCTTTGTTTGTTTTTTGGTTGTTCTCCGCAACGACTTTGTGTACAATGGATTATCACAAGCTCCCCTTGTCACAACATGATTGCGACGCGGAGCGGCCGACATCCTTAATATTAGGTCTCTTATATGTAAATGAAGTGGAAGTCGCCATCAACCATATTTGGGTGTGATTGATCACCAAATTAAATAAAAATAATAATGGTCTACGAAAATCAAGTTGGGTTCGGGAGTCGTTTGTGTGTAGGGAAGGTGTTAACACCCTACAACACCCATTTTAAAATGGTTACCATATTTTACCTTATATTATCTTATTTTTAAAATAATGGTCCTTAATTTAAATAGTTTAAAAAAATATTTTTAATTTATAAAAACAAATGTCTCAATTAATCATGTCTTAACTTCAAAAATGAAGTAAGCAATAGAGATTAAATGAGCGACGTTACGACCGTTAATTGAACAATATTGGAATTTAGAAAATTCCACCTTAAGAAATTGAGGTTTTTATTTCTCAAAATCTATCATAGGAATTGTATTTATATTTTAAAACATTTTATTTATTTTTTAAAAATAATTTCCTTTTTTTTTTTTTGAAATAATATTTAAATTTATTTAAAATACCTTCTATTTATTTTTGAAATGATACATGTTATTTTTGAAATGATACATGTAATATTTTTTTTAAAAGCTTTTCTATTCTATATTTTTTTAGGGTTTTTGTACGCTTATATGAGAATCCCGATAAACGCATTACGCAGTCTTCACAAACGTGATGATTTCCACGCATTTATCGAGTTCCAACAAACCAATTATTTTTCACTTAATTAATATTAATAAAAGCAATAAGATTCAATTAATTTTCTTTACAAGTATGAGAAAATGCATTTGATTAGTATAAAATGTAGTTAATAAAAAAAGAATTTAGAATTATAACACATATATTATAGAGAGTGATAAACAACAAGTAAAAATAAACTTATAATAATAAAATATACAAAAACATTAAAGAAGTGATAAAGCAGGAGAAACTATTTGTAGTAATATAAAAAATATATTTATCCCTTTAATAATTAAACATGTATATAAGAAAACTTGCAATAAATAGGGAATTAAAAAAAACTAGGACATATGAGTTTATTTGACTTTTACTCACAAGCAAAGAAATATATGAACAAATATATAATAACCACTGACCTGATCATGAAGATATGGAGAGATATTTCAAATAATATTCTCAAATGACAAGACCTGACCTTCAACTTTAAATAAATAAATAAATAAAAACTTCAAGGTGGCGTTAATTTGTATATATGGGAGTGTAAAATATATGTCGAAAATTGTGTTGATATATGGATGAACGAAATAAAAAAAAATAAAGTGGAGCAACGGTGGGGAGGAAGAAAAGAAATATATGGGAGGAAGAGAATCGAGAGGTTAGGAGGTGATGAAGTTATCCGGTGGTGATAAGGTGAGGAGGCAATGGAGGTTATCGAGGATTCGAAGGTGATGGTTATGGAGGCTATCCGGTGGTGTAGATTGGTTATGGGGGCTAAGAAATGGAGAGGTGAGATATGTGGTGATGAGACGAGGGTGGTCATTTATAATAGATTCATGAGCATGAATTAAGGAAATGATTTTTCAATTATCATTCCTAAATTAAATCAATCAATCAAATTATTCTCTCATAAATTAGCCCAAATTTAAGTTTTCCATAATTGTTTTTCTTTTCATCAAATCAATTTAAATTTCAAATATTTTTAACCAAATTTACATCCCAATTCCCCCCCTTTTTTTAATGATAATTATTAGAAATCAATTTTTGAAATAGGCAAAAACCAATTTGAAATAAAGCCATTTTTTATTTTTTATTTTTTTTAAAACCATGATAGTATTAATTAACAATCAAATTTAAAATCAAAATTCAATTTATCTTTTAAAATCAATTCCCAAATTAAACCTATTTTCAAATGAAATTAAAATTTCTTAATGAAATTGAGCCGGACAAAATACGGTATCTACACCCCTTGTGAGAATGACGTCCCGAACAAGATCCCCTTGTACAGAACCTTCAGGAGAAACTCCCTTTCTCGATTTGAAGTTGTAGGACTTCTTATTTCAAGAATCTTCCAACTTGAAGCCTTTTTGAATTTAGATGTTGAAGCACTTTGATACACTCATCAAACAAAATCTTTCCACAAACAATGTTAAAAACAGTGCCAATCAACAGATATCAAAAGCTTGTTTTTTGGACAAGAAAGCATCCCAGATTTATATCCAAAATCGAACACCTCTGATGGAGGAGCGGAAGTGCCAGCTAGCTCAATCAAACGCTAAGAATTAGCAATCAAAAGCAATCAATATAGCTGTTAATAATCCTTAAATAAGATCAATCACAAAAATGGTAAAAGATTCAAATCTTCCGTTGGTTTAATTTAGAGAGAGGGAGAGCAAAAAAGAAGGAAAGAGTTAAGGAGGAGAGAATGAGATTTTGAGATCTGTCATTTCATTTAAGGAGAAAAGAAATAAAACTTTCTTTTTATTTATGACAAAATAAAATGCCAAAACTGAAAATTAGAAAAAATCTTTTTAGAATAATTTTTTTAACAAGATTTTTAAGAATTTTTTTTTCACACACTTTAATTCAAAAGGATAAAAGCGTAGGAAATTTAAAGTAAATATTTGTAAACGTTGAGAATCTCACATCTGAAAAATGAAAAGAACTCACAATATTTATAAGATACATGAGCTAATTCTCTAATAGCCAATTGATTTTGAGATGAAATGTCATGATTATCAAGATGATATCATAGCCTAACAATCCCAAAAAGGTATTCAGTCAAAAAATGGGATCCAACCCAAAAATAGTGAGACCAAAAGAGGCACCATCTTGTGGGGTATATGGAGAATCTCACATGCATCGAAAATATGAAGAGAACTCACAATATTTATATGATATATGAACTACTTCTTTTACTGTCAATTGTTTTGAGATGTAACCCATGATTATCAAGAATAAACCATTTTATTCTTTATTTTTGTTATTAAAAATTGATTTCATTATTAACAAATTTATAATGAATTTTTCATAAAGCTTTTCTAATCTAGTCAAATTTTAAAAGAAAAAAAAAGTTAGTTTTAAAACTATCTTTTGTTTTCAAAATATTTCTATGATTTTAGAATTGATTTATAAAAGTTTCAAAAAAATAAAAACTGTCACCAAGTGAATTTAATTTTTATGACCAAGAACATGGTGGTCTTTAGAATAGCTACTAGTTCATAAAGAATCATCATTTACAGTTTTTACTAAATTTTGAAAACAAAAATGAAAATAATTACGTATTTTTAGGTGTTTTTTGTTTTTAAAAGTAATTTTATAATTTTTAAGATAAAACTATATTTAAATAGTTGTCTTTAAAAAGTCTGAGTTTTGGAGGTCGTGTCTATTTGGTCCCTACGTTTTCAATTTGTGTCTAAGTGGTCCCTGAGTTTTGGATGTTGTGTCTATTTGATCTCTGCGTTTTCAATTTGTGTCTAAGTGGTTCCTGAGTTTTGGATACTGTATCTATTTGGTCCCCTAGATTTTCAATAACTATTAAAAATAAGTTTAATTGGTTTTTAATTTAATGTATTCGTTAATTTCTTACCAGATTATTGACTTAACGCTGACATAACATATTTATATGGTCAAAATACGAACATATGATTAAATCTTTCATTAATCTAGGCCTAAAATTTGACATAATTATTAATCTCATGTCCGTATTTTGATCAATTAAACATTTTATGTCACCGTTAAGTCGATATTATGTTAATGAGTTAACAAATTAAGGAAGAATTAAACTTGTTTCTAATAATCAAGGGGCCATTGAGATAAAACTTGAAACTCATGGACCAAATAGGCACAATATTTAAAACTCAAGGACCAAATAGACACAAATTGAAACGCGGGGACCAAATAGATACAATATTCAAAACTTAGGGACCACTTAGACACAAATTGAAAACGTAGAGACCAAATAGACGCGACCTCTAAAACTCAGGGACCAAATGAGTACTTTACCCAAAAAGTTTTCACTCTTATTTTCATTTTTATTTTTATTTTCACAAACTTCAATTATTTTTCCTCCCAAATTAATGTTGGGAAAAACATCTTCCCACATTCACCGTTAGGAATAAAAAAGCAATAGATAAACGAGAAATTAAACAATAAAACACAATCAGAGAGACACGAGAATTTATACTGGTTCACTCAAATTGGTTACGTCCAGTTGCTACCGCTGTGAAATTCACTATGATGAAACAGAATTACAATGGAGAAATATTCAATACACTAAACCGTGTATTAACCGCTCGAAAGCGCTCAAGAAAGAAAACTTTTTCTTTTACAATATTTCTCACCAACTCACAAACTCTCACCACAAAATATCTCTCACCGTTGCTCTCGTCATTGCCGCACTGTTACAATATTTTATAAGAAATCTCGGCAACCAACAACAATTGACAAAAGCATTTGTCAATTAAATCACCACACTTCCACCGCCTTCAAAGGTGCTGCCCTATTTTTTTGACAAACACGCTTCACGGTGCTTGTGAATAACAAAACCCTCATAATTAAATATTGGTCAAATATACTTCACGTAATGGTGGGCTTAAAATTGACAAATGGGCTTGGCCTTTATTGACTAATAAAATAAGTTTGATTTCTCTTCACAATTACACAACAATTAAGAAATTAAAAATATTCAAAGTATTAAAAAATAGCCTATAAATTCATATTGAAAACAACATAAAACAATTTTCAAAACTAATCCATATATATATATAGTTTATACTAAAATTCACTAGAACAAAATGAAAATAAATAAAAGTATTGTTTCTATCTGAATATCACAGCGTATAAAACATTTATTCAAATGCACTTCCATAAAGACAAATTCAAAAGTTTTTTTGTTTTTTCTTTTCTTCAAAAATAATAAAAGGTATTGAGTGGACAGACTGTCACCTCTCTCTTCGAAACACGTGTCACAATAAAAACACTACCCATCCATTTGGACCACAATTCCCACGTGGCTATGGCCCACACAGTGCCGGCAATGCCACGTGGAACAGGTAACTTAAAAGGACCACCTCATCTTCAAAGAAATAATTAGTTGTCGTTTTCCACGTGGGTCCATATTTAAAAGGCTATGGCTCGCTCTTTTTTTTTCTCTTCCAATTAATTTATTGATTTTCTTTTTTAAAAAAAAATTAATATAAGATTATTAATTTATTATTATTTTAATGGGTAAAAAGGCTAAAAGATGTCCGAGAATTTTGGGTTCGTGGGCTAATGTCATAATAATATGAGGAGAGTGACTTAGCTGAGAAGGACATGGCTGCCTGTTTGGTTCACGAATCCCAATAAAATCAATTTTACATTTCTTGCATTTTTTTCTCTGATTCTCTCTCTCATATTGCATTCCATTTCTATGATTCCGTGTGTGTGACACATTACTTCGTAAATTTGATGAGTTGTTATTTTCACACATAAATTTGAGATTTTTGTTTACATTTTGATGATTAAATAGTCTAAGAACTAATTAATTGTCTATGATTTGTGTTTATGTGCTAGATTGGAGAAGATAGGATAAAAAAAAACTTAAAATTACATATTTTTTTTACCTTTCTTGATGCTACAGTGCCATGGCACCAGTTTTTAGTGGTCGCGACCGAAAGAAAAAGTTTGAATCCGAGCCAAAAATTCAGAGAGCTCAGTGTCATGGCACCCAAAATCAGTGTCATGAAGAAACCGCATAAATCTGTATTTTCATTTTCTTGCCTAGTGCCATGGCACCCAAAAATCAGTGTCGCCCTATTTATTTTGAGATGTTTCCTTTAGGAAAAGACATAGAACGTTTTTCTGAGATAGTCATGAACTAAACAACTATTTTCCAACCAAAGGTTAATCAAGTTTGATTCTTTTTATTTGTGAGATTTGATCTTCATCTTTCTTTCTAATCTTTCTCTAATTCTATATTTTCTATTCTTCATTCATTATCATATTGTTTGATTGCTCAAATAGGATCCTTTGATCATTCTTCAATTTGGTAAATTGTCATTTAGGTGTTTAAATCGATAATTGTTTATGCATTCTAATTTTGGTGACAATTAGTATGAATGATTAATAAGCCTTTTCATCTCATACTATGAAAATATATGATCTAATTTAAATAAATCGAACGTTTCGTATTTGTTGGCTAGAATTGGTAGTCATTCTCATCTTATTGCTGTCAATTGATTAAATCTTATTGTCGTACTCTAGGGTTGTCTTTGATTAAGGAAGTAATTAATGATCGTATCTTAATTACCGACTAACTCAGGAAGGATAGATTAATAAGACATTCTTAATAATCATAACAAATTTATAGAGTGATTTAGGATTTCATTAGATAATCAATGATCAAATAACATGAATTGAACGATGATTACACCTTTGGTTGGAACTTTCTCCTCATTGAATTTCTCTTAAAGTTTTATTGCTTTCTTCAATTTTTAAACAACATTAAACCCCCCCCCCAAATTTATTTCACCAATCTCTGTGGGTTCGACCCTACTTTCCACTATTACAAAATCCATAAACCCGAAAGTAGATAACTCTTATTTTTGGTGGATTCGACGCCCACCAAACTTCTTAGGTTTCATGGGGTTCCATCTCAAAACCAATTGGTAATGAGAGGAGTAGTCTATGTATCTTATAAACCTGTTGTGCTTCTTTTTTTATACCCTAAACCCTGAATCTAATCAATTTTAAATTTTTGTTTGATCCCAACAATCCTCCCTTCGAACAAAGGACTATTAAGCCTATCTGTCCACTCTATCCAGACCAATTTCTTCACTGGAGAGCACCTCCTCTCTCATAGAGCTCCACTATAGATCAGGTCTAAAAGACTCATCATTTTTTCGGTTCTCGAGATTTTCATCTTCATAGTTAAATCCGGGCCATGGCTCTGATACCACTTGTATGATATATTTATTCATTTTAGGCCTAAGCCTGCACGACTTTTGTTTTTTTGTTTTCACTTAAAAAGTCTCATACAGATAGCTATTTGCCCATTTTCTCATATAAACCATGATCACCCCTTAATCAATCAATGTGAGACTTTGTTTGCTCCAAAGAATTTTTTAGAATTTCAAATAATTGAATTTTATTTAAATTATTAATTAAAAATCATCATTTTTTTATATTGTAAAATGTGATTTACTCATTAAAAATAGTGATCAAAACAATTTTATTAGTGTTTTGAAAATTTTGAAACAACAAATTAGGAGCTAGAAATCAATATTCTCTCTAAAAAATGTTGATGTTTTTTTGTAATACTTCTATGAGTGAAAAACAAGAGATAGAGAACAATATAAACATATATTTCTTAAAAACTATAAACGATACAAAAGAAATATAAAATAAAAATGTTAACTAATAAACTTTTAATGCCAATCAAATTCTTCAAATCATCTTGATTATAATAAATGAAATACAAAAATTCGATTGCTATAAGGCCTTTAAAAAAATCAAATTCATGTCGTACATTTTTGAACTAAAATCAAAATATCATCAGTAAGGGATAGTTAATCTTAACATCGTGTTTAATGACACACAAATTATTAAATAATGTGGGCATCCATCTCAAAACCAATTGATAATGAGAGGAGGGGCCCTTAGAGTTTATAAACCTTGTGAGTTCCCTACATCTTTCCGATGTGGGATTCTCAACATGCCCTCTCAAGATGGTGCCTCTTTTGGGTTCACCATCTTGGGTCGAATCCCATTTTTGGATCGAATGCCCGTTTGGGCTTGTTGGGCTCTGATACCATATTAAATAATGTGGGCATCCATCTCAAAACCAATTAGTAATGAGAGGAGAGGCCCTTAGAGTTTATAAATCTTGTGAGTTCCCTACATCTTTCCGATGTGGGATTCTCAACACAAATTAATTATTTTTAATCATCAAATGAAATAGTTTCCATAATCTTCATATATAGCCTCAAAATCTCAAATATGACTTCTATATAAGATACTCTTAATAATGCAAGTGTTTTACCAAGTCCAATAAATTAATCCATATTAGTACACGATATGTAATGTTTCATTTTAAAAAAATTAAATTTAAAGCTAAGCCTTTTAGGACTAAAGATAGGGACAAACAAAAATTAATTTCTTAAATCCTTTTTTATCATACTTTTCTCTCTCTAGAATGATTCCTCCAAAGCTAGTTTTATTGTCTATATCTTAGATAAACCACAAATTGTTTTTGTAATGACTTGTGTGCCACACGAATTCAAACTTTGATATAATCATATATTTTATTCATTTGGTTTCTTCCCTTCTTTCTTCTAATTATTATTCAATACTTTTATTTCTTGACCTGGCATCCACTTTTTTAATATTATAGTTTAGGTTAAAATATGAATTTGATCCAAAAGTTTACCTTTTTTTTATTCTTTTAACTTTTAAAAGTTGTATTCTAGTTCTTTATGTTTTAAAATTTCCAAATTTAGTCACTTACCATCAAAATATGAGTTAAAATTTAATTAAAAAACTAATAATACATATTGTTTGATTGTTGATTAAACATCTGTGTTGCTAATTTAATTCAAACTTTGATATATATATGTTGTTGAATAATATATCCAAAGGGTAATAAATTGATGGATTGTTTAGAAATTTATAATATTTAAAAATAAAATAAAATGCTTTTTGCTACTTCAAAATGTTTCACTAAAATATTTCTGAAAATGGTTGTAACAAAAAGCAATAAAAAAAATGAACAAATACTTTTGAAGTGTGAAAACTCATTAGTGAACTATATTTTAATTATATAAATTAAAATTTTAAATTCATAGAAACAAAAAGTAAAAGAAAATTTGAGAATATATATATATATTTTTTCAAATAGTTTTAAATTTTAAAATAACAAGCTATAAAAATATTTTTCTGTAGACACATCAAAACGTTATTCATCAAATGGTGAGAGGAAGCATGATATTGTATTATTATCATCTCCTCCTCTTGCCATTGAAAATTTAAATTATATGAGACTAATTGAGAGAGCGAAACAAAGGTATGAATTTTTTATTTTATTTTTTTATATATGATTATCTTCTTCATTGAAAATCTAGGAGAAAGATATGAGAGGAGCATGAGATTGGTATATAATCATCTTCTTTGGTGTAATTGAAAATTATGAGAGGCTAATTGAGAGAGAGATGAGAGAAGCATGAGATTTTACTAATTGTCATGTAATAATTTCTTCATTTTTTATTACATTAAATTAGAGGTGGAGAGACTCGAATCTTCGACTTTATAGGATAGAATATTGATATGTAAACCGTTGAGCTATGTTCAGGTTAATATTCTTTTCTTCATTTATAACATTGAAAATATATGAGATAGATGAAAAAAAACATGAGGTTCTACTTATGATCATCTTCTTTACTTCATTGGTAATATTGACTATCTATATATAAGAGAGAGAGAGAGAGATTGATTTAAAGTTAAAATTTAAATTTAAGCATTGTGAAGGTTGCTTAAGAGAGTATCCATATGGATACCTTATTTAAAGGCATAAAGTGGTAGTTATAGCATAACATCATTAGGTAAGCCTCATTGTGTTTTTTTATCCCTAAAATATATATATAGAAAAGAAAAATTCATTATTTGTTCATTTGATACGCAAACAAGGAACCAAACTTTATATTTTATTTCATTGCAATTAATTATGATTTCAAAGATTGAAAAATAGCATCACTAGACATATTTAAATGTTACAAAATAATTAAATACGAATTATTATCGACTTTTCCAAAGATTATAATATGACCCAAAACCAAAACATTAATATTTTAGTGACACACGGTTACTTAAACAAATATTTTAGTGACACGTAGCAAGAATAGATTAATCGCTTGATTAATGTATATAGTATTCAAATATATTTGACTTTAGATTAGTTAAAAAAAATTGTGCATTAATTATGTCCGGTTAAGCTTAGTTATTGGATAGCCTTGCCAACTAACATAATCTTTTTTTAAGAAAAACTATAATTATGTTCTTCCAATCCTATACATGAGGTCATCAGCTCAAGAATAAACTACTGATTCGCTGGTAAAGTTATAGATTTGAATGTCTTCGTTACAGTAGATATAAATCTAGTTAAAAATTTATAATTTACATATTCTTAAAATAATTAATAGTGTAATATATGATAATCACTTTATGATATAATTATTGATTTGTATGTTTGAGCGATTGACTTGGCATATGAACATGTATCAATAGTAATCACTAATCAATACAATTAAAATTTATTATATTTAAAAAAAGTTTTAAATAATAATATATTTATAAATATTATTATATAAAAAAATTTCATATATTTTATATAAAAATTATCCTATGACATAATTTGAGATGTGAATTATTTGTTGTGTAGATAAACATAAAATATTTTCAAGAGCATGATTTATCTACTATCTTTATATTTTTTTGAAAAAAAAAAGAATTTATCTTATATATAATTGAAAATGATGTGATAAAAGTGAGAGTGAATCATAAATAAATGATAACGAGAAAAACTCATCATCCACGACTGAAGTGAGTCTGGTTTTGTAAATGTTGTTGAGGAAGACGATGGGTAGTGAGAATTTTTATTTTTTGTACTTTCTGAATAGAAAAGAAATTTGATTTCTATCAATAATTTTTTAACAACTCTTGTTTTTTTTTTCTTTAATAAACTACTCTTGTTTTTCAAATCGTAATGAAACTTTATAAGAATTAATAAACGCCACAGTTTTTTTTCTAAAAACGGTAAATTACAAATGTCAATGATACATTTATTTTCAATAATTTATTGAATAATATGTTATTTCTGTAAAAAATTTAATGTTGTGTTATATTTATAAAAAAAAAAAAAAAAATTGGTTATTTTTTATAATTCCCTCTTATAAGCATCATTTGAAAATTGGATCTCTTGGACGGCAAATTTTTCCTTAAACATTGGAATTCCAAGTATATTGTATATTATTCAAACAAAATCTAGCTAGGTCTAGACCTTTACAAGCAACCTGGTTAAGTTCCCACGTTGGTGTCAAAGTCATGGTTTCCCAAATACCCAAAATGACAACCAAAAATATTAAAAAAACAAAAAACAAAAAACAAAAAGTTCTTCAAAGCACATAATTTACTATGTAATATGTTAATATAATATTTTCTTTCTAAAACATTATGAGAAATTTACCTTTTTATTAAACTTCTATATATGAACGTTTATAGGCAAGTTAACTTTCGCTATGTACAAATTTCAAGTTAGTGATTTTTTTGTTAATTAATTAGTTGGGTAATATGGTTGTTGTATCTTTAATTATTTGAGAGTCCTCATAACAAAGTAAAATCGCTCAGTTCACAATTTTGATGAACCAATCACCTCAGTTGGTTCTAGGTTTCGACTAAGGGGACCTAATCAAACTCACCCATTATATAGAAGCAACATCTTAATAATGATTTATATTTAATCTAACCACCAACAACTACCAATATATAAAAGAACATGTGTCTTTCCTTTCTTTCACATCAAAATTTCAATTTCAAAAATATATTTTTATATAATATATAATTATACTCACTATTTGATTTATTTTTCTCTACCGTGTAAATATAAATCGCATCATGTTATTTAATTATATTTTTTTTATCTATCTATTAAGTATTATAAATTAAAAAAATAGTATCACGAGAGCTTTTTATTAAAAAAATAGATAAAAGATTAGAGGAAGAAAAAAAAGAGTATGTAAACTTAGAAATTTAAACAATTTTTTTAAAAATTCTAAAAAAAATTGGTAAAAGAATTTGAAATGAGAAGTTATAAACCATTAATAATAAAGGGAGATTAACCTGAGCATACCTTAATTAATCAGGTACTTACTCTCTGCTTTTGAAGTTAAAAGTTCGAGTCTTTTTTTCTCTAATTTTTTTAAATAATAATAATAAAGGGGGAGGGCAAGAGAGTGTAAAGCGACCAACCAACCATGGCAACTAAACTTTGGAGTTTGGAGATGGCAATAAATGATATGCACACGTGCGAAACCGACTGTGACACGTAATATGGAGGATGAGTTTTTTTTCCTTCTGACCTTTTGTTTTTAATTGTGAAAATTAGGTATTGGCAAATGCAAATGATGAGGTGGGACTTTCAAGCGTGTGAGAGAGGGTGGGAATCATGTGAGAACTCACCTGAAAAGTCTACACGTGAGATTTGATGCTTCCGCTGTCTACCATCAAACCTATTTTGTAGTTACACCTTAGTTTAGTTTATATATAATCGGGAGAGATGATTCGACTCTTCAATCTCATAAGTATAGAGTAGATATTTAATTTTTTATATATGTTAGATCAACGGTTTTATAATTACATTTAGCTCTTAAATATTGGGAGGGTGTTCGATTGATTTTTTTTATATTAAATATGTAAATGCTAATTTTGGTTTTGAAAGTTTGGATTAAGTATGAATTGGGTTGGTCAGTTGAAAAAAATAAAACTTATTCGTTTTCAAAAAAAATTTAAGATAATTATTCCTAGTTTCTTGTTAGTTTTGTTGCACTTTAATAGCCAGATCTAAGAACACAAAACAGAAAAGAGAGATGGACACAGAAGATTTATACTGGTTCAGCATATAGCCTACATCCAGTTGCTGAAGGAGACCTCCTCAGCCATGCACTATAACCAGCAAATCAATATGACAACCAGCAAGAATCAGTCATTACAATCTTGGCAAAGAAAACATGAAGAACACTCAAGGTTTCCTTTGGAAACACTACACAAAACTATCTCTCACAGAAAGAACAAAACACAGAGAATCGAAACAGGAAGAGAAGACGATCTTTCTCTCTCTAAAACTGACTCTCTCTCTCTAAAAACGCTCCCTTGCCAAGACTCAGAACAAACAGAGAAGTAGAAGATCCAGATTGCCTTTGCTTTGCCTTATCGTTAAAAGAAAAGGTGCTCCTGCTTCCACGTCTCTCGGCCAGCTGTCGAGTAACAAACCCCCAACCGAATTAATCTATCAACTTAGCCACGATTTGAAGAAAGCAAAAAAATAGGCAGGCTTAAGTTGAGACGGACTGGGCTTTTGTTAAAAGGCCCAATAAGCAAGCCAATTTACAATCAACTCCAACAATCTCCACCTTGATTGCAAATGCTTGTATTCAGGGGTCATCATATTGAACTTGGGTCTCAGTGCATAGACTTATCATCATTGGAGGTCTTCAAACAGCCATACAGGAAATTCAACCTGTATCAAAACATGTCACACCCAAAAAAGTTAGGCTTTTGCTAAACTTATCTGTTGTGACAGGTTTAGTTAAAATATCAGCAGGGTTAACATCAGTGTTTATTTTCATAATAGAAACTTTGCCTTGATTTATAACATCTCTAACAAAATGAAATTTAATTTCTATGTGCTTTGTTCTATCATGATACATTTGATTTCTAGTGAGATATATGGCACTTTGGCTGTCATAAAAGATAGGAATTTTTTCTTGTTGACAGCCAAACTCAGAAATCAAGCCTTTTAACCATAAAGCCTCTTTTGTTGCCTCAGTTACAGCAACATACTCAGCCTCAGTGGTAGACAAAGCAACCACTGGCTGGAGAGAGGCTCTCCAACTCACTGTATTACCAAACAGAGTAAAGACTATACCTGATGTTGATCTTCTTTTGTCAAGATCTCCTGCAAAGTCTGAATCACAATAACCAAGCAATGTATTTTCAGTGTCATTTGACTTTTTATACATTAAACCATAGTTCCAGGTTCCTTTTAAGTATCTCAGAACCCATTTAGCAGCTTCCCAATGGGATTTACCTGGATTTGCCATGTATCTACTTACTAAACTAGAAGCATAGGATAAGTCTGGTCTAGTGCACACCATAGAGTACATAATGCTGCCTACCACACTAGCATAAGGAATCAAGCTCATTTCATGTTCTTCTTCTACAGTACTAGGACTCATGTTTGAAGACAATTTAAAGTGTTGAGCTATAGGTGTGGTTACGGCCTTAGAAGTGTTCATTTTGAACTTTTCTAAAATCTTTTGGATGTATCTATGTTGAGTGAGGAAAAGTAGGTTTTTCTCTCTTACCCTATTGATGTGGATGCCTAGAATGGTTTGTGCCTTCCCTAAGTCCTTCATTTCAAATTCTTTATTTAACATGGACTTTAGTTTGTTGATTTCATTCATTTTAGAGCATGCAACAAGCATATCATCCACATATAATAAAAGATACATTGGGCAGTCATTTGTGATCCATTTAACATATACACAGCTATCAAATTTGCTTCTGTCAAATTTATTATCTAACATAAATTTGTCAAACTTTAAGTACCATTGCCTAGGAGACTGTTTTAGACCATAGAGGGATTTCTTAAGGAGGCAGACCTTATTTTCACAACCTTTGGGTATGAATCCCTCAGGTTGTGTCATGTAGATTGTTTCAATTAAATCTCCGTGGAGAAAGGCAGTTTTGACATCTAATTGTTCTAATTCTAGGTTGAACTCAGTGACAAAAGCTAAAAGTATTCTAATTGAAACATGTCTGACTACAGGGGAGTATATTTCATTGTAGTCTATCCCTTCCCTTTGGGTAAACCCCTTTGCCACTAATCTAGCCTTAAATCTCTCTTTACTTACCCCTGGAATTTCCTCTTTTCTTTTAAAAATCCATTTGCAGCCTACTAACTTGATATTTTTAGGCTTATCTACTAGGGTCCAGGTATTATTCTTATTTAGACTCTCCATTTCTTCTTTCATTGCTTCTAACCACTTATGTTTATTAGGGTCAGCAAGTGCTTCTTTATAAGATAAAGGTTCACTACTTCCTAGTTGATCAGCAGTATAAAGTGCATAAGAAACATAATCAGTGTTAGAAAACCTGGCAGGAGGCACAATAGTCCTCTTATTTCTGTCCCTAGTCAATTGGTAGTCACTGAGGTCCTCTGATTGCTGGATTTGCTCTTCTGTTTCAGGTTGAGAACCTTCAATGACTACATTTTGGTCTTCAGTCCCTTCATTTTCAGCAGTGATGGTTTCTGTTTCTTGTGACAGCTCCACCTCCTTTGGAGTACCTGTTTCTTTTTCTGCATTCATCTCACTCAATTCATTAGTGGATTTCAGAAACATTTCATTTTCATTAAATTTTACATCCCTGCTAATGAAACTTTTGAAGTGGCCATTTGGTAAGGGTTCCCATAATTTGTACCCCTTCGTCCCATCGGGGTATCCTATGAACATACACTTTTTGGCTCTAGGGTCAAGTTTCCCTTCTTTGTTGTAAGCATATGTTGTACAACCATAAGTTCTAAGGTGACTGATATTAGGGGGAGTTCCTGTCCACATTTCTTGAGGGGTTTTGAATCCTAGGGCAGAAGAAGGACATCTATTAATTAGGTAACGACTGTTTTTACAGCTTCAGCCCAAAATTTCTTGGGTTGATTTGAAGTATTCATAATACACCTAACCCTTTCTAGAATTGTCCTATTCATCCTTTCAGCTACTCCATTTTGCTGTGGAGTTAGTCTTACAGTTCTATGTCTAGTTATTCCCTCTTGGTTGCAAAACTGGTTGAATTCATTGCTAAGATACTCTAGGCCATTATCTGTTCTGAGTGTTTTGACTTTTCTATTGGTTTGAACCTCAATTGTTCTCTTCCAAGTCTTAAAGTTCTCAAAGGCTTCAGACTTGTGTTTAAGGAAGAACACCCAAACTTTTCTGGAGTAGTCATCTATGATGGTCATAAAATATCTACTTGAGCCTAAGGAGGGGTTGCTAGCTTGGTCCCCACAGTCGAGTGGATATAATTTAGAATTCCGAGTATTATGTTGGCCCTTTGGAAAGCTAACCCTAGTAGCTTTGCCTAAGACACAACTTTCACAGAAAGTTAATTTCTCTATCTTAGTCTTATCTAGGATTCCTTGTTTTGCAAGTTCTACTAGACCTTTCTCACTAATGTGGCCTAGTCTTTTATGCCATAATTGGGTTTGGTTCTCTTCTAGCCTAGTGGTGTTGGCTACTAGGCCTATGGCAGTTTCTCCCTCTAAGAAATAAAGTCTATTAATTCTAGTACCCTTCATCCACACCATAGACCCATTTATAATTTTCAAATTCCCATCCTTGGCAGTATAGGTCATTCCCTCTTCCTCTAGAGTTCCTAAAGAGATGAGGTTTCTCTTTATTTCAGGGACATACCTAACTTCTTTTAGGGTTCTAATCTGCCCATCTTTGGTTCTAATGCTAAGTTCACCTATCCCTTTAACCTTGCAAGGTTTATTATCTCCTAAAAGGACACTACCTCCATCTATGAACTTAAAGTCAGTGAGCCATTCCTTGTGGTGTGTGATATGAAAAGTGCAACCAGAATCCATAACCCATTCATTTTTAGTTGTATCATCTTCTACCATTAAGACAACTAAAGCATCACCTTGATCATGTTTATCAGTATCTACTACATGTCCAGCATTATTATTAGCCAAGTTCTTATTATTACCAATTCTTTTAGGACAGAATCTTCTAATATGTCCAGTTTCATTACAATGATAACATTTGACTGATTTAGGATTTCCCCTAGACTTAGACCTAGATTTGCCTTTCCATTTATTGTGTTTACCATTATTATTTCTCTCTACAGATCTTCCTCTAATGTATAGGCTTTCACCCTGGTTATTACCCCCATTATTAGTCCTATCTTTCTTAAATTCTAGTTCCCATGATCTAAGTGCAGAGATTACCTCATCCAAAGTGATGGTTGTTCTCCCGAATTTGATGGCTGCCTTCAGTTCTCTGTAGCTTTCAGGTAGGGCATTAAGAAGGATAATGGCCTTGCTCTCATCGCCAATCTTCTCCTCATCTATTGAGGCCAGGGTTATTGTGATCTTTTTGTATTCATCTAGGTTCTGCTCCAGGTTCTTTGAACTGTCCATGCGAAACCCAAAAAATCTTTCCTTCAAGAGGATTCTGTTGGTTAGGGATTTTGTGAGGTATATATCTTGAAGTTTGTTCCACACTTCGTATCCCGTATCTAAGCCATCAACTTGTCTCAGCACATTGTCAGCCAGGTAAAGAATGATAATTGAATAAGCGTTTAGTTGGAGGTCAGATTTCTCCAAGATCACATCATGGTTCTTTGGGAGATCCTTTGGATCTTCAATTGCCTTGTGAAGTTTCTGATGCACAAGGAGGGCTTTCATCTTCTTTCTCCAGGATTCGAAGTCGCCAGATCCATCGAAAGGATGGACTTCAAACTTCATTGACATTAGGGTTTACAGTTTTTCGAATCTTCGAATTTAAAAAACTTAACTATACCACACACAGATCTGGATCTTTGATCTGGATCTTTGAATCCTAACACCCAACCACTCACAGATCTGAATCTTGAATCTTGATCTTGGATCTCCTTCCAATTCGACACACAAGCAGACTCTTAGCCTCAAATCTTCTTCGATCTACAGCCAAACTCTTCCCTTACTGGCTCTGATACCATTTGTTGCACTTTAATAGCCAGATCTAAGAACACAAAACAGAAAAGAGAGATGGACACAAAAGATTTATACTGGTTCAGCATATAGCCTACATCCAGTTGCTGAAGGAGACCTCCTCAGCCATGCACTATAACCAGCAAATCAATATGACAACCAGCAAGAATCAGTCATTACAATCTTGGCAAAGAAAACATGAAGAACACTCAAGGTTTCCTTTGGAAACACTACACAAAACTGTCTCTCACAGAAAGAACAAAACACAGAGAATCGAAACAGGAAGAGAAGACGATCTTTCTCTCTCTAAAACTGACTCTCTCTCTCTCTCTAAAAACGCTCCCTTGCCAAGACTCAGAACAAACAGAGAAGTAGAAGATCCAGATTGCCTTTGCTTTGCCTTATCGTTAAAAGAAAAGGTGCTCCTGCTTCCACGTCTCTCGGCCAGTTGTCGAGTAACAAACCCCCAACCGAATTAATCTATCAACTTAGCCACGATTTGAAGAAAGCAAAAAAATAGGCAGGCTTAAGTTGAGACGGACTGGGCTTTTGTTAAAAGGCCCAATAAGCAAGCCAATTTACAATCAACTTCAACAAGTTTATATAAACAACAGTTGCTCATTCGTTATGGTAAAAGAATATTTTATTAGTATATGTGATTGATTGATTAAATTTATATGATTTTTTAAAATAATTTATTAGAATTTTTTTATTATTATTTTGAATATTTCATGAAATAAAAATAGATCAACATTGTGATTAAAAAAATCATATAACTAATGGCGTGACATTGCTTAATATGTCATGTTACTATAACTTACCTAAAAAAGAAAAGTTACATTAAAGACTATTCTAAAATATTTGTAAATTTTTAAGGGTTGAATTATAACTTATAAAATTTTGGAATCCAAGAAAAATGTTACTCAAAATCAAGGGATAAAAATATAACTTTCTTAAAATTTACACTAAGCTTTTTTGAAAATTATTAATTAGATATTAAATATTATAAAAATATAAAATGTTTTGAAATATTTCAAAAATCTCAGAATAGATTGAGATTGGTTGATCTCAGAGAAATATCGTTTTTTATTTTTATTTTCTATATTTTTATTATTTTTAAAAATATCAATTTACTAAAATGTTATTTTACCCCCTTAATTTAATGTGGTTTTCTCACAACTATTAAATAGGATGGTTTTATCTAAAATAACTTCACATTATCTACTACAACGTAATTTAATTTAATATAAAAAATAGCTCATTATATAAAACTTAGGGAAACCAAGATTTGAAGCAACATAACATTGCATTAATAAAATTCTTCATTTATCTAGTTCATATTTGAAACATAAGAAACGAATATTGTAAGCAACATTGCATAAATACAATTTGTTCATTTACTTTTTATAAGAAGTGAAAAAATAATGAGAAATATTTTAATAGTGGATAGATAGATAAAAATAGAAAATGTAGAGGAAAGAGAAATGGACATCCCAAAGCCCTAAAAAGTGGTTACGTGTGCCTTTCGGACCACAAGCTGAGCTTACCCTTTCTCTTTTGCCCATTTCTTTCTTTCTCATTTTCATCTCTCTTTTTTTCAACACATGTTTAATGGAAATATTAAATAGAACCACTTTTAACCGACCAAAACAAATTTAGAAGAAGCTTATTTTGTTACAACTTAGCTACCCCATTGTCCAATTTTATTTTTTTTTTTCAAGAAATGTAGTTTTTAGGTTTATTTTTTTCCGAAAAATATGACGTTATAAATAAAAGGAGCCGTGAATCTCAAATCTACGATCAAATGAAGAGTATTATAATATGATCACTTGGGTTTTAAAAACAATTTAAGACGTATTTTAGTTCTTAAACTTTGATTTTATTTTTTTTCATTTTGGTGGTCTTTAAACATTCAAGAGTTTTATTTTAATTAATTTCAAAACCATAAATAATATTTTGTTTAAATCCCTCATATGGTCACCTTCTTAAACCTTAAATCCTTAAAAAAAAAAAACTATGTAGCATAATTTTTCATTTACTATGAGTGAGAAAGACTCATAATTCACCTATTTTAAGAGAGGTCACATTCCATCATTTTCCCCCACCTTTTGATTTCATATACACCGGTTTAACTAGGAGTCATATTTATCGTCCAACTAAAAAAAGATCCATCTAGTCAATATATTAAAATTAAAAATAGATTAGATATAGTAAAGGAAGCTATCAAATAGAATGTTAATATAAAGTGTGGTGACTAGAACAAAACTATTTAAAGTTAAGAGAAAAAAAAGGGTCAGAGTTTGGTAACTAAAATAAGTTCTGAAAACTAGTTTTTCTATTTAATTCAAATCCTTTTCATATCCAACCTATATCTTAAAAAAAAAACAGACCTTTTAGTGGTATAACGAATTTAATAAGTAAATTTCAAATGTTAATATATATATATATATAGACACACACTTAATAGTATATTTAGATTGTATAAATTAATTATTAACAATGGAAAATTATTAATTTGTATATATCAATTTTATGCATAAAATTGAATATAATTTAAGGGAGAATTCCCCACCCCTGCCCTTACCCCTATTAACATTTCCCCCGCCCCGGTCCCCGTCCCGTTTATAGGGCAGGGGTAGGGGCAATATTTTTTTAAAAAAATGCATGACTTTATTCTAAATTTTGTTATAAATTTTAATATTTTTAAATATAAATCTTATATAATATACATAGTTATTTCATTCCATTCCATATACAATGAATTTAACAATAAACTAAAAGTCTCAGACATAATATATATTTCCATTGTAAAGTTTTAAGTGACAATTCAAATACAATTTTCGTAAACATACATAATCAATTTTCATTCTATTATAATATTATCAAATCAATCCAAATTCAAATTTAGTATTTCAAAGTCACAATATTTTTATGTTTGATTAGAAATATTTTAAATAAAAATACAATATTTTTTTAAGTTTTACTTACTTGATAACCTAGTTATAGAATGACTTCCTTCTATTATTTAATGAATATTTAAAAAGAAATGTTATTTTTATTTTTATTTTCATTTTTTACCATTTAAGAAATTTATAATGAAAAATGCTATTTTTAAAAATATGGTTAAATATCTTCCCCTAAGTATTCTGTAAAAAAAGTTGTGTAACACTATTCATATAATGACCAAAATAACCATATTAACCATTTTATACCCAAATTAAATTAGAGTTTGACAAGGGCATTATGGTCATAAGACGGGAGGGCAAGAACCAATTGGGATGACTTAGGGCTGTCCCTATCTTTTATTATATTCCGTGGTTTGCGTTCGCATTTAAAAAGGTCGTTGATAAAATGACCGTCGTGGGTCGAACTTGAAAATGGTACTTTCGTAATTTCCGTCGCTTTCTCCCACCAAAAATGTGGTTTAAATTTATTTATTTTATATAGAAACTCTGAAAATCGGTATCTTTTTTTTTCCCTCGAAAAGTAATCATTAATTTTTTTTTATAACATGAATCGGATTTATTTTCGTCGTGGTTAAAGTCAAGGAAATTTCATTCTAAAATAATTTTTATGTTAATTTATTTATATTTACTTTTATTAAATTAATAAATTTATTTTCACTTAATTTTTTCTCTTCTATTATTATTATTATTATTATATATATTAACAAATCTAATTGTTTTATTTTATAGCTTGGATACTTTGAATTTTTTAAGTTCTGATAATTTTTAGTTTGAAAAATCTATTTAGTTAATGCTTCCTTTCATTAAAGCAGGGGATATAAAAAAAATTGAAAAAAATATGATAAATCTTTCATTATTTTATAGCTTACAATTAAGATTTTCTTTTCTAAAACTAAAATTTTATTGGGTAGCATAATTTTACGTAATATTTATATGTATTGTTATTTAAAACTATTTATATATATAATAATTTTTTAATGAGTAAATCAAAGAATTATATTAATTATTATTATAATTACTGATTTTCACGCTAAGCCAATCCTTTAAATATATTAAATCAATAGTAATAATATAGAGTATTTATTAGTTATCACTAATTGACCTGCTCAAAATTTACTATATTTACACATATTTATATTTCAAACATTAAAATTAAAGAAAAGATTTAAAAAATAACAAGTCATTATCTTGTAATTAAAATAAACTAAGAACAAAATTTCATAAAATTACAATTTTACCAAAAAAGAATTTAAATAGAATAGTTCAATGTTATTAAATAGAGAAAAAAAAAATACTTTGGAAGTGTGTGCACAAAGGGAATGTTACAATCTAATTCATCACTCCTCATTTAAAAACATAAATTTATTATCTTTCTCTCTCCTTGTTCGCTTCTCCATCTCTTATATTAAATATAAAACAAAAAAATCAATAAAAATATTTCAAATCAGACAAATAGAGTTTGAAAGAAAAATATAATTAAAAAAAAAAAGAAAAAAAAGGTGATATAGATGCCTTGGTAAAAGGAAGAGGAGGTGAGGAAGAAGAACAGCGACCTGCCTTCCCTTTCTCTCTCTCTCTCTTCTCTTCTCTTCTCTTCTCTGAGAGAGATATCAGTCTCAGTTTTCCTTTCCCTCTGCGGCTCTGCTTTCTTTATTTTCTTCATTTTTTTTTTATATTTTTCGGTATATTCATTTCTGTAATTATTTTCAGCTATTTCCATCTCTCTGTCTCGTTTTCCAGAAGAGGACGATTACGATTTGCAAAACCCATTACTAGAAACGAGGTTACAAATCAGAAGAAAAAGAAAAAAAAACCTAAAGAGAGAGAGAGAGAAAGAGACCGTACGTGATTCTTGCAGAGAGAGAAAAAGAAAGGAATTCAAGAAAAGCTTTTTCCCAATCAGAAAACGATATCTGAGTCTGTAAATTCAGCTTTCCCTTCCTTCCTTCCTTCTGCTACTGATCTTCTTCCAAGATAAAGAACCAAAGTACGGTAAATAATTCCTTATATAAAAAAAACCCATATCATGATTTCCTGACTTTTTTTTTTAAATTTGGTATCTTTTTTTTTTTAAGGAAGAGGAAAAGCTGGTCGGATTTTTTTCCGATCCGATGAAGAGGAAGAATAATAGTAGTTTAATTGTGATATGGGAATTATAGCAAAAGGTTCAATTAAATCTATGTCCCAAGATTATCATCATCAAGGAATCTTCAGTTTCTCTAATGGCTTGGAAAAATCAGCCACACATCATCATCATCACCATCAGCTTTCTGAATCTCATCTTTTTCACGATCAACAACAGCCGGAGCACCACCCCTTGGCTCACCAGATCCGCCGTGATAAGCTGACGATTGAAAGCTTCCACGACGACGATCCACCGCCGTTGGTACCGGGGTTAGTGGAACATCATCATCAACAACAACAACAACAACAACACCTTCCATCAGGGCTTCATCATGTCTATCAAACACCTACTACCATGTTATCAGAATTGTTCAATTTCACTCCGCCTGCCGCTACCGCCGTGGAATTTCCCGAACAACACTCGAGTTTTCGTGCGCCACCGCTGCCAACCAATTCGGCTGCTGCCATGCATCTTTTCTTAATGAATCCACCTCCTCCACCACCGCCACGATCGCCATCTCCTCCATCATCGACGTCGTCAACCCTTCATATGCTTCTTCCAAATCCACCACACGCCTCCCTTCAGGGTTTCGAAGGAGGCGGGGGAGAGGCGGCGGCTGCTTACGGTCAATTCAGCCAAATGGGCGGTGGGATTGTGGAAGGTCAAGGACTTTCACTCTCACTTCAATCATCTTCTTTACAACACTTGGAAGAGGCAGCAAAAGCTCAAGAATTGAGAATTAGGGAGGGTGGGTTTCTCTATTACAATCAAGGCCCGGTCAGCGGTGTCGGTAGCGGTGGTGGTCCGGGCTCCTCGATATTACAATATTCATCCAATTCTTACAGAAATTCAGATCAAAATTCTTCCCTACATAACTTTCAAAGTGCACAAGTTGGATTGGGGTCATCATTAGGAGTAGTGAATATGTTAAGGAATTCCAAGTATGTAAAAGCAGCACAAGAATTGCTTGAAGAGTTTTGTAGTGTTGGGAGGGTTCAATTGAAGAAGAACACCAAGTCTACTAGTACAAAGCATAATACCAATCCCGAACGAAACACCGACGGTGTCGGTCGTGGCGGCGGCTCTTCATCATCCTCTAAGGACCAACCTTCCTTGTCAACTACTGATAGAATTGAGCATCAGAGGAGGAAGGTCAAATTATTGTCCATGCTTGATGAGGCATGAATTGTTTTTCTCTCTCTTTCAAATATTAAATAATATTACACCTCAATTTTATCATTAATCAACTATATTGTTTTCTGCTTATCATTAGTTAATCATTTTTTAAAAAATTCATCAATGATTTTTCAAATAAAACGGACGCTACAAGCCACCAGCTGGTTGGTAGGGTTTAGATTTCATAAGATTTAAGTTATTTATTTTTTTCCACTGTCGATTTAATTGGTAAGCACTATGCAATATCATTATATTCTAAAAATGTTTTCTTCTTCTTCTTTTGTTATGTAATTATAAATAAATAAACTTGCATTATAGGGGTTGACCCAATATATCTAGCTAGAGAGAAAAAAATTGTAAATTAATTTCTTTCTTTTTTCCTTCCATTTGTTATTTTTATTTTGGTTTTTTGTGAGTAATTTTCATTAAAACCAATTCAAAGAACGGTGAGAAACACAAAGAAATTAGTATTATATTATTCTCTTCAATCTTATTCAAGAAAAAAGACAAGACAAACAAAGTTAAAAACAAAAAAAAAATCTAATATGTAAGGACTGTTTTTTTTAACAGGTTGAACGAAGATACAACTTGTATAGAGAACAAATGCAAATGGTGGTGAATTCTTTCGACCTTGTAATGGGGATCGGGGCAGCGGCACCGTACACAACGCTAACGCAGAAAGCGATGTCGAGGCATTTCCGTTGCCTGAAAGACGCTATATCCGTGCAGCTTAAGCAGAGCTGTGAGGTTTTGGGAGAGAAAGAAGGAGGAGGAAGCTCAGGGATAACTAAGGGAGAGACGCCGAGGCTGAAGCGGCTCGATCAGAGTATCCGCCAGCAAAGAGCGGCTTTCCATCAAATGGGGATGATGGAACAGGAAGCTTGGCGACCGCAACGGGGACTGCCGGAACGATCAGTCACCCTTTTGAGGGCATGGCTCTTTGAGCATTTTCTTCATCCGTACGTCTACTCATTTTCTTTCCTTTTTATTATTATTATCACGATTTTTTACAAGTTTTCTGGACCCTCCATTTTGATTTTGATGAAGTTATTATTGGAAGTAAAAGGTTTTTCATGATGGAATTAGAAAGAATTTGGGTTCTCTTCATAATGACACATTTATGATATGTTTGTATTTATTGATGCTAAAAAGATTGCTTCTTTAAATTTCAAATAATTATTTATTAGCAACTTTATCTGTAGTTTTTGTTTATTTTCTTTAATTTGAGGATCAAAATTGTTTTCTAACAATTCCTTTATGTTTTGTTGAAACTTAATGAAATTTTAAAATACAGATTCTTAAAAAGTTTTATCCACCTCAAATTTTAACATTTGAACATTGCAAAAGCATCTCGAGAGTGTTAGGCCTGTGGTTTTTTTGCTAGTTTTGTTAAGCACGAGTTTGCTAAGACTATGATTGAAAAACTCAAATTTTGTGTAACCTTTGTTTGGATTACGTAAAACAATGAACTTATTAAGTTTAAGTTAATGTAGTCTCTGTCTGGAATATATAAACGAAAAAAGAGTTTGTTAAACATATACGAGAGGTCAAACTCAATTTAGACTTGTATAGATTTTCCAATATCAGGAGTGAAGCAACATTAGGAAAAAAAAAAAAAAAAAAAAAGAATCTAAGAAAGAAGAGAGGGTGATGAAAAGGAACAGTGATGCAGTGTCCTTTTGCATGGTAGTTTTAGTAAGCAAAAAAAGGCTAAAGAAGAGAGGGTAACCATTAATATTGAGTGTTAAATCACAATCTCTCTTTTTCTTTCTCTCTCTCTCTACAAGCTAGAGAGAGAAAGAGAGAGAGTATTAGTTTTGAAAGATAAATTTTTTTTTATGTTAAAATATTTTTGTTAAATTGTCTCAGGTATCCCAGCGATGCAGACAAGCATCTGTTAGCTAGACAGACTGGTTTATCCAGAAATCAGGTTCTTTTCTTTTCTTTTCTTCTTTTCTTTCTTTTTATCTGCATTCTGATCATCTCTTACACCCATTCAAACAAAACCACTACCATACACACAAATATGAAAAATAAAAGGATATAATATATTGTTTCTTTGGATTACTTTTTATACCGTTAATTATGAATAGGGATTTCATTAAAATATTCAAAAAAAAAAAAAAAACAACATTTTTGTCTCTTGTCTTTCCATCTTTCTCTTTCTCAAGGATATTCTTGTTTTTATGACATCAGTGTTGAAAATAGATGCTGTTTTCAAAAATATTCTTCTCTTTTTTAAAACGAAATTTTAGTAAATATAATATTTGGTGATTATTTTTAATTGTAGTTTTCTCTTGCTTTTATTTTTAATATAAAAAACCTACTTTTTTATAATTGAGAAAGCTTAACTATAAATTTAGTGGCTTTGATTTGAAAAGTTTTGACTTAGTCATTATGGTTTGAGTTTGTATGTATTGAGTTTCAAAATTTTCAATTTAATTCATATGGTTTCACAATGATTTAAAAAAAACATCAAAATTATTAGTTGCTTATATTTCAGTTATGTTTCATAAAAATAGCGACATAAGTAACATGTGATAAGGCTGTGATGTTTTGTGAATTTGTTTCAAATCATAGAGATTAAATTAAAAAAATTTAAAACTATAGGAACTAAATTTATAGAAAACAAACCTAAGAGATAAATTTATAATTATATCTTATAGATTTGCAAATCATAACTATAAATATATAAATATCAAACTATTTAAAAAAATATTCTTCAAGTTTGTATTGAAAACTAGAAAGAAAAAAAGTTTTTTAAGGGTTAAAAAATATACTAAATTATCTACTTCTTTTTTTTTCCCCCTCGTGGATAGGGACATTCAACTCAAAAAAAAAAAAAAAATGTTCTAGTCATCTATTTTTATTTTTTTATTTTTAATATTGCTGTGGTAATTGTCTCTCTTTCTTCAAGTTTTTCTTCTTCACGAGAGACCGAAAAAAAAAAGACCTTTATTTTTCTTTTGCATGAAAAGCCAAAGTCCAAAGCTGGTCAGCTAGTTGCAGCTTTGCAAAGAAAACAAGACACTCCCCTCATTTAATGTTCTAAAAGCTTGTCCTCAGACACTTTTATTTCTCAATTTAATTCACTCTTTCCCTCCTTTTTATTTTATTACACTACTTTATACCTAAAACTATTTATCCAATTAAAATTTAAAACTACAATTTTTAAAAGATATAAAACTTATTTACAATATGATGCATCCATCTATGTGTAATGTTGTTTATATCATTCCCGTTATAATCTGACTCTCTCACTTATTACTACTAAAATAATAAATTAATGATTATGAGAGAGGAGTCACATTGTGACAGATTTCTCGTTGTGAAAATTTGTAAGTTGTGGTATGGACTAGAGAATCCATCATGCATTAACAGGATATTTATCTGAATTAGAAAAAAGTGATATATAGGTTGAGTTCTTGTTACTCTAATCCATTTATTTTTATATGTATAGATTTCTTTTTAAATTACTTTATAGTATAATAAATGACAATATATCAAATTTAGGAAGAATTCAGTTTGGAATTAGGTCAAGAAATTGAATTTTGTGGTAGTGTGTGAATTAAATAGGCCTGTGTTTGTTTGTTACAGGTTTCAAATTGGTTCATTAATGCCAGGGTTCGGTTGTGGAAACCAATGGTAGAAGAAATGTATCAACTTGAAGGCAAATCAGAAGAAGATGGATCAGAAGACACAGATAATAATAACACCAACACTGTCTTAAATGCACAAAATCCGATGCCGCCTACGACATCGTCTGTATCATCACCACCACAACCACCGCCACCAACCACGATCTCCGAGCCACTCGAAAGCGACCCGGAAGTCTTCTCGGTAAATCAAGGATTAAAGCAACCCGGCTCCTCCGCAGCAATGTCACGGTGTTTTCCCGCTGCCCAGGACTACGCCGAGCTGCACGATATGTGGCGGCACGGAAGCATGGTAACCGGTGATTATGGGACCATCGCCGGAGAACAAACGGCTGACATGAATGGGGCAACATTGATAAGGTTTGGGACCAATAGTACGACGTCTGGAGATGTGTCGCTCACCTTAGGGCTACGCCATGCTGGAAATATGCCTGAGAAGACTTCTTTCTTTGGTGGTTCTTGAATTGTAAAATTTCTCATATAATTAATCAATTAATTAATTATGAAAAAAAAATAAGCCAAGAAATTAATTAACCCCTTTAAATTTTGCTTTTATATATTTATAAACAAAAAAAAAATCTTCTTTAATTAGAAAATGTATCATGGTTGATTGTAGCACTCTCTAATCTTAATTAGGCTAGTTCCGGCTTTTGTGGGGGGTTAAATTATTATTGTTAATTGTATAGTAGTTTTTCATTTTATTTTTTTTCAAATAGAGGTACTTTGTAAAATAATTATATAAAAGTCATTTTCATGTGAGAAAGAAGTAATGTAATTGGTAAAGAGAATTTTGATGGGTGACTATAGATTTAAACATAATTAAGATTAAATAAGTAAAAAAAAAATATCAATCATTTATTACCATCATCATTGTCAATAAATATTTAATCCAATCAGTAATCATCTAATTTGTAAATCAACAAATATTAAAAATAAAACTGACTATCATCATCAAAGTTTATCCGTGATTAATAAGGTTTTTTTTTTAAGTTCTATAATTGTAAATAATTTTTTAAAATATAACTCTGAAATTTCTCGGTAGATAAATTAAATATAGAGGTAGTTACATATATACCATGGCATAAAAAATATTTATAAATATAATAAATTTTTTCTGTATGAATCAGTGACTAGCAGTGATCAACACTAATTATATCAAGTGATCACTTTTAATCATTGATTCACACCTAAAATATCTATTATATCTATAAATATTTTTTAAATGTACCCATTAAAATTGATGTTAAACCCAATTGGTGTCACACTCACTCACAAAATTACACATATAAATTTATCTCTTGTGAAAGCTACATTTTACATCAACTCACCTATAAAAAACAAACAAACTATATTTAAGATAGTGTGTGCTTGATTGGTTCATAATGTACTTATGATTGGTTTTATCATTATACCTTTTTGTCACCAAACCCACAAATGTTTCCTTAAATCACAAAACAATAATTTGAAAAGCAACAACAACCTATTACCTAATGTAATATGTGTTTGTTACATTTGCTTTTGCTTTTAGAAACATTTTTTTTCTTCACAAAACTACCTAAAAACTAAGCAACCCCTTTTATTTAGCTTTATTTGGTGGGTTGTTCTTATTAAATATCCATTAACCGCAAAAGTTGAAGCTTACTCCATTTAAATTTACTTTATTTCATCACACACATATATCAATTAAGATATTTATTTGATCAATTAATATCATAAATAAGATGGCTTATTTGAAAATACACATACATATATATTTATTTATCTATTTATTGTGAATGAGTTATACTATACATAATTAGGTTATTATAAAAATAAAAAAATAAAAAGTCAAACTTAGTTACAATTTTGTATTTTGATATCATATTAAACTAAACAATCACGATCTTAAAAGCTAAATTTAATCATTTTATTTAAGGAAAATATATAATTTAATGCAACTATGGGTATAATATATTCCTAATTAATATCAGAAGTAAAATGTAACTAAAATATTTATATGGTGAATTAATATATTAGAAACAAACTGGGTTCTTTGAATATATATTCAATTAATTATGAAAGAAAATATATTGTAAGGACCTAATTCTCGTGTTATTAATAATGAATTCATTTTTTTCTTTTTTGTTGACAAAATCAAAAATAATATGTTCGATTATAAAGTTCGTCGATAGAAACGCAGTTGCAACAATGATCGTGAAAGTTGTATTTAAGATAGATTATTAAAATTAACAATTAATAGAAATTTAAATATCAAGGAGGGGATTCGACGCAAGGAATGATTAACGGCCACGCCTAGAGAAAAATCCACTAGAAAAATCAGTTTACATCCAAATAAGAATTTAAAGCAAATACGCAAGCACAACGAAAAACTCCCCTTTTCTTTGTCTTCGATTACTCCTTGTTGATGATGATCTTCAAGTCGGATTATCCACAAGTCCCCTTGCAGAGATCTCGATCCAATAAATCCCTTCCTTGTCAAGAACGTATCACAACCCGAAATCCTTTCGGTATGTGCTAGTCTTCTCCTAAGACTAACTTGAATTTGAGTAATGAAAAATACTAAACAACAACTCTCTCAATAATAAAAACCTCACAAGAGATTATAAACAAAAGAAGAGCAAAATAAAAACACTCTAATAATATGAATGAAGAATTGAGTGTATAGGAGAGGTGATCTTCAATGTTTGTTGTCATGTCCTTTTGTAACTTTGCTACAGACTATCAATCATCATAATACATGGAAGACCAATTTGCTTACCAAATTCCAATCAAATTAATAAAGAGATATTCAATCATGTAAATTAATCAAACCAAATCTCTATTAGAGAGAAATAGAGACGTTAGACATCAATTCTAAGCCTAAAAGCAAGGCTAAAAGAAAGGTAAATTTTTCAAAAATAAATCAAGAGTACAGAAAGACAATTTGACCAAATTTCATAAATTGATTAATAAATATTTTTTATAAAGAAAAATGATAACTTTCGTTTTATGAATTAAAAGGTTAAAAATCTTTTTAGTGTCAATTTTTCCATAAATCAAGTTCAATCAAATTAATTCAAATTTATGACAATGTAGATAATAAAATAGTAAATTCAATTTAAACACACCAATGAATTGTGTGGATATTAAACGTTGAAACAAATTGGTTTTGTCAAAATAAAAGCCAATCCAAAATACATTCTAACATATATTAATTGGGGATGAGTTAAAACTTAATTAGGTTATAAAAGAAAAGTTAAAACTCAATTAGAACTTCCTATTTGATAACATAGTAAGCTACCACGGTCTTAAAAGCTAAATTTAGTTTTTTTTATGACCTAAATTTAGTCATTTAATTTAGAAAAATTTCACTGGCACTTTTGAATTGATATTTTCAAAAATAGTTAAAGTTTTAAAAAATTTCAAAATGACATTTTTTAAATTCATTAATTAATGAATTTTTTCATTAAATTAGTGAAAGTTCATTATCATTTAAATTTTTTCTCTTTTATTATTATTAATGATCGATATTATTATTTTGTTTTATATTTCTAATTTAGATGTTTTAAATTAAAAATCAAGAGAGACTTGAATTTTCTACTTCATGGGAAGAAATCAGATACCCCTAACCACTTGAACTATGTACGGTATTCATTCTATATATAACTTATTTTAGAATATATTAAAACCATAAGTTATCTCTCAACTGCAAATAGAAAAAGCTTGGAGTTCATTTCACATGTATATAAGTCAGAGAGAGAGAACACATCACTTTCAATAACTTAACTAATTTCCTTTGTGGTCATGAGAAGAAAGGACAGTTGGGGGTTTATTAAAAAACCTAGGAGAAAAAAATTAAGGATTATTGGTAGAAAAAGATTTTAAAGTGCCTTTCTTTCTTTACTAGTTAGTTGAGATTCATTATTATTAACTTTTAAAAGAGACATTTTAGTTGGAAATTTTTTGGGAAGATTGGTTTGATGAATTTGTTAAGTCAGAGAATTGTTAAGCCTGGATTTATAAAGTTTAGATTTAGGTTATGGAGAACAATGAGTTTGTTAAGCCTTAATTAGTGTAAAATATATTGAAATATTTATGAAAATGAATGAGGTTCTTAAGAATGATATTTTTTTTAGATAAAACACCATCTAAGATTGTAATAACATAATTTAGATTTACGTATTTTCAAACCCCTTATCCAAATCACAACATAATTTAGGACCTGGACCGTGCAACAAATTTGAAAGAAGAAGATGAGTGAGAAGTGAGTTGAGAACCAAGGCCAGTAGACCTGCTGCACAAGGAAACAATTGAGCACCAGTGTGATGTCGACCTATCTATTATGATGCCTAAGTCAGACCAGAGGTGGTGTCGAACAGAGTAGAAGAAAAAGTAACGTACCTCAACAGTGATCTCCCCTCCGGTAATTATAGGATGGGTGCAATGATGGTCCTCCTGTCTAGGTTCCAGGCGTAGTCCCTAGGCCACGTGTCGGCCTTCAGTTGGAGGCTAGGGGCGGTTCCGCTTACCCTACTCAAGGGTGGAACTCGGTGGGAAGAGCAGCTTGGCCACGGGTCGCCCCTCGGTTGGACTCTAGGTGATGTTTCGCTTGCCCTGCCCAAAAGTTGACCTCGGTGGTCAGTACTCCTCCTTTAGAAGAGCAGCCAACCCCTTTGTCTTAGTGTTGAGATGTTACCACACCAGGTGAGCTCATACCTTGTCTGGCCAATGAGTCCATCTTTCCCCATTTTTTATGGGGATAGTCACCTGCTCTTTCGAACCTAGGTAAATTTGTCTTTTAAGGATGAGCACATACCTTGCTAGGCCTCATGTGCTCATTCTGCTAAGTTCATTGTCTCGGTGCTCAGTCCTGAGGTCGAGCTCTCTAGAAGTGGTTTTTCAAGATGAGCACCCGCCCTATTCGATCTAGTGTGCTCGTTTGGTCCACTCCACGAGTGACATGGACAATTTTAATCATCCCACGTGGTCCTTTAAAGGAGTGCCACACGAACGTATAGTTGCTCGAATTTTCACATATAACAAATTGCATTATCTTTCCCTTGATGTCAGGGCATTGAGGGAGGTTGGTTTAGGTCCCAATGGACAAAACAACCAAGCGTAATGAGACAAGAGGGAAAAAGGACCAATTTTTGTGGGTCTGCCATGCCTGCTGTGTATTTGTGTTTTTATTGTTTCTCTTAAAAATCTAAGGTCTCTGTAATTTTACTCTCGAAATCAATAAATTACCAACTGGACCACTTTATGTTTATGAAAGCCATACTGATTTTGATTTTTGTACATATTTTTTTTCATTGAATTGAATATACGTGTATAAATTTATAATTAGTTAAGCAATATTTTCTAAATTCTACATGAAGCTAATAAAGATTTTTATGAGTTTTTAAGTAAAGCACCTATAACTTTCACCATATATCATTCAAAAGATTATTGCGCTATTTTTTAATTTGGTGTTTGCACTTATCATTATCTTAATTTAAAATATATTTTTTTAATGACAAATATAACATTGATTTTGAGATAAAGGGAAATTTCATTGGGTGACAGATTTTTATGCAATATTTGTAAAAATATCAACTCAAAAAAATATTTGCAAATATAGCAATTTTTATCATATTTATCCGTGATTAACAATGATTTATGTGTTTATCAGTGATAAATATAGTGTAAAAATATGTAATTCAATGTTTATCACTTATAAACTAGATCAAAATTTGCTATATTTGTAAATATTTTTTTTAGCTTTTATTTTTATAAATATTACTAAAAAATTTGCTAGATTTGCAAATGTTCCATTGATAATTAATATTTAGTTTACAATATAATCACTGATGTACCGGTAGTTGATTATTGACTTATATATTGATAAATAATAATTATATTAAATAATTTATGGGTATAGTCTACAATTTATTATATTTGTAACTATATTTTTAAACTGTTACTTTTGTTATAATATAATACAATCTTAAAGATGAATAAATAACTAAAATCAAAAGATTACTCGAAGAAATTTTACTATGAAATAGTGAATTCAATTTCAAATAGAAAAGAAAAATGTTGCAAAAAATAAGTATGAGAATTATAAAAAATTTAAATATATTTATTCTTAAACAATGCTTGTCGGTAACCCTACTTGTTTTTATATATGTGTTTGTGGTTTTTTTCTTTTTTTTTCGTTTGGATGTGGGTTGGTAAGAATTTAGCTTTCCATTGAATGTGAAATTAAATATTTATTTTGTTGGCTTATAAAATATTAGAGTGAGAGAGAGAGGTGCTGAAATGGATAAAAGAAAGTATAATATTAAAATAATATTATGAGAAGAGAAATATCAAAAACTGGATACATTTACAAGGCTGTGCTGTGTCTCAATCTCAATCTCAATCTCAATCTCCAGAATGGTTTATTTGTCTTGTTTAGGGAATGAACACAATTCAAAAATCAAAAAGAAAAGAAAACTTTAATTTTAAAGGGGGGGGAAAAAAAAAAAAAAAAAAATATATATATATATATATATATGAGAATTAGTGCCTGATGGGCTGGGCCTACCCCCACCAGGCATTCTAGTACGGGGCCTATATTTTAAATTAGTCACCTATTTCAATTTTGAATGAAGTTAATCATATGCATATTAATGACATCAACCATCTATAGTAAAAGACTAAAAATAGGAGGTTGTTAATTGAGTTTGGATTGTTGGGTTTGTAAAGTATGAATTATGAAAATGGATGAGTTTGTTAAAGATAATGGGTTAAGAAACCACCAAACTAGGTTCCAAAATCGGGTGATAAGCGCCGGTTAGACCCTTAACCATAAAAACTGTTAACTTTTTGATAATGTCAATGAGTTTTTATCAAACTGGAAGGACTAAATTGATTTAGACCCTAAACCATAAAAATTGAATTGAAAATTTTTAAAACCAATAAGATTAAATTGAAATAGTTCCCAAACCATGGGGACTAAATTTATAATTAAACCTGGTTTTTAAAACACTAATTTTTTAGTTTTGTTTCCTAACAGCACCTACATCTTTATTTCACAAAGTAAAATTCATTAGCATAATTTCTGCTTAAGAGCACTAGTATATAGCAGCACAACAAACACTAGGATCCTCACTTCCACAAAGATGCATTTATAGTATAAATGCACAAGCAGCTGTTATTTTTACAGGAGAATTTTAAGTTGCAGCAGAGCAATTCACAATCGATCAAGAACACACTCGAAATTCAGATAACATAAACCATACACGACGCACTCAACAGCTACCTTGCCTCTAAATGGTCGGTCTTGAAATTTTTTCCTCGAGGAGAAATGCTTGAACAAATCTTACTTACATTCAGTTACCAGTATGGCAGTGGCAGTGGCATATCTGTTAAGGCTCCAACTGAGGTGTGATCGAGCAATCTTGCTGGTGAATGCTACCTTGCGTCTCAATGTAAGGTCGAATGAAGGTCCGACGCCACCAAACCTCAAATGCTCTTTGGAGATTGGGGCAACTATCCCCAACCTTCAGAAAACTGCCCAGCCAAGAAAGCAAAATGCTTTGCTGATCCTCTAGAGGGAGAGTAAGGATTGTCCGACCAATCCCTTCCTCCACGACTTTCCGATCAAACGAGCGACAACCATGTTGTAACCAGCCATAATCATTGATCAATGGCTCTAACCATGTGTGTAACAACAACTTACGGGTGTCCTTCGATGGTAACAGCTCTCCTTTGCCAATGCCAACTAATAACCTTGCTGTGATGCAGCTAACGTGGTAACGAGAAACAATAGGCAACTTTGCATGGAGAGTTGCTAGTTCCTGATGCTTAGACCACATAACTGCAAATTCATCGGCCGCTTGCCTATCAGCTAAAATCTCAAGCAACCATGAAAGGTTATCAGCCTCCATCGTAATTTGCTTCAACACTGGTTGTTTACTGTCTATTGATCTATCGTTAAAATCAGTTACAGCAGCCTGCTTGAACAGAAACAAAAGTGACGTCAAACAGCTTCTACAAGAAGCATAAATAATTTCACTGCAAATATCGGCTGAACCAGCATGGCTAGGGACACTGTGGTTCTCTCGAAGGAGCTTCAGAACCACTAATTTCATTTCACGTCGGCCTCTCTCCTCGTTGCTTTTAAGAACAAGTTCAATGATGTGGGAAAGTGTATCTTTATGTGGTTTAGACACATCAGCAGACACTCGTTTCAATACTGGGCTCACCCCGATGCCCTCGCTTTGGAGTCGTAGGATTGAAGTGACAACCTTTTCTTCTTCTTCATCACCAACCCAAGGGACTGCTTCCAAATATTCTAGACATGACTGCATGCATGACTTGAAACCAAGCAATTCAGAAACCTGCAGAACAAGTATTTAGATCAGTTTTATGTCAACAGCATACTAAAAAAATTTGGTTAAAAAACGATAAAATGATCTCTTTAGGCCTGAAGCTGTACAAGCATGACAGATACCTAATCAAAGAATGAGAATTTTTAAGTATATCAAATTTAATAGATAAGTTTAATACAAACCAACTTTTGAAACATATTGAGAACACTTGACACATTTTGAAGGAAGCATATGCATTTTATTCTTCTCTCTCTGATCTCTTTGTGGCGGAGGGGGGCCATAGATTTGTCACCAATGGCCATTTCTTAGCAATAAAAATATTAAACTACATATTAATACATCCATGAAGATACTCGATTTATTCAAGATTTAAAACAAGCCAGTTATCTCTTTTGACAGATTATTACCCAAAAAAGTTATCCTAGAAGTAGCAAGGTGCTTTCAGATTGATCCACATCCACCCCAATACCATTCTTCCCCAAGACTTTTTGTAACCCATGTACTTCCAAAACTTTATGTGCCTTGATGATTAGTACTGATTTTCTAACTTGATAGATCCAATATTGCCCAGATACCTCAAATAGTAACCAAAATAATTCATAAACTATATAATTTTAAAAAAAAAAATAATAACATAAACTATATGTTAAATCACCAATAGACCCAAAAGCTTAAGCATTCGGACTAAAGCCAATTTAATATTTTATATATTCTCAACACGTGTAGACTCAGACATTCGCACAAGGCCCAATCATGTGGGACGGTAATTGTTAAATCACCAATAGACCCAAGAACTTAAGCTATTAGGCTAAGACAAATTTAATCTTTTATATATTATCACTCCATCTAACATATGGGCTCGGATATTTGTATGAGGACCAATCACATGGAACGTTGATAAATGGGAAGAAATGTCATCATAAGGGTTCAAATTTGGGACCACCTACTCTGATACCATGTTAAATCACCAATAGACTCAAAAACTTAAGCTATTGGGCGAAGGCAAATTTTGTTTTTTAAAATATATTCTCAATTTTATTAAATGGGAAGGAAATGATGATGCAGAGGTTTAAACTTAAGACCTCCTACTTTGATACCAACCAAGTTTATGGAATAGAAATATTGTATGAAAAATACATGCTAGCTCCTCTATACTTTCATATATGTTTTATTCCTCCTAGACTATAAAAGTTAGTGGGACCCACATATTTATTAAAAGTGATAATATTTAATAGAAATCAAAGAATGTTGAAGCTCCTCCAAATTAATTTGGAGGTAAGTAATATCCATATTATATTCCAAAATTATGTGTATAATAGGTACAAAGGTCCATTTTTATAAGAGAGTTTTTTTTTTTTTTTTTTTTTGAAAAGAGAGTTGACCTATTACAAATAAGAGAGTTGGCCTATTACAAATAGGAATTCTAATAATGATAAAAAAATGATACTACAGATAAAGATAAAAATACAGAAAAATTCACACTATAGGATATAGGAAACTTTCAAGGGGAATAGAATATGAAAAAAATATATATAACCCAGCAAAATGAACTAAAAAAAATTTGTCTTAGTTACTTATCAACTAACTATATAATGTCATACATTCATTCCATCATCTCATCCTTACATATATATGAGCAGAACTTTTCCAAGCATATGGAGATACATATGAAAAAAGATGATACTTATCATTCCACTAACCAGATCGACGACATCCTTTTTAACTATAGTCCCTCTACATCACTTTTTTTTTTTACAAAAGCAATACTAAGAAAGATTGAACTATCACCAATTTGAGCTGAATTACATCCAAACTTAACAGAATCCTAATTTTAGCATTTGGAAGCTTAAAACTACTAAACTATGACACAAGAATGCCAAAAAAATCATATGCATGGTTCTATATGTAATAAGCTTTTGCAGTATGCATTCACCTTGTTTGCATGTAATACACATTTATGGGATCCAACCCTCCTACCCTCTCATTTTATAGAAGAGGGACGTCAAGTCACCTATAAATATCTGCACTTTGGCCAGAAAAGTTTTTTATGTGAAGTTTTTGCTTCAATGATTATATCTAGATAAAGTATGATGTGCTATATAGCCCAAAATCTATCAAGTATTAACTGTATTTCTGTTTTAGAATTACTAGGACTACAACAGGCAATTACTATCTCATATAGAATGACTCCATAGCCAGATAAGATCCCAAATATAATGTGATTAATAATTTATATCTGAAGCACAAGCAATAAAACGAAATATTGAACGAGTCATAAAAACATTGCCACTAAGAGAGACAACAATGTGCTTGATATTTATATATATAGCATACTATGCCTATGAGAATCAGCTTGTTACCTTAAGGATTCGTAGAACACGGGAGACACTTTGCTTCATCAGCCATTGCTTCATTTCTTTGCAGTACATCAATCCTACAGTTTCGACGTATATTTCTACATCTTCACAATCTCCAATTTCAAGACTCGAACCTTCTTGATCAGAAAGTTTGTTTGCGAAAAAAGTACTTTGGTCCATCAAAACATTCTTATGAACACTCAACTTCACAGAAAATCCTTGCTTCCCGAGTAAAACAACCTTTGTATTACTTGTCCCTGGCTCACCAAACTCAATTGCAATCTTTCTTGGCATATTTTCAACCTTAGGCCGTGACGCTCTTTGTACAACCTCCGGAGCACTTAACCCCGAAGTATCAGCATTTACTTTTCGATCCTCATCAGATGTAGCAGCCGATCTTGACCTCGTAAGTGCTGGCTTTCTATCAGTCACTGAGGCCTGTTTCCTCTGAACAGGGATCTTAGGGGGTGATGAGGATGGTTTAGGTTTGTTTAGAGGATTTTGAGCTTTGAGAGTCTTTTGAAACACCACAGGAGAAGGGCAGCACCAAAAACCTTCTGGGGTTACAGCAATTGGAACACTTTTAATCTTAGTTTGGCCTTGTTCTACTCTAGTCAATCTTATTTCAGCCATTATTATCCACTTAACGCACCTTGTTTAACAATGGGAAAACTGGAGCATTAGGAACAGAGGGACAGAAAACAAAAGAGAAACTTGAAATCAAAGACTCCAAGACTTCAACTAAGCAAAGAAATGCACAAATTGAAACACTAAATTAAGTACCCAAGTTATAGTTTTCCATAAGATCAAAAGATCTGAATTTAGCAGAAAAATGAAAGTAACTTGCAAAAGGGAACAACTGTATCTTCCCTCCTAATTTGCTCCAAAATTGAAAGCATCAAAAAGCATAACCAACAGATTCCCTTCCTTGTACATTCCCTATTGAAAAATACCTTGAAAACTCAAAACCCCACCTACTAAAGTTCTTTCTTTTCTTAAAAAAAAAAAACAAAAGAAAAACACACCCAAAAGTGTAATAGCTGAGATCTCTGAGAAAATCCCAGCTCTTATTCAAAATTTCTGAAAACAAAAACTACCAATTATGATTGAAAACAGAGCTCCAATGTCAAGCATCAAGGGAACAAATGAACAAAGACCTGTAAGAAGAAGAAAGAAGAAGAATAATTAGAGAGGAAAAAAAAAGAAAACAAAAGTGAAAAATAAGAGATGATAAAAATGGCTACTTTTTTCCCACTTACCAATTTGCCTTCACTTTCACTTTTGATGATTGTTTCTCCCTCCCATGTGGGGCTCTCTCTCTCTCTCTCACTCTGTAACGCACCCACAAAAAGCTTTCTCAGTAATCAAACAAGCACGCCCTTGGCCTTGGCAATGGCGATGGCCCTCGTAATCATTTCGAATTCTACTTTAAAAAAAGGAATCTTGGGTTCCTAAATCAAAATGTGTGTTTGTTTGCTGAATATTTGTGGGAATGACTAAAAAGAGAAGCCTTCACTTTCAATTGTGGGTTTTCTAATTTATGTCTTTTTATGTAAAAAAAAAAACAAAAAAACAAAAACAAAAAGGTTGTTTTGTGACTGAAATGCCCTTCATGACATTGGAGCTTTAACTGAGAGAAAGGGTGAGAGTATTAATGGAGGAAATTGAGAAAAGGGTATGTTTTGAATTCTTTTGATTCTCTCAAACAGTGAAAGGTACAGATTAGCGGTTTGGTTTTTGGATACCGTAGGAGGATGAAAAGGATGGATTGTCCTAAATTCTAACTACATGCAAATGTCTTCATTACTATTCCTTTATTCAAATTTTGCTTTCTTCCAAATCACTTTATTACTTAAATTTTATGTGAAATTATTGAAATAACATATTTTTACAAATTTATGACTATTATTCAAATTAGCAGTTCAATAAATCTGATAAATAATAGCTTCATAAATTTATTCAACCTACTATTTGGGTAAAAATTGTAATTCAAAAAGGCTTAATAAATTAATAAAGGGTAAGGAAAACCAACAAATAAATAGTTCAATAAAATTATTGAATTGGTAAAATGATATTTGGATATTTTTTTAAAATTTCTAACATTTAAGTAATATTTATGCAGAAATATACTATGTTTAGTGTTTAGGGTTTTAGGTGTGTGAATAGAGTTTAGGGTAATTTTATGTTTAGTGTTTATAGTTAGTTAATAGTGTGTGAGATTGTTTTATACTTTCAAATGTTAAATGTAAATTGTAGTGGTAATATGTAAATCATACCTTGTAGTTTAAAAATGGTTTTCCTATTTAGTTTGTAAAATTGTAATTTACACTTCTCTGTCTGTTTAATGAAATTCAGATACGTATTTATTCTACGTAGATCATATGTTCTCTCATTCTATTAAAAATGTTTGAAAAATTTTAATTGACAAGTGCAATTTGTAGAATATATCATCCTTGTAAAATCTAAAATTTACACACATCAATTAAAAAAATAATATTCTAATGGATTGAAACACGTAACATATGTATATGTATAATGAACATGTATCTCGAATTTGTTAAAATTAACTAGTAAAAGAGTGTGATTTATAATTTTACAAAGTATATTAGTGTTTAAAGCCAATTTTGAATCATAGGAGTATAATTTGCAATATTAAAAAAATTAAGGGTGTGATTTTACATTTATCCCTAGATTTTATTGTCCACGTGAATGTTTAAAACCAATTTTTAAAGTTTTTAAGATTTGATTAAAATTTCAAAAACATTTATTTAAAAGTGGATAACAAAATAGAGTATTTATTAATAAACAAGTTTAATTTAAAATATTTAAATAAATAAATATATATATATTATAATCATTATCAAACACACACTTAGATTTTGTGATTCAATTGGCATCATTTCAATAAATTTTGATTTTGAGATATTATATCAAACATAAGGAGGGAAATTGCACATCTTTATTAATATTATAGAGGGAATAGTAGGGTTGGCAAAATTCTCTGCGGACCCCGCCTTTAAGGGTGGGGAATCCCGTTTTATACGGGTTAGGGTTAGGAGGGAAATTTTTCCCCGATTTATTTTAGGGTACGTGGATGGTAATACATTCCTCGCCCCACCCCCAACCCCGAACATGATATTTTAATCATATCTTTTATGTATTTTATTTACTTTTATCTTTGATTTATTGACAAAAAAATATATAAAATATGATTGTATTAACTAATAAATTATAAAATATTTACTATTATGTTTTCTTTTTGTCTTAAAATGTATATTTTAAATATATATTTCATTTTTATGTTTTTTTTAAATAAGAATTAAAATATAAAACGGCCCGCGGGAAACCGATCCTCGAACAGGGAATCCCAAACCCGCCCCCGATTTTTTTATTAGGGGATAAGGAAATGTATGAGAATTAAAAATCCCCGCGGGTTAGGGAATGGGAAGAGCATCTTCGACTCCGCCCCGTTACCATCCTTAAGGAACAGTAACAACTAATCAGTTGAGCTATTTGGTTGAGTTAGGTTTAAAACCACGATAAATTTTATTTTTTATATCCCAATCAAGATTGTATATAGATATCAAACAGAATATCATAAAAACTAACAAAGAATAATGTATGGGAGCACATTATGTTATAAAACTAAGATTAATGGTTGATCAAATAAAAATTTCAAAGGTAAACTTGGGCTTTATTATAATTTTTTGTGATACACAATATTAGAATTGATTCGTTACAAATTCAAGAGATCATCAAAATAAAAATGAAACCGTACCTGAATCTATTGTTGAAAACCAGAATAAGTGTACCGGAAGCGTACCTAAATCACATTAGATGAGGGAATGAAGTTAACATAAAAGATTACAGGGATTGAGTACTATAATCACCATCTAATAACTGCTAAGCAGTTTTTAAATTCTTATATTTTCAATTTGACCCCTCATCAAATTAAAAATATCAAATGATATCTATACATGTATAATTTCATAGAATTATATAATTATCTAATTAAACCAATATTAAATTTTTAGTACATCTAGGGGTGAACATGGGCGGGGCGGGATCGGGGTACCCCATTTATACCCCGACCCCGTTTAAGTCAAAAATGGGCACCCGACCCACCCCATTTAAGATTTACCCCGACCCCGACCTCGACCCCGACCCCATTTAATTGTCGGAGTTGGGTTGGGGCGTGGTGGGGCAGATTTGGGGCATTATTGGGGTGTGAATAGGGATTTTTATTTAATTGGGGTTAGGATGTAAATGAGGTTGGGTTGTAAACGGGGAGTAAATGGGTTTTGAGGAGAAAATGCATAGGATTAAGACTAGGAAAAAGAGAAAGTTAAATAATAAAAAAAATTCTTAAACGAGGTCGGGGTCACAAATCCCATTACCCCGCCCCGACCCCAACCCCGATTACACACTTAAATGGGGTGGGGTGGGGTGGGGTGGGGCGGGGTAACGGGGTGCTTGTTCACTCGTAAATACATCACTTTTAATTGATTAATTAAATAACATACACATTTAATTAATCACACGTGTAATCCCAATTATTGATTTTTTTATAACACACAAAATCTAGTCAAAGTCAAATCAATTGGAATTCCACATAATGGCTAGTTTCCCACAACCTCATCTATTCCAAAGCAACCTCATTTGTCAAAACTCAAATTCTCTTAATGCTCTCCTCCAATCAAATTTGTTTCTTTAATTCCAAATCAAACTTCATTAAAATCTCTTATCAAACTCTCCATGTGAGGTCCCACAATTAAGTAATATTTAAACCTAAAACCTCCTTGAAGACGCTTTCTTTTTTTTGTTCCCTCCCCATATGGCCTTGAAATGCCATTTATACTATTTCATTATCAATTTCAGTTTCTTATTAATTAGTTTTGTTATTTTGCTTTAAAAAGAGAAGGAATGGACCGTGGATAACATCACCATCATGTAGACAGATCAGATGACCATTTGATAACTCTCTCTCTCTTTGTTTTGTTTGCTATGAATTATTATGTGGCTTGAGTGCAATTATTGTGTTTTCCATTGTTTCCCTCTTTTAGTACTGGCAATAGTATTTTAAAATGAATAAATCAACTATTTTTTAATATGCTATATTCTGAAAACACATGCACTTTTTTTAATTCAATTTGACAAGAATTTATTGGCATAAACTTAAGTTGCAATTCTTTCCATAAAAATTGTATCTTGCAAATTTTAAATATACGTTTCTATTTATGTCATATATTTTTTTTACTTAAATAATGTATTTATTTTTTTAATAATTTATAAAAAATCAAAACAATAAATTATTGAAACTTGGAATAAATTATCAAAATCAAATTAATATTAACTTATGCTAAAATAAGATTTTTAATTTCTAAAAAAATATTTAAATTATAATTATTCAACCTAAAATAAAAATAAAAATTATAATATAAAATATTAATCCAACTATACATTTATTTTCTATAATTAATTGAACTAGACAATATGCTATATTGATTAAAAAAATTATAATTGTACAATATAAATAATTAGTGGATAAATTACTCAAATATACATCATTTCATCAAAATAGCATATTAAAATTTAGTTTACTAAATTATTGGAACTAGTTCACTAGTGAACTGTTATTTAAGTAAATAATTAAAACTAGTGATATTTTGGTACATAAATATCTTAAAAATCTGCTATTTGAGATACGTTTTGGATTTTTTTGTTTCTATTTTTGTGATTCCCCACTTCTTTCTTCCTTTATTTGCAAACATAATACCCACGTAAATATGAGTTATAAGTTATAACTATTGATAAAAGGGTTTATTGTCATAAAAAAACATTAGGTATGATTGAACTCATAAACCCATTTTATTTATTGATGATACATGAGTTGCTCAAATAATTCCAATCAGATTTCAAAGTTTTCAGATGATTAAAAAGTAGAGCTCAAAACAAGGATTCCAAAACATCTTGAATTCAAAGTCCAAACGAAAACGTTATGGAAAACATTTGAGGTGAAGGGTCTACATGTTTTGAACTACGTGGATGTAATCTGCCATTTTTAAGCTATAGATAGTGTTCATACATTTGATTGAAACTACAAGGGTCTTATTTGTATTTACCATTTAATTTAAAAATATCTTTTAAATGACACGAATCAAGAATAAAAACAATCAAAATTTCCACCTTCACCTTTTATTATAATTAATATATAAGCTTATTAGTTATTTTCTAATATGCATCAATAAGCCAATATGAGCATGGCTCAATTAATTAACATTTGATACCTTTCTATGAGATCCATGGTTTGAGTCTCCTCTCCTCAATTTGACGTAATGTCTAAAAAAAATACATTATTTCAAAAGACACTCTAGAATAATAACAATAAAAAAGTATATAAAAATACAAACTAAGGAAGCATAAAAATAAGGAATGGGGTAGGAAAAAAAGAAATAATTGACAAGGATGTATACTTTTCATAGGTGGTGGCTTGGTTGGCATTGGCAAATCCATGAAGATGTGTATTTAGTAAGGTACAACACTTGATTACCAAAGCCATATGCAAAAAAGGTTGTAACTTTGTTTTCAAGCTATTTTGATGGAAAGTCATAAACTCATATGCAAGCATTCACTAATGATTTTGGCCATTGGGTAATCACTATGTCTAAAAAGTTCTCGTCTATTTCTTTTTTCTTAAAAAAGTAAATTTAATTTAATTTAGCTTTTTTTTTTTAAACACACATTAAGATTGAATCTAATCCATTGATAATAAAGAGTTCATAGAGATTACATGCGTGATATAATCAAAATAAATGTTAAAACTTCAGTTCTTTATTCTATATACATAATATAACTTGCGTGTTACGTATATTTTTATATTGTTCTTATGTTAAATTAAAAAAAAATAGTTAAGACTTTGTGATATTGAAAGTAATAAATTTTATAGCTGTGATTTATTTAGATAAACAGGTAAAATGGTTTGCGAGGAAGTATTACATTTCATTATTAATGTTAGTTGTGTCGTTTATCCTTTTATATTTATCTTTATATTTCTTCATAATTTAATATAATCTCCAAATTTGTATGAAGATTTACCAATCTTGCTAAATTAATTGATGATTTAGGTTGTGGCTACTTTTGTTGTTTTCCGATTGGAATATGTTAGATAATGATAGCCAGCTAACTATTTTTTGAGATGGTAAATCAAGTTGGGGTAGACTCTAACATTTGATCTCACAGGAAGAGAAAACTATACCAAACAACTCGAGCTATGTTTATGTTGTCAAACGCTCAACTAACTAAGTGAATGAGAAAAAAAAAGGGATAAATTTATAAGATCTACTAACATTTTACTTACGCTATACAAATTATTATTTAAAAATTGAATAAAAAATTGATTTATCAAACAATATTATTTAAAGAAAATAAAAACACGAAAAAACTGAAAACAGAAATCGAAATAGTTATCAAAACAACCGTTGAACTTTAGAGATCAAAATAAGTTTTAAGCCAAAACTACTTCAACCTAGCGTTGACTCTACAGTTTGATCGGAGTTGTGGAGAGAGGAGAAAAATGGCAACACCCACAAAGCTATACAGCTTCTGTTCTCTGGCAATGGCTTTGCTTTTTGCTTACTCCACTTCTGTACAGTTTAACGACCCCGGTACTTTTTAAAACCGTTTGATAATGATTTTGTTTTTAGTTTTAGGTTCTTAGAAATCAAACATGTTTGGTCACAATTTCTCTAATATGTGTTTTTAGAAATCCTAACGAAACATCTAAAAAACGCCTCATTTGATAACCATTTCATTTTCTGTGTCCAATTTTAATTTTGAAAAAAAAAATAGAATTGTTTGATAACCAATCGGTTTTTTTGTTTTTAGATTTATCAAGCTTTATCTAAACTTTTGATTTGCTCAGATTGGTACTTTTGGATTCCACTTTATGGAAGTGGTTGTATTGTGAATCTATTGAATTGGGTCATCTCCTCAAAAACCATTGGAAATATTGCAAAGGTAAATCTTGGACTTGGAATTTACCTATGGATGAAAGTGGTAGCAGAAGGTTATATGAATAATAATAATAATTATTATTATGGTAAAACTGGGTTTCTCTCTCTAGATTTAAGTGAGAGAGTGGTGAGGGAGAAAATGGGAAGTGGTTTGGTCATCTTTTCCATGATTTTACAGCTGATGGTAAATTCTCCATCCTCAAAAGTTACTAGAATAAGAAGAAGTAAAGAGGTGTTTTCAAGATATGTTCAATATGGTAAAGGATAGTTTTATTCACTTTTCTTTTTTTTTCTTTTGTTTAAGTTAAAACATTTTTTTTTTTACTTTACTTTAATTTTTATTTTTTTAGAATTTTCTTTCATATGATTGCAGGAATGGCAACTTTGGTAGCATTTGGTTATGGACTTCCAATTCTCTTCTTTGTGGTTCAAAAAGGCCAAATGAAATTCTGATTCAATTTTAAGTTATCAATATGAGATGACTCGATTTGTTATATTTTTCAAATTGATGTGGTCTTTATACTTATTATTTATATATCAATTTGATCTTTATATTTTTTTTTAAGGTTTGAATAGCATAAATTTTAATGGAAATTTGATATTAATACATAATTTACAAGTTTGAAGCAATCTTATGAGTAAAGAAGAGAATATCAAGAAAAAGGTTATTAAATCCACAAAGTTTATGTTAAAATTAAAATATAATTTAGAATATCCTAAGCGATAAAGATTTAACTAAATGTTAAGAGCTAAAATAAAGCTTTTAAAAGTACAGAGACCAAATCGATACAATTGACACAGTATGAGGAAAAATAAACTTCTTTAAATTTATAAAGAAATTGACACCATAACCAAAATGCAACTTTTAAATTTATATTAGGAAATCTTGATGAACAGATCTATCCAAAGATGGGATGATTGAATGGTCTACCACAGTTTTGAGAGAAAATGATAAAACTAAAAACAACCCATAACAGCAAAATATATTATTATACATATTCCTAAACTTTCTTAAAGACTTAAGACAACAAATTAATCATTTACATTTTACTTAGCTAAGTTGATTTAGTAGTAAACAGAAGATAAACCCCAGACTTAGCTAAGTTGATTTAGTAGTAAACAGAAGATAAACCCCAGACTAGTAGAGGTGGTTGGGGGGCACATAAAACATTTCTTCAATTGCAGAGAATTTCTTATTAGATACACCAATTAATTTTCACCTCTCTGATTCAAGGCCCAGGCTCAGGCTCAGGGAGTTGCTTATCTAGATGAGGCAATGAGACCACATACACGAATAATCCTCATCAAGTGAAGGGCAGGGCACTCTTAGAATGCATAATCTCTCTTGCTCCCTTTAGCAAACTTTCAATCTCCGAATTTCGTTCCATGAACAGGATCTTTAAATGCTCTAATGAAGACGGCCTCGACAATTTGATGATTTACAGAGGCACCGACGTCCTTCCCCAGGCAATAGCTCGTATTGATAATCATATGTCAGCTCTTCACCAGCAGCTATCTGCCCAAATGTAAAATAAACACATTGATTTGAAGATTGTCTTCAACTACACAAAAAGTTTCTGAAATAAGTCACTAAAATTGGATTCCAAGTGACTAGCAGTAGTTAGCATTCACTAGGTTATTAAAAACAAAAATGGACCAAAAATTTGGTTGGCTAATTGTATCAAACCAGTTGAAATTAGGAATTGAAATATATTATGAAATCTATCATGCTGTACAAGTGAGAACTTACATCCCGGTTTGCGTACAACCCGATATGTGAACGTTCATGTTCCATGCTTTCCACAAGTACTTGATGAGTTACAAGATTTGGCGAACAACTGCAAACAGTGACAAATTGCCATAGTAACAAAAGACTTGGAAGTAGAGATCCACATCTCTTATGCAAAGAATGCACAATGTTTAATATCAAGCCACTCAAAAAAAAGGTCAACACTCCACACAAAATAATAACCTAAATGAATGTATAACTTGCCTCATTGTTAACCAATACAACCAGTTAGATGCTACTAGATAATCGAAGAATGACACTTTCAAAAAAGTCGTACAAAGCACCGAAAGCCAATTCATGAATCATGATTTTGCATATTGTTTATGGTAAAAACAGTTCTATGGGATCTGATTAGCAAGTCCCTAGAAATTCGATAGACGTAATCTCAAGTTTGTCGGCGGTCTCAAATGATCACAACAGATACTTGCTAAAATTACCATATGCCTGAACCAATAATGAGAAAAACTCGTGGGAACACAATTATCTACTCACCTGTGATTTATGAATCGGGAAACATTTCCATATTTAGTGGCATCAATTGCAAATCTGGCCGATCCTTCAACTAATCTGCTAATGTCATTAATACGAGCATCGACATCAAATAAATAGCAGTTGCCTTCACTGTTGTACCTGACAAAAACATATGTTGGATTCAGATATGGTGGGGAAAACTGATTTAAAAGAGAAACTATTGAAAAATAATACCAACCTGTTGCGTCTCCAGTTTGCTTCTTGCTCATCCAACACCTCCCCAATATACTCACAAACAAATGAGCCACGCAGGATGACTTCACTGGCCCTCACTGCCCATCCCTGTGTTGTTTTTACAACTTCATATAAGAAACTACTAAAAACACAATCTAGGAAATTGAAGGTTATATATCAAATAGAAAAAAGGAAAGTTAGAAAATCCAAAAAGAAGAAATTGCCTTCGTCTCTGTCATGAAGACTTCAAGTTTCAGTTGTACTCCTTTTTGCAACACCCTATTTGGACAGGTTCTACTACAGCTGCACATTTGATTGCACTCATAGACAAGGTAGCCTTCCTGTACAATATCATTTGGTTTAATATGCTAGCATTCAGAGTACTCGTTTCAACACAGCACTGTTAACACATTTACAATTGATTATTAATACTTATATTATGTCACTAGCCAAGCAACAAATCAGCATGAGTAACTTACAATGCGACTATGCTAGCTGGAAAATAATAGAACACATACCTCCAAAATAATCCGACCATTCTCATCGTACGGGAACCTGCGACGCATGGGATTCCCATAAATGTCCTTTGCATCATCATAATCATTATCAAAGAGGTATACATGATCACATGTTTCAGAAGAACAGAGTGGATGTTGGCAGGCACATCCCAATTGCGAACTCTGGGGAAAATGGTAAGCATAGTAAGTACCATTAATGACCTAAATATTGTGGAAATTGCAAAATTACAATCATAATTAGGTTGAATTCAGAAACAATGCTCTGAAGTTATACTAAAGCATTTAAATGCCCACAAAAGACCGGAACAATATGCATCATCCTGAATGCATAAAACTGCATGTGCCACTGCCAGTCTCTCTAAACAAAGGATGCAAACACAGATTAAGGAAATTTATATCGAGCAATTCTATCGTTAGTAAGGATTTCTATAATAAACACTAAGCAAAAAAGTTCTAAAAAAAAATGGTCTATAATGAACAAGCACCCCAAGAGAATAAAAATTTAACACACATAATTTCATATAGGAAAAAAGGAAGTACATGGCACAGTAATATCAAAGGAAGTATATGGCACAGTAATATCATATGAAAGTCAAAATTTATATCAGCTAGCATTAGACTTCATATGTAAAGTAATTCAGACAAAACTACCTGTGTATCAATAGCGAGGGATTTATCAAGCAACGGTTGTTTAATATAAGTAAAATTTTCCCAAGGCATGGAGTATTTAGCATTTTGACCATCAGAGTTAGTCCGAGGAATTTGAAGTGAGTTCATTTGACCTTCATCAGCTACACAGACCACAGGAACTAATTCCTGGCCAAAGCTTATATCTGCACACAAAATTATGACATTTTCCTTGACCTGCACGCCTGAAAGACGAGCCTCAATTACATAATCACACTTGCCAGCTTTCAATCTTCCACTCATAGGATTAGGCATCATTGGGGGGAGTAAAAGAGGATCCTTGAATGTCTCACATCCTTTAGGACAAACAAACCCCTCAATACACCAATATACATCTACACCGTTTTTACTGCATACCTCAGCTGCCTCAAGATACAAATGTTCAGGTAATACTTCAAATTTCTGTTCCATCAGTACTTTAAAATTGACCTTGCAACAGGCACAACGAGCAATAGACAAAATATCACTACTGGTAGGTGATGGTTTTCTTTTCTGAACCTCAGAAACCAATGTCTTCACAACAGTAGGACCTTCGGTCAATCCACGAGAACCTGCTACCGCAGTAACATAAGGTCGAAGGTTTATGATTTCGGTGCTTTGCAACTTTGAAGCTTGAATATGTTTCTTTAAAGTAGCTTTTGCTCTGTTTCTGATTCTATCTGACGCAGCTGCTAGAGGCTTTTTAAATCTAGGATGGCCAAGCTTCCCAGATTTTAATTTATGAGCATAATAATGTAACCCCCTCTTTGCAGGTCGAGGGTTAACTAAACTTGGCTCCATGTGTGCAGCTTGATGATGGCGACCAAGATCGGGCAGTAAATCAAACTTCAAACCACAAAACCTGCAAATAAACTTTCGTAAACCACCAACATTCTTGGTGTCATTCTCCAAAGAAACTACATTACATGGCTCAGGTTTGATTGGAGAATCCTCACCAGCAGATGAATTATGCTGCTGAGTAGCATTGGACAACCTGAAATCAACAGGATGAACTGCAACTACATGTAACCATAATTGTTCGGTATTCCCAAAATGACTGCCACAAGGAATACACTGGAGAAGCATGCATTGGTCAGCAAATGGTGCATGGTGTCTTTCCTGCACATGGGTTTCTAGAACTTTCTTATTGGTGAAAGAATCCAGGCAAATGGCACAAGCATAACCTCTGAACAGCCACTGTGCTTCCTTTTTATGACTATCCATGAAGTGAGTACTGAGTACTTGGTCATCAAGAAATTCTTCAAAGCAAATTTTGCACCTAATACTCATATCATTATCATGATGACCTGAAGCTAATAAAGGCCCTGGTACTTCCTTTGAATGAGAGGAAACTTGTGCATCTTCTTCAGCACTGAATCCCCATTGCCTTTTTAGTCGCTCTTTTTCACAACAAACTAATTTCACAAACTGTTCCCCAACTCCAAAATCTTTAGAAGCTTCAGATAGTGCCCACTGAAATTGAACCTCCATAGGAACTGGATTCCTCATAGATAAAATACTTTTAAAGAGCCTATAAAACAGCTCACAAGCTTGATGCAAATGTATCTTTTGCTCGTGTGAGCTACAGTCTCTTAAAAGATCTATAAATACTTCTTTTGATATTACTCTACTCTTACCATTCCTTGCACGTTTAAGCCAGCTTGGCAGATGCTTCTCGCAATAGAGAGAATGTCGTTTTGGGCTTTCCAAACATGGATTGCGGTCATTATGCTGACAAGAGCCAATACAGTGTAGAATCTCTGAGGCAATAGAATCGTTTTCAGGATGCTCAAGCTTATCAAATAAGCTAGTTCCGTAATTGGTCACATTACCCTCGTTCACTCCAAGGGGACTTCCAACATCTCCAAGCTTCACCTCTTTATAACTGGTTGTTTCTAAATTACAACTTTCCTCTTGCTTCTCGTTAAGCTTATTTACAAGGGAATTGGACTCTGTTTGGGTTTCACTCCTTGGTCTGTGTTTCTTACAGAATGAAGAGCCATATAGAGATCGATGCTTGCACCTGGTTCCAAGGACAGTAGTACCCTGGCACATAGGTGATTCCATAGAAAGAGGCTGTTCTTTTCTAGCAGAATTGCCTGTGAAACGAGAGGATAGGTGCACACAACAGTAAACATCACCCTCATTTGCCCACCTTACACACTGCCTTCCCTTGGATTCAATAAATGCTACACACTGACGATTCTTATTCCCAGAATTTAAGGATTTTGCTGCAACAATTCTAGTAAGAGGAGTCAGTTCCACATCCTTGCAAGAGCCAAACTCCAAATTTCCCGTTTCAGCCACAATCCCATCCCGCCTACCAGGTACAGCACTGAGTGAGTCTGCCAATGCAGTGATCTCCCTTAGCTCTACCTCTTTCCGAGATTTTGATGCTAATGTGACAGCATTTACACTATTCTGGCTATTGAAAAAATGGGAATCAAGAGCAAGGGCCATAGTTTGGTCTGAACACTTTGATTCAACTAGTGAAGCATGAGCCTCACCACGACGAATTTCTAGCTTGGGCCTCTTTCTGCTGACATGGACACTTGTAGCTAAAAAAGCTTCACCACCCTGCTGCTCTGTGTCTCTGATTATGGGAAGGGTGTTAGATGTTGAAAACCATTTTGTGACTTCATGCTTCCAAGTTTTCCACTCAGAACTAAGCATAGACTGCACTATAACGTCACCGAGAGAGTTCACTTCGTTCCACAAAATAGCATCAACTAATTCCTACAAAAGGAAAGAACTAAATCATTGAACCTCTGAAATAAATTGGGGCGATTAGTGTAATAGCATGTTTTTACATACTAATTACTTAAATATCATAACTTTTTAAAAATTACTCAAATGGAATGTTCTATAATGGAATATTTTGTTTTAGTCTTTACTTTTTAGTCTATCCTTTTGCTTTTCAGGGATCTCATCCTCTGTTGTACTTATCCTTGTATTTAGCTTTTTATTGATAAATGAAAGTTCAACTTCCTATTAAAAAAAACGAATACCCTTCCACTTAAAAGATACAAATTACTAAGGACTTTTATCAAAGTACTTTGATATACTTTTGATAAAAGCACTGCCACACACACTAAGTATGTTAGTTGATGGAAAAATCAGAAAACTAATTCAAACATGCCAGGCTATTGTTGAAATGAGAGGTGGTTTGTGGCGAGAGTACAAATCCCTTGATGTGATGCTACACCCATAAATGTCATAAAGATGGTATTGGATTGTTTTCTCTTTCATCAAGTGAAGAGAATGAACTTTTCTACCTTTTCCTTTAAGGAGAAGAGAAGATAAGTTAAAATAGGAATATGCTCACCCCACGGTCCCCCCTCTTTCTCAATCAAAATAAAAAAAACCTTGCATTCTTTTTCCCCTCTTTCTCCATCAAAACAATATGCCTGAAAGAAGCAGAAATATGAGTTATAAAAGGGTCAGGTGCCCAGGCATGGCATTACCTCCTTCAGAATTTCAATAGTTTCTGCAGTTTGAGCATTTTGACATCGTTGTACCCAAGAATGCAAAGAATGTTGCAGCCAATCTGAATTTATAAATTGCTGCACTATCATCTGCAAAAGGGTTGAACATTAGTTCATCATTTCCAAAAGGAAAGTTGCGGGAATAGATGAGTTAAGAAGAGCAGGTCCAAATATTGTAGAACATAATTTACAGAAAAACTTCCTTGTGTTTAAGTGCACTAAACCCAAGAATAAAATCAAACCTTTCAACCAACTACTGGTGATGCAAAGGATAACAAAAAATGGAGCCAGACAGAAAGCCTAGAAACAAAAGCTCAAGCAGTGAATGTCCAATACAAATTGCAGAGGTTATTTATGTCCAAGTCGTTATCTATAATCCAAAATTAGAATACTCATCTTCAGATTCAAACAAGCGGGGTCTCTAGTTCACAGTAATTAAGACCACCAACTTGGGATATTAAAAAATCCACCAAAATGATATAAACGGATGAAAGATATTTGATCTAGCTCAGTGATCATAGGAGTTTGGGGCATAATGAATAGAAGGATCGGTAACATTAAGTAAAAGTGACTCGGCAACATTAAGTAAAAGTGACTCGGCAACATTAAGTAATAAACTCATAATCACAAAAATAGGAAATAATAATCCATACAATCAAAATAAGTATTATTATTTCCATTTCATATACCATCAAGAAGAATAGAAGTTTACATTCTGCAACTTCATAAGCATTCTACCAAAATCAGAATAACCATTACAGCGTGATGCTTCCTTAGCAAATTCCTTCCAGGTCAATATGTCACGAGCACTCTCTATCAAGGCCTACACCAATTAAATTGAACTCTACTAAAAATGAACAAGCAAGAAATATTTAAAACTCAATTTTTTCACAACTAATAACAATTAACAAAAATAAAAAATAAGACAGAATAGAGCAAAAGTGTGGACATATACAAACCTCAGAGTGAAACTGATCGATGATATTTAGCATGCTAACAGCAAGCTTTTTCATTATAAATCTCCTAGCAACTTTTACATCTTCAACCAATTTTAAACCAGCTTTGTGGCTCTTGTATGCAATCGGGTGCGGAAATTCATCAATAGAACGAACAAGCAATGCATCTGCCCAGGAATAGTTCCTCGTGTGTGGAAAAAAGATCACAAAATACTTCTTCCTGTCATGTGTTGGTTTAGCTTTCAAAGTAGATAATGGCCAGTCAGCCCTTGCACATCTAATTCCAGCCTGCCACTTCCCTCTCCACTATACTTGGAGAAATGGAGAAGTTTCAAAATGAAAATAAAATCAAAACAAAGAATTATCTTCTAATATATTGCTCGATACAATACAAGGTATGTTTAAGAACAAGACAAAACAGCTTAAAATACTTAAAATTCTTACATATAACTCCAGCAATATTTACCCACGGGAAAAGGGAAATTAAGTATTAAAACCACTGAGATAGAAGTGTACACAAGCCATTAGAACATTTTAAACCAAATGCGAATCCCAGCTTCTGATGTTGAAAATGACAGGATCTAACCTAACTCATTCAGGAATTTCAGCAACTCCACCAATGTATTCACATCTCTAGCCTCTTCACTAACAATCATCACTACTAAGCATGTAATACTAATTATAATTTATATTTTATGTCATGTAACAACTTGACAAATTAAAATAACTACTAGAATACATTTGATGCCATTGTAATAACTATACACAGAGCAGAGAAAAATGCCATGAGTCCATTGAACTAGTATCCAAATAATCAAAGAATGAGACTGGACATATATGCAAACCAGATGCCACCTGTCCCACCCTTCCCCAAAAAAAAGGAAGAAGAAGAGTGTGAAAAGTATAAATTGAGGAGGAATTCAATATTAGAGTTAGTGTAGGGCAGAGAGTTACCTTCACCCAAAGCGCAACAGATTCATCCCCGTCCAACCACAAGGGCCCCGAAACAGATAACTCCCCTTCTTTGTTGTTGCTAGGCAATTCATTTTCAATGGTATCCACAACTATACGAGAGTTTTCAGATGCCAAACACGATTCTGTGGAGTAATTATCTGTGTTTGTATCATCAAATTCAAACTCAGGGGAACCACAGGAAGCTTTCTGGTCATCCATCTGATAATCAGAATATGAATCACAATTACCGTGTCCTGGAGCAGGCAAATATCCAACAGTCCCTTGAAAATCACCTTCCCTATTAAATTGTGGCCCTTCCACATTTACCGATAAGTCTGAACATTCACAATTTGCCATCTGCACTTGTTTTTCATGTTCAATGCAGTTATTAGATTCTCCATCATAGACAAAATCAGTGTCTTCAACATGCTGAACACCAGATAAAGGAAGCACTTCCATAATAGTAGGTTAAAGTTAAAACTGTGCTACCATATTTTTAGTATCTTTGCTGATTGCTCCTGAAATAACAACACAATTTAACAAAGCGCAATATGTTCAAGATTTATGATGATCAAGATGTCAATGAAATAAAATTGGAAGTCAAAGATGAAGCAAAATTAATGGTATAACACGGGTATTTACATGCACTAAATGTATCAGGCTCCTGTAGCTCAGTAATCTATTCTCGATCCTCCTTCCTGTAATGGGTTGGGTAATATAATCGTTTGTTAAAAAGAAAAGCACTCATCAAATTACTTTAAAGTTCTAACAAATTATTGTGCTTAATAATTTAACAAAAAAAAGGAAGTTGCACAATCTGAAGTAAAAGATTCAACGGTGTACAAGTTCATACGAGTCTGTGGTATAGAAGCACCTGATCTGATTACCCATGAAGTCTGGGAGATAGACAAAGTCACAAAAGTCTATTATCAGATGTTCATTCAATTCCTTTAGGTTTAAAGTTACAATGGACTTATTTAATTAAGTAAGGTGAGAACATATAAATCATGTCAACCAGCAAGTGTCCCAAAAGGATGACCAAATTCTTCTAAAAATATGCTGCCAATATAGCATAAGACATGAGTTCAAAATAAATTTCAAATATATTTTTAAGAGAAAAATTGGTTTATTTAGCAGCAACAAATGCTAGTCACGATATGGGTTTCAACTAAAGAAATTTAGTATAAATGTCAAATATGATACTCCATAAAGTACATTTATATGTCTTTACATAAGATTGTCAACTAATTCAAGCACATCTATCCCCCCCAAGTAACTGTGGTTCAGCATAAGTTGAATGCACCGTTGAAGAACGACATTAAAAAAAATCATATATGAGTTCATTGAATAAGTATCCAAATAATCAAAGAAATGAGGAAGATCATGGGTTTATAAATAGGACAACATCTTTTGGATAGAACCAAAAGCAAATCCAAACAGGTTTATACCCAGAAATGACAATATTCTTATAGCCACAATCCCTTAATATGAAGTATAAATTTGTTCACTTGCTTCAAACAAGTAGGAATTAATTTCTCCAATTCTTTCCCACACTAAAAAGAAGAGCAACTTGTTTCTTTAACTCAAATTGATCCAACTCCCGCGCTGTAAAAGAAGAGAAAAAAATATTACAAATCTACTGAGTAATATAAAAATAAGAAATAACAAGTGATATTAAATCTTCTAGACATAAAGACATGTTGAATTTTTTAGGTTTTCCATAAAAAAAAATATTGTCTTCATTGTCAAAGACACCAAGAGTATCGTTTTCATTATAAAAAAAAAAAAACAATCTGACAAGTCAATAGAAATCAAATGCCATTTCTGAAACTAGATTGTGTACATATAAAGTAAATAACTGGAAGCAAAAAAACAGATCGAACAACACTTCAACCAAAAATTCAACACTGGTAAATTCTTCTAATACATACAGCATATACAGAAAGTGAGTGAAACGTTTCAAATTCAAGTATTATCCAGTCATTTGTGTTCCTATGAAAAATGGACACAATTGAGAATCACAAGCTAAAAGCCACAGGAATTTCTGCTCAATAAGAACAAAAAACAACACAAGTCTTAAAACTAAACATTCATTAAGCATGTACCAAACAAGTGTTCTGGACAAATAATGATTTTTCTAAAAACTACACAAGAATCATCACCATGCCCAACATCCCTCGACTCATTATCCCAGGATAGATCCATGGCCCAGACAATAAAACCCAATAACCAAAAAAAAAAATCCATTAATCAAAACCCCACTTCCCTAAAACTCACAATTAAGAATATTAATTGGGAAATTGAATCAAACAGATGGCAACCCTTTTTCCATAAACAAGTCTGTGACAATAATTCATAAAGAAATTTAAGAAACAAATGGAGTAACACTAATAATAATAGTTGAAAGAGTCATGAAGTGCAGAAGACTGATGGGATACAAAAGAAAGCCATAAAAATGAAAAGGGTAGTAATGTTTTGTACCTTCATGGAGAGAAGGTGGGGTTTTTATCCCTTTCCTTCTTCAAATCTCCTTACTGAAAACTAATAAAAAGAGACAATTAAGAACATTTCCTCCTCAGTAAAAGTGGGAAACTCATGTTTTTTCTCTTGATGGGGTGGGTCTTATTTTTCTGGCTTGGTCGTGCCCAAAATGAAAGTATAGCAATGACCCAGATTTTTATCTCAATAAGAAGAAACAAGACAGGAATTGAAACAATGATGTGATAATGCTGTGGAATGGTCTGGCCATGGGTCTGGTTTGGTAGAAGAAAATAAAAACCTAATTAAAAAAGAGAAATAAAAAACCTTTTTTTTTAACAAGGGAGACTCAAGGTGAAAAGGGTCTCTCTCTGCTGTCTTCTTGGGTGGATCAAAATAAGAAAAGATTGATGATACAAAGAAAAGAGAAGAGAATAAGAAATGGGTTTTGATTTTATTAATATAATAATAATATAATTTTGGCATGGAGATTCGCATTGAATGGGATATTGGTTTTATGAATTTAATTTTACCTACCGTTGGTTTTTTTTTAGCTTAATATAATATAATTTGAGAGAGTTGAATTTGTTGATGGCAGGCAGGGGTAGAGGTGAATGAATATGATTTGATGTGTGGGCTAAGGTAAATAGGCCACCGTGGATGACAACGTTTCTATCTAACGCCAACGGTGTTCAATGGATAACGTTGCCATGTTTTTTTTTTCTTTTAACTTAATATCGTTGTCTAGTTCAATGAACTTACATTTTTAATTAATGGCATAAACATAATTATTAGGGATAATTACACCGATTATATTGATTATAGTGATGGTAATAATTATATTCTTAAATTTTTAATTTAAGTAATTTATCCCGAATATTTTATAAAGTGTTTAAATGGGATAAAAAGTTAATTTGATAAATTATCCCTTTAAAATTATTAATTTATAAATTATTATTATAAAATTTCTATGGAGTTGGTTGTATCTTCAATTACTTTCGTCCCATTTCAATCTCATCTTTGACTGCGATCTTAAGATCTTTACGGGATTTGAGATTAGGAGTTCTTCTTTGATCTCACATCTTCCTGTCTCGTTGACATTGGGGATGTATTTTTCATCTCTACAGTGATTTTCGTCAATCCAATTTCAAATTTTAATGGGATAATTTATCAAATTAAATTTTATTAGTCTAATTTTAACACTTTACCAAATTAAAATGATTGAAAGTTTGAGGATGTAAGTGTTACACCTACAACCCCTATAGTTTTAAGGGTGGATTGTTTATTTTCTCTCGATGATTAATCTGATCAATCTGAATATAACTTAAATAACTAGATATTTGTACTCTTTTTTATGAGATCGAATGTTAGAATCTCTTAAATAAAATATGTTTTTAAGAGAAATTTGAATAAATAAATAACTATTTTTTTTAAGTTTTGGCATAAAAGATAATAAATCAGTGATTTAGTCCATTTTAAGCCTAAAAGATTAAGAGAGAGAATATGAATGTAATAAGCTGATTATTATTATAGGGCATTTGCAAATCTAACAAATTTTTTAGTAGTATTTGTAAAAATAAAAGCTCAAAAAATATTTACAAATATAAAAAAATTTGATCGGATTTATCAGTGATAAACATTGAATTACATATTTTTTCACTAAGTTTATCACTGATAAACACATAAATTGTTGTTAATCACTGATAAACATGATAAAAATTGTTATATTTGCAAATACTTTTTTGAGTTGATATTTTTACAAATATTACATAAAAACTGCCACTAATAAAATTTCCCTATTATTATTGAGTCAGTTAAAAGGGTATTTATACAATCTTAAGACACAAAACTAAACACTAACAAACTTCTAACATATTGGGTACATAGTTACAATTAATTACAAATACGTCGTATAATAAAATCGAGGTATTTTTTGTATAAACATTAGTCGCGAATTTAAGTTTTGCTATATTTAGGAATACTATTATGGATGCTATTATCACAAATATTTGATATTTTGTTAGCTATATATGTAACTCTCACAATATTTAATAGGTAATTAAGTTCACAATGTTTATTTACTAATGAATGTGAACTTAAAGCAAATTTTTTAGCATACACATGTCTAATTTATATTAGAATGATTTTTTACTGGGAATCTTATAGTATATTGTGTTGAATTATTATTTATGGATTAACATAATATAACGATAATTATTGTTGTTTTATATTATATTTAAGCATGTTATCATTTAATAGTGTATATATTATGAACAATATATAATGAACATAATAAAATATATTTATATATTAACAGTACATATTGATAAAATGTATTAATACATGTACTCCATTGTATGCAATATGTACGTTTTATTCAATATGTATCATAATGTACTGTACGTAATTCTAGAATACACAAAAGTGCGGAAACGTAGAAAATTACATAAATACATAAAAGTGCAACAAACGCATCATCTTTTGCAACAGTGGCGCTTATAGGCGAGGGAAAAAACTTAGAATGGATCAAAATCGTTTGGGGTCGAAGTAAAACGAGAGAGACGAAAAATATCCAGAAACCATGGTTGAAAGAACAAAAAAGATGAGATCTCAAGAATGAAATCTCGATGCATAAACCTTAACGAAATATATTTGAATCAAAGGTTAAGGTTGAGGTTGAGATAGTTGTCATTTGAGAAGTGGAAGATCATTGGAAAACTATAGGAGAATAAAAAGCAGTTGAAAAACGAAAAGGAACGAAACGTGAAAAAATAAAAAGCAATAAATCTCGAGAAATTGTCAATGGAGGTGAAGGATAGAGATGGAAAAATCACCTTTTATACGAGTTAGGGGGAAATTTCCCCGATTTGTTTTAGGGTACGAAGATGGGAAATACATCCCCACACCCGCCCCCGAAACTGAACTCAATATTTTAATAATATCTTATGGATTTAATTTACTTTTACCTTTATTTAGGGTAAAATACCCTTTTGGTCCTTCAAGTTTCACTCAGGTTTCATTTTCGTCCCTAAACTTTCAAAAATTACATTTTCTTCCCTGAACTTTATGATTCATTCCGTTTTGGTCATTCAGTCTTTGTTTTTCCATCTAGTACACTAATGGAGGGCTTATGAGGCATGTAGTTGATGATGTGACATTATAAAAATATATCGTGAGGTTAAATACCATAGAAAAGTGAATATACAGTGAGATTCATCTCATCTTTTTCTCCTAAATTTCAGTCTTAGACCTCACTATACATTTGTTTTTCCACGTCATTTAACTTTATTGTATATTTATATAATATCATATCATCAATTACATGCCACATAAACCCAAACATAGATGAAGGGACTAAAACGGAACGAATTGTAGAGTTTAGGGACAAAAAATGTAACTTTTGAAAGTTTAGGGACGAAAATGAAACTTGAGTGAAGTTCAGGGGACCAAGATGGTATTTTACCCTAAATATATATTTAATTTTAAATAGGAATTAAAATATAAAACGGAGAATTTTCTCTGCGAGGAATCCCCAAACCCGCCTCTGATTTTTTGATTAGGGGATAGGTATGGTATGAAGATTACAAATCAATGCGGGTTATGGGATGGGAAGGGTATCTCTGACCCCGACCCTCCTTGTTGTCATCCCTATTCCCTAGTGAAGAAAAAGATGGAGGATTATGAGATCCCTAGTGAAGAAAAAGATGGAGGATTATGAAATCCATGTGGAAAAAAAAAACTCTAGAGATAAACAAGGGATATGAAAATCAACTTTTTTAAATTTTTAATAAAAACAATAAATGTTAAAGAAGGCAAGGTATAAACTAAAAAATTATATTATAAACAGGGTAAAAAGCATTAAAAAAAATTAGATGCGTTAAAAAACCATTCCATATGGATCATCTCCTTCTTTATCCATTGTCGCTTAATGCACCTTCCATATGGGCTTCTATAATGGGTCAAAAAATATGGGCCGGAGGTTCAAGTAATATTTTTTTTAAAATTTTTTGTTTATGCAATATTTTGAAGATATATCGTCGATAAATTAATTGATATTTGATCATATCTCATTTCATGAGGGGAGATATTCTTCATCGATACATGGCTTGCGTTGTTGTTCTTCGACATGTCATTGAAGTTGATTTAATTTTTTTAACGATTTATCATTCCTTAATGAGTATATGTATTTATAAATAAAAAAAAACAACAACAACAACAAAATTTGAGCAGGTAACTCTATTTAAAATAATAATAATTAAGATTCGTAATTACTAATTGCAGATACAATATTTCTTTTAAAAAATGATTGCAAATATAGTTTTTGATAAAAGAATGATAATCACTAATGAACTTTAATAGTAATAGTCATTGTTTTAATATTTTGTGAAAATCGTTGATCGATTTAGATAGTGATTTATAAAAAGGTAAAATGCAAATAAGACTTCACCCCTTATAGTTGGAAAATAACAAATCATACCCTGTAGTTTCAAATTATTTCAATGAGGTCTCTCTTATTTAACGTTAATAATTTTCTTTTAGCCATAATTTATTCGTTTCAACTCCGATTTGGATGAATCAAGATGTTTTGGAATCCTCATTTCGGGCTCTACGTTATGGTCAGTTCGAAATTTCTAAATCATTAGTAACCAAAAGAGTTAATGGTGTAAATCATACTTTAGAATTTTGATGATAATAAACTCTTTTATTTATTAACGATTTTGAAGTGACTATGACGTAGAGCTCGAAACAAGGATTCCAAAACATCTTGAATAATCAAAATCAGAGTTCAAACGAATAAGTTATGGCTAAAATAAAATTTATGGCATTGAAGTGATGGTCTTATTCAAATAATTTAGAATTAGGGGGGTATGATTTATCATTTTCAAACCACATGATGTTCATACATTTGACAAAAATCACAATGATCTTATTTGCATTTTACCTTTTATAAAACTATAGATTGATCTAACTCTATTTAAAAAATATATATATTAGTAATGATTTTCAAGGCAACTCTTTTTTATAATATTTAATCCCAATTTTGTTTGATCTACCGTCACTCTTTATATAAAAACAAAGGTAAAATGCAAATGAGACCCCTGTGGTTTTTTCCAAATGTATAAACACCTCTTGTGGTTTGAAAATGACAAATTACGCCCCTGTGGTTTCAATTTTTTTCAATTAGACCCCTTCCCTTTAATGTCAATAATTTTCTTTTAGCCATAACTTATTTGTTTGAACTCTGATTTAGACGATTCAAGATGTTTTGGAATCCTCATTTCAGGCTCTACGTTGTGGTAACTTCAGGACTTCTAAATCGTCAATAACCAAAAGAGTTAACAGTCGCAATCATACATATTATTTTGATGTTAATAAAATCTTTTATTTATTAATCATTTAAAAGTTTCAAACTGACTATTACGTAGAGCCTGAAATGAGGATTCCAAAACATTTTGAACCGTCCAAATCGGAGTTCAAACGAAGAAGTTATGGCTAAAAGAAAATTATTGACATTAAAAGGAAGGGGTCTGATTGAAAAAAATTGGAACCACGAGTGTGATTTGCCATTTTCAAACCACAGGGGGTGTTTATGCATTTCGAAAAAACCATAAGGGTCTCATTTACATTTTACACTGAAAACAATATAAAACCCTGAATAAATAATATACTACTGGAAACTTCTGTAATTTTTAAATAATTCTATGTAATATACAAACCAGATTCTTAACTGCTTATAAACTTTACTAATATCTTTCTCAAGAAAATGAAGAAGAAAATCAAAGTTAAAAAAAAAATTAAAAAAAAATCTCCAAGTGGTGAATCTTCTCTCGAATGTTTTTTCGGACTTTTAAGAGAGAAAAGGAAAAGCAAAGATTTTCAATCTTTAATAAAGTTAAGAACTTTTTTGACATTTAATAGCTAAAATCTACAAACAATACACACCCACACACACTAGTTCATCCTTTGCAGTTGCAACGTGCCCTTCCTTTTCACCAAACCTGCCTCCACTTACCTTACCAACTATAAAATCTTTTTCTCTAATTGGTCATACTGTATATTATGAATTTATGAGGTAAAATACGCAAGTCAAAACTTGGTTAAAATAAGTTAATTACTTATTATACGCAATAATCATTTTGTGTCAGAAGATAACCATAGATTTATATATTTTAACAATTCAAGTTGTTTCTAACTTCTTAGGGGGCGTTTGGAGTGCGGGAATCGGAATTTAATGCCTGGGAATTAGATGTCTGGGAATAAGTAGTATGGAATAAAATGCCTGGGAATTTAATGCCTGTGTTTGGAGTGTGCTGGAATGAGATTCAAATGCCTGGGAATATGATGTCTGTGTTTGGAGTGTGCTGGAATTTGGTTTATGGGAATATGATTATTGTTTTTGTAGGAAGGAATATGATTTGTTATTTTATTTAATTATTATATAAAATTTAATTTAAAAATTGAAAAAAATAATTAATAATATTAAATTTAATTAAATTAAAATTATCAACTATATTTATTTATAAATTTGAATTTTTTAATTTCCTTTTAAATATTATTTCATTAAATAAAATAAAATAAAATTGATGAAACATATAGGAATCAATTTCTTACAATCATGTATTATTATATAAATTAGTTGATATTAATTGACGGTAAAAAATAAATGATTGTTTTCATTCAATATTTAGGGTTTAATAATAAAACAAATTTATTAATTTAAAAAAAGTGAAAACGTGTTATTTAAAAAAAGGGTAAAATGTAAATAAAACCCCTGTGGTTTTTTTCAAATGCATGAACACCCCCCTTGGTTTGAAAATGGCAAATCACACCATTGTGGTTCCAAATTTTTTCAATCGACTTCTTCCCCTTCAATGTCATTAATTTTATTTTAATCATAACTTCTTCGTTTGAACTCCGATTTGGATGATTCAAAATGTTTTGGAATCCTCATTTTGGTCTCTACGCTATGGTCACTTCAAAACTTTCAAATCACCAAAAACCAAAAGAGTTAACGGTGTCAATCATACCTAGTATTTTGATGTCAATCAACTCTTTTATTTATTAATCATTTCGAAGTTTTGAAGTGACTATTATATAGATCCTGAAATTAAGATTCCAAAATATCTTGAATCACCCAAATCGGAGTTCAAACGAAAAAAGTTATGGCTAAAATAAAAATTTTGACATTAAAGAGGGGTTTGATTGAAAAAATTTGGAACCACAGGGGTGTGATTTACCATTTTCAAACCACAGAGGGTGTTCATGCATTTGAAAAAAACTACATGGGTCTCATTTGCATTTTACCCTTAAAAAAATGTTGTATTTGGAATTAAGCTTGAAAAAAGTACTATAAAATAAAATTTATCTAAATTAGTTAGTGTATTATTTTGAACATTCTTTTTAAATTTAATTATGTACAATATATTGAGTTTCTTTAAAAAAATATTTTTGATTTAAAAAATATGTATATTTTTTTAATTAAAATTGAACATATTTTTTTAATTTAATTATGTATAATATATTGAGTTTCTTTAAAAAAATATTTTTGATTTAAAAAATATGTATATTTTTTTAATTAAAAAATATTTTTTAATTTTATCTTGTTCACTATAACCTACTAAAATACTCATAATATATATTTTTTCCTATTAGAAATACCAAATAGTACAAAATTGGAGAGAGTTTAATTAAATGCCAATGACAAATGCCAATGCCAAAGCTAATGCCAATGTTAAATAAAGGGGAAATTTGGATGGGAATTGAATGCCAATGCCAATGGTAAAAGAGGTTGCACCAAACAATGGAATGAGAATTGAATGCCAATACCCATGGGAATTAAATGCCAATGCCGGCACTCCAAACGCCCCCTTAAATGTAAAATATCATTTTGATCCCTAAACTTTCACTCTGGTTTTATTTTTGTCCCTAAACTTTACTAATCGTTTCGTTTTAGTCTTTTCGTCTATGTTTTTCCATCTAAGACATTATTAGAAGCCTTATGAAGCATGTAATGTATGATGTAACATTATGGAAATATGCAGTGAGGCTAAATTCTATGGAAAAACGAATATATAGTGAGGTTAACTTCATCATTTTCTCCTTAATTGAAGTCTTTAACCTCACTGCGTATTCATTTTTCATGTCATTTAACCTCATTGTATATTTATATATTGTCACATCATCAATTATATGTCTTATAAGTCCTCCAGTAGTGTCCTAGACGAAAAACATAGAAAAAAAAAACTAAAATGGAACGAATCGTAAAGTTCAGGGACAAAAAATATAACATTTGAAAGTTTAGGGGCGCAAATGAAACCTGAGTGAGAGTTTAAGGACTAAAATAGTATTTCACTTTTTTTTTTTTAATTTTCATTCTTTAAAAATTATATTTTTCAATTAAATCCTTTATCGTTCGTCTTTTATTTATATTCATTATCAGAGTAGTTGTCATAGTTTGTCCTATCATATGAGTTAAAATATTTATTAAGGGGCTGAATTGTGAAGAAGAAAACATTTGAACATTTTGGGCCAGTGTATTTTTGGATTAATTTGTTAATTTAAGGCAATTAGGATCTTACCATATTGTCAAATTTATTTATTTTTCCACATAAAAGGAGTTGGTTTAGATCAAGCCTAATCCGATGGTTATGACCTACTTCCTTATTCTATATTAACGGTGAGAAAAGAATTTTTAGCCCCCTAAGGTGTCGTTTGGTTGCCAGGTTTGGGTAGTGAGTTGGGGTCACACTACCCTAACCAGTGTTTATTTCCCAGTTTTGAAACTCAATATGATGGGTTTGTTAATCCCCCTCTTAACAAACCTATTCATTTTCACAATTCAACATATTTTACACTTAACAAACTCACTGTTTGGTTGTACCAAACACAGTGTTAACAACCCCTATTTAACAACCCCTTGTTTAACTACTCTCTGCCTAATAACACACTGCTTAACAACCCAAACCTGACAACCAAACGACCCTTAAGATGATAAAATCTAAAATTATAGATGTACGTGAAAGCACTATTATTTTTATTCCATCGCTACAATTATGAGCTTGGGCTTCCGTTGCTGATATACAAACATCCCTTTCCATATCTTCGAATACAACCTATGAGGGTTTTCCTGTTTTATGTACATAAACGTTTGTGATGATATCACGCAGCTTCTGTAGTTCTTCTTCTTCCATGATAAATTCTTACGTTTGTATCTCATAAAAAGAACTAGCGGGTTGATAGATTATCTTATTACAAAAATTAGTGGTAAGGATCTTATTATAAATATTGTTACTTAAGGGATGTTGAATATTCCAAAAGACAAGGGAAAATTAAAAAAATTATATAAATATTAGGGGCAGTCATATATTTAATTTATTTATAATGATTCAATTCCTATGTATTTTCAACCGTAACAGTTAAGTATAAGGAAGGTTTAAAAGTAAAAAAGATCTTAGCTTTTTAGTTTAAAAATATTTTTAGATCATCATAAAAAATATTTTTAAATGGACCATAAATATTTAACGATAGAAATCGTATAATGTAGTAATCATATATTAGGTGGCATGGTACGAAGTGGAAAGAATATGAATCCTACATGACACTACAAATTTGGTAAAGTATGGATTGGATGAATGAAGCAAGTCAGATCTTTGCAATCTAACATTTTTAATCTTTAGTTACATAAGGAGATTACTTCCAAAGTTTATATATTGGGGCGTCACATTGGATACATGTGAATCACATGATAATAGATATTTTATTCATTTGCATAAATCGTTGAATGAGACTTTTAACATAAGATAATTAATTGGAAAAAGAAAAAAAAAACCATTGGGAAGTATATGGAATAAATTATTACAAAATATATAGGTATTGAAACATCTAAAATAATCGGAGTATAAGCATTACAACTACGTTTTGACCCAAAAGAAATATATTAGGGTAAAATGATATTAGTCCTTGTACTTTGGGGTTGGCAGCCATTCAGTTTCTATAATTTTAAAAGTGATGATATGTCTGTTTACATTTAGAAAGTTGTAAATTTAATCTATCTTTATCAATTGAACATAGTTCAAGTGGTTACATATTTATTCTCTTACTTCTTTATATAATGTAATTGGAGGTTGAAGTCTTCTCTCTCAATTTAATATAATATATAAAATAAAAATTGATCCATTTATTAAGATTTTTACCGGTTGACTTCGATGGCTTCACAAATATAGCTTCATTGTGACATGAATTGTTAGTTGACTTTTTAATCAACACTTAAACTTAGGGGAAAATGTAAAAAATACTCATTTGGTTTTGGTCAAATGTAAACACACCTCATGTAGTTTAAAAATGAATATTTATACCCTATAGTTTCAAATTTGTGCAAATTGACCCTTTCACACTATGACGTTAATTTTGTTTTGGCCATAACTTTTTTGTTTGAACTCTCATTTGAATGATTCACGATGTTCTGGAATCGTTGTTTTGAGTTCTACATTATAGTCACTTAAAAAATAGAAATCATCAGTATATAAAAGAGTTATCATCATCAAAATATTAGATCAAGTTGAAGTCATAAACACTTTTATATTGTGATGATTTAAAAGTTTTTGGTGACTATAACGTAGAGTTCGAAATGAAGATTCTAAAACATTTTGAATCATTCAAATCAAAGTTCAAACGAAAAAATTATGACTAAAAGAAAATTAATGGCGTAACGGGGATGATTCAATTTACACAATTTTGAAAGTATAGGGAGTATAAATATTCATTTTTAAACTACAAGGTGTATGTTTGCATTTAACCAAATCCACAAGGGGTGTATTTTAAAATACATAAGCCTCCATTTGGTTCGGGGTAATATAAAATTCCCTTATAAGAGGCATCTAATTCTATTGTTTGTTTGAGATTTATTTAAAAATATCTTGGTAATCTAAGATTCCTGGAATCTATATTTTCTCAGATATGAGGGTATTTGATTACCTTTGAATTTGGGTGCTTTATATGATTCCCACGAGAATGTAGTCTTATTTTTTTTTACAATTTTAACCCTATTTAATTAGAAAAAGTTGTAAAAAAAATTAGGAAAAAAACCTACGCTCACGTTTTCATTTCTTCTTCATAATTATGTGGTTTCTCTAGCTTCTTATTTGTATTATTAATTAATCTTCTCTCTTTTTATATAATAGGTTTGATCAAAATCATTTCTCAACAAGTTAGATTTTTTTTTCTGTTCATTTTGCTACATTTGATAAAGATTTTTCTTCTGGGTGTTAATTTTATGATATTTTGATTTATTCTCTATACATTTGATAGACCCTTAAATTCCTTTGAGATAAACCCTATTATTTTTTATATTTGCAAAAATAAAATAAAATCCTACATTTTCTTCGTGATTGAATTTATCTCTATTTGTAGATTGTGGATAAATTCAGTAATATATTTTGTAAATAAATTATTGTGTGAAATTTTATTAGTTCAAATTATCAGGCATTCTCATTGTATACAAGTTAAACAAATACAGTAATATAAGATTCTAGTAATCAAATACTCTGACATCAGATTCTCAGGTATTAGATTACTGAAGGTACATTAGATTACAACGAACCAAACGGAGTCTAAGTGTATTTTACATTTAACTATTTTTCTAATCTATCTCCCCTCTCTTTTCTCTCCGTCTCGGACTCCTTCTCCATCAAACCCCATCCTCTCCCCCTTTTCTATATTATATTCTATGTGTATGCCTCTCACTCCGTCAACTCCCCCTTCCCAAAATATATTTTACCGACCAAATTCCGCAGTTTTCGTTATATATATATATTATTTTCCTTAATAGTTATGTAATATAATTAATGTTAATCATTTACTTTTTTTATGGTAAAGCAAACATTTCCTGATGATATATATGTTATATCATAATAAATGATATAGTCAATCAAAATAACATATTTATAAATATTATAATTATTTAAAAAAAATTAATTATATATTTTTTAACTACCCTTAAAATAAAGGAATATGATGTCCTATTATATGTGGTAATTTTGTGGAATTAACATTTGTTGTTGGATTGGTTGGAGTTGGAGTTATTAAACTTACCATCCACTTTAGAGAAAGAGATGCCTTTTGCTGGTTATAATTGGCATTGACTTGCTTGTCCAAATGCCTTTGGAAAGTTTCACCTTTTTCTATTAATATTAATATTTTGTCCACTTTTTCTTTACCACCCCAACTCAATCAATATAGCCTTTGCTTTCCATCCTTTTCACATGCCTCACCAACACCCTCTCTTCTCTTTCTCACTGATGACCTAAAATCACATCACTTTTTTCCCCTCAACTTTGGTTTAATCAATACTCAATACTATTATAAAATCAGAATGGGTAATTTTTTTTTTGGTTAAATACAACTTTTTGATCTTTGATGTATATGATTTTTTTTCAATTTCATCTCTAAAATTTTAAAAGTTTAAATTTAATCTTTGATGTTTTAAAATATTTGAATTTCATCCTGATTATTTCAAAAGTTTCAATTTAGTCCTTGATTTTAACACCGTTTGAAGTTTTAATAGAAAAATTGTGTGTTCTTTTAGAAAAAAAAACTATATTTTTAATATATTGACCTGATTTAATAAAACATTTTTATAAAAAAAAAAAAAAAACTCACGTTAATACTTCAAACGGTGTTAATGGGCAAGGATGTAATTGAAATATTCTAAAAGATTGGACAAAAGTGAATATTTTGAAACATTAAGGACAAAATTGAAACATTTTGAAACATCACCGAGTAAATTGAAACATTGGAGCCAAAATTGAAAAAAATCATATACATCAAGGACCAAAAGTTATCTTTTTCCTTTTTATCCTTTCTTTTTCCGATTTAGATTAATCATTCTATAAATCTATTTTTTTTAAGATTCTACATATACGAAAGGAACAAATACTCGAACCTTCAATATAAATAGATTAAATAATAATACTTAATTAGTTGTGTTATGTTACATAAGGAAACTAACTTTAATATACAAAATAATTCACTAATCATATACAAATAATAAGGTGTCATTTGTCCATGCAGAAATTGGAGCATTGCTAAGAGCCAATTGTCCAAATCCCAAAAAATTTGACTTCATTCTCAAACCATTAAACAATAATGCAGATCTGATTCTTAGCTTCCTATGGCCATGTTATGTTAGTAAACACAGCTGTTAGACTTTTCTTTAAACTCAATATTAAAAATTTAAAATTAAAGTTACTGTTCTCTCTTTCTAAAAGTGAAAAAAAAAAAAAAAACTTTAATTTTTCTAAGCAAAGGTGAATATATATGACGACAAAAAGAGAGAACAAATAGACTCCCTTAGCTAGCACACGCACAATGCTTTTTTTTTTTATCGATTTGGGAGAAGGTCAATTCCATAAATAAATCTTTTTATTATTTATTTATTTTTACTTCTTTTTAAATTTTAATATATGAGGATTCTGTGACAAAAGTTAGTTTCTAGGATGCTGAAAGACAATGAGAGTAAATCTAATATAAATGGTGAAAGGGTATTTAGACAAGAGAAACCCCACAAATCCTAATTCCCTTTTCAAGCATCCTATGTTTCCTTTATCCCCATCTTTCATCCCTTTTGAGGTCACTTTTGCTTTTCTTTTACCCTTAAACCATTTGTGAGATAACCCCAAACGAATCAATCAAAATTTTCTTGAAAAATATTTGTCAAGACTTGGTTTTTAATTGAAGACTATAAGTCGAAAGTACGTACATGTAAGTTGAGTGACATTATGTTTGTGGGTTTCTAACTGACTCCAATTATATTTTTGGGGCATTTACAAATCTAGCAATTTTTTTAGTAATATTTATAAAAATAAAAGCTCAAAAAAATATTTGTAAATATAGCATATTTTTATCATGTTTATCAATGATAAACATTAAATTACATATTTTTACATTATGTTTATCACTGATAAACACATATATCAGTGTTTATCATTGATAAACATGATAAAAATTGCTATATTTGCAAATACTTTTTTGAGTTGATATTTTTATAAATATTGCATAAAAATCTGCCACCCAATAAAATTTCCCTATATTTTTTTACCCAAGTTAAGAACTTGTGTCTTACGTGAATGACAATAATCACCTGAAGTAATTTTTATAAATTATATGTCATATTTGTAAATACTTTTTAGAAAATGCGATAATATTTTTGAAAACTCATTTTACACAAATAATGATAGATTATATTATACAATTGGAGGCTCTTTGTTTTGTTTTTTTTTTACCTATAATTTTTTGGCTTTAACTGGCAGACATACGATCAATCATTTCTGATATGGCTTCATGCATATGGGGCTATTTTCTTTGCAATCTTATTTCTCAAGTGCGGTCTGCAAATTCTCAATCATGTAGCTGTTATGCACTCACATTCAAGCAAGTCCCATATCACTTGAATTTACATAAAGTTGGAATTTTATTGACATTTTTTTTTCCTTCACTTTTTTTTTCATTTGGGTATTGTTAATTTTTCTATTTAAATGCCAAAATTACACACAACTATATAATAACTCTATTGTGGGACTAAAGTCTCATAGCGTTTAAAAATGTGAAAAATCATAAATTTATGAGGGGACAATATCCTCATTGATACGAGACTAATTAAATAAAATTAAATATAAATCTACGAAATTTTTATATAGATAGAGATTTTGAAATATTCGTTACAACTCTAATTATTCAATTGACATTGTTTTTCACTGATTGGGTTTTGATTTTTAACTCTACTCAATTTTAGACAATGATCTGCCCATGTGAACAATAACATGGATTTTATGTACTTCTGGATTTAGCTTCTCATGAAATTTTCAGATCACTATGTAAAAAAAAGAAAGGAAAAATTATTGAAATAATTTGTGCAGAAATGCTATGTTTTTCTTTGTAAAAAAAAATGAAAAATTGTCTGGGATGGTGGCAGAATTGGTAATACAGATAAGAAAATAATAAGTTAAGAAAAAGATTGAATAATATGTCAAAAGAGACAACTATAAATGGTACAAAATACTATTATAAATCCAACAAAGGGACAAAGGTTGAAAGATTGTTCACCAACTCCCACTGACTTCCCAACAAGAGAAAGGAATATGGAATTTGGGTCTAAATTGTTATGGTGGATAATAACAAAAAGAAATTGGAGTAATTGTTATTTGTTAATCCATTTATTATATTTTATTTATTTATCATTATTATTTATATCTAAATATTCAGACAAGATTAGACGTACTTCTACTAATCTCATAAGACAACACAACTATATCTGAAAACTTGTAAGATAATATCTTTAATAAATGAGACCGCACATAGTTTGAACCCATTATTCAAAACTTTTAAAGAAAACTCGTTGACCACTAGACTAACCTATGATGAGTTATTTATTATAATTTATTTTGGATTGAGAGTTTATATCTTTTATCATCACACCTTGAAAAAAGTTGTCCACTTTAAGAACACTTTGACATTTGGGTCTGGTAAATTGTTTACAAGATTGAATCTTTTTTTTCGTAGGCTAACTTTCTTCTTCAACTAAAGCTCATCAATTACTTTCTTCCCTTTTAATGCAAAAGCCTCTTGTTTATAAAAGCCATCCCAGATTTTGCAAGACTTGTTGGTCAAAAAGCCATATTTAAGCCAAGAAGCTTATTATCACTTTCTGGGTACTTGCCAAAGTCTCTGATTTTGCTTAAATGTTGAGAAATGAAGGAAGATTTGGAGTCTAGTTAGTAGTCATTGAGTGCCCTTTTGGTGTTTTTTGACAACTTTTCCTGATCATCTTCATTAACTTTGTTTGTTAATGGTAAATTCCTCTTCTCTTACTGCTCAATTTTCTGGTTTCTTTGTTTTTTTCTTTGGAAAACTGTTGAATTACTGTTTGGGGTTGATTCTCAGATAAGGTTTTTGAAGAGGGTAAAAAAATGCTGCAAAACATAGTGATTCCAAGACACAAACGTTGTAAGAGGTAGCTACTGCTTCTTGGGATTTCTTCTGTTCTGTTTTTTTTCATTTAATGTTTTTTGTTAGTTTGCAATCATGATTCTATTTGTTTCTGAATTCTTGATGTGGGCTTTGGAATAGAAAGACTTCTGGGGATTGATTCAGAGTAGTAAGTCTGACCATTTGTTGTCTTTATTTGCTGCCATTTTTATCAGTGGTCACTAGTAAATCAAGTCAAGATTTTTCCAAATGTTGAAATCAGAAGACATTGAGGGGTTAAAAAAGTACTCTTGTCTATGAGATTTTTTACATTTTCTCTGCTCCAAGAGCTGCATCTTTTTCTTCCCATTTTATCATTCTCGCACAATTTTTCTGAGATTGGTAAAATTAACAGTTGGGAGAAGTTATTGTAAAACTTATTCGAGGCGGGTTTCGGAAAATCGGTAGCTTTTTCCATTCTCTTCTGCTTTTTTGAGATCTGTGATCTTCAAACTCTTTCTGTCTTGTTCCTTTTTTGTTATTTGGTGATAATAGTGAAATGTGGTTTTTTGGTTTATTATGTTCTTCTTCATCTTCCTAAGGTTTAGAGTTTCTACTCCATTTTGTTCTTGTACCACTTTAAAATTAATAGATAATTATGGGCTGTGGAATGATGGAAACTGTTTCGGTACGTTATCTGTTGGCGTAGAAAATATAAACTATAAAAAATACTTGGGAAATATCTCATAGCTTTTCTCCAGTCTGTATTTTAATTCTTCTTCTTTGCTCTTTTGCAATGTCAGTTTTCCAGACAAGAAATCTTTTGAGGAGGAACGTTTGGATAGCTGCTTAGAAGCATCGTATCGTATAAAGCTGGTGAGATAAACTTATATTACCCTTCTGCTTAGCAAAAATTATAATTTTTATTTTTGTAAAGAACGATAAGAGTTCTTACATTTTAGTAATCATGTTATGGTTTATGCTGTTCACACTTTAGAGATCTTGAGGCATCCAGTACAATATAACGAGTCTTCCTTTTCCTTATATTGCTCCCAATTATAAGTGATATGTTTGGTTGTGATTCATGGATGAGGTTCTTATTGTATCAACTTTTTTGGCCAAAAGAGAGTTTAGTATCCTAGTCTGCTGGTGAATGCATATTTATATTTAGAGACGATATACTTCTCATTTGAAGAAGTCTATTTTTCGGGTTTGTTTGATCCCAGGACGTAGGCTACTTCAAGGAACACTTGAAGACAGAGAAGAAAAACTTCCCAAAGACAAATATACACTCTTCTCTTAAGCAAGAGGTACAAAAGTAAATTTTATAGTCTTTTAACCTCTTTTTCTTAATATTCTTTTTTCTGAATACGGTGGATCAGTGATCATCTGAAACCACAAGCCATAACAACAGTCTAAATGAGGCTGACTTTTGCAGTCGAATTTGAAGATTTTTGTTTACGTTCCCTTAAATAATAAAAATATTTCTTTTTAAAATTTGTTATGCAGATTCTTCAGCTTGAAAAGAGATTGCAAGACCAGTTCAAGGTTCGCATGACATTAGAACAAGCAATGGGATATAAATCCTCTTCCCAAGACAATACTAATGACATAGCAGTACCCAAGGTAGCTCCTTAAAGTTTTTGGTTTAGCAAAAAAGTTAGAATCACCTTCCATTCTAACAATGAAAAAGAAATGCGGTAGATCTCAATGAAAAGAGTCTTTGAGCCATCTTTTTCCAAAAAAAAGAATAAAGAAAAAGAAATTTGGTAAAGCTCACTCAATTTTGCTCATCAAGCATTTTTACTAAACTCACACTTGGTTTTACACTCTTTGACAGTGGTTTCAGTTCATATTTCGGGTCTTGAGAGTTGAAAAGAATTTATAAGATTCCATCAATAGATTTATAACAATATTTGTTCAAATTAAACTTTAGTTGAATCTGCTGCAATCATGCTTTAATCTTCATCGTGGCTACATACTAAAACTGCTTTAATAACTACAGCCAGCCACTGAATTGATCAGAGAGATTGCAGTATTAGAACTGGAAGTTGCACATTTAGAACAATATCTTCTCTCTTTGTACCGGAAAGCATTTGATGGACAGTTATCAGTTGCATCTCAATTTACCAACGATGAAAAACTAAAACCGCCTATAAACTCCCCAAAATCCAAGACTGCCAAATATATTGTGAAATGCTCACCTGATCGTGCATCAAAGGAAGATAAAGCTGTTCAATCCGGTTATGATTTTTTTGAAGATCCTGTGAAGGAATACAGTGGAATTGGTGAAGACAATCTGTTGGATTCCAGTGTCCGCCGTTGTCAATCATCGTTATCACATTATGCAGTTTTCTCAAAAAGAGCTTCTCCACCAGAAGACTCTTTGGGTAAAGCTGTACGGCCTTGTCAATCCCAACCACTGTCCATGATGGAGGTAAAATTCAATTTTATTTCAAATGTTGTTCCTCTGTAGCTTACATTCCATCACAGATATATGTACTGAATATTATTCAGATAATAAGACAAAGATTCCCTGTTTGTTTTTCTTTTCATTCCCATGATAGATACATGGTTCTAGATACTGTATACATCTGTTTCGTCTCATAACAATTTTATCTCATTTCTGTATTATATTTGGCTCCTTTGCAGTATGCTCAGAATGCTTCATCTATAATGAGTCTGGCAGAGTACCTTGGTACTTGTATACCCAACCATATTCCAGAGAGTGCTAACCATCTTTCAGAAGAGATGATCAAATGCATATCAGCCATATATTACAAGCTTTCCGACCCACCTCAATCACATCATGGTCTTTCTTCTCCCAATTCATCTTCATCGCCATTTAGTACGTTTTCTCCGCAAGATCAGTTTGACATGTCGAGTCCAGGGTTCAGAAACAATTCATCCTTCGATGTAGTTTTGGAAAATCCTTTTCACGTGGAAGGTCTTAAAGAGTTTAGCGGCCCGTACAGTACAATGGTTGAAGTGCCCTGGATTTATAGGGATAGTCAGAAATTGGTTGATGTTGAGCACTTGTTGCAAGATTTCAGGCAAGTCAATGTACATATAGATGTTCATATGTCATATTACAAGATGTTTTCGGTAAGCACTTGTTTCTTTTTTATTGATCTTATATTTACTGGCTATACTTTCGACAGGTCGCTTATATCCAGATTAGAGGAAGTAGATCCTACGAAGTTAAATCATGAGGAGAAGCTAGCATTTTGGATCAACGTACACAATTCTCTGATGATGCATGTAATGATTTTCATCATTTGAAACACTTGAATTCTTCATCTTTTTAGTTCTTCACGGAGAGTCTGACAATAGTATCTACTTTGTTTTCTGAAAGGCATATTTGGCTTATGGTATACCACAAAACAATGTGAAGAAGGCATTTCTTCTCTTGAAGGTAAGAGTCCCATTGATCCTTTTAGTTCGTATGTTATGTATTACTATTATGTTCTTACTTTTTTCCTCCATCCAGGCTGCATATAATATAGGGGGTCACACAATCAGTGTAGAAACAATACAAAGTTCCATACTTGGATGCCGGATGTCCCGACCTGGACAGGTATGCCGTAGTGAGAAAAAATATGCATGTCACACGCAAGGTGGAGAGGTATTCTTAGTTTAGTTCAAGAGCTACGGTGGACTAATAAAGTTTCATCTGTTTGCAGTGGCTCAGCCTTATTCTTTCCTCGAAGACAAAATTCAAAAATGGAGATACACGACTAGCCTATAAAGTTTACCAGCCAGAACCTCTTTTACATTTTGCACTTTGCACAGGATGCCATTCCGATCCTGCGGTATTTAAACATCTCTGAAGTTTCCAGTTTTGCTTCTTACATTAGTAATTTATGTGGATTTAGAAGTATGAAACCTCATGTTTTGCATTGATGTTTACGATTCGTCTCTGATAGAGCTTTTCCATCTTTAGGTTCGTGTTTATACACCAAAAAGAATACTGCAGGAGCTGGAGACTGCAAAAGAAGAATACATCCGAGCTACATTTGGTATCCGCAAGGACCGAAAAGTCGTTTTACCCAAGATCATCGAGTCATTTGCAAAGGAATCACGATTATGCACCACTGGCTTGATGGAAATGATCCAAAAATGCTTGCCTGAATCTCTTAGGAAGTGTGTTATTAAATGTCAAAATGGCAAGTCCCGCAAGAGCATCGAATGGGTACCACACAATTTCAGTTTTCGGTATCTGATTTATCGGGAAATGGTGAAGTGATTCTCTTGCCTGATATAGCGGCTTACACTCGGCTCAACATGATCTGAAAAATTCTTGAATGTCTTTGAGGTACTATAATGTTATATATTTTCTTTCTTTTGTACATAGTAGGTTATTAAGCCAGGCCATTTGGAGCAGCAGATAGCAATAATCTAAGGCATTTCTACATTTGGATCGTGTAATCTTCTCAATTTTGTGTATGTTGTGACCATCTGGAATTCCAATTTTTTTTGTTGTAAATAAAGCTATCTTTAAATTCAATCCATTTAATTTTATGATTAAAATCTTAAGTGATATCCATTATACTTCCCTCTTGAGTAGAGATGGATTACTTCTTTTGTTAACAACTTTGGTTTAGATTGATTTTCTTTTTCATTTGTGAGTGTCTTGGCCAGTTTGTGTATATCTCAACTAATTTTACGGAACATATACAACTCTATAATATTTGGCATTGGGATGGTTTATTGTTTGAACTCTTGGACATGGACTTGTAGTTCTAACCTCTCAGAAAGCACAAGCAATCAAATCCTAAATACACCTTAAAACTAGGTCAAGGAAGAAAGTTTGATGTAGAAAAAAACAAATTCATCCCCCAAGAAATTAAAAGAATGGAAAGAAAATGAACTTTAAAAAACCAAACTTTTTGAAGTAAAAACTGAAAGGCTGAAAAGCTAGATTTATGAATCATCAATAGTAGTAGTATCACTGTCAAGCATGACATAGTTCGTTGGTAAATATATTATAAATCTATCCTTAAGGGAGTGGTTCAATCCTCACCCCCAATATATTGTATATAAGAAAAATAGTAGTATTACTTGATATTGATACGATGGGAACAAGACAGCATCCCTCTTAAGGTTACCAAAAATGATCTTTTAAGAGTTTCAAATTTTATCCCATGAATTTATATCTAACTTGGTTTTTCATTAATAAAATTAAATTTTAATCATTGATGAGTTTTCACCGTCAAATGATATGCTCCAAGGATGGTAATAAAGATTTTTTTTTTTATGATGACACATTACATATAAGGGGAGGAGAGACCCGAAAACACAATCAAGTATGAGAATATGTTGAATTTGTATATGTAATGAGAATTTTATTTTAATAGTCTACTCTAGTTGTATGAGCAACTATAAAGTAATTTGTCAATTTTCAAGAAATATAAAAATTCGAGGGATTATTTTTTACACTGCTACTATTCTAGTGGTGGATCTTCAAAACACAAAGCCCATTTTCTCCCAATATTGGGCCTACCTTTGACCTCAAATTCATTTTGTTCAGTGTGGGCCTTGAAACATCAAGCTTTGGGGCCCATAATTAAATGAGTAGGTCCACATTTTAATATGGGCATGTTATATAGTATCCATCTCTCATGTGGTTTCACATTTAACATAAGACAGTGCTATTGACATAAATGATATTTCCTAGGATTGCAAAAAATGAAGTAATTGAATAAAATATTTGAAGAAAAAAAGTGTGGGATCAAATTGATCAATCTTCCAAAATTATTGAAATTTGTTAAACATCAATTGAATATCAAGTTTCAATTCATTTCACCCGTTATATCTATCAGCATGGTCCCCATTCTGTTCATCCAACATGCTAGTTTATTGATTGGAGGTTTTCAAAAATAGTATTTTAAGAATTTGATTTTATAAAAATAGTTAAAATTTTGATTTTTTTCCTTTCAAAATTGACCTTTTTTAGACTAGGATATATCAATCTCAGACTTAGATTGGTCTAATCTTAGATCGAGATTGGTAGAATCTCAGTATGAAAAATGTCATTTTTTAAATATTTTAAAACTTTTACTATTTTTGAAATTATAAAAAAAAGTGTCATCTATTGCAATTTTCCTTGTAACATATTCCATCAAGTTCATATAATAGTTTTTTCATAAATAAATCTACGTAGAAATTCCATAAAAATACATCGACTTTGATGGATTTGTTAACTAAATTAGATTGGGTATGGTTTAAATTTCGTTAGATTTTTATATCAAACATCCGGAAATAAAATAATTACATATTTGATGTCTAAAAATATTGTCTAGTTGCATCTAGTATTGCATGAAATTACTATTGAATGCCTATGAGAATTGAAAAAATGACTAATTTTTTTTATAAAATTTAATTTTGAGAATTTCATATATAACTATAATAACTTTTGAGATCCTTTTGGTTTTCAACGAACATAGGATACCTATTGGATAAGGGTATATTGGTCATTCCCTTGAGAAAGGAATACATTTGCCGCTAGTATTTTTTTTTTCACATATATAACATTTGTCACTAGATTCAAAACTTCCAAATAAACAAAGAATTGAGATGCGCCTGTTTATTCTCGTGCATTATTAGTTCTTAACTTGTCGAGGTTATACATTTATCGTAAATACATGTAAATTAGATTATATATACATTTTTAAATATATTATATTAATTTAGAGAAGAAAAGACTCAACTTTCAATATTAAAAGAATGAAGAAGATGCATGATTAATTAAATTATTTAAAGTATATTTAAGAATTCTTACTCCACTTACATGTCATTTTTGAAACGAATAAATCCCAACAATAGTTAAGACTGCCTACCATCAATAAATGTTGGCTGGGCCAAAATTTAGACCATTAATTTTTCCCACCCCTAGTTTGTGAAGTGTGCAACATCTAAATTTTTTCCTTATAATAAGAATAAAGTATAAGCTTTGTTATGAAAAGTCAAAAACATTTCTTTCAATATTAATCCCAAATAACTTGATTACATCTACTACCTAATTATTATTTGATATTATTCAACAAAGTCTTCAATCCCATAACTGAATGCTGTCAATTCACCAAAAAAATTATCCATGTGAATGATTCCTTTACCTCTCTCTATCTTTTACATGAAGTAATGATAATTTGTGAAATGTAAGCAAAGAATATATAGAATGGAATCCCAAGGATTGTAAATCCCAAAGACAAAATGCATGCATATATGTCATATCATATGTTAATAATGCAAAACTTGAAAATTTTCAAAGCAATATAGGACTTTTTTTCCCCTTCATATCTTTTTTTTCTAACTAAAGGCAAGTAGGCAGGCAGGAGGAACCTTCTCCCATGAATAATTGGTAGACAGATTTGAGATTGTAATGGTAGACAGCAAGGAAAGTCTCACCCACAAAGAAAAAAAGGTCATGAGAATTGCAAGAGTAGGCTAAAGTTATTTGTCTTTTGTAAATTTTTTTTTATTTATTTTGATAGTTGTAGATTTTCTATACTCCTATTAATTACATGTCATGTGTTTTTAATATCAATAATAAATAAAAATTGAGGTACATTATTTTTAATCAATTTTATATATCTTATTATTTATTATTGTTTAAGGGAGTACATACAATAATATTTAGAACCGAAAATTTCCTCAATTATAGATGATCAAATGAGCGAGATGTTGTAGAGGGAGATTAGTAACTTAAAATATACATGGTATTCATAAAAACCACCTTGTGAAAGTGGTTTATTTTTTCTTTCTTTCTTAGTGAAGTATTGATTGAAAAATGTCTTTTTCTTTGTTTGTATATTGATTAAAGAAAACCTTTTTAGTCTACTTAAAAATAATTGATTTTTCAGAAGTTGATTGTAAAACTTTCTACAATATTTATATATTATAAAGATTTTTTTTAAAAAAGTATATCTTATTATTATTATTTTTCACAAAAGAACTGTTCATCAAAATAGACAACTTAAATTTGTTGAATTGGTAACAGTAGATTTGATTTTATGCATAAAAAAAAAATCATTTCTAGGGCCCCATTTTGTAGTTATTTCAAAGAAAACAAGTGTCTCAAAAGGGCTTTTGCAAAATAAATAAAATCAATCCTAATCTACATGAATTGAAATTAGAGAATTCAACTTCTTATTTACTTCCATTTATTTTAATATTAGAATATGATGAAAATGGTTATCATTTGTGTGAAAAAAAAAACCCAACTATTCCTCTAAAACCATTTTAAATATTTTTTTAAAAAAAACACTAGTAAATACAATTTTGAAAATTATTAAATTAGTCAAATCTTTTTAAAGATGTAAAAAAACTATTCCAAACATATTATTAGTTTGAAGGTTGAAAAAAATAAAATTAAACTGTGATAATTCTTTTTTGTGAGACTGATACAATAAAATATATTCATCAGTCAATCATGATATAACTCATTAATAAAGGCATTGTAGTTCAAAAAAAAAAATGTAAAAAAAAAAACTATTCCAAACATATTACCAGTTTGAAGGCCGAAAAGGTAAAAACCAAACTGTGTGATAATTCTTTTTTGTGAGAGTATTGATACAATAAAATATATTCATCAGCCAACCACGACATAATTCTCATTAGTAAAGACATTGTAGTTCTACCCTTAAAAGTGTGGTTCAATCCCTACCCTTAATATATTGTATAAAAAAAAATTCATCACATCAACTAATATTTAATGAGATAAAGGAAGAAAAAAACTTCTTAAAATTGAGAATCTGGCCTATCTGGCTGGATGAGGTGGGGACAAAGACACTCACCTTTTTCTTTGTTTGTTCCTTTTTTTAACAAAATTCCAAAGAATGGTACTAAAGCCATTCAATTGCAAAATACCCAAATGGATGCTAGTGGCCATCATATAATAATAATAATAATTTTTTTATATCTATATTATCCGGTCAATTTCTACCTAAACCCATCTTCACTAAATTTACGGGACAACACACAACCTTAACTTTAAAAATATTACAATTGTTTTTTTTTAAAAAAAAAAAAAACAAAGTGTGTGGTTGGAAATCATTCTTTCTTTCAATCTGACCATACCAACAATTATCCACACCCAAAAACATATGTACTCTACCACCATACCATCACAGCACATTCTTAGTCAAGTTGCTTCACCACTTGCATTTTTTTTGGGATTCTCTCGACTTACCTTTACCTATAAAATCTAAGCCTATGGTTTGATGATTATTTACTCTTTATTATTATTTTTTTAATGAAAATTATAATCATAATTATTTAATTAAACATTGTTTTAGTCTCTATATTTTGGTTCTTATAATATTTTTTGGTCCAATAATTATTTTTATCATGATTTAATCTTTGTACTTATAAAAATATATGATTAAGTTTGTGTTCCATTAAAAATTATAGGGTAAAGTACTCATTTGGTCCCTGAGTTTTAGAGGTCGTGTCTATTTGGTCCCTACGTTTTCAATTTGTATCTAAGTGGTCCCTGAGTTTTGGATATTGTGTCTATTTGGTCTCTGAGTTTCAATTTGTGTCTATTTGGTCCCTGAGTTTTCAAGTTTTGTCTAAATGGTCTCTGGATTATTAGAAACAAGTTTAATTCTTCCTTAATTTGTTAACTCATTAACATAATATCGACTTAACGGTGACATAAAATGTTTAATTGATCAAAATACTGACATGAGATTAATAATTATGTCAAATTTTAGGCCTAGATTGATGAAAGATTTAATCATATCTTTATATTTTGACCAATTAAACATGTTATGTCAGCGTTAAGTCAATAATCTGGTAAGAAGTTAACGAATACGTTAAATTAAAGACCAATTAAACTTATTTCTAATAGTTCTTGAAAATCTAGGGACCAAATAGACACAGTGTCCAAAACTCAGGGACCACTTAGACACAAATTGAAAACGCAAGGACCAAATAGACACAACATCCAAAACTCAGGGATCACTTAAACACAAATTGAAATCGCAGTGACCAAATAGACACGACCTCTAAAACTCAGGGACTAAAGGGGTACTTTACCCAAAATTATATAAAACAAGTGATAGAATTTAGAATTTACATATGTATAGTTGATTATATGGAATTTAATCAAATAAAATAGTTTATTCAACTATTTAGCATAAAAACCCTCCAAAGAAATGACTTTTTCATGATGTATTTAATTTATTATTTTTTAAATATTATCAAATTTCTTTAAAAAAAAAAACTAAACATATGATCTAACTTAATTATTAAAAATTTAAGTTAAACAAATAGAAGGTTGACTCCAGTTATACACCAGAGTGAAATCTTTGGACAAATAAATCCAAAGAAAGGCCTTTTTTTTTTTTTTTTTTTTTTATCAATAACCCCCTTAGACTTTAAAAAGAATATAAAAAAAATTATATATTATATTTATATATTAAATTATTTAAATATTTAACAATAAAACACGTGTATTTGCGTTGCGAACTCAGACAAAGGATCAGCAACTTGCAAAGGCATTTTGTTTGCTGTTTGGTGAAGTCTAGTTGACACTCACTCTCTCCTCTTCTAATTGAATTTGACTCTAGTGAGAGAATAGAATCCTAGGGATTTATTTTACTATGTTTTTGAAAGATTATAATTTAAATTATTTAAGATTTAATCTTCTTTTGTCTCTAGATTATGCTTACTATAATAGTTATTTTTTCTTGATCATTCTTTGAACTTGCCTCAATTTTCTATAAATTATTTGGAACGAATAGAGAATTATACGGGAAATTGAAGATATAAACCCTTTGTTTTGTTTTTTGTTTTTTATTTATAAAGTATAAATAGGGGAGTGATAAAACTCCATTCCTTAAAAATGAGGATGAAATTTCAAACTCAAACTCCACCTTGGTCAAATTCCACTCTCTTTTATCAATTGTTAAAAAACATAAGTTTCGTTCTAGGATTTTGACTAACCTTATTGTCATTCGAAGTTCAAAAGAATGTTATCGGCTGAAATTTATCTCTCTTTAAAAGTATACAAATAGATTAGAGGAATTTGAGTTCCTAATTGAAAGTTTTGAACCAATAAACTATTAAAATTTATTAACCTGAACATATTTCAACTAGTTATACATCAATAGTCTCTCGTATATAATTGATGGTTCGATCAATCCCATTCATATGTAATTTTTTTTAAAAAAACCAGCCCACCAAAATCATATATTTTTAACCATTATTTTATATATTAATGAGTAAATGAAGACAACTCATTCACATCTGGTCCACAGCCCACTAGACCAAACCCTAGATAGGTAAAGTTTCAACAGATTAGCTAGCTGAGGAAAAAGGCATTTGAGTCCAAAATTTCATCTTTGGGAAAGGCATGATGGTACCTTCATCAATTTCACCTTGTTTTTCTTCTCAACCTGCAAAAACCAGAGACAGAGCCATGGCCTCAAACCCTAATAGCAAGCAACCATTATGGCCCCAACCCCAACAACTTTTAACAATAATGCCAATCCCTATTCTTAATATTTATGTAATGTCCTTTCACTTTCCTCTCTGACTTTTTCATCCCCACATCCTTTCCCATTCCTATCCCATACCTCTCTTTCTCTACGTCTTTTGTGGAACCATGAATCTCCCATGAATATTCTTTTCCATTTTTCATGATCATTATCTTCTACGTCTTCAAAAATATATAATGCCCTACATATATTCTATCATTATTTCTCTGATCTCGTTTAACACTATATATTATGTGTATGACAATGACCTAAGCCCTGTTTTACCTACCAAAATATCGAATGAGACGGGTGTTGAGATATATGATTCAATTTGCTCTTATCCATTAGTTTAAGCTCTTGGGTCTAGTGGTGTTTTAACATATTTAATTAATATGATATCAGAGCAAGAACTTCGGAGTTCGAACCCATATGATGACATTTCCTCTATATTTATCAAAAAATTCACATGTTTGAGTCTTGTGCAAATATCGATACCCACGTGTGAGAGTGAGTGTTGAGATATATGATTAAATTTGTTCTTACCCATTAGATTAAACTTTTAGGTCCAGTGGTGATAATAATCAGAGGAAATTTGGTTGTTGTTTAACTAATAATGAAATGATAATTATTTGAAAAAAAAACATTAAATTTGTTGTTATCCATTAGTAATTTTTTTTTAATCTAGTGGTGATTTAACATATTTAATATGGTGTCAGAATAAGAACTCTTGAGTTCGATAAACCTGTGATCACATTTCCTCCATATTTATTAAAATTTTCAAATAATGGAATGTGAATCAATAATAAAAGAAAGAAAAAAGCTAGGTATCTCATTTCTTACCAAAATCTCAATATTCTGATTATTATTAATTAGAACTCATATCAATTTATTAATTATTTTCACACTCCACACTCTCCTCACCAAAACTACTAATCTCATATATATATATATATATGTTAATTTTTAATTTAATTCTAAAATTAATTTGTCAATAATTTAATGTTTAATTTATTAATTTCAGTACTTATTTTTAACAGCTATTTTATTTAATAGTAGTGGATTTTAATTTTATTTGATAATTAGTTTATTGAATTTTAATTATGTATCGTTTCTTATTTTCAAAATATTATGCAAATAAAATGAAGTACTATTAAAAAAAATAACTATAAAATAGAATAAAACTCATTTACTAGTGTATATATTTTTATTTAATACATTTCCAATTGATTAGGAATATAAAAGTGACATTTCGTTAGCTACATAATATATCTGATTCAATTCCTTTGATTAGGGGTGGACAAATCCAAATTAATCTAAAAGTCCAAACTGAACCAAACCAAACCAAACTAAGTTAGTTCTGTTTTTAAACCTCCATCTATCCAAACCAATTAATAACGATTTGGTTAGGTTTTACATATTATATATATATATATATATATATATATAATTCAATTTTTAATATTAATTAAAATTTGATAAAATTCATCCTAAAGTTTTTAGAAGTTAATTTGAGATTTTGTTTAACTATTCATGAGGTAAATTAAGTAAAACTATTTAAGTTCTCACTATAATTTTTTTATAAACTATTTAATTCACACATTTATTTTTTATTGTAAAATATAATTCTTGAATTAGTACATAATGACTTCAAAAAAATATTAGTACACATGAATATGTACTCATAAGAGATAAATGAACAAACAATTGCCATGACATAAATAAAATCACCTTTACCCTTTTCATTGGCTTAATGAGTCGGTTTTAACTTTCAAAGTTTTAATTCCATGAAATTGAACTATAAATACAAATGAATGATGAAATTAATATCATCCCCAAAACTAAACTAGAAATTTATGTTTAAAAAATAATTAATAAATCGCTCAAAATCTAAATCATTATTATTCCGTTTACTTATATTGAATCAAAATGGTAAGATATCAAAATAAATATCAATCTGATTGAAATCAATCGGAATAGGAAATGTATTATTTTGTTGTTTATTTAAAACTGTTTGGAATTAGAATTAAATCTCTTTGATATTAGAGTTAATTTCACTAATAAAAAAATATATGGATATATCAAATATACCAGTCGCTTTTATTAAATATCAAAAGTACCCAAAAACCGCCACCGGCCAAATTAAATTACATTGTGAAAGGACAAACATACCCCCAATTTAATTTCTCCTTAATTTGTGTAAAATTTAAGGAAATTTATTAAAATCCCTTAAATTTTACAAAATTAATGGAAAAATCAAATCTAAACAAAAATAAAACTATAACAAAAAATAAAAGAAAAATCTTCAAACTTCTAACTTGTTCTTCAATCTTCTGACTTCTTCTTCCAGGAAAATTCGAATGTCTTTCTTGTTTTTCTTGTTCGACATTCTAAAAAATACAGAGATAAAAAGTAAACAGTATATTAATGTGCACTTAAAATTGATACAGAAAATAAATTGATGAAACAGTTTTGAAAACATATGTAAATAGGCTTTTAAAATAAACATTTAATAAAAATAAACATTTTACTAAAAGTAACTTATGTACAAAATACAGAGAAATCGAGTTCGCCAAGAATTGAAAGGTAAACTTTTTTTTTTATAAACAGTTTACTTTTAGTAAACATTTATTTATGTGTACTTAAAATTGATAGAAGACACAAAATTGAAGATGGAAAAAGAGGTAAAAGTTTCAAAGTTCTGTGAATAGAAAAATAAAATAAATATTGAATATAAATAAACATTTTATTAAAATTATCTCATTCTAAAAATTCCAGAAATATCATCAAACAAAATTTTACAGAAATTGAGGTAAAAAATCTTCCCAAGATATCATGACAGAAGAATCTCAAAATAAACAAGAAAGAGATTCAAAACCCCCGCAAAAAAAAATTCAAACAAATTTTCTTTAGATCGAAAAACAGCGATCTAATAATCCGATCAATCAAAAATCAACGAAAACCCTAAAAAAATCTTACCTTTAAAGAAAATGAATTCATAAGGAATGGAAGAATAATATGAAAATTGAGAGTGTAAGGTAAGAAATGGGATCTGGCTTTTTGATTCATGGTGGGTGCTGGCACTAAAGGACGAATGAGATAAAAACATGGTGGGGTGCTTACACTAAAGGACGAAGGAGATAAAAAAAAATATAAACTATAATCTTCTCTTCTATGGCTGATAGTCACGGCTAGAAAAAAATCAATGAAATGCTTTTCAAAGGATGTGCGGCGGCAATGGTTGAAGACATTTCTTTTTAGATTAGTTTCCAAAAATCAAGGAAGATTATTTGAAATTCAAAATAAAATAAAAAAGTAAATTATAAATTAAATAATATGTAATTAATAAGATATAGTTATTAGGAGAGATAGAAGGGTAAGATGGTAAACTATAAAATCGGAAACCACCGGATCACCACCATAAATGGTGTTTCTTGGGTAAAAATGAAATAAAATCATAACCACCAGTATTATTGTAATTGGGTGATTTAAAGTGGTTGTTGCTGTAATTAATTCTTGATATTATTTACTATTAAAAATATGAATCAAACATCTTACAATTCTAAGAGTATATATTTCATATTCTAATGAACTAAAAATGGATCAATTAAAAACAAAGTATTTTCTTAAACTGTACATTTATAATTCATCAATTGCTTTTTTTTTATTCACACACTTGTTCCTTTAGAAATGCAGAGGAAGTTTCTCACAAATGATTGTTGGGTTTGAGTAAATTACAAAGTTATCGGAACGGTCCAAACACAAAAAGAAAACCATATAATTAGTGATATTCTAAGTACTAACCAGACCGGTATCATTCTAATTAAATTAATTAACTTTGATTAATCATGTTTTTTTTTTTAAATGATTAATCATGTTGGAATGCTATCTTTAATATCACTTTCAGATGTAAACATCATTTGAAATTTAAAAGTAAAACAAACGCTAATTTATATAACATATAAAACACTAATTTTCCTCTATGCTTAGTTTGACTTTGATTTTGGTTAATAAAATATTGTTCAAGACATAACTAATTTTTTGTTGTTTTTTAAGTTAATTTATTTTAATAACAACTTCTTTCATTCCTATCCTATTTCTTATAAATACTTCCATGAAGTTTCAAAAATATATTTTATATAAAGTTTCAACAAATCATATTGAATATCAATATCTTCGGACTTATATACTCCATTGTTTACCTGTCACTTCTGAGAGAAGTAGAATTACAAGCAAACTAATTTAAATATTATGATCGTAAAACACATTGTCATATTAAAATAATAAAACATTAACTACCTTCAATAAACAATGGAGTTGAAATTTGATTTATTTCACGCTTTTCTTTTTTGTTGATCTTGATCTCTTCTTTCCTTTTTCAACCGAAGAAAGAGAACAAAAGAATACAAAACGATAGCTAAAAAATGAGAGAATGTTTATTATTCATAAGTCTAGAATCGAATATACATCATCCTTTAAGTGATCGTTTCATTTCATTAGTGGTAATCTATGATTATCTTATAAGTGACATTTAATTTGTTTCGTGGTTTTTTTTAAAATTTTGGGATCCATAATTTCTCAAATATGAGGGTATCTCATTACCTGTCAAAATGGTGGATTTCTATAATTCCCACTAGCCGGTAATATAATGTGTGTATATTTTACATTTTTAACACTCATTAATCATAAAACTAAATTCAAAATGTGTTTTAAAAACAATTTTAATTTCAATTCAGGTAAGATTTAATTTAAAATGGAAAAAAAATATTTGGCATATAAAAATTTCAAATTGGAAGAATAAATTTTTTTTAGATAATATGAGAAATATAATTACTTTGTTAAGTAAATATATAAATTATACGGGAATGAGCCAAATTTAATTTTCATCGTAAGGTATTATGGGAATACAACATAAATATATCATGTTTCTCTATATAATTCTCAGCTACACTTATATATTTGATCATGTTAAACAAACATATTATTTTTAAGATTCTCAGTAATAAAATATTTTGATATTTAAATAATTTGATTCGCAGGTATTAGATTATAGGAGGTATCTTTAAATTAACGTGAACAAAAAGACCACTAAGGGATAAGTATTTTAATTGTAAATTTATGGGAAATTTTTATGGGTGTAAAAAAATTCTATAATATTTACAAATTTATCATGGTTAAAAAATATTTATAAAATTTATCAAAAATATATATTTATAAATATATTATATCTAAAAAACAAATCACTAATTGACTACGATAAATAAGGGATTATTGTAAATCTAGCAAATTTTTGTGCAGTATTTTTCTTAAAGAAAAAACAAAAAAACTAATGTTGAGCGGGTGAATTAGTGATTACAATTGAATTACATTTTTTTACAATAAATATTGTTATATTTTTTAGCAATGATATATTTATAAATATTACATAAAAATATTTGCTTCCTAGTGAAATTTTCTATAAATAATTGATAGACTATGATATACATTTAATCACATCACGCAATTTCTCAATACTTTTTTTTATTGAGACCTGTTAAATAAAAATTATAAATTTATAAATATTTTAGAAAGTTTGTAATTAATTAGAAAAAAGAAATACAATCCTTAATATATAAAAGGTGAAATATTTAGGAGACATTTTTGAACTATTTTATCTCTACATGATTTTTGAAAATTACAAAAATATGTCATTATTTACTTTAAGTTTACCCTTTATCCAACCTTCAATTTACAAAATATATGTCATTACCACTTATGTATTAAATATGTTGATTTGTAATCATCCATTTTTAAATAAATATTTAATTCATCTAAATAATAACTATATTTCAATTATATTTATTTGTTTTAGTCCTAATTAAATCTAAAGGGACAAAATTGTTAAGATAACCTCCAAAGGGTGTCATAAAAAAGTAAACTCTCATCAAGATGGCCAAACTACTTGACTAATCTCTTTAAATAAACATCCAAATGAGCAATTTTTTCTTAAATATAAAAAATAGCTAAATGAACCCTACATTTTACGTTATTTACACAACAAACCAATCAAATTTCCAAAAAATGCCCCTACTCTCCTCTCCCCTAATCTACTCAAGAATCGTTATCAAATTGGCAGAAAATTTTTTCCTTCTCCCACCGGCGCCGCCTCCCTTTTCCTTACGTACGGCGTTTCCTCGCCGGGGAATCCTCAAATCCTCATCAGAAAAAACCACCGGAGAAACCGATTTCCAACGATACCCACATTTCATCAACGCAGAGTTAGCTTTAACAGCCAATGCGGCCATTTCCTCAGGCTGAAGCGGATATTTCAACTTAGTCAACGGGAGGGCAAAATAAAGCTGACCCAATTGAAGTTCTTCATCGTCATTAATGGCGGACAAGACATCGTCGAAATCCATATCGTCAGAGTCACAAATGAAACAAGACGGGTTTTTCTGAAGAACGTAGGAAACCTTAACTGGGTATGGGAATTCCTGTAGATTCCCGTCATGAAGAATGAGTTTAACGGTGGCTACGTTGGTTGATTCCGATGAACTGCAAATACCCATTCGCCGGCGGCGAATTGAAGAAGGAAAGGAAAAGAGAGAAGAGAAAAGAGAGATACGGCGGAGGAAGATGAATGAGGGGCTGATTGAGGAAAAGTGTTATATAAATAACAGAAAAAAGGAAAGGGCGGTGTGCCACGTAGGATTTGGTATTTAGTATTGTGGGCCCAACTTTTTGTATTCAATTGGATGGGATGCCAGCCTGTGAGTCGGTAGTGACAGCTTGGAAGAGATTTCAAATTGCGTGTACTTTCAATTATTACCCATTGTTTTTTTTTTTTTCCAATCCTATTTTTTACTCTCTATATATTAATCTAATTCCTTTATTTTAGGGGTAAAAAAAGTTTAGTCTTTTTTTTTTAAACAAAAGAAAATACAAAATTGATTTAGAAACTTACTTTGCAAGTACTAAACCAAAGGGAATATTTAAGTATATAGCAAAAAAAATTAAAATGGTCACATTACGTTTTATAGCCGAACTCTAATCAAAAAAATGAAAATAGTCATATTTTAAACGTTAGAGAGAGAAAATGTGTGGAAAAAAAAGCTACAAAGCTCCTTGACAGTTAATGAAAAAAAAGGAGTGTTGGCACACAGTTTGAGGAGATAATTGATGTCGAGACTATAAAAATCTCGTATTTTCCCTCACAATCCTGCCACCCTATCTTTTCCCCTCATTCTCTCTTTTTCTTCACCATTTTCAGCCAAAAAAGCATAACGGTGGATTTTTTGGGTTGTAATTTCTTCATCCGAACTCAGTTTCACATGCGTGAGGTAATGATTTGTACATTTTCTGAGATCTTTCTTTTAATACAAATTTTGTAGAAAAACGTTTTTTAGAGAGATTGTTAGGGGTGGAAAACGATCTAGAACGTTTTTGTAAGTCCCGAAACGAAACGCTTTTGATGCGATATATTGTGGTGATGACGATGATTGCTCAAGATGATAGTGGTGGCAACGTTAGCCGGAGATTATAGTGGTAGTTAGCTCTTTTGTCGGAGAGAGATTGAGTATTTAGGGTTCCAATATCAGCCATTTATCAAATTGTTATGCACATTATCTATGGTACATTATGTATGTAATGAAAAACTATGATTTACAACTAAATTATTGGTTGGATACCATGTGAAAAAAATACAATAAACTAACATTTTTCATTATTTTCCAAATATCAAAGATTGGTCAATAAGGACAAGATGAGATTGTCCTTAGATTAAACATATTGTACGAAAGAAAACATGGATCGAACATACTATACAAAATAAAACATTGAATAAAAACATACTATACAATATCATAAAACAGTATATAACAGTATAAAAAAATTGAGGTTGTATTGTTTGTATGTAACATATATATAACTCATCGTAGCAATAGCACAAAATCAAAATTTAGCTTGAATTTACGAAAATGGAGACTACAACTGAATGCTAATTTCAAAAGTTGAAAGATGAATTTTAGGTAATACAAAATATAACTATTAACAAGTTTGACGGAATGAAAATTGAAAATGCAATTGACACATAATATATGGAGAATATCATTAATCATTCAATCAAATAAAATGGAAAATTTTGAAAATAGAACCTAAAATAAAGGGAGTGTATCAATTTAAATTTATGACTTTTATCAAATTAAATCCAGTTTTTTTTAATTGAATCAATATTCAACCTTCGTTAAGTTTTTGTCTCAAATATCATTAATATAGTTATTTCATATGTGCATGTCTCTCTAAATGTGGGATATTAACATTTCTAGCCATCTAATAATTAGAATTAAAATTAAAATTAAATTATGGTTGTTATGTTGAATGGTAATGAGTTTTATTTTAATAATTTATCTAAAATTATAAATGATGGATAATTAAAGTAAAGTAATTGAAAAATAAATTATACAACGTTAAAAATCATTGATAATAAATAAAACAATTATTAAATAAATATTAAAAATATATAAAAATAAATATTTAAATTAAAAATAAAAATTAACTATTGATGAATGAACTAAATTACAGTTAATTAATATTAAATAAAGTAATAATAAAGTAGAAGAGACAATATTAGTGAATATGTGAGAGAGAAAATAAGGTGGGGGTGGGGTGTTAAAAATATAATGAAACAAGAGAGAGGAGTGAAGTGAAAATATAATAAAGAAGAAAAAGAGAGTGAAAATAATTAATGAATAAGTGTAGGTCCACGAAATGTGAAAATGGAATTTCTTTCCTTATTAATAAACAACTTCAAAGAGAATGAGGAAATTTATTTACATTGTTTTTTTTTTCCTTTTCTCGATAGGAAAACGGGGCCTTAATTTTAAATCCCTAGGCAGGGGAGAAGCTTCTTAAAGACCAAGTGGCATGGGCCAAAATTCTTATATTTTAAAATTTTATAAATATTTTTATAAAATAAGTATTGATAAAGAAAGTATGATTTTTATTTAAACAGATAGGAATATTTCATTATATATATTTAGTATTATACATTAATTTTTCAACGATTTTTTATAGGATACAAATTCATATTAAACACAATTACACAAATATATGAGTTTCATAATCTACCATACAAACCCAAAAAAAAAAATTAAACTAAAAAATTAAGAAGTCTATTAATTTTAGTTTTGTCCACTTTAAACGTGAACAACAATAAGAAGACAACCACATGATTATGATCCCATCCAATCTCATCTCTAATTTAATATAAAATTTTCTTAATTGACCAATTAAAAGCGACATTAAATAAATGATTAGGGAATTAGGGTGAGATTTCCACACATAAAAAACGTGAAAAGAAATAACTTCGGAATCTGCAAAAGACAATCCGACAAGAGGTGGCGGAATCTCATCTGAATTTGCTGGGCCTAACGCCAACCTTGCTCAGCCCATGGGCCCCCTTTTTCTTTTTGAAATTTTATCATATATGCCCTTTATTTAAGGGTGGTTTTCAAAACTACCCTAATAAAAAAATTAATTTCTTTTTTACCCTTAATTGGTAGTTATTACGTAGTTAGTTGTAAGATTTCACTAATCAATTATAGCCACTTGTTAGTTTTAGGGTAGTTTTGAAAAGTCTAATGATAATAGGGTATTTTTTATAACTTAAACTATAAAAGGGGTAGTTACGAAAATGACCCTTTCTTTTTATACTTTTGCAAAATTATCATAAATATCCAAGAATTAAGTATGGTTTTTTAAAACTACCTTAATTAAAATTTTGAAAATTTCAAAAATGGTATTTATTGAGATCTGAGATTGGTAGAATCTCAGTATGTGAAATATCATTTTCGAAATATTTCAAAATATTTGCTATTTTTTATTAACATCATAAGAAATTTGATATAAGCAAAAAACAATAGATTTGTTATTAAGCAATATAAGAGAAAAAAATAATGAAAATAAAACATTGATTTAATTATTAAAAAATGTTTTGAAAATAAATTAAAGTTTTCCTATATTAAAAATTGAGAATAAAAAAAAGCATTATAGAATATAATTTCTCAATTATTTTTGCAAAAAAGAAAGACTATATAAATTTAAATGAGAGAGGTACACTTTTTGGGGTTTCCAAAAAATGTTTGTCATTTGCTTCCCACTTGGGTTTTCAACCAAAAAAAGCCTTTTTTTCATATGAAACCATCACTCTTTCTTTAAAAATTAGATCGCTCAATTTTATTATATGGGTGTGAATGTGTAGGGAGGAACGTATTTTAGGGTTCACATGCAATGGATTTTCTTCTCTTTATAAATGAAAGGCAGAAATTGCTGGCAATGGCAATTATTGCTATTCCTCACCAAATAAAGGGGGCTTTGATTGACAACAATTTGCAAAAGTTATTTTTAGTCTTTACTTGAAAATTAATTTTTAAGTTTTTTTTTTAATAATAAGATTATTAAACACTTGAATTATTGTTTACAAATTTACGATTTTAGATTAACTATCTATACGAATTTTTTATATGTATTTTTTTACTAAATTATTATGTTAAAACTACCTGAAAACACCATTTAAAAGCTAAGGTCAAACAAATCATAAGACTTGATTCAATAAGTATTTTAATAAATAGTTTTTTTTATTTGTTTCAAAAAAAAAAAAACTCATTGTATTATTAATTAATTGTTAATAATTCATTCTCAATTTCAATAATTTATTATTTTGATTTCAACTAATTATTAAAAATACTATTTTTGAAGTAAAAAGAAAAAAATAAAAGTAAGGATATAAATTAAAATAAAAATTTAAAACCTGTCATTTGAGAATATTTCTGATTTAAATCAGTAATTTTAAATAATAAATTATAATTTAGATACCAAATATGAATACAATAGAATGTTTTTTATTCTAATTTATAAACTGGCAATTAGTAATTACTCAAATAGCAGTACCAAATAATTGTGGCATTCCTCAAAACAACAATGAAAAATAATAAAATATTTCAATAAATTGTTGATAATAGTTTCTTAAATTAAAAAAAACTTAAAATAAAAAATAGCATTAAAAATAATAATAAAATAGTTCAAGTTAAATCATTTATTAAACTAATTTTTAAAAAGTTTCACGTAATTAGTTAGATTAGAACTATGAATAGAAATTTCTAAACGCAACTATAAAGTTTGATTCATGCATGAATGGTCTTTAATTTTCTATATAAACGTTTGGTGGTCTGTAATCAATGCTCCTTATTTAATGAAAATTTGAAATTAATCATAAAGTTATCTACTTTATTAATTATAATTTAGGGAGTCCCACAAAATTGATCTTCCACCGTCTCAAGACCAATACTAAGTACCAAACCATTGTGACATTCCTCAAAAACATATCGAGTTCACTAAACAACGTTAGACACAGGACAGTCCCCTTTTGCCAATTTTTTTTTCTCTTTTCTTTTTCTAAGTAAAGCATTCTATTCAATAACTAATTTCCTTATTTGCTCAAAAAAAAAAAAAAAACTAATTTCCTTATGTTGTTCATTTTATTAAAGAGACTTTTTAATATAATTTTAAATATCTTAATAAATATACTGTGGTTAAATTAATTGATTTTAGCACTTAGATGCTAACAATTAATTTTAATTTTTAGGGGCAATTTTAAATATATTAAAAAAAATTATAATATTTATAAATTTGTTAGAAAAAAAAATTATTTACAAAAATGTTAGAATTTCAAAGATTCTGAGTATCAGACAATCATTATTAGTATATCAGTAAACTATTAGTATATCAAATGACAATTTATTAGTTGACTATCACTGATATACTATTATACATCACTGATATACTATTAGTTATTGACCGGTATACTAATAATGATTGACTGATATATTCGCCTTTTGAAATTCTAATATTTTTGTAAATATTTTTTTTTCTAACATAAATACTTCACCAAATTATAATATTCTTGTAAATTTCCCTAAACTTTTATATATGAGATTTTGTCCTTTTTATAAATGGAATGAATGGTCTCAAATAGTTTGATTCTTACTATGTGTTTGTCTCATTATTTGTATTTTTATAGTAATATAATTATGAATGTGGAGATTCACACTTAAGATGAATGTCTTAAGTAAATCAAAATATAATTATCGTTTTTCTTTTTACCAGTCTAATGTAATAAACGGATAGTAATTCTGAGTTGAGCGTAAAAGGTTTTAGGTAAAGTACCCAACTTAGGTTGTATGGGATTCAGATTTGTCCCATTGGCTGATATATATATAAACCTAACTCAAGTTATATTCCTTATCTTCTCCCTTAGCTGTCAATCCCTTTCCTCGGGTAAGTTGTCCGTGTGCAGGCCATGTTGTTATTTACAAGCTTTCTAAAGGGAAAAAGAGAAGAAATCCTACGTCACAATTATAGAGATTTGATGAGAAACGATGCCGTGGAAACGAGAGTTCGTGGCCGCGGCGATGGTTTGGCAGAAAAGCTGTCAAGAATAGTTTATTCTATTTTGATATGTTTATCTTATTTATCTTATTTCTTTTGATAATTATCATATTCATTATGATAATTATCTTTTCCTATTAGGTTTATATTTTCCTATTTAGATTATCTTTTCCTTAATTATCTAGGTTAGGTTTTTCTATTTAAACTATGTAATAGGCTTAGGTTTTACAAGAGAAAGAAAATCACAATGTAGTCTTCCGGCTTATACCATTTTCCTCTCTTCCCCCCTTTTCTTCTACTCTCTATTCTTTTTATTCCGCGTTACGTTAATTTTATCACGTGGCCGCGGCATCGTTTCTCATCAAATCTCTATAACAATCATTCCAAATTCAATCATAAAGTTAAAAAAATCATCAATCAAAAGTAATTTTCAATCCAAATAAATCCCATCATAACTAGAATTAAAACAAAATCAAGTTTCCCTCTTACACCAATGCTTAAAAATAGAACTTCCAAAGGGGACCTTAATCGGCATGGTAAATCAAACTGGTTGCACATATAATTTTTTGCAATATATGAATTCCTTGCGATTTATGTCTAAGTCATTTAGGGGGCGTTTGTTTCCGGGTTTGCATGAGATTGAGATGCCTAGAGACGAGTTCACTGTGTTTGGTTTTGCATGGGATGGAAATGATAAAATTATTTTATGAAATAATTTTTCTCTCTCTCCTCTCTTCTCTTCCTTTCTCTCTCATCACATCAATGGTTTTATACAAACCCATGTATTTTGGAGGTGTTCTAAACACCATGAAGGGAGGGATATGGATCACCATGGGGTTTTAATCCCTTTCCCTTCAAATTTTTTTTGGCAAAACTAACATGGGGATGGGGATAACATCACCATGGGGCTTGGATCCCCATCCCCAAACACTACAAACAAACACCACCTTAACAGTTTTATTAAATCAGTAAACATTTAAACCTATTTCCAATAAACCAGAGACAAAATTTACACAAAATGAAAACTCAATTACCAAATAGACACGAACTCAAAATTTTGGGAGGTAATTGCGTCCCTTTCCTCTTCTTAGTACTCGTTTGGTAGCTTTTAAAAGCGTTTAAAAGTGTTTTTGAATAAAGAAAATGTTTTTAATGACCATTAAAAAACACTTTTAAAAGTTACCCACCGTGCCCCTAGACCTGCCACTGTAAAAATGAAATGAAAAATCGATTCTCATATCACCGGGCCTAAATTGAAGAATATAACATTGACAAAATTGAAAATAACAAATAAGGACTTGAAAAACAATTTATTTTCGACTACTGGCATAACTCTATTTATTAATAAAGCAAGTTTTTTTTACAATTGTCGAATCCAATCCTTGAGAATTCGTAAAATTATACTTAAAAACTAGACCCTGTACTTGATATTTCACAATTAAATTGCATATACAGTTCATCAAAAATGACAAAAACAAGATAGATTTTACAAAGAGGGAAGAAGCCAAAGATTGAAGAGGGAGGAAGCTAGTGAAAGAAACCAAGACAAGAAAGCCATTGCTGCAGAAAGCCGATATCGACTGCATACTTTCGCTATACAATACGGAATACCAGCTTGAAGCAAGATGTCTGTGACACTTGCTGCAGAGCATGCAGCCCCCAAGGATAGAAATGAGATAACCTATAACAAAGAAAATGTTTGAGCTTTTCTTTCCTTTTCAACAAGGAGAATAGACAATGATATTATTTACTTTCTTAGAAAAGAAAATTCCACATACCCAATCCCCGGTGACAACGATCGATGTTACTCTTGTTTGAGGAGGTAAATATCTAACGAAAACCGAATATCCATCTACTACTGCCAGTGTCAAGCTCCATGGAATCACCAAACCCATGATTGTCACCAGATAGCTAGGAATCAACATGAGCAATGGCAGAGTTTTCTTAAGATTTTAGACCTTCATATATTTCCAAAGGTGTATGATCAAGAAAAGGAACAAAAGTTTAGCTCAAGTTCCTCAAATATTTATATTTTCCTTGAAGAACATCTTTTCACTCATAATTCACCAAAAGTAACAGATGTAAAATATCCAAATAACAGAAGGCATCACCCTTAAATAGAAACGATATGTCGTAATGTAACCCTTAAACATCAAAATATAGCTACAACGAAAACATCAAATACCACAAAAAAAAAAAAAAAAAAAAAACACTATGACTTGTATTGTTTAAGAGAATGAGCTGCAAATCTTTTAAAAAAATTTGATGGCCTCAAGTACTTCCAATGGTATCTTTACCTTTCCATAAAAACTTTTCTCCTCAAAGTCGACGAATAAAATCTAACAGTTGATAGTGAGAATACTAAACAATGTCAATCATCTCTAAATCCAACATCTTTCACTTAATCATAGAAATCCATCCATTGTGATATCTTTAATAATAAAGGCATATCATGTTCTTTTAGAAAATACTGCATCAAGTTAACCATTTCCAAACTAGAATCTAAAGCTAAGCCGGATGCTTTTTAATTTTAAGGGTCCGTTTGGGATAGCTTTTATTAGTGTTTTTAAATGGTTATCAAAAACACTTTCTTTATTAAAAAAAAAAAAAACTTCCAAAAGTTTTCACAAACGGGCACTAAGTATATTACTGAACACCTTACTTCCGAATAAACATGATTCAATTCAGTAATCCTAGTTTGAAAAGATTCCAGAAATGCTTTTTATACCTTGCTAACAAAAACAATACCAAAAAAAGGAACTAATTTTTTAGACTATTATTTTCTTAATAAAAGCTTCTCCTTCAACTTCAAGTTTATAAACATTGAATTCCTATGATCAGCCATCAAAATATTAAATATTGAAATTGAAGTTGGGTAATTGAAAGAATAGATCAATTAAGGACTTCAAATTAAAGGAACTTGAAAACCCATTATATACAATTGAATTAAAAGAGACATTTTTATCTCCAAACAGAGACTGAATGAATCCAATTCTCAAAATCAAATATCAAAATTAAAAAAGATTTGTAAAGGGAGTTACCAGAAAGAAGTGTAGCTGTAGAATTCAATTTCCAAACACATGAAGAAGAGAGAAGCAGAAGCGAAAACAGCCTGACCCAAACGGAGAGCCAAGCTTGCACTCGTACCCAATGCTCCAGGCAATTCCTCCATTCTAATGGAAGCTTTTCTTCCTCGCAAAATCTCTCCTTCATGATAAATTCATCGCTGATTCTCGATAACAACTTAAAGAAATTGGATCTGAAGACCCAGAATAAGAAAATCAGGTAGTGGAATTTTTCCCTTCTATGGTTTGGTTTGGGTTGGCTTCGTTTTCTTGTTTCTGTTTCTGGGAAATTGATGGGATGGTTTCAGACAAGAACACTGAACAAACTCTCGTCTCTCTCTCTCTCCTTTTAGTTTAAAATTATTAAAATGGATGATTATATGAATTTTGTCGAATTGAATGGCTCGTTAGTGACAAGTATGTTGAAATGTCTTATTTTTTTTTTTTTGAAAAAGTCCGTCTAATTAATGGGTTGAGTCTTCTTCTTCTTTTTTTTTTCCCTCAAAAGATAAACTTTATAAAGATTAAGGAGGAATACAAGAGTTCAAAGCCCTCTGGGCTAGCAAATGAGTTACGCTGTTAAAATCTCTACTCAAAAAGGAAAAGGAAATGGAATCAAAACTAGAACAAAGAGACTTAATATCTCTGATTGTTGAGTTTTGTGTTTTGTATCTATTTGATCTCTGAATTTTAAATTTTTGTCTATTTCTTCTATGCGTATTGAGAAATAAGTTAATTCTGTCTATGTTGTTAATTTATCCATATGTTAATATAAAAAAAAAATTTCACATTTAATAGTGTTAAATAAAGATATTCTTTGTTGTGTGTATTTTTAATCAAACTGACTGGATTAACATGTCATCTCTTCGTGTACTCTAACGGGGTGTAGATGAAGAACGTCACATGAATCACGAGTCTGCAAAGGAAAGGACACCGGTGTGGTGCCGGCCACCTATACTCCGATGATCAAGTCAATAGAAATTTTAGCAGAGTTTTAATAAGGTCAAAAAGCGTATCTCAACCGTTCAAAGAGTCTCAATTTATAGAGGGTGATAGAGTGGTTTCCCGCCATTTAATTGGCTAGTTCCCCGCTTCTGAAAAATTGTTCTATCACATATCAGCAAGGAGTTAAATGTCGATGTCGACGGGAATGTCGAATCTCAAATTTACCGAAATATCGATGTCGATGAACATTCCCGGAAAAATTACAGAAACAATGGAAACATAGGTGAATTTTTGGATTTTTTAATGTAACTTTCATAATAGGTTAATTAAGCTATAATCTATCATATAATTTAATTATACACCTAAAAATGATGTTAAACATAACAAAATGTAAAAAGTACAATAAAATCTATAGAAATATAATATTAAAAAATGATTATTACAATAAAATTTGTCAAAAGATAATACTAAAAAGGACATGAGATTTTAATATGTAATTTAAAATGAGAATTTTTAAAAAATATTTAACATTACACTTACATGGACATGATAATCAAAGTTTAGACAAATTAAAAATTAAAAACTTAATTAAAACTTATAATGAAAATAACATTCGGATTAGGAATAAAACTTATTAACTAGATTACAATAATTAATTTTTTTTTTACCACTCTACTAATACAATATCATAGAATTAGAGTAATTAGAAAAATACTAGTCTAAATAGATGAATTAGAGTATGACAAGAGATTACCAATATCATTAATATTTTCTTCCATGCTTACAAATGATATAAGACACGTGATATAAATAAAAATGTAATAAATTATGTATTAATATGTTATATCATGATAAAAAAAATGTAAGAAATTGAGAGGTAAAATTCAAGATGAAATACATAGATATATTATAAGTATCAATATTTAAATAATAAAATAAATAATATTAAATAAGATTTATTTTAGAGAGAAGTGAAAATGAAATAGAAAAAGGAAATTAAAAAATTCAAATCAAATCCATGGAGAGCTGAAATAGTGAAATCCCACATCGAAAGTTACCTCAAATTTCCAACTCAATCTTTCTATAAATCATATCCATTCATTGGTTCACAAGTAATTCACATTCAGAGAGTGGGCCTATTAAAATGAGCTTCTGAGAGGGAGTATAGTAATAATTTTTTAAACCTGTCGACATTAAGCTTGATAACTTGGCGATATTTCGGCACATTTCGACAATAAAATGAAATGTCTTCGAAATTTTGATCTTTTCTCGATTTTAGGAGAAAATTTTTTTTATCCCAAATTTTTATGTCGAACCTCAATGAGCAACATGTCGAGCGACATTTTGGCATGTCGTTTGACATTTAATACCCTACATTTCAGTCACCTCACGTCGTCACCTCACCTATCCTGTGAGCGCCTCAACCTGTCTGCCAGTTACATGGTAGTGGTAGAGTTCAGCTTATTGTGTACACTTCACTAAGTTGAACATCAAAGTCATGAATTGGTTGGGTAGATTGACTATTGTGGTGTAAACGCATTGGTGGGTTAAGGGGGGCTCAACTATGCTGAAATTGGGCTGAACGAGATAAAGCCTATTAACATAATTAATTTTTTATTTTTAAATTTTACTCGTAATATTGTTAGTAAAAAATGTTTAATTTAAAAAAATAAAAATGTTATTAATATTTAATTCAATCTAATTTGTAGTTTAGTAATTTATCATACAATATTAATATTAATACAAATATAAATTTAAATTACTAATAATTAGGGAAAATTGCACAAACCACCCCTGAACTATGAGGTTTGTTACACTTACACCCTTAAACTTTTAATTTAAGCAATTGACCCCCTGAACTATGCAAAGTGTTAAAATTGGACCCAAAAAATTTTAATTTTTCAAATTAGTTCATTAGCTTTTGAAATTAGACCATCGGAAATCATCATTGAGACGAAGAATACATCTCTAAGGTCAATAGGGCAGAGAGAGCTGAGATCCGAGAAGAATTCTCATTCCCGACCCTTGAAAGGGTTTTGCGTTCGGGATCATGAACGAGGTCGGGATGGAACGGGAACCCTCGGGGACATGACCTAATAGAGATTTTATAAAAATTATTAGTAAATTAATAATTTTAATGGGATAATTTAATAAAATAAATTTTCTTGGATCCAATTTTAACACTTTGCATAGTTCAGGGGGTCAATTGCTCAAATTAAAAGTTTAAGGGTGTAAGTGTAACAAACCCCATAGTTTAGGGGTGGTTTGTGCAATTTTCCCTAATTTTTAACCAAAAAATAAAAATTACTAATAATTTGTAAAGTCGAGAAAGAGATTCGATACTTCTCATTATTTTGCCAATAATTCGATTCCAGTCCATATAATTTTTATTTATTTTAATGATTTGAAATGACGCCATATAACAATATCGTATTAAATTATATCCATTACAGGATTTTGTTGGGTTGATTGTCAAATGTCTGTTACTAAATTATTAACGGAAACTTGATTATATTTATATGTATATAGGGAAATTTCATTGGATGACAAATTTTTATGCAATAGTTATAAAAGTATCAACTCAAAAAAATATTTATAAATATAGCAATTTTATCATGTTTATCAATGATTAACAGTGTGATTTATGTATTTATCAGTGATAAACTTAGTGTAAAAATATGTAATTCAATGTTTATCACTGATAAACCCGATCAAAATTTACTATATTTATAAATATTTTTTGAGATTTTATTTTTTAAAATATTATAAAAAAATTTACTATATTTGCAAATGACCCTGTATGTAACTTTTTAAAAAATTGGCAGAAAAATTCAGGAGGTGACGTGATTAATTAGCTGGATTCTCTTATTATATTTTGACACTTCAATTCTATTCAAGTGGGTTACCGATCAAAAGAACAGAGGGAGATTCAATACCATTGTTCACCTACCACCAATTAAAAATTCTCCATAACTTAAAATTTACAATCTTCTCCACTATAAAATATCCAAGATTCCATTTTGCGAGGCTATAATGCATAGAAAGAGAAAGATATAGCCCAATAGCATCTGTGTTATATTATATATATATGAGATTATGATGGCCCGTGGCATGGAAACAATTGTTCGTGGTAGCAGCGACGGTTTGAGAGAAAATTATTAAATCATTATAACTATTGAATTGATATAATTATTAACATCACACATTCAGTGTCTCATATCATAAAACTCGATTATGATATGGTTCATATTAAGTCACACATGTTGAATGCAAGTGATTATGATCCAAAAAATCAGATACTGGTTTTGAAGGTTGTAAAGGAAGAGATTGAATACTACTCCATGATCATTCATTCAAAACAATTAAAATAAAAAAGGGCAGCAATTATATGCAAACTGGATGGTATTTTCCCCTTCCCTAGTGTCTCTCCAAGAAAGTTTAGCAACTCTCTTTTTAAACTTACAACAAACAATCTATATATGCAAATTCTTAAATATGGAAACCACAAACACCTATGACTCAAGCTGAGCATACCAGACTCCCTGAATCTTCACATCCTTTGGAGCTTTTGCCCCCAAATCAGTGTCAGATGGCTGAACACTCTCGAACACACCGATTAGTTCCCCGGTCTCTGGCTTGCTCTTGGTCACACTCAATGTGATTTTCCCTGTTGAAGATGCTGTATTCTTGATGTTTTCTTTGGCAAGTTCTTCTTCATCACCTCTACCTCCTGCTGGCAATGCAACAGCATTGTCATACCCGCTCGAACCTCCTCGTCCCTTTGGGTCCAAGAAAGACGAGCCACGGTAAGACGGTACTAGGAAATCTCCACTGAAACTATCTGGTTTTCCAGAGGCAACCAACTGTTTGATGGTGAAGAGGAAAGGCACACGCTCACCTCCAGGCAACTGAACAGTGACAGCAGCATAGTCAATCCCATCTTTCTCCTCAAACTTAATGGAACCATCAGCAGAGACTTCAAAGGGGCCTTCGATTTCGTCGAGCGTGTAAGTTAAACGAGTCATAAGCTTAGTGTTTTGGAACTCTGGTGGGGAGTTCTTGTTCACTCCTTCAGCCTTGACAGTGAAGGAAGTGGGCTCAAGACACAACTTCTTGGCATTGTATTTGCCAGATTTGAAGGCAAATGAGTCAACTCCTCCATCAATGGTTGGGCATTGGTTAGCAGTTCCAGTTCCCTTAACTTCAAGATATGTCTTGCTCTGAATTTCATCAAAGGTGAGTCTTTTTGGTACTCCTTCAGCACCTGCACCCTGAAAATACAGGAATTCATCAAAAACAATTCAGCTGATCCCCTTCAAGGTTGACAAAAACGAATAAACGTCATGTCCAGCCTGGTTAATAATATCGTAATTGTCTTTGCCGGAGAAAGCGAGCACGGCCGAAATTGAATTCTCTCCAAATCTTCATATATGTTAAGGATCCCACATCGGAAAGATGAAGGGACCTAACAACATTTATAAAGTCTAAAGGTCCCTCCTCTCATTACCAATTGGCTTTGAGATGGATGCCCACATTATTAATAATATACACACAACTTCCTTTTTCAATATTTTTGTGTATGTTAACGATTCCACATAAAAAAGATGAAGAGTACCTGTTAAGATCATAGATTATGCCTCAATTGATTTTGAGATGGAAGCTCGTAAACATTAAAGAGTGAGGGCAAGGGAGGGTGTTATTATTTTCACCCTTTTGTCAACCAAAAAAAGGTTTACATGAAAATAAATTGTGCCATCAGGCGTCACTAAATCAAGTATAAGGATCTCACATCGAAAACATAGAGTTTCAACAAGGTTTATAAGATTACAGATTACTTCTCTCTCATTGCCAAATCATTTTGAGATGCAACCATGAAAATCATATCAAACACCGACATCTTAACAAATCGACAATCCGAGTTTCATACAAAAACTAATAGCTCTCCATAATTTTATTTTTAAAAAAAAAAACAATCATTCAGTAACCAAATCATGCATAGATTATTCACAACTCACTAATTTCACTTAAATTTCAGGAAGAAACATCGATATGAACAATAGAAAAGGAAGAGAGAAGACAAACCGAGACAAGAAGAGCAGAAGTAGCAAGAGCAAATCCAGCAATCTTAGAGACGTCAGCGAATTTGCGAGCAAAATCTTTAAGATCAGAATGCAAAGAACAAGTAAGTCTAGATCCGGTTGATTCAATACCAAAAGCTTTAGAAACGCTTTGAGAAGATCTAAGTTGAAGACTGCTTCCGCCATTTCTAGAGGAAACCGCCAATTTGGTCGGTTGCATAATCGGAGCTGCCGCATGAACTGAAGCCGCCATTGTTAATTAAAACAGTGTTTTTCTCTCTCTGTTTTCTAGAAAGAAAACTGATACTGAAAACTATAAGATAGATAGATAACTAGAAATTTGGAGGGAGAATTCGACAAATTTTTAGTTTGTGGCTTTCGTTAGAGTTAGATAATGAAATGGATAAGGTTAATCTTTATTGGTTGGATTTTATACTTTCTCATTGGTTCTTCATTTTCCATCTGGCATTCATTTCATTGGTCGCTAGGATATTCCACAAGACTTTTGATGTCATTTTATATATATATTTTTTATAATCTACAAAATTTTCACTTGAATTTTAGGATATTTGTAATATAAGATTTAAGCTTTCCAATCAAATGAACCAACTCGACTTAAGTATGTAGCCACTAAATTAGCTAATTTTTAGTTTTTAACGAGTTAAATATTTTGTTTAAGTAAATGACCACTAGGAGAGATAATATAGAGTTAATTTTAGTAATGGACAATTTAATATTGTTTATTTCAAAAAAATACAGTTTTATATATATATATATCAAAACTACCCAAAACAAAAACCAGAAATTTAAATTACATTGTAAAAAGATAATACATACCATTGATTTAATTTCTCTTTAATTTGTGCAAGATTTAAGGAAATATGAAAAACCCCTTAAATTTTGCAAAATTAATGGAAAAATTAAATCTAAACAAAAAAAAAAACTATGACAAAAAAAAATCTCCTAAATACTTGTTCTTCCAGGAAAATTCGAATGTCTTTATTCTTCATCATCCTACAAAATATAGAGAAAAAACGATGATAAACAGGTGTGTATGAAAAAGGAAATTTTTTTGAAAAGTAATTTTTTTTATAAACCGTTTACTTTTAGTAAACATTTATTGATATTTAAAATTGATACCAGGCACAAATTGAAGATGAAAGAGGAAACAGTTTTGAAAGATATGTAAATAGAAATTTAAAATAAATATTCAATAAAAATAAACATTTGATTAAAAGTAACTTATTCTACAAAATACAGAAAAAGCAACTTTGTCGGAGAATTGAAAAGTAAAAAAATTTATAAACCATTTACTTTTAGTAAATATTTATTGATATGTACTTAAAATTGATACATGAGACAAAATTAGTTTTGAAAGATATGTAAATCGAAATTTAAAATAAATAATGAATAAAAATAAATATTTGATTAAAAGTAACTTGTTCTGCAATCGAATCCCACATTCAAACCCTAACCCTCATTCTTCTCAATAATCACCTCGAAAATCCAATTCCAATGGCGCCAAAAGCCGAGAAAAAGCCAGCTGAAAAGAAGCCTGCTTCAACGGAAGAGAAGAAATCAACCATATCGGAGAAAGCTCCGGCGGCGGAGAAGAAACCTAAAGCCAGGAAAAAACTTCCTAAAGAAAACATTTATTGACTTCGATTTGAATTCACATTGAAGAAAATGAAAAAAAATATGTATACAACAAGATCAAAAACAAGAAGATAAGAAAGAAAATGTCATTACCCATCAATTGGAAAGATAGAAAGGGAGGTTTTTTTCTTCAAGCTTCGTGGTATGGGAAGGAAAAAGAAGGGAAGAAGAAAGCAGATTTCCAAAAAAAAAAAAAATCTTAAAGCTCAAGAACTTTCATAACTTTGATTGTTTTCAAGTTGATGAAATACTCCAGCGGTCAAGGGGTTCAAGAAGGTAGGTTTGTTTCTCAATCCTTAAATAAGGATTCCAAAAATCAAGTAAAATTAATTTGAATTCAAAATAAAAAAAATAAAAAAATTATAAGATAAATGATATGTAATTAATAAGATAAAAGGGTATGATGGTAAATTATAAATCCGGAAACCACCAAATCACCACCATAAATGATGTTTCTTAGGTATATTTGATATTGATTGTAATTTGCCACTAATTTTGAAATTGGATGAATTAAAGTGGTTATTGTTGTAATTAATTCATAACCCAAGTATCAAGGAAAAAATAATACAATAAATATATACAGATCATAAATATTACACCTAATAAAAAAACAAATACAAATATAAAAAGAAAAGAAAAAAAATTCTTAATAGATATACACAAAATCAGCCAAAATTGACAAATCATACTTTTTCTTCTCAAACCAGGTTGAAGCTTCCACCATTTTTTCTGGCAAATCAACAACATTAATCGTACATTCTGTATCGTCGTTCATCAACATACTACATTACAGTATGTTGATGAACTAGAGTAGTGAAATCATTTCTTAGGGTTTTTCTCCATCAATTTTCTAATTATTTTATACCTAGTTTTCTTTAATTTATTAGTTTAATTAAATATCATTAAATTTTGATTTTTAGATAAAGTTTGGTTAATAATTGAACGGTACTCGAGTAGTAATTAAAATCTCAATCCTAGAGGACGATATCCCTTTTCACATCACTATATTAAAACTTGACCCGTACACTTGGAGGTATTGATATTTTCACCAACAAAAGTTTAGTTTCTGTGTATATTTTAATTTGCTTAAAAGTGAGTTAGAAGCATATTCTAGAGGCTTTTCTAGGCTGTGTATGTTTTCTCTTGTTTGAAACATTGCAAATACTAAGTGTGTTTATAGACTTTTTTGCTTGATTTTACAAAACTATCAAAAGTTTGTTATGCATTATTTAAGGTTGTTAAAAATTATTGATGTTAGTAGTGTTTTTTTTAATAGGTACAGATTAAAGTATAAAGTTACATTAGTGTTGTTTTCTCTTAGTTTAAAATAATACCTAACAATGTTTCAATGTCATGCTTGCTTGGGTTAAAAAGATAATTAATTCAAATTTAAGGTCATCTAAGTTTATGAAGAGTTTTCTTTGTTTTAAACAAGGTTTGAAAATGTTTAAAATTAAGTTTATATATATGTTTGCCTGAAATGCTCATGTTTTTTCTTATTTGCTTGGAAGTGAAATTGACAGTTTAGCTAAGCATAAAACATGGATCCTAGTTCATAAACATAAGTACCAGAAATTAGTAGATTGTAAATAGATCTTTAAGAGGAAGATGATACATTATCCTATTTCTTGTTGCTCCTTGTGAATTGAACTAGGGGTGTAAACGGGGCGGGCGGGGTCCCCTGTTTATCCCCGGCCCCGTTTAAGGGAAAAAACCTCGCCCCTGTCCCCGCCCCGTTTATGGAACAGGGGCGCGGCAGGGGGAATATTTTAAAAAAATGCATGATTTTTTTTTTTTTAATTTTAATATTTTCAAATATAAATCTTATATAATATACACATTTTTATTTCTTTCCATTTCATATACAATGTATTTAACAATAAACTAAAAGTCTCAAACATAATATATATTTTTATTATAAAGTCTTAAGTAACAATTCAAAAACAATTTTCGTAAACATGGATAATCAATTTTCATTTTATTCTAATATTATCAAATCAATCCAAATTCTAATTTGATATTTCAAAGTTTCAATAAACATAAGTAATCCAAATTCAAACATAATTAATGTAAAAAAAAACCTTAGTGCTAAACGGGGCGGGGCGGGGCGCTGCCGGGGACATTCCCATTACCCCGCCCCCGCCCCGTTTAGTAAACGGTATTCCCCCTACCCCGCCCCTGCCCCATTTACGAAATAGATTTGGCTGGGTCGGGGCGGGGAAGCGAGGCGAGGGAGTTTGCTTTCGCCCCTAAATTGAACTATAATTCCCTTTTTCTTTCTCATCACTTCTAATTTTCTTGTATCTGTCATAAATTGTTGACACATTTTTTAGTCTTCATCATGAATTAACAAATGTAAGAAATTCATCTATCTCTTAAAGTTGATAAACTATATAATTAATAATTTTTCTATATTGATTAAATTATAATTTTTTAGATTCTATTAATAAGTTTTTTTAGATTAATAATTAGGTGTAATTATTTTGTAATTGAATACAACATTTTTATAACTTTTCATGGATAGAATAGTTTATATTTATTTTTGTTTTATGACTCCATTTAGGTAGGGGTGAACAAATCCAAACCAAACCAAACCGGGTTGGTTCGGTTTTTAAACCTTCATTTACCCAAACCAATCCAAACTTGATAAAATGAAAAAAATAAGAAGAATCTTTAATATTATATGTGCTATGGTATTATAATTATAACAAGATTTTATAAACTTGTGATGTTTGTATTTGTAATTTGTATTTTATTGAAATTTTAGATGAATTGAAATTAGTGTTCCAATTTTTTAAAGTAATTTTTTGAGTCATGATATAAATTAAGTATTTATGAATAATTACGAAAAAACAAAAAAATGTAAGAACCAAACCATTTTAATTTGGTTTGGTTTCTTTATGTTAAAAGGTTTGGTTTAGTTCATATACTCTTAAAAGAAAATCGAATTGGATCTGAAATTTTAACAAAATCCAAACCTAATCAAACTGTTAATGCAAGGATTAGGGTAGCGAATTATATTATTATTTGAATTTTGTAATGCAAAAATTAATTTTGATCCAAAATGAATCTCTTAAAAATTCTGTTCCTATTGTTAAAAAAATTCTAGTAGGTAAATATTATTTCAATTTCATCCATAATGTTTTGAAACATTTCATCTCCTTTGAAAAATGTTAATAACAAGTAATATTGATTTAATTTATTTTTTCTTTTTCATTTTATGATTTTGTTCATTATGGGATTTCACAAAACAATTTTTTTTCCCTTAAAGTAACTAGGCAACACATAAAAATATGCAAACATTATAAAACATTGAAAACTAAATTATAACTTATAAAAAATTAAAGAAAAATGTTAAATTTTATTTTATAACAGTAAGAACTGAATCAAAACATTTCAAACATTTTATGTGCTGCATTTAATAGTCAATCAAAACCCAAAATAAAATTACAGTCATTCCATAGATTGAATAGTCGCTAAAACCGCTTTTAATTCTTGTAATCATCTGATCTTTTTTTTTTTTGATTAAATCTTAATCTTTTATATAAGTTTATATTTTCCAAAAAAAATAAAAATAAACAAATAACCCGTATTCAACAAAGTGAATGAAATAGATCTATAAAAAATTTTAAAATCTATAAAAGAAAGCTTAGCAAAAACGAAAAGAAAAAATCATATAGAAAAGTATAAAATTAAAGGGAAAAAAAATAAAAAGGAAATATCTCTCAGACAAATGCCTCGTTTAGTCGTCACGGATTTCAAATGAATGGAATCGGACTCGTCATCTTTACGTTTTTGTTCATCACCGAGATTTATAATTCCCCTTTTTTTTTTCTCATCAATCAGAATCAAACTAATAATTAAACAATAAGAGGAAGAAATCTTAACAAAAAAATTTGAAGATGGAAAAAGGAACCCTAAAAATAAAAATTGAAGATTGAAAGAAGAAATAAAATGTAAAAAAAAATAGGCGATCACGAAAGAGAGGTAAAGCGGCTGAATGAGAAAATAAGGAATGCTCCTCTTCTTTTATAGACAATTTTTTGGGGCGTTTGAATTCAAGATTAGGGTTTTGGTTTTGATTTTGCATCCTGAAATTACTAATATACCCATCGAGGATGCGAGCCTCCGCCGCGGCTTTTTTTTTCTTTTCTTAATGCTAAGTTGTTGTTTTTTAATTTTTTTTAAAATTTTAAATTTTCAAATCTGTATTAAAATTCTTTAAAAAAAATTCTGTATTAAAATTTAATTTAAAAATTGATATGATGATTTGTTTATGTATAGATATATATATTTTATATTTTAGTTTGGATATAGATTTTTATTAGCAATATAAGATAAAATGTTTTAAGTTTTTATTTTATTTTATTGGTTAGACTCTAATTTAACTTTTAATAACCAATAGGGGCTCTATTTTATTTTTGAAAATAGTTAAAATATGAGGCGTAAAACTAAATTAAAAGTAGGGGTGAACAATGGATTGGTTTGGTTTGGATTTTACTAAAATTTCAGAACCGATTGGATTTTCTTTTCAGGTTATATGAACCAAACCAAACCGTTCACTATAAAGAAGCCGAACCGAACGGGATTGGTTTGGTTCGGTTCGGTTTGGTCTTGCATGTTTTTTTTTCTCTATCCTTTTTAAATACTTAATTTACATCATGAAAAGTTCTATAAAATCTAAAAAATGATTTCCACAAATTTAAGATGACTAATTTCAATTTATCAAAAAGTCCAATATAATAAATAAAACGAAAATTACAAACATAATCATAATAAAATTCATAAAAACTTGTTATAATTACACAAATATAACACAATAGGGTTGAAAATTCTTCTTATTTTTTTATTTTATTAGGTTTTATTGAATATTTTAAAAATACATTATATTATATATATAGCATAATATATATTGGATTGGATTGGTTTGGATCACTACAAAAATTTGTAAAACCAAACCAAACCGTTATTTATTGGTTTGGATTGGTTTAGAAAAATTGAAGTTTAAAACCAAACCAAACCAGTTTGGATTGGTTTGGTTCAGTTTGGACAATTGGATTGGTTTGGATTTGTTCACCCCTAATTAAAAGTATGGGTAAATTTAAGCGACATATTATTTGGGGACTATGTCGCATTTCATAAAAATTCTCTGATTTTGCTTCTCATTATTTGACAAGTTCTCAATATTATATATAAATTTTGGTTTCTTGTTTCTCTCGTTTTATTTCAAATTTTACCAAACTCTGTTTAAAGTGTTTGAGAAAGTGTAAAACAAATAAAAATGATTTGAAATTCATTATTTATTAAAAATAAGATATATTAAAAACAAATGTAATGATTTGTTTTGGATGATACATGAAAATTAAATTAAATTACTTTTCCTGTTATATGATTTGAGTCAAATGTGTAAATTCATTTTTTGGAATGAAATCTTGTAAATACCGACAATTTTAGATTAAAATATACCTTTGATCTCTAACATTTTCCCAAAATAATCAACGTTTGAAGAGTTTGGATTTAGTCCCTTGATTAAGTTTGATTTAAATCTCTTATATTTTGATTAAGCTTGATTTTAATCTCATGTTTGATTAAGTTCAAGTTTGCTCTTTATTATTCAATCCCTTTATAAAAATTCATGTGACATGTTTGTCAAATATGGATATTAGACACCTAGATGCCGAAAAAAGTATTATATGACTATTTTTAGAGGGAAAAAAAAAGAAGAGTTGTTCGCTTTTTATGTCTATGTGAGTCAACAACTCACTACTTGTTTTTCAAAAGAATAGTTAGTGTAATATTCTCATGAGCATCTAGGTCTAGTATGTAGTTACAAGTAAACGTTTCACAGCATTGTTTCGGTAAAGAATTTGGGTAGAGACCAAAATTGAATCAAAACGTGAATGACTAATTCAAAACTTTTAAATATTATAAATTAAATCAACAAGACGGCAAACTTTAAAGACCAAATGTATATTTCAACCTTTTTTTTAAACTTCAAACACGATTTGAAATCCTTTTAATTTTGAATGAAATCAAACCTAAGAATTCATTTTAAATCTTTTAAATTCAAGAGGAAACATACAAGCATACGGAATTGACGATTTGTAATTACTTTTTGCTCATGAATTATATATACAATCTGATAAAAAAAATAGTAAAAAATTTAAAGACATCACTATAATTTACCCAAAAATGAAGTAGTTCAACTTTGCTAACTTGAATAGATTTTGTTTCTATTACAAATTGGTGATATGATATCTCAACACCTCTTAGAGAGGTATACTTGAATAGATGATATAATATCTCATACTCTAATCCAAAAATGAACTTCCATAATTTTATTAGATTGACAAAGAAGTCAATTGGGGGGGGGGACCCCGAAAGTAGCCAAAGTTTGAGAGAGGAAGAAGAATGAATGGCCTAGAAGAAGCGCGAAACCAAAGCCCAAAAAGGGAAGACAAGGAGGAGGACAATGCCGAGGGTGTTGGAAATTCCATGGCTTTGAGTGAATGAATTTCTGAAGCCACCAGATGCTCTAATGTGCTCTTGTAGAAGGTAACATCCAATTATCAAACAAATCAGGATGCCTGCCCAATGGTCCCTCAAGGTATGTGCAAAGAAGCCTGGAGCTGCCACTAATAGGAGAATCAAGGATCCTGGTATCTCCAGCCAATCTGCACATATTCATCTTTCATTAGCATTTCATGAAGCAGAGTCACATTGGGTCGTTCTCAACCCCCGAACAAAAACATTGTTGGTTTGGTCAGGTTGACGGTTATTACACTTTTTCAGTTTGATTTCATTTATAGAATTAAAAAAAATCACTGGGTTGGTTTAGTTTTCAGTTTGACTATGAAGAAAACTTTAAAAATAACAACAACAAAAAACCAATGCAAAATCGTTTTTTGATTTTTCTTTTTTTTTAATGTTTTGGTTCAGTTGTAACATTTAAAAAACCATGAATGACGATTTGGAAAATAAAAGAACAAACCGAACTGATGATATCCTAGAGTCACATACATAAAAAACATAGCTTTTGTAAATTATAAGCAGCCAACCTTATTATATCAGATCTAATTTAACCACATTTATGTATCAAGCAAAGTATTCATGTTCAGCATGAGTTTTCTCATATGACATACCAAATAAATCAGTAAGAACAGAGGCAAAATTTAACCAAGGACTTACTGTTTACCTGGGAAATGTCGTGGGAAGAAGAGTCTCAATACCACTGCGACGAAGGCAATCCATTTTCCAACGTCCCCTCTTAATGAAAATTAAGAAGATGACAAATTGTTAAAAGACAAAAATTAAGCACCAGAAGCATAAGAAAAGGGACGGTGAGAAAATTGAGAATGACCATCACCTTAATAAGTTGAAAATCCCAAGAGGAAGACTGAAGAAAACGTAAGGGACTAAAAGTGCGGTAAGCATATTTGTCCTCCAGTTTGTTCGATCCAAAATCAACAAATAACTGCAGTGATGTCAAAAAAAAGATGAAATTTAGATTTTTTTAACTTTGGCTCACTGAGACTTCCAAGCAGGTGAGTACAAGTCAGAACAGGCAGTCTCCACGAGAATATTAATGGTTGCATGAGAACTGTTGCAAAAATAGCATTCCACTTTTTAATAACAGCTTTCGAATGGCTTGTAAAAGTAAGATTATTTTTTACTTGACATCACTATTCATAAAGTCAAGGTTTTAGATGGAAGAACACCTTTTGTTATTCTAAGAAACCGGTCATCAATGAAAACAAACTAATATATTGTCATGAAAATTTCATTTAAAGAGCAGAAAGTTGTTTTTCAAAAGACTCTAAGACAATCTTTAAAATATTTTGACAAGGCTGCCAAATACATCTTATGAATAAACTTTTGCCAACAGATTCCGTTCAATATTTCTCATCTCTCATTTCCATTCAAACATGATCATAAATAGCCACCACTAATAATCAAAATTAACACAACAATGCAGATAATAGCAAGACTTGACGGGCCCAATTTATTCCTCAATTCGATTAAAAACACTCACATTGCAGCAAATGAGGCAAGCCATTTGAAGAAAGATGTCCCAAGACCCTTTCCACCGAGCTTGGCAGCATGTTTAATAAGCTTTGTGGCTGCAACTTTAAGCTCACTGAAATCAGAATCTATCAACTCCTCCATAAGAGGATCACTCTTCAACGACAAATACGCCATTCTACCCATTTCGATTCAGGCAATTGGGTCCAAGAAAAATGACACAAGGAAAAGAAGAAAAGAAAGGCCAGAGTTTTGAGAAAGAGAAGCTAAAAACACAAGTATTGGAAGTGGCAAAGACAGTGTGGCATTTATACAAACAGATGGGGTGCATATTTATATTCATTGAGGAAACAGAGAAGTTGAAAACTGAAATGGGGTCAGAGGATTCCTTGTTTTTTTGCTGAGTTAAGGAATGAAAAGCGATTGTGAAGTTTCGGATCAGATTGGTTTTCGGATTTGACTGATTGGCATAGCCAAGTGTCTAAGCAAAGTCTCCGGATTACTTGGTCGCATACATCTGAAATTCATTTCTGACATGGCTTTTGTTTTTGTTTGTTTGTTCCCGTAAAATGTGGGGAAGAGTTTTATTTTGATAAAAAAAATATATATATATAGATGAATGATCTTTTCATTTCATGAGAAGACTTTTATGTAAAATTATATATTCATTCATTCATCATTTTTACAATACAGATGGAAAAATTTATTGAAAAAAGATTCATTAATTTAATGAAATAAAAAAATAAATCAAGCTTTTGTTATTTTTAAAATTAAAGTAACACAAAATATTATAAATGATTTTTTCTCAATAATTTATTGTAATTTAATGAAATAGAATAAATTGCAAGCGTGAGATAAATCAAGTTGTTCCAGTTTGAGAAGTGAAATAGAAAAATAAATGAGAAGGAACATCTTTTCTTTAATCAGCCAATGATGCTTATCGCCATTAGAAAAATGTCACATGAGTGCTTGGTATCATAGCTATGCCTCAAATTTAACCATATGGAAGAAAATTCTCTATGCCAAACAAAGTGATAAGCCTCGAAAACTCGATCTATGGTGAGCTTTATCGAACATGTAGTGTGCTCTGAAGATAAGGAGATCACTTGGATAAAGTGGATGGATGGAAGGAGGCTCGAGTGAATTATTATCAAGAGCCAACAAAGTCTCGCATTAGTTAGATCAAGAGATATAAAGAGGGGACCACATCTCTATTTATATACAGTATTTTGAGTGAAATTAAAAATGGTCATATGAGTATAGGTTTAAAGTGAATAATATCACATCAATGTGTAGATTGTAAAAATTTAATGTACTCAATAATCACACTAGACGAAAGGGGAAAAAAAATAAAATTTGGAGTATGCATTTTTTTTCCACGTTTATGGTTTTTTTTTTTTGGTTGTTGTTGGTAAGCATTTTGACTGCTCAAGAATGTTTGAAAAAAAAACGCCCTACCTCATTCACGAAGATCCCTCCATGTCCCATCATTGAGATTTTTCTTTCTTTCCACTTTTACATAAATCATAGAGCTCTGGTACAACTTACCAAATAAATAGTTTGGAAGGATCACTAAGGTAAGTTTGGTAGAAATTTAAACAAATATTGCATTTTATTATTATTATTTTTTATAGAAAACAAATATAAAAAGAAAGGTAAAAAAAAAAAAATTGGGACATGGAAGATGTTGTCCTTATTGTCTCGGTCTAAATTTGAATTGAAGATCTCTACTTTATTGAAGGCATGTCCTATAAAAAAAAAACTAATTTTACCTTCTTTATATAGGTCTTCACGAATTTTATGAATGAATGGGCTACTAGGCAATAATTTAAAAGATTTCCTATTAATAAAAGATAGATAATTGATGGAATAATTCACCTTAACCAAGTAGGTGAAGAACATCAGGATAGGAAAACATAATATTAGGGTTGTTCAAACGTTCGGTTGGGTTAAGGTGTTTTGGATCCAATTCAAAAGTTGGTCGTAAAATTTTCCTTCTCGAAATCTAACCCCATTCACCCTATAAACTTTAGGCTAGGTTGATTCGGGTTGTGAATTAATTATTGGGTAAATTTCATTTTGGTCCTGAACTTTCACTCAGGTTTCATTTTTGTCTCTAAATTTTTAAAAGTTATATTTTTTATCCCTGAACATTACGATTCGTTCTGTTTTAGTCCCCCATCTAAGTTTCCAGAAGGCTTATGTGGCATATAATTGATGATGTGATATTATATAAAAATACAATTAGGTTAAATGACGTGGAAAAACAAATATACAGTGAGGTTTAAGACTAAAATTAAGGAGAAAAAATCAGATTAACCTCACTATATATTCGTTTTTCCATGGTATTTAATCTCACTATATATTTCTATAATGTCACATTATCAATTATATGCCACATAAGTCCCTATTAGTGTCCTAGACAAAAAAAACAAAGATGGAATGATCAAAACAGAACAAATTGTAAAGTTCAGGGACGAAAAATACAATTTTTGAAAGTTTAGGGATGAGATGAAATTGGAGTGAAAGTTCAGGGACCAAAATGGTATTTTACCCTTAATTATTTTAAAGACTTAAAAAATAAATAGTGAAATAATAGGTAATGCGAGTATTTAATTACACACTTTTATACATTAAATAAAAAAAGTAGTTCAACATATTTTTTATTTTATAAAAAATAATACTTCAATGAGTTTAACAAATCATTATATAAAAACTCATTAAGTTATACGAACCTATCAATGCATGTAGAAGCATTTTGATAAGAAATAAAATTAATACTTTTTTAATTAATATAATTTTGAATTGGTTTAGTTAAACCAAAACTAATTTTAAGAGAACTCACCAACCAATCCAACAAATAATTTTAAATTATTTGAACTCAAACTCAAACTCAAATAACTTTATGACCTAACCTAAAATGTATAGGTTGGATTTAGGTTGGGTTGATGGGATTTTTTGGATGGGGTTTTTTTGGACACCTCTTTTAAAACATAATAATGTAGGAAAAGCAGGCAGAGGCTTGGAGGATGGTTGAAAAGCAGTTAGCCTTTGTTTGGCTAAAAAAACCCAATCATCAAAAGAGATTTTGGCATAGGAATGAAAGCAGAATGTAATTATTAGTACCCTAATCAATTATCTCATAAAAGGCTTCCTCATCCTTTAATGCCTTTTCTCCTTTTTTTTTTTTTTTGTTGCGCCGATTATAGAGACTCCATCTAGTGTTTGGTGGAAAGGAAAATAATAGAATTTGGAGAGGGAAAGTATATAAATGAATAGATGATTGATGGTTTGATCGAGCTTTACCCAAATTAATAATCACAAAAAGTTAAAACTTTACAAATAAATTTAAATGATTTTCTAGTTCACTTTTCAAACCATCTTAATCAAATTTTAAAAAATTAAACTATCATTCATTATCAAAAAATTTAAATACCAAATCAAAAATCAATAAAAATAAGGGAAATAACTTTTTTTTACCCTTATTTTTAACTTTTTTTTAATTTTCATACCCTTTAAACTTTGAACACGAATTATTAGTTAAACTAATATTTTTATTACAAAAAATCTAAAAATTTCTAAAAAAATTAGCCAATAAATTACTAAAAATCAAGTCAATAATACATTGATAATCTAATAGTAAAATATTTAATCATAATCATGTAATCAAACAAACTCAAAACTAATTACTCCAACCATAAAAAGATGTTCAATACAGTAAATAAAAAAATGTCCATATTATATGTGCATAAAAATATAAAACTATACAAATATTTAACAAATGTACCATATAGATTGTATAACGTCGAACTTTACCATATATAAATCGTAAAAAACATAACAGAAGGCAGTATATCACGAATAATATTAAAAAATGTAACTATATTAATTGATATGTATAGTATGTATAGTACATGTATTCAAAGCTTGATATGAAGATAAAATGGGATGAAATTTTTTAAAAAAACAAACAAAGGGAACATATAGCATGATTAAAATTATAAAAATAATGAAAAAAAAAATATTGGATAAAATGTGGTATCTTGGAAAAGTGAAAAAAAAATCACTGTAGCTCAATTGTACGTGTTAAACTGTGTTAGAAAAGAAAAAGATGCTACAGTGTTGTTATAATGCTACTATAGTGCGTGATATACGTCCCACATATGCTTTTAAGGGTATTTTCAGTTTAAAAAAATCATTGAAATGTGAAATATGGCTAGCAATTGAAAAAAATAAGTTGCTATCTAATGATTTGGACCGTCTAAGAGTGGCCATTCTATTAATTTTCTTTTTTTAACCGTACATTTAAAATTATATTTTTAATTTAACACTGAATAATATAATTAGAAAACTGATAACTAAATAAATTGGGGGGATGCATGGAATTTTTTTACAAAAACAACGTTCAACTTTTAATATTTAGATGACTTTAAAAAAATCTTATTTATTATTTTTAGTTTAGTTTTTTTTTTTAACTAAAATTTTAATTATTTTATCTCATAAATATAAAATAATTAAAATTTACTTTTGAAATGCATCATAAATATACAAATTAAATATTTCCTAACAGATCGAGAATAGTGGTCCGTGCAATGCAAATCTTTTTCCCTCCCTCAAAAGGTGTGCTTCCTTCAAAACGGTGCGTCGAAGCAACTTTTCCATTCCAAAATTACACATTCCCATTTTTATTATCATTAATTTTTCCTTAAAAAAAAAAAAAGAAGCTTACGTGGCATCCATTATAGATTTCATCCAATGAACGAACAGCAATTATTAAAGCGTGGGACCCAACGTAAGGTAAATACTTCTCTACGGTAACCTCTATTGTTGATGATGATGGTGTCGCCCTCTCCGGCCATTCACCACCGCTGATTCATGCGAATCACATACCTGAGTTTTAAACTTACATCCGAACCGTCTGATCAACGACCCTCTCCATTTGGCACCACCACCACTCTCCTCTGGGCTTGCCACGTCGATTTTCTCAATCACTTTCTTCATCGTCGAACAGTCTCGTTCTAACTGATTCACCCGCGTCCTCATGCTATCCATATCTAAGCGAAGCATCTGATTCTCTCTCACCGTCTCTCTCCACGTGCTACTCTCGTGCGCTATCGAAGCAGCAGGAACAACTTCCGTCGCGGCCGAGAATCTTCCAGGTTCAAGCGGCGGAATTGTGGTCTCAGCCGCCATGAGTGTGCCGGCGATTGCGTGACGGAGCTGAAGCTGCTCGAAGAAGAGGACCATCACTACTGCTCGTAACGGAAGGCGATCGTTTTGCGCAGCGTGAGTGCATGCTTCTAATGTTAGTTTTTGACAATCCATTACTCCGCAAATCTTCTCTCGTTCTTCTTCGGAAATCCATGGATGCGCCTGCGAAATCAAAAAGGAAATTGAAAATTTTACTCAATCGGTTAGGTTAACGAATAATGCCTGAGAAAAGAGATTGATTTCTTCTCGCGATTGCGAACCTTGAGATACACATCGACGGCGCGATAAACGCCGTCGTCGAAGAATCTAGCTTGTTCAGGAAGAGAAATAGCGAGATTATAGAATTTTTCCGGTTTCAGATTCCCGTCGGAGGCGATTTCGGCGAGGTATCCATCGATTAATTTGCCGACGAGCATTAACGACGGCGATCTGACACTTTCCTCCTCGGTTTGATCGGCTTCTGCTACGGTTGAATTTCTCTCATCGATTCCATTCAAGAAGTAGGTTAAGATTCTCTCTGCACAATCAACGTCGTATAAAGTTTCGTTTAGATACGAATAGCTTGGAATTAGAAGATCATCCAGTGTAGCTTGTTCGAGTTGTGAGCCGATTTTCTTCTCTAGAGCGGACTTGCAAGAATCCGAAGCGTTCAATATATTTGCTGTTCTTAGCAATCCAAATAGGAATCTCGTTGCGGTTGAAGATCTGGAGCTTTTCTCCAATGGAAGATTGCTGATTATTGTCTCTAACAATTCCTTTTGTTCTCCTTCCGAAAGTACAGACGAAGAAGAAGAAGGTAACGACGGTTTCCGATTTGACCTAGATATACAAGGAATGTATTTCTTAGCGTAATTCATCAAACAGCTCTCGATGATTTCCGAGCTTATCTCTTGATCTCTCATGGAGAAAATCAATTGTTTGAAAACAGGCAAATTCAATTGCGCAAGATCCTCAAGCCAGGAGATTGCATTATTTGCCCTAACAGCACTCTTTCTTCGTCCTCCGGTTTCAATTCCATTCCATAGCATTTGCTTCGAATAATCTAGAGCAGCTCCATGAGTTCCCTCACTTACTGGCCATCCAAACAAAGCTGGATCAGCGGAAGGTGCTCTCGAAGCAATCGAGGCGATACATCTCTGCGTAATTCCCAAAGTCTCAGCTAAAGGCATTACAATCTCACAAGATTTCAGTGTTTTAATTGATTCTTTGATGCTCTTAAGAACAGATTGAGAGAGAAATCTCTCGGTTTTGGAGATGAGATTTTCTTCGCAATACTCTTCCGTCATTTCCAAAAACTCTCCGGCGCATCGGAGAGGAGCGACGTTGGAAGAATTGAGGTCGATTTTAACTCCGTAGCAGAATTTCGATGCCATTTCGAAGATATCGGAGCCACCGGGGAAGTTAGCGAGTACAATGTGACAGATAGTTTCTTCAATCTCATCATCATCTTCTTCTTCATCTTCTTCATGTTGCTTTGTTTCAGCAGTTGGATTATGAATCTCTCTGGTAGAACTAGAAGTAAAGTTGTTTGTTTCTTGCTCAGTTATCAGATTGTGGAGTTTCTGGCTTTTTGACATCAGAGGAAACTGAACAAAAAAAAAAAAAATACAAAACAAAAAATTACAAACCCCATTAACAAAACAAATGGCAATGAGAGAAATTTAGAAAATGACCTTATGGAGATGGAAAGCCATATCATCTACTTCAATGACAATGTCACTTGGTAACCCAGTAGTGCAAAACCTGTAAAAGAAAACTCAATTTTTGATATGGGGTTTTAACTGGAGCTCTGAAAATGGGCAAAAAAAAAAGGACTTTTTTTTATTACCAAGCTTGTCTTTTGGAGCTGGGTTTCTCTGCTGCTGGTGCTGCTGCCATTTTCTCGGGAAAATTTCTGGTATGAGAATCAGTTTGTGAAACTAGAAAATGGGATCCATTTTTTCTTGCACAGAAATCTGAGGGAGTGTGAAGGTAATGGATAGAAACAAAGGGAAAGAAGTGGGGATCTTTTCAGGAATAAATTGGTGGAGTGAAATGGACATTACATATGAAGAAGAGATGAAAGGAAAACAACCAGTGATGGGGGGATGGAAAATTGTTTGCTTGTGCTTTAGCTGGTTGTGATTTTCCTTTCCTCAGAAGAATAAATCTGACAAGTACCATCAAAAGGCGAATGATAAAATGGGAAATAAATAAAAGAAAGAAAAGAAAAGAAAAAGCTCAGATCGGACAAATGGAGTTTCAACAAAAATTCTTTTTCTTCATTGCTTTGCTTGCTCTTTCTCTATGAATCAGGTCAGAATCTCACCCACTCATTTTTATTATTTTATTTTATTCCCTTTCTTCTTCGTCAAAGAAAGCAAACAGGGGCTGAAAATGGTATGTTTTTAAAATATATATATATGAACAAAGTGTTTGTTGTTTGAGGCCTTCTGTGATAAGATTATAAATGGTATTTCAAAGAACATTTTTAAATTTATTTTGGCTGTGTTTTTAATTGTATTATTCAGAAATGGTGTCATCAAATAATTCATCACTTTTCTTGTTTAACATAATCTTGTAGTTGGTTTTGATTTTGATTAAATGTTTCTATCACAAAAATGATTCAAAAAGAACTTTTGTTAAAATTCCCTCCCCTTCATCAGTAAAAAAATATGAAACAAAATCTTATTGAAAAGTTTTTTTAAGTAAAGAATCATCCATGTTGATGTAAGAGAGAAGAGGACAAAATAAAAATAAAAATTGGAAGAAAAAATCAAGTTAGTTGAGAGATTTTGAGGTTTGAAGAGGATGAAAAATGTAAGAGAGAAGGTGGAAGAGGTAAATTAAAATATGGAAATATGAATATAAAGAGATAAAATATTGGGAATAAATCCCTTCCCAAATCATTAATATTACACTTTTTGTTTCTTTGATGAAACTATATAAATGGGGAGTGAAGAATTGAAATCATATTTTGTTTTTACTTACAAATATATAATTATAGTTGAATTAATTTAAACATAGGATAGAATATAAATACTTTGAGAATTTGATCTTACTAATTATCTTTTTAAATAATCATATCATTTTTTTTAGATAATTTTTAGTACTACCGTACACTTTAATAATATCAATTTTAGCAATACCATCTTTATATGGTCAATCTCTAAACATAACTCAATTACTTAGATATCTGTATAAATTTCAATTTTTTTTCTTCTTGATTTGATGTAATATTTAAAAAAGAAAAAAATCACATCTATACACTCATGGTTATATGTACTTTTCCCTTTTTTTTTCTCTTTCACAAACAGCTAGAAATACCAATCGGGTCGTATTGCTTTGTGTTGAATATTTCTTAATTTTAAGATGGGGACATAGTAGTTATGACTGTCTTGCATCTATGATTGTTCATGCAGCTGCAGCAGGCCCCAAGAATCTGTGGAGGGAGATTTAAACATTGCCCACCGACTGTGGCCACTTAAAAAAGTGAAGTCTCTATTCTGTAAATCTTCTCACTGTTTATTTCTTAATTTTTATTATTTTAATTTATACATTTTATTTTTGAAATATGTTAAATTGGAGGGAGTTTTCCTTTTCAATTGAATTCTTTAATACAAAGACTGCAAAATGAGTGGGTCATTAGAATTTTGGGGACAGACCCCATGAGTTATATTAATGACTTAGCCTTAGGTCTAAGACTGACCTTAGCAGGAGGGATGTAGCTCATAATGGCAGCCTACCCAAATGAGACCATAGGAAATTCATATTTCACACATAATAAGTCACCAATACATGGGGGAGTGGGGTCATATGAAACATGTGAAACCAAACAAAAGTCCCAATATTACGGATTTGAATTTTTGACCACCTTACTAAAAAATTCAATTCCTTTTTTAGTTTCTTTCATAGGGTATAACATATGATTGCAATATCGATTAGAACTAATGTTTTTTTAATCATAATAATCACGAGGTCATTGACATGGATATCATTAGTGGTTATAACATACAATAAAGTAATTGACTAATTATAAAACATCCTATTCATTTAGTTCTGTCATAGACTTAGAACGATACAAAATTATAAAATAAAAAATAATAATATCTTTTATATATGGATAAAGTGCTTTATAAAACCTTATGCAAGATATTTGAATTATTTAGATGATTTGAATAATTTAAAAAATTATTTAACATTTAATTCATAAAAAACAATTATAACATAAAGATTGGCATCCAAATACGCCATTGGATTGGAACTTCTTAATGAGGTGCTGCAAGAAAGGCACTGGCAATTAATTACTCTGCTGATTTTTTTTTTCAATTACTCTGCTGATTACAGACATACATTTTTCATAAATAGTACAAATCTTTTGAAATTATAATTATATAATGATTTCAACTTTAATCTTTGGTAAAAAAAAAATTAAATTGATTTAAAGAGAGATATTTGGTTGCAGACAAACCCCACTTATATCAAAAGTGGATCTTCTCATTTAATATTTGCCCTTTTTAGGGGGAAAATCTTTGGTTGAGTTAGATATACGTATAAAGAACATTTCATAATTTTTTTTAATATTAACATTTCAAATTGTCAACAAGGGAATAAAGTAATTTATGCATTCAAATGGTTTGGATAGGAAAAATAACCGGTCTATGTTGGGGTGCGAACAAATTCTCACATCGGTTAGGGAAGAGGATGATTATGGATGTATGAGGGGAAAGACACATATTCATTGGTATGAGACCTTTTGGATGAAACCAAAAGTAAAGTCATGCGGGCCTTGGCCCAAAGTGAACAATATCATACCAATGGAGTTGTGGTGGCCTGTTGTCCCCTAACAACTGATATCAGAGCTTTAGGTTAGTAGTTTCTTGAAATTCTTCGTGCTCTGTGGTTCTTTGTCTGATCTAGAAAAAGATTTATTGGATCAGGTTATAATTGTTTGCTGATTCAAACTAGGAGCAAGGAATAAATATGTCAAACTTTATGAGTCCAATGAAGATTGATGTGGAGAAATTTAATGGAAGGATCAACTTTGACTTGTGGCAAGTGCAAGTCAAGGATGTACTAATACAATCGGGGTTACACAAGACATTGAAGGGAAGACCGAGTAGTGGTGCTTCCAATCAGTCAAGCGGTGATGGTGAATCAACGAAATCAGATGAAAGTGGTTTCGGTGGAGGTCACCTGAAAAGAGATTATCCAAACAGAGCAGGTTCGGCAAAGGGCTCTGGGTCGGAAGCTAACATTGTCTCTCATGTCATGGTAGACGATGATTTTGTTTGAAGAGAGGAGAATTTCATCCTCATGGTATGACCGCTGTACCATGATAGAGGATGTGTTGTTAGCAGATGCACACGAACATTGATTTGGCAGTTATGCAAGGCGTGTGGTGGAAGTGATGTCGATGACTGGAGAACTTCCGAGGAAGCCAAGTAGGTGGAAGTTGCACCATAATTTCAACAAGGTTTATCGACATGTGTCAAAAAAGGGAAAATATTGGAAGGTGATATTTCAAGTGGTTTGCTCATATGGTGGAGTAGGATAGCTCTCTATTTTGAGAACTATGATTGTCGATGAAGACAATGATTGTAGCATAAGCTATGGATTTTTCATCTATTTTGCCAAGGTGGAACTTGTTGGGATTTGGCAAGTATATGAAAGGATTGATAAAGCCCTAAATTTGCTCAACAAGTTTGCTTGATGACCAATGCTTAATTACGGCCATAGAATTTGCTTTGTGGGTAAGGATTAATTATGCACCATTAGATTTTACTTGGTGACCAAGACTATTTTGCATTATAAAAAGAGGCAAGCCTTTGTTGGTAAAAACATCCAAAAAATATTGAGAGTGTATTTATATTGGGTTCGGGGAGAGAATTTCTGTGTTATTGTAACAATTTTTCACATAGTAAACTTCTTTTGGTGGGCAGTGTATTTCTCCGGTTTTAGAGTTTTCACGTTAAATTCTTGCGTCTTTTGATTGTGTTATTTCTTTATTTTTTTCGATTTTTTCTCTTTATTCCTATGGGTGAATGTGGGAAGGTTTTTTTGTCCCAATAAGTGGTATCAGAGTCATGCCCCGATCCTAACCATGTGGGTGAAATCCTCAGGTGTCGAACAAAGTGATGAGCCTCGAAGACCCGATCTGTGGTGGGCTCTATCAGACAGGTAGTATGCTCCGGAGAAAGGAGGTTGGCCTGGATAGAATGAACGGACGGAAGGAGGCTCGGTGGATATTTGTTCGAGTGGACGATTGTTAGGGTGCAAACAAATTCCCAAATCGGTTAGGGAAGAAGATGATCATGGGTGTATAAGGGGAATGACACACCTTTATTGGTATGAGACCTTTTGGATGAAACCAAAAGTAAAATCATGCGGGCCTTGACTCAAAGTGAACAATATCATACCAATGTGAAGTTGTGGTGGTGTGTTATCTCCTAACAAAGTAATGGTAGACAATGTAATGACAAAATTTGTTTAGAAGATATTTTGTTAAAAAATAATCTAGTAGGTCTCTCATCTCTGCCCCAAATCAATATTTTATTATGTATTAGATAAGACTCAACAATAGAAAACTGTTCTTAAAAAGAAAAAGCAAACTGTGATGAATATTAAATTTAAAAGTTTAAAGGGAAGGGGGTGAGGGCATTTCAAAGGATCATTCGAAAAGCATCCAAATGGACTCCAACAACCCAAAAACCTAGTTACGTTATTTGGGCACAATTCACAAAAATATAGGATGGAAATTCTTTAATTACCTTTTTTTTCTTTCACATTTATGAGTGTTCGGGTCAGTTCACACATACCTCAATTAATTTTATTAGATAATCGTAAATTTATAAGATAATATCTCAAGACACGTGATCATACATAAATTTAAACAACAAAATAAGTTTAAAAAAAGTCCATTCATACTCAAATAATTGGTTAGCTTATTCAAAATCAAAATGCAGGGTTAATGGGAAAAAACCTTGTGAGTGCTCAGATCAATTCACATATACCTCAATTAATCTTATTAGATAATCATAAATTTATAAGATAATATCTCAAGATACGTGATCACACATAAATTTAAATAATAGAATAAGTTTAAAAAAATCCATCCATACTCAAATAATTGGTTAGCTTATTCAAAATCTAAATGCAGAGCTAACGGGAAAAAAAACTTGGTCAACATGTCTTTTCAATCCTATTTAAAAGTTTGAAGAATTTTCCATGATAATGCTCCAAAGCAAACACAATTTAGATAAGATTGTATCCAATGTGTCCCTTTCCCCCTCTCACTATTTGCAGCTTGCGTTATGATGCTAATACAGAGCAGCTTACCCCATTAGAATCCAAGGCTTTTTTTAGTATTCTCTTTGCTTGCTCTGTGAGAAACATAATTTGATTAGTCCATAGACTACACAAATTGTCTATAGATTTTTTTTTTATAAGGAAGTCAAAAACTCCCCATTTAGCTAAAAATTAAGAATATTTTTTTTCTTCCCTTTTTTATTAATATTTTTATAAATCATTTACAAAAATTTTTAAATAGAGTGTCATTTTTGTCCTCTACTCTTTAACGTGGATGCCTTTGATTATATTTGTATAAAACCATTTCATAAATTTTATCGATATATATATATATATATAAAATTAATTAATTCAAATTCATAATGTCAAATAAAATCAATAGTTATTATAAATTAAATAAAACCAAAGTGGAAGTGGGGGTGGAGGACACATGCAATATTCCCCATTTATATATGTTGGCAATTAGGTGGTTGCCCAGTTACCCCCTTCTCTGCTTTGCTTGCAATCCACAACAGAATTCCATTGTGGAATTAAAATGGTCCATCACCAAGGAAAACTACTTGATGTTCTGTATTATGCCTTGAAAAGCCCCTCTTATTTTTTTAATACATTCTACAAACTAAGGGACTTTCATCACATCACCAAGAATTATTTTTTTAACATTAGGTAAACCTGTTGTTGGTTTATTTTTAGTACATTTTTATATCCCATGTGTAAAATTTTGATCTATTTAAATTAAGATAATTGATCTGAGTATATTTGAGAGCACTTTTATCCAGGATGTTTCTATATAAATTTTTATACTTAAAAAAAGGTTAAAAGAATATTTTTTTTTCCAAAGAAGTAATTAATAGGTGTTTTAACAACTGATTTTAACTAAGGTTCTATTAGATTATCTCTAATCTATTCTATACAATTTCTTTTCTTTCACTACACAAATCTCTCTTTAACTTGTCTCTATACAATTTTTTTCTTCTAACTTCCATATAAATACATTTCACTCTCTAACCTCTCTCACTTGAATCATATATTTTTTTTTAAAGTTTAAATATCAAATTTAAAAATGATTTTTAAATAAATAATTAATAATTTTAGAAGCACTTCTATTTGGATATAAAAAATTGTTAAAATATGAGAACTAAACTACAAATTGAAAATACTAGTTAAAAAAAAACCCCTAAATACCCATAAAACTTAGAAATGGATTACCGAACTCATATAATCTTTTCACTAATATAGTTGATTGGGTCATTGCCTTACTAGTGGGATGTTTTCAATCCATCCCGTTTGACAAACTTCTCATTGCAAATGATTAATTTTATCTCTGATGTAGATTAGTGCAAGTAATTTAACTTTCTAACTTTTCAGTTGTTGTAATTATGTTAGGTTAGAGTTGGTCAACTGCCATTGAAAGGGTCACGCTGACAAAAGCTAAAATACAATGATTGAAAAAATCAAATAACCAACCCTCAAATAAAATGATTGAAAAAAATTAAATAACCAACCCTCTTCAAATCAAGTATCAAATCTGCTAATTGCGGGAGATTATTTTTAAAGAGGTAAAATACCTTTTTAACTCCACTATAATTTTTTTTTTATAGGAAACTGAAAATTTTCATTGAGCGAAAAAAAAAAAAGGTGGGTGATAAGAAATCAACCCTTGTTAATCGGAAAACAAAAATTCTAACCCTTTTTGAGTTTGGTTTCATTTTAACCCTATAATTTGGCCCTCAACTTTTAAGGGATTTAGGGAGTTTTTGACCTTCAAAATAGGCATTTAAGGATTATTGACCTCTATTTTTATTTTAACGCTTTTTGACCTTCTGATGATGTCATTTTGCCGTGAAATGTCTAAAAAACCATTTTCTTCTCTTCTCCCATGAAACTATTTTCTTCTCTTCTTCCATTTCTATACTATCTCTTCTATCTTCCTCACTCACGGCGGAGGGGCGGAGAGTGGCGGTTGGTGGTGGAAAACGTTCCCAAAACCTCTCTTCTCTCGATTTGGGTATGTATGACTTTAAGTTTTTGGGATTTTTCATTTGTATTTTTTATCTCCCAAAACCTCAAACACTCTCTCGATTTGGGTATGTATGACTTTAAGTTTATGGGATTTTTCATTTGTATTTTTTATCTCCCAAAACCTCAAACACTCTCTCCACTCTCTACCTCAACACTCTTTTCACATAACCAAGTAATCTTCAAGCTTTTGATTCTTATTATTTTGTAAAAAAAAAAAAAAAAATCAGGTTCCCCCGAATTTCTCAATGAAGGAAATCGGTGAACGGAAATCATTCCTCAATCATTTCAATCCATCAATTTCCTTCATTGAACCCCGAATTTTTTTTTAAACAAAACAATAAGAATCAAAAGCTTGAAGATTACTGGGTTATGTGAAGAAAGTGGAGAGGGTGTTTGAGGTTTTGGGAGAGATAAAAAATACAAATGAAAAATCCCAAAAACTTAAAGTCATATATACCCAAATCGGGAGAAGAGAGGTTTTGGGAACGTTTTCCACCACCAACCGCCGTTCTCTGCCCCACCGCCGTGAGTGAGGAAGATAAAAGAGATAGTATAGAAAAGAGTTTCATGGAAGAAGAAAAGAAAATAGTTTATGGAAGAAGAGAAGAAAATGGTTTCATAGAAGAAGAGAAGAAAATGGTTTTTAAGACATTTCACAGCAAAATGACATCATCAAAGGTTAAAATAATAATGAAGTTTAATAACCCTTAAAATGCCTATCTTAAATGGCTTTTTTAAGGGTTTTTTTAAAAATGACATTTTAAGAATTGATATTTTCAAAAATATCAAATGTTTTGTAAATTTTCAAAATGGGCATTTCTCACACTGCTAGTTTTGAGAAATGCTATTTTTGAAATATTTCAAAATATTTAATTTTTTTTTTTTAATAAGAGACATTTCATTGATAAATGAAAAAGAAGATACAAAAACAGCCACCCCAGTATTACAAATTTTTTGTCTAGTTAAGGGTAATGAGAGAAGGCGTATAATTGTAAAAGGATTTAGAATTAGCCGACCACAAAGAGCTAAATATAATAATAAGGACCAAAATCAACTTATATTTTGAAGATTTAGATCCTATTATTCCTCTCCCACCAAACTAGCTAAAGAAGAGCCCACATTAGACGTCATAGTCATCATTTTAAACCCCATTTCATATTTGTTTTGTTAAAAAATATTATAGGAAAGAAGATCTAAACTCCACAGGGATCTCATTGCCTCTTCTATGAGGTTTAGAACCCTTTCAAAATATATGAATTTTACATCAACCCATGAATTGATGAGAGAGAAAGGAAAGAAAAGAGGAGGGAAGCAAATATTTTATAATACAATTTTATTATTCTCATTTCCATTCAAAACCAAACACAATAATTTTGTCCACGCATCTTGTCCTATGCATCTTGTTCCCAGATATCTTATGGTTATACAAACACGAAAACAAATGTCCCTCAATTATCATTTCCCCACGTATCATGTATGTTAAAATAAAATAACCTTTAAGATGAAAAATTAATTTTCCATTAGAAACAAAGCCCACACATATGTGAAAAAAGAAGAAGCAAATCAAATAATTTTCTAAGACTAAAAAATTTAAATGAAAATGAGATTATAAAAAACAATCATACAATATTTTTATTTTTAAATTTTGTTGAATTTGAAATTAATTGAGTCTCAAGCTTTGATCGTTCAATAAATTCATTGTGAGATGGCACAATTCAGACCAATGATATATATCTCAGAGATTAGCTTGTTTCAGTCAAGCATACTAAAACAAAGTTAAAATTATAAAAATTTTCATAGCAATTTCTATCATTAAAATTCAGTTATCTTTCTTATTGATTCAATTGATTCGAACAAAAATTTCAAAGCAGAATCAGTAAATCTCCAATGGCTCGGTTGGCTTCAAACCCCATAGCTATCCATAGAATTCCATTCTGTTTTCGAATCCCTCAATCCCTCCTTAAATCCTCCCTCGCCCGCTTTCCAGCTTCCAATCGTAGATTTTCATCCGTAGCTTGCCAATCACTTCCTAATCCACCCGATTCCTCTTCCGCATCGGTATTTTTCAGTCTCCTTTTCTGGTTTCTCTGTTTTTTTGTGTGTTTTTGTTGATTAATTTAAAGTTCTGTTCTTGTTAAAAGGTACTTTGAACGAGATATCAATACCTCTTATTCTTAAATTTAGGATCAAAAGCAGTTGTTATTTCATGATGGGTTAGATTGTTGTTCAAAATTCATTCTTTTATTCGTTCTTCGTTATCGTTATCGCATTATTTTTTCTATATAATATCGGGAAATGAAGTTTGATCATTCAATCTTGTGAGACTAATGGAGATATTGTTATAGAGATTAAAAGGTGTCAAACTAAACTCAGGGAGAAATGAGGTGTAAATATCTGGCAGTAAGCTTCAGTGATGGAGAATTTCATTGTAAGTTTTCGAGTTTGCAATCAAAGTCCCGCATCGGTTAGAATTGGGAAAGATTATGGGTTTATAAGTGAGATACCATCTCACTTGGTATAAACCCTTTTGGGTAGGTCTAAGATATACGATATCATACTAATGTGAAGAATTTTGAGTCAGTTGTTAGTCAATTACGGGTACAATTCCCACCCTTATTTAATTTTTGGATGTTTGTTATCTTTATTTTTCTAGTCATTGTTCATTACTGGAGGCTTTCTTTTCCAGGAAAATTCAACAGACATTCCTGGGCCAGTCGAAGACAGCAATGAACAAGCCGCAAGTTCTTCCTCTAATCAAGGTTTTCCAGAATTTCCGGATAAAAACATCAATAAGCGAATTGCAGTCATTTCAACCCTTTCAGCAGTGGCGCTTTTCTTGTCATCTCGATTAGATTTTGGTGTTTCTTTGAAGGACTTATCTGCTGCGGCATTGCCTTATGAAGAGGTTTGCAACCCAAGTTTTGCATGGTTCTGACTTCTCTTCGCTTTACCAAATTATGATCTCTAAATAATGTAAATATTCCTCAATAAGAGAAGATCTATAATATGTTGTTATTTGATATCTGTTCACTTTCGACCCTTTCATGACCAATAATTTAGGCTATCGCAAATGGAAAGCCCACTGTTGTAGAGTTCTACGCCGATTGGTGTGAAGTTTGTAGGGAATTAGCTCCAGATGTGTACAAAGTTGAGCAACAGTACAAGTAATGATCTCTATGTTCTCCATGTATTATTCAATGCTTGTATATCCCTTTTACTGGCTTATCATCTATGAAAATAGTTATGGAAATGTTTTCCACATATACTTTGCTTATCTTTGATGAATTATCCGCTAGTTTAAAAATCCATGATTTACTGGGACTGATTTTGTATATTATTGATTAAGTTGAATTTATAAGAAGCTAAACGTAATGAAACTTTGCCTTCCAGGGACCGTGTGAATTTTGTTATGCTCAATGTTGATAACACAAAGTGGGAGCAGGAACTTGATGAGTTTGGTGTTGAGGGTATTCCACATTTTGCTTTTCTGGATAAACAAGGGAATGAAGAGGGCAATGTAGTTGGCCGACTTCCAAAACAATATCTGCTTGAGAATGTGGATGCTCTTGCTTGTGGGAAAGCATCCATACCCCATGCCCGTGTGGTGGGAAAATTTTCAAGTGCCGAAGCAAGGAAAGTGCACCAAATTCCTGGTCCGAGAAGTCATGGGTAGATTCTTCTTCCTCTTTCTGAGAAAAGCCGTAGGTTAAGTTGTCAATTCAAATACTCTGATAGATATTCCAAATATTGATAGTTCATCTCATACGTGTACCCAATTATTTGAACAATTTTATCTCCTCTTGATAGTAAATAGATCTTTTATAACCCAATGATTTTTAACCGTCCATGAGTTGTATTGCTTGTGCCTCTTGTGATTGAATATCTTGCTTCGTTTCCTTCTGCTTTTATGCCAACCATTGATTATGTTAACGATAGATGTATCAAGGTTAATTCCTTTATGTTTGAAGCCTGTGAACTATACAAACTCCATGTTGATCATCATTACTCAGATCTCTTACATTTTTTTGAAAAATGAAATAGTTACAGAAAAATTATAATCAAACAGATCAATAAATCTGAATTTGTGGATCTGAACTGCATGTGAAGGGAATGTCTCGTGCTTGGCTTGACGCATCCCCTTGAGATGAGCACAGAGTGTTTCACATTCCTAGAAAATGACATCTACACTAAAAGTTCAATTGATAACGGAGGTTAAGTACAATGGCTATTTAAGATTTTCCATCAAATACACAAAATATATGATGAGGTTTAGAAGGTTGAATGTCCTTAAAAAGGCAGCCTTTTTTAAAATTTTATTTTATCTCTGTACTATATTACCCAGTAAGCTATTTGTTGAAGGTGAGCTTTGTTCACTTAACCACGGATCGTGTATGGATACCGGGGAACTATCCAAAACTTCATCTACTGGAGGCAGACAATCCTTATAGTGATTGTTCTCTGGTGGGATTATCAATCTCTGACTACCCAGACCTGTGAGCAATCCAGCCTTCTTAATTGTTATCCCACCTACGGATCTCTCACTCATGCTACGTGGAGATGAGCAAGCCGATCCTATAGATGATGCTGTAGAAAAATGTTCGTCCAATGATGTCCACCCGCTAAGTCTGATGCTTTCCAGTTCCTCTGCCACTTCTGTCATTGAAGGCCTCATGTCACTATGAAAAGCAAGGCATCTGAATGCAAGTTCAGCCACCTTGTGAACAGAGTAAATGGTCCAGGCATCTCTATGTGGCTCAAGGAAAGGGTCAATTAATTCATCCAGACAACCTCTCCCGATCCTATCAACGGCAAGTGCAGCCAAGTTTACATCACTTTGGGGACGAGTGAAATCAACTACTTTTAATGCAGTGATTATCTCTACTAAGACTACTCCAAAACTGTAAACATCACTTTTATCTGAAAGATAGAAGTTTTGATGGTATTGAGGATCAACATAACCCGGAGTTCCTTGTGGGGCCGTTGAGATGTGTGATATTTCTGTCATACCAAGTCTAGAAAGACCAAAATCTGCTACTTTCGATTTGAAGCTATGATCTAGAAGGATATTGCTAGATTTGATGTCCCTGTGATATATTGGTGGATGGACAACAGAATGAAGATAAGCTATTGCACGAGCGGTTTCAGTAGCAATGGTGAGCCGTGTTGTCCACGGTAAGCCATTTCCACGCTCTCTCTGAAGATGTTGAGAGAGAGTCCCGTTTGGCATGAACTCATAAACAAGGATCTGTTGGCCTTCCTCTATGCAGCAACCTAGCAAGCGGACCAGATTCGGGTGGCTAACAGAGGAAAGTAGTTTGATCTCATTCATTACTTGATCAATGCTATTGTGGTCTCTATGTTTGATCCTTTTCACAGCAACCCAGTCATCCTCATGGATCCTTCCTGCATAAACTGTACCGAAGGCCCCAGTTCCCAACCTTTGTTTCTCAGAGAAGCCATTAGTGGCTCTTTCTATTTCTTTGAAAGGATATAAAGTAACACTAGAATTTCCAGCAGCTTCACAAAGAAGCCGCTTTGCACTCATTTGGCCTATTAGACACATCGATCGACGACGGATGCAGTAACAGATGAAAGTCAGAACAGCCATTAGAACAGCTCCGACGACAATACCTGGAATCAGTAAATAGGTTAAGACCATATAATATATATACATATATATTCAATGCATTGTTTAAATTACATGAAGCAGGGTATATGATTTACCTGCAACTAGAGCAACGATTCTATTTTTCCCTCCACATTGGCCTAACATGTAATTTGATGGATTGCACTTCGGATGAACTGTTCTCGTGACAAAAAGCACAAAAAATTAAATAAAATAAAATAAGCAAAATTGACAAATAATGAAATTGAATTTTTCAAAGTCTATGATCCTCTATCATTTAGATTAAGAAATATTTTTATGAAATATATTCATTTATGAATACGACGACTATTAGTTTTACCACCTCTATGACTTTAGGTTAAACTTAAGACAATATCCCATAGTATTTCTCTTTGACTTTTATATTGTAAAATTTTCATTTTCCACACGCACCTCTTTAAAATATCAGCAGCAGCCTAGAAACTGAGAATAACAATTTTCAACTTGAAATGGGCAACATTCACGGCAGATTTAATCAACTATAATTATTATAAACAACCCACATTCAAAAAAAAAATTAATACATAAAAATCCATTGACGATGCATCATCCTTCTTTCTTTGACCAATTCTGAGAAAACATAACATAATTGGCATCACAATTCATAATATTATTGTCTCGTGCATTTTCACACCTACATAATTTTTATAACTTTCACACGGAAAGCACTTCCAAAGCAACCAAATTGCCATAATAGCTAGACTTTTCAGAAATGTATGCAAGTTATTTTCACATTCATCAATATTTTTTTACCGGGAGATTTGGGTGCCGATTAGTATTTTAAAACCGACCGATCTTTAAGTAGTCACAATTACTCTTTATACGTTAATATAAGTAAAGTTCAACTAATTATACATCAATCAATCAATCAGTAAAAACATAGTTCAATTGGTTAAGCACTTGTTCCCTCTCATTGAGGTCGAAGGTTAGAGCCCCTCTTTCACCAAATTAATGTAATATCTCAAAAAACAAAAAACTAATTATACATCAATATTCTTCCATTTGTACGTTATTCCCTTTCATAATAGCTAGGTACTATAGTCTTTATCCACCATTTTCGCCACCGTCACAGACCAATCAAATAATTTAGACCGTAAGAAAAAAATGCAATCTTCACGAACAATTATTGTTGACTATCAGAGATAACGTGTCAATCATTAATTGGTTACCATGTATACCGTTTTCTGTCGATAACTTTCCCATTTTACCCTCACGATACCTTTCATTTATTAGGCTACCCTACCCACCAAAATAATCAAAATATAACGTTGAAAATTCAATACATATCATATTTTTCTTCCGAAATAAATAAATTTAGAGTGACGGAGTTGACTCAACCACTAACCTTTCCGGCAACCGCCGCCGCCGCCGCCGTAGCCATCTCCTTCAAACCCTTCCTTACATCGGCAACGAAATCCTTGGATTCCTCCTGAAACTGGGATCGTCTTAATTTGGGCATTTTCCGAGCACGGTAGTGATGCGTAATCCGTTTTTAAGAGCCACCATTCCAATTCAATGACTCTAAACTCGAACGAAAACGAAACACTCGAAAAGTTAACCGGAGAATTTGAGTCATAATCAGAACCAACCAGTACAGCGGATGAAAGGACACGGCAGTTCTTTTTCAAAGCTTCAAAATCATAAGATTTGTCGGATTGGGAGAAGCAACTGAGGTTTGAGAGGCAGTGATTTGGCATAGACTGGCTGTAATTGAATGAAACTGTTGGACATGAAACTGGTTTCGTACAGTTAGTAAGGATGAGATTATTACGGTCATTCGGCCGGTAATTTACGCCGTAAAGCGGTGAAATCGATTCGATTGAGATATTACAGTTTTCAGGAAGTTTGATGAGGATACTGTCTTGAGTTATATTCTGGACCTGGAATTCGCCGATTTTAACCTCGCCATTGCTGCAATTCAATTTGATCGGACTCCCTTCCTTAACAAACGGATACGGTACAAAATCAGGCAATTTCCGTCCTCCACAGCGATTAAGATTATCGGCGGCGATCGTTGAAGCTGAGAAGATATCGATTACGAGGATGATGAAAACGTGAAGATGAAAAGTCATAGTCGACGAATCATATCATTACCATCTCCTTCCTGCAAAAATTATAAAAACCCAAAACCGAAATCAAATATCTAATTCATGGGGGAAAGAATTTTCTTTTTGAGAAGTGGGAAAATAAATGAAGAATTTAAAGCAAAGGACTATGATAGCGTTGGGAAGTTCATCTATCATATTAAATGCAATGAAATAACCCAGAAATTAAAAAAAAAAGGAGCAGTTTTTATTATATGGTAAAGTCAGATAATAATTAAATGGAAATAGAAATGGAAATAAAAGCTTTTACCTCTGCAGTTTTGGTTTCTTCAATGGATGGATATAGTAAATGCTCTGTGAATTAGGAAAGAGCTTTGATTGATTGATTGATTGATATAATTTCATAAATCAGGATTTATTTATGGGTATAGGTTTGAATTTAATTGATTCATTTCCTTGATTTTGCCCGAATTATAAGGCGAATTGATTTTGATTGGAAAATGGAAAAGGAAAGGAAAAGAAAAGATGAAGATAATGAGCAAAGAGTGGGGGAAGAAGAAAAAGAGGACATTCAGGCTTTTTATTTTTAATATCACAAACGGTACCCTTTATTCTCCACATTATCAATATATATCACTTTCTCCCACTCGCAAAATTTAGGTAAAATTACTTAAACATCCTCCATACTTTTCCATATAATCCTTGTTACTTTTGGGGGATCTTTATTCTTGAGAATTAGAAACCATAATTGCTGTTTGGATAAATAAGTATCCTAAGCCCACCATACAAAAATATTATTCATTTTTTTAATTAAAAAAATTATTTTAAAATTTATTATGAGTGATTTTTTTAAGTTAAATAGGTGAATTTAATTTATTTTTATGCCATTATTTTCTAATATAATAAATTAACTAAATAAAAATGGGGGAAATTTCACAATTGTCACTTTTGAGATCATATTTAACCAAATAGCCATAATTTTAGAAAGTTATAAGGATAGCTACTTTTTACTATTAAATTTTGTAATATACTAAATATGCCTTTTTCGTATGTCAGGTATAGTCTGACACCTCTGACATTCTGACACGTCTGTATATTATGTATAGGCTGATACTTCTGACATTTTTTCTTTTCCAATATAATTTTTCTTTCCTAATGCATTCTTTCTTCCCCCACTTTATGGTATATTTAGTATATTATTCATAGTTTTTTAGTGTATTCAGTATATTTTGTATATTCATTTTTATTATTTTTATATTTTGTTTTGTAGATTCATTTTAGTATATTATTTATAGTTTTCCCTCTCATATAAAATGTTTTGTACACTGGTATGTTGGGTATATCATCCTCTGCTTTGTAAGTGCATTTGAGGAAAAAAAATGAAAATGTACGTAATTAAACATGTCATTTAATGTGCAAATGAAAAACGAAAGAGTGTTAGTAACACAATACTTAATATATAAAAAAATACTAAATGTGCAAACAGACAAAAGGAAATGTTTATTACGTATAGTGCGTGTTACATAATGCACGACTAATAAAAAAACAAAACATAAATAAAGGGGTGTGTGTACATCATCCACTCATCATTTTCGTATATCGTGTATATTAAATAATGTACATTTAGTAAACAAACATAGTGGATTGAAAAAAAATAGACCACTATGCATATTACTTATATTACAGAACTATGATGAAAAAGGGTGTTCGTTCATCCTTTCGACACTCATGTACATTATGTATATTATAAAATATATATTTAGAAAAACAAATAGTCGTATATTACATATATTGCAGATAATACATTACGAATATTACAACGCATATAGCAAGGAATGTATAATGGTGAAATTTAAGAGATAATGAGGGGAAAAAAGGGCTATTATCACATATAGCCAATATCGAGTCTTAGTTTTCAAAAAAATTGAAAAATATCAAAATTACCCATAACATAATTAACCCACAATTATTTTCTGAAAAATTGATTATAATTGATATATTATTTTTGTAAATTTACATTACTGATATAAATTTAATACTAGAATTTACATTACTGATAAATTATTGTTGTAAAATTATATCAATGATATATCATTAAAATAATAGAATATTTAAAAATGGGTAAATATGATATACATAAAAGTGTGGCATATATGAAAACAAGACTCAAAAGTTGGCTACCACGCATAATTTTCCGGAAAAAAAAACCTATAACTTTTACAAGATCCGAAAGATCTAAGATTATGGAGAGAACAAATGGATAAAAATAAAGAACAAAAATGTGGAACATAGTTTATAAAAAATGAGAAATGGAAAGAAAAAGTGAGTAGATTCGTAAAATCTGGAAAAAAAATGTGATGGGGAGTTTGAAGAAGATGAAAAAGGTGGATTTTTTTTTTTAAAAAAAAAAAAGAGAGAAATGGAAAGGGAACCAAATTTGAGAGATGAAAAAATAAGGGGGGAGAGAAAGAGAAGAGAGTAGATGAAATGATGAATTTTTGAAAAAAAAGAAGAGAGAAATGGAGAGAGAACCAAATTTGAGAGATGAAAAAATGAGGGGGAGAAGGAATCTGATATGGGGGGGGGCTTTTGTCTTAAAAAAATATGAAAAAGAGAGAAGAGGGAGAGAGAGAGAGAGAGAGATAAAGAAAAAGAAAAAAGAAGGATGAACACGTGAAGAGAGAGAGGAGATCAGAGAATTTTTTAGGAAAATGGATTTGACTTGACTTAATGGCAAAAGTGTATTTTTCTTCATTTAAGTGGCTATCTAGAGAAAGTTTTAAAAATATGGCTTTTTGTTAAAAATGGAATGAAAAAAGTGTTATTTATATAATTATCTCAATAAAAATTAAACCACATCTTACAATTGTAAGATTATATACTAAATCCAGACTTCTTATTCCTAGGTATTACAATCCCAAACATCACATTCACATTCCTAGCATCAAACAACTCCTATAGTAATTTACTTTCCTATATTTTTTTTTTCAACTAAACCATTCAATAAAATAAAAAATAAAAATCCATGAGTACAGAAATTTATGGGTAAAGTACCCTTTTGGTCTTTTAATTTTAGACACCATGTCCATTTGGTCACCATATTTTCAATTTGTGTCTAAGTTTGGACGTTGTATCATGGTCACTGAGAATTTGTGTCTAAATGGGTACTTTAATTTGACTATTGTACCTTTAATTACATATATAACCAGTTTAATTCACTCAATTTTAAAATTAATAGCAAATTACGATCAATATAAAAAATACTCAAGAAACACTATTTATGGTGGTGATCTAGTGGTTTCCGATTTTATAGTTTATCATCTTACCATTTTATCTCTCCTGATAACTTCAATTAGATACAATCTTCTTCTTCCTCCCCCGCCTTCATCCACAAGAAACCACAGAAAAATGAGATCAACAAAATTTTGGGTTGGTTTCGTCGACAAGATATGGGAGAGAAAAAAACTTCAAACTCAACCTAAATAAGATACATCTTCTTCCTCCTCCTCCTCCTCCTTCATCCACGAGACAACATAGAAAAAAGAGATCAACAAATTTCTGAGTTGCTGTCGTCAACAAGAAACGAGAAAAGAAAAAAAACTTCTGGGTTGCTTTTGTAAATAGAGATCTTCATAAAAGCTGAAGTGTTCAAATGGAGGTTCTTGGCGATGCGAGTAGAATGAAAAACCCCCAATTTCAGATGAAGGTCTGAATCTTTATGTTCGTGATATGCTTGAAGAGAGAGATTGTGATATGCTTGATGAAGAAATATATGGATGTTGCTACAGATGTTAATGATTGTTGTTGCAGGTTGATTTGTCAATAATACACCGTTTATTTAATATAAACATGTCACTAGTACTCACCGTCAGTTGATTTGGTAAGGACAGTTAAATAGAATGCTCTGTTTAATACAGGTAATGTTTCTTTCTTTATTTTAATTTTGAGATCCAAGAATACATTCTCTACATTGATGTCTGAAATTATTTATTTATTAGTAATATTATAGTATTATTAATCTATTTTTTATTCTATTAATTCACATCATATTAAAAATTTATAATAATATATTTATGCATATTTAAAAATATAAAATACATCACATAATACTAAATTATAATTTAATTAAAAATATTTATAAATTTTGATTAAAAAATATAAAAAGTAATTTATAAACAGAGAAAGGGAGCTTGTTCCCCGTAAATTATCCGCAAAAAAATCTTAATCTCGTCCCCCTACTTTTTAAAACAAGATTTTAATGGGGATGGTGAATGATTTAGGTCCCCGCCCTCTCCCGTGATACCCTTTGAGAACAATTTTGTTATGAGATATTTTTTGTATAACTAAAAATAAGTTTATTTAAACTAAACGTATATATATACCCGGCCAATCAAGAAGGTAAAGCAAGAAATATATTAAAATTATTTTTATAAAATGAAAAAAAAATATTAAAAAAAAAAGAAGGTAAAGAGGATCGTAATTGCATGGAGTCGAAAAGTAATGATGACATAAATGCCCTAAGGCACACGGAAAATTACAGACGCGGAAAGAACACAGTGAGTCAACAAGAAAATAATTTTAAAAAATTGATCAAAAATGCAAATTGATTATATTTTGTGGACAGCATTTTTTGCCCCCACCACCTTTGGTATTAATCCATCATATTTGGTCTCAGTTGCCAAGCCATAGTGGGGAATCGTCGTGTTATATATTCAAAAAAAAAAAAAAAAAAAAAAAGCTTTTGCACTAATACTTTTTCAACCTATGGATGATTGAACTTTGGTCTCTCTTTATATTTTTATTTTTTATTTTTTAATTTTGCCATCTATTTTTTTAGGTTGAAGGTGGTCTTTTTGTCTATTTATTTGGTTCGATTTATAGAATAGGTTACTTTTTTATGAATTTTTTAGGTGTGATTACAAATCTAATAAGTTTGTATTTAATATTTATAAAAATATTAACTCTTAAAAAATATTTGTAAATATAGTAAATTTTAAGCGGGTTAATAAGTAATCAACATTGAATTATATATTTTTACAATAAATTAATCATTGATTCACATATTAATCAATGTTAATCACCGATAAACGTAATAAAAATTGTTATATATACAAATAGTTTATATTTATAAATATTTCACCGGAAATATGTTACCTAATAAAATTTCCCATATTTTTAAGAGTAAATTGTAAACTATATATCCTTAGGTTTTGAGGTTGTACTAATACTCCCTATAATATGTACTTTTAATAATAATTTTATCACACAACTACTACTCTCTAAAGTTTGGATTTAAATGTTTGAATCGATGCTCTAAATTATTACATTAATTACGTAAATATTACTGATGCATACTTGTGGGACCTCCCCACCCCCCATTTTTTTAAAAATGTTTTTTTAATGCAAAAAATGTCAGTAAAATGGATTTTTTTTTTTAAATATATTCGTCCCCTTATATTTTAAAAATAGCATTATATAGCTTTTGATCCCCTAAAAAAAAGTTTATAATGATCATATTTGGATCATTCCATATATGGACATGTGGTGGAAATTTCATGTACAATAGATTATCATATCACTTAGATTGGATAAGACTGGACTAAGATGTTTTAACCATTTTCTTAGTTATTGCTTAAAGGAAATGATAACATATCACTTAGATTATCATGTGTGATAGATCTCAATCCTGAGTTTGTCATGAACTCCAACTTATAGGATGTATCCTTAATTTATGTGGGTGTGAATGACATATTGGTACATTTAATATGTCTATCTTTTTTAGGATGTGACAAACACAAATAGTTAGAAACTTTCTATACAAAATGGAATTCACTAACTTTCTTTTTATGGAAAGTGTGAGTGCCATACCCTATCATTTTGAGAACTTATGGGTTGATTGATGACTATGAGATATTTTATTTCATAATAAGACTATAGATTGTAATTTTGATTGGGTGATATATATTCTAGAGAATCCAACTCAAAATATATAAATTGATAGGTTGACATAAATTTAATCATATATTTTAGCACTCTCTCACATGTGGGCTTGTATATTTGCATAAAACTCAATCATGTGGAATTTTAATAAATGAGGTTTGAATTCAGGACCTCTACTTTGATACTATGTTAAATACATTAAATAATAACTAGGCATAAAAGTTTTAGTTGATGAACTAAGGTAAATTTAATCATATATCTCAATAATATGTTTCTAATGGAGAATTAGAGAGTGTATCATACTTAATTACTGTTTGATGTAAATAAAGTAAATAAGTGAACTACAAAATTAATATTTTGAAGATTATGTTAGTGATCAAAGAAAATAAAGTGAATGATAATCTATTCATAATTGACATGAAAAACAAAATATTGCAGATCAATATTTTACATTTACTATTCATTTTAGATATTTTAAATATAGGGATGAATTATTCTTTTTAGACAAATTTCACTAGATGACATTATATGAATTGATAATTTAAAAAATATTAAAAGTTTTGAAAATTTTCAAATTAAAGACATGTGTGGGTCCTTACTTTAGGTGAGAAAGGAAAAAAAAAATGCTATTCTTAAATTTTTTCTAACGTTTTATTATTTTTAAAAATATCAATTAAAATATCATTAAAAAAAACCTTCTTTTTCAGGTAATTACAAATATTTTTCTAGACTACTATTTTTACAAATATATATATAGAAGCATCCTAAATGTTAAGGGTATAACGGTCAATTGGAATTGAAGTAGTCTCCAGAGTCGAATTCATGTAGAACACTGCGCGTTACATGGCTGCGGAAGTTCTTCGCCGTATCCATTAAGCGTTAATTACCATTGGACGAAACTACCCTACAGCCAAAATCGTTGACCAGAAGATTCCAAAGGTTTTGACTTTGGATTAACAAAGGATAAGAATGTTTGAACTCTCCACAATTCTATCCACTTGCATTTGAGAGAAGTTGCCATTTTTATAACTAATAACCTAAAAATAATTACTTTATTTAGAAAAGTTTACTAAACTGACGTCCATTTTTTAATTCTCCATCCATTTGTGCAAGTTTTGTATAAACTATAATAACTCAACAATTAAATTGTTCACATTTATAAAAACCCGTGCTATTATATATATATAAAATATAAACACATATTTTATATTTTTTTTATAAAATATACTATATATTTCATTTATAGGAAGAAAAAATAAATCACCTCTGAACTATGTAAGTTATAACAAATATTTTCGTAAACTATTTTTTAAGCAAATACCCTATGAACTATATGTAGTTTATAACAAATACCTCCTTAAACTAATGAAACAAATATCTTTCTAAACTAGGAGGCTTGTGATAAGTACACTTGAATTTTTTTTAAGTAAACATCCCTTGGATTTTATATAATGTTTAAAACAAACTCTTTTGTTATACCAATTTAATTATTTTTTTCTTTTTTCTTACGATATACGTGAGACTTGACATGTTTAAGATTACCCGCTCTTTTCTTTCTTGAATTTTATTTTTTGAGTGTGACTTTCGATTTTTAGAAAAGGAAACATACGATTTACAGAGATGGAGAGGTGAAACTCATGTGATTCGTCTTCTTGAAATAATTTTTTAGTGTTAGATTTGAAATTTTTATATAGTATGTCATCCAATTTCATACTTATTAGATCACACGTGTAACCGAAAATTTAAAGGGTGTAAATGAAAGAGTTTATTTTAAGCACTTATAAGAGTTCAGGGAGGTACTTACTTAAAAAAAAATTAGTTTAAGAATTGATAGGGGTTTTCAAAAATGATATTTTAAAAATTGATATTTTCAAAACATAGTAAAAAAATTGAAAATTTTAAAAAAATAGTATTTCTCAGTCTAAAAAAATGTTATTTTTAAAATATTTCAAAATATTTTACTACTTTAAAATTACTAATAAAAAAAAGTGTATATGATTTTTAATTTCTCAAATGTGAAAATCAATACAAATTCTTCAATTATAATGACTCTGATTCAGTTTGTCCTAAAACTTTGGAGGGAAATGAGATTATTGTCATTATGGTTGGGTCCTATCATTTATATTTTGTGTTTTAATTTTAATTTTACTATGTACTTTTACAATGAATCTCATATTGATTATCACACAAATTATTTAATATTGATATATAACCTTAATAATCAAACCCTTCGATTTCAAATTAAACAATTTTTAGTGAAATATTTCCAACTTGCTTAATTAAAAGTTTCCTTCAAACTCATTTTTATCTTTGCCTTCTCAATAAAAAGGAAAAAAAGAAAAAAGAAAGAGAGTGAGAAATAGTGAGTTTCAAAACTCAGATATGTTCATTATCTATATAAAAATTCCCCATACTTCTTTTCAGTAAAAAAATAATAATATTTGCATTGAGACAAAGAAATCCTTATTTGGATTCAAAAGGAAATATTTAATTTAGAGACAAATAAACCATATAATGTAAAAGTTTTTGAAGCAGGTGAATTGGAACTAGTATAACAAATTTCATTACATGCCATTGGATTTAAGTTTTTGTAACTTAGCCAATATTGTAATGTTGTGTGTAATGAATTCCAATCACATTGAGATTTCCTTTGTCTCCTTGCTATCAGAATTCAAGTCATTGTTTTCTTATTTTTATAAAACTAATTTATTTGAAAGACTATTCATGTTTAATCTTTTTTATTAATATTTTGACTTGTTCAAATTATCATTAAAATTTATTAGAAAAATCGAGTTGATTAAAATTACAATAATTTATCAAAAACTCCAATCAATTAAACTCAAAACACATGTTGAATTGGTTTACAGTTTGATTCGGCTTTCCACAGCTCAATTTTCTTAGACGAAATTGATCCATAGCAAAATAACCCTAATATTAAATAAAGGTTAAATCAGTCCATTTATCATACGTTTCTATTAATTATAATTATAATAATGACGAGCTTACCAGATATATTAAATAACGATATATCTATGTGACGTTTTATATCATTTTTATAGTATTTTTATTTTTCGAACAAATTTAAGAGCATTAAAAATGGGGTATTTGCAAATCTAGCAATTTTTTTTAATAATATTTGTAAAAATAAAAGCTCAAAAAAATATTTACAAATATAACAAATTTTGATCGAGTTTATCAATGATAAACATTGAATTACATATTTTTACACTATGTTTATCACTGATAAACACATAAATCATGATAAAAATTGCTATTTTTTGGGTTGATATTTTTACAAATATTACAAAAAAATCTGCCACCCAATAAAATTTCCCTTAAAAATAGTATAAGAAATAAATAAAAAAAACATATAAACCACAATACCTCATCATTTAAAATAACAATTTTTTTTTACCGAAATAGATAATGAACTATTCAACTAACTCATCCATCATTATTAAAAAAAAAAAAAAAAAAAAATCGACCAGGACTCTTTTGTAGGGTTTGGTTACTAGTTTTTTTAGTTAAATCGATGGATTTCTTCAAATTAATAGATTTAATAGACTTTTTGAGCATAGTTTAACTAATTATAGACTTTTTGTTTTTAAAATGAAAAAAGAAGAATGGATGAAAGGAAAATGACAAAATTTGAGATGAAAAATAACAGAAAGGCACATGCCATTACAATTTACAAATGCAAATTTAAAGGACCCGTCACGTTCACGCCTCACGGATCCATTCCTTTTTATATTACTTTACCCAATTCGTTACGTTCGGTTTTCTTTCTCTCCTTTTTTTGTTCTTTTTCTTTTTTTCTTTTCTTTTTAAGCATTGAAAAGTGATTAATTCTGATAGCGCTTATAAGCTTTCAGAGCAGGAGAGAATTTAAAATAATAAATATTAAAAATTAACGGTTCAATAGTTTATTAAAATAGAAATAAGGGTAGAATATCATTTTAATCCCTCAACTTTCACTCAAGTTTTATTTTCGTCCCTCTACTTTTAAAAGTTACATTTTTTGTTCCTGAACTTTACAATTTGTTCCGTTTTAGTCCTTCCGACTGTGTTTTTCCGTTTGGGATATTACCGGAGGGCTTATGTGACATGTAATTGATGACGTGAAATTATATAAATATACGATGATATTAAATGACTTGGAAAAACAAATATACAGTGAGGTTTAAGACTGCAATTAAGGAGAAAATGATGAGATTAATCTCAATGTTTATTTTTCATGACATTTAACCTCATTGCATATTTATATAATATCATATCATCAATTACATACCACATAACCCTCTATTAATGTCCTAGAAGAGGAATCTCATGTAAATACCATGGAATAAGGTTTGATCATATTCATGGGGATTCCGTAAATATTTCATTTCAAAAAGAGAAAGTTTGAAACAATTGGAATTTTTTTGGAGATTGGATGCACTTACTAATTCATGATCTAGCATCCCTACCTATTACTTATCTTCTGAACAATAACGAGGAATCAATTGAGATCCAAAAAATTGAACATACATATACATAATCAATCTTTTTTTTATTTAATTTTACGAAATGACTAAAACGGAACAAATCCTAAAGTTCAAGGACAAAAAATGTAACTTTTGAAAGTTGAGAAATGAAAATGAAACCTGAGTGAAAGTTCAGGGACTAAAATGATATTTTACACTAGAAATAATATGTTAGTTTGTTACATTTAAAAAAAATTACTAAATAAATAATTCTATATTTTAAAAACCAATATTCAGACATAAATTTTCAGGACAAGTGACCGAAGTTGGCAGATTTGTCCAATTAATTAGAACAAGTCTCACTTAACCATCAATCGTTGGGATGCAAAGAACAAGAAATGATTCTCATGTTAAATTTATAAAGAAGGACAACGTCTCTATTGGTACGAGATTTTTAAGATATAACAAAAAAAAAAGAGGCAAAGTCATGTCGTCTCTAATCTATTAGTGAACAACAATATCATACCAAATGAAGATTATGGAGGGTTCTTCAATGAAAGGTCAAGGTGAGGAGAAAACGTCTTCCTGATGCAGCCACGACGACGACTCCCTATCGGCGAAATTCGCAGAGCTGCCGGCAGCTGTTGCAAGAGCATGGAAAGTATTTTTCAATTTGTTTAAACGTTTGTAGTAACGAATACGCCTTAGAACAACGTCCCTATCCATCTTACCAGCTGATTTCAAGAGTAGCTGCCTTGAGACATTGCCATTATAATTCAATACTTGTTCTGAATCTTTTTCATCTGCTTTTGAAACCATGAAATCCATTTTATTTCTTCTTCTTTTTTTTCCCCTTAAAGACAGAGATAGAGAATGAGCAGGTTTGGTTTTTGTATTAAAGCCTAATAAAAAGGCATTGATTTCTGTGGGCGTTTTGGGACTTCACAGTCTTCCTGGTTTGAAAAAAAAATAAATCAGTGGGTTTTTAGTTAAAAAGATGGATAAACCACTTCTTTGTGCTTGAAGTTCATAGCTGCTGAATTTGCCAACTTGCATTGTTTCATCTTCTCCTGACAGACAAATAGGAGATAATTTCCGGTAATCTTGTTTTACTAAAGATTTTAATTTTCATTCTATTAATTATATGCCACATGTATTTGAACAAATATGGAATTCATAGTTTTTAATAACTTCCATGTCTTATTATTACTTGAGAGAGTATTGACACGAGAGGAGAGCACCCAAAATGTAATTATGTAAATGTAAATGGGAACGGATAAGATCAATTTTTTATTCTTTTGGAGTTATTTCTTTATGCTTGTCTTACCAAAAAAAATGTGGATATACTCGAAGCATGCGAAATCATATATCATAATGTCCTTTTCCACTTAATAAACCATTTTTACACCATTAATAAGGTGGTATATGGATAAAAGAAATCATTATTTTATAAATGGTGAAGATTCAAATCTTCAAAACCAATTCCAATTCCATATAAAATAAAATAAAATATATTTTTACAAATTTGTTAAAAAATTGTTCAAATAATATGTTGGGAAAAAAAACACCTTTCCCACATTCACCGCTAGGAATATAAGAAAGAACCCGAAAAAATAAGGAAACAAACACAATCAAATAACACAAGGATTTATACTTGTTCACCCAAATTGGCTACGTCCAGTTGCTACCGCTGCGGATTTCACAATGATGAATCAAAAGTTACAGTAAAAAATATCCAATACACTTAACCATGTATTACGCTCAAAAAGCCCTCAAGAAAGTAAACCCTTTCTTTTACAATATTTCTCACTCTCATCAAAGCCCTCCCCGAACCCAATACAAATACACTCACAGTATTTTTGGGATGCATTTGCCAACAAAGATTGATTCTATTTATAATACAAATAGCCTTGGTTACCAAGTATAATCTAACGGTCATAATTCATTCTAGCCCACCAAGCAAATCCAATGGCCACAATTAAGACTTGGTCACCAAACAAACTTGTTGAGCAAGTTTAGGACTTTATCATTAATTTTATATACTTGCCAAATCCTAACAAATTCCACCTTGGCAAGATAGATGAAGAATCCATAGCTTCTGCTACAATCATTGTCTTCATCGACAATCATAGTTCTCAAACTAGAGAGCTATCCTACTCCACCATATAAGTAGACCACTTGAAATATCACCTTTCAAGATTTTCCTTTTTCGGCACATGTCGATAAACCTTGCTGAAATTATGGTGCAACTTCCACCTACTTGGCTTCCCCGGAAGTTCTTCAGCCATCGACACCATTCCACCACACGCCTTGCATAACTGCCAAGTCAATGCTCGTGTGCATCCGCTAACAACACATCCTCTATCATGGTAAAGCGGTCATACCATGAGGATGAATTTCTTCTCTCTTCAAACGAAGTCTTCGTCTCCCTGAACAAGAGAGAGAATGTTAGCTTCCAACCCAAAGCCCTTTGCCGAACCTGCTTTGTTTGGACAATATCTTCTCAGGTGACCAGATAATCCACATTCCCAGCAGCCTTTCTTCTGTATGAAACCTTTCTTCTTCCCATTGCTAACTACAAATACAGAGTTGTTATGTGAATCACGACCTTTACTCTTCAACCTCCTCTCCTCCGACAAGAGTTTACTTGTAGTTTCTGCAAAATCCAAAGAATCATTTCCATACATTAGAACCGTCTTCATGTGCTCATAAGAAGTTGGAAGAGACAAGATGAGTCTAAGTGCCTTATCCTCCTCATCTACGTGCACTTCGATTGCCTCCAGCTCTGAAATGATACCATTGAGAACACTCAAGTGATTTGAGATTTTTGTACATTTCTCCATTCGCAGTGTGTGAAACTGCTCCTTCAGGTACAACCAATTTGAGATGCCCTTAGCTTGATACAAGGCTTCAAGCTTCTCCCAAAGCTCTTTAGCTGTCAAAATTCCGTGCACATTTGCAAGAAATTTTTTAGCCAAACACAGTCGTATCGCACTTGCCGCCCTCAAATCCATCTCCTCATAATCTTCATCATTCGAACTGGACTTCTTAGCACCTCCACTAGAACCACTGCCATCTGATTTCACTGAATCACCATCACCGCTTAACTGTTTGAGAGCACCACCGCTTGGTCTTCCTTTCAAAGCCTTGTGTAAACCCGATTGTATCAATACATCATTGACTTGCACTTTCCACAAGCCAAAATTGATCATTCCATCAAATTTTTCCACATCAAATTTCACCGGGCTCATAAAGCTTGACATACTTGCTTCTTACTCTTAACTTGAATCAGTGGACAGTTATAACCCGTTCCAAGAAATCTTTTTCTGATGTGGAAGATCAGACAAAGCTGCAACCACAGAGCATACGAAGAATTTCAAGAAACTAAACCTAAAGCTCTGATACCAGTTGTTGGGAAAAAAAAGACCTTTCCCACATTCACTGCTAGGAATATAAGAAAGAACCCGAGAAAAATAAGGAAACAAACACAATTAAATGACACAAGGATTTATACTGGTTCACCCAAATTGGCTACGTCCAGTTGCTACCGCTGCGGATTTCACTATGATGAATCAAGAGTTACAGTAAAAAATATCCAATACACTTAACCGTGTATTACGCTCAAAAAGCCCTCAAGAAAGTAAACCCTTTCTTTTACAATATTTCTCACACTCTCATCAAAGCCCTCCCCGAACCCAATACAAATACACTCACAGTGTTTTTGGGATGCATTTGCCAACAAAGGTTGCTTCTATTTATAATACAAATAGTCTTAGTCACCAAGTATAATCTAACGGTCATAATTCATTCTTGCCCACCAAGTAAATCCAATGGCCACAATTAAGACTTGGTCACCAACCAAACTTGTTGAGCAAGTTTAGGGCTTTATCATTAATTTTATATACTTGCCAAATCCCAACAAATTCCACCTTGGCAAGATAGATGAAGAATCCATAGCTTCTGCTACAATCATTGACTTCACCGACAATCATAATATATATTAGTAAATAATGTGAATAATGTGGATATACTTCAAGCATGAGAATTCATATAAAAATATCGACATATTATTATGCCCATCTAAAACTAAGGAATAACCATTTTAGTCTACATACATATTATTATTTTTGGTTGAAATTGAAGTAAATAATTTAAAGTCTGTTTGATAACATTCTCAATTTTTGTTTCTTTTTTTATTTATCATTTTTAAAAAAATATAGTTGTTTGATAACTATTTTTTTTAAAACACTTCTCAAAATTGTGTACAAATTTTATAAACAACAAATGTTAGTTTCTTGTTTCCATTTTTTCAAAAATAAAATAAAAATAAAATTGATATAATATTTTTAAATAATTTATTTAAAAATTAATTTTCAGATAAAATCTAATTATTTTTATATGAGAAAAGGAAATAAGAAATAGTTACTAAACATCTTTTTTTTTCTTCTCAAAAACAGGAAACAACAAAAGAGTTACCAAACATGTTTATCTTTCTATTAAAAAAAAAACAGAAAAAAAGAAAAGAAAAAAACAGAAACTTGAAAGATTACAAAACCTGGCTTATCTCAGAATCATTCTAAATGTTGTTCAAAAGTACCACATACTATTAAAGTAGATATGAAAGTGACAAAAGTAGATTTCTCATCCCACTTCATATTATAAACAATGGGTAATCCAGCCTTCACCGGTTTTGCATATAAACAGCGGGCCCCTACTGCTTTTTTTATTTATTTACATAACAATTTTTTTTTTTAATTTCATACAAATGTGAGGGAAATTTTTATGGATACCCCTTTTAACTTGATATTTATAAAAAAAATCTTCAAATTGAAAATAATTCCATAATTACCCCTTTTCAACTAAACCTACGTTGAAAATTATTTATATAAATGGGATAGCTTTTGATACAATTCTTACGGTTGAGGCAAGAAATATTGAAAACAAAACAGCTAACAGGGTAAAACAAAGATAATACTTAATAAATAAGAATAATTTTCAAAAATAAGAAAACTAAAAAAATTATCAAGTGTAATCAAACTAATTGAATTTTACCAGTGTAATTGGATGGACATGATCAGTTATAATATCATTTATCTTGATCATCTTTTGCCTCAAAAAAAACAGCAAATATTACCATATTATTTTATTTTTTACAACATAGTTGGATCCTAAAATTAACCAATAGTCAAACATTAGTGCTCTCTCTATGGGTGTTTCTAACTCAAAAATGACAACATACCAATAAATTTGTTAGAACAGATTGACAGTAAATATTTTTTTGTAAAAGGTTTAACACTTGAATGAATAAATTTTACAAAAAATATTAGAGACAAAATTGAAGAATGGTACAAACATTGAGGATGATTTTATATGTATGTTTAGCCTTATATTTGCTTTTCCATTCATTCTAGCTCGAATACTATTACTCTAACTCTCAATATCTACTCTGTTTTTAAAAGTAGCCACGATATTTTATCACTGCACAGCAAAAAATCATGAATTTTGTTGCTTATCTTAGACAGATGATAAAGACAATATAATAATAATAATAAGTAAAAAAAAAAAAAAAAAGAGAACGTAGTAAGAAAATAAAAAAAGGCATATTAGAACTAGAAGAGAAGAAAGAACAAAATTACTCATTGTTATTTTTGTCAAAGGAGAGTCAACAGAAAGCCACTTACAATTCACCGTTCAATAGGATGAGGAATGACATCGCACAGACGACCATCAATATATGCTAAAGTACCAGAAAACACAAACTTACCAATCCCCATTGTCGATATGAACTTACCTTTCTGTTCCTTGTTGGTAGGAACCAAGGGAAGCTCAGTCTCCTGACTATCAGATTTTGATTCTTCAGTCCGAGGAAACCTCGCCGTGATCAGTTTGACACCCTTTCTCAGCCTATGGATCGCAAAACTAACAAATAGGTGTTCACATAATGTTTGCACAGTTGGCCCAATCTTCCATTCCTGGATGTAAGGTATGAAAAATAGGTCAATAATTCAGTAATTAATGTTTAAGATCCCATATTGAAAAAATGAAGGGATCTAACAATGTTTATAAGACTATGAGTGCTCCTCTCATTGATAATTGGTTTTGAGATGGAACTCCAAGATATTAAGATGCAATGTCTAAAACTCATGTGCCACGTATTCAGATAATACACAGCCATAGGGAAGAGATGAAATTCATTACTTTCTCACGCTGCACCTTCTTCCATAGAAAAAGCCTAAATGGGTTGGAAGGGAAAAATAACAAATATTTCCTATGCTCATTCGATCTTGCACCATTAACATTCTAAAAAATACTATTTAAATTATAATGGCTAAAAAAAGTAACTCTCACATTCATTTGAAATCGTGTACAATATTTTCATGGAGATACTAATCCCTCAGTAACTTGGTTTTTAATCGGTTTCGTTGTTTTTTTAAACTAGTTTCGGTTGGTTTCTTGGGCAGTTCAGTTTGGTTTCCAAAACTTCAACATCAGTTTTCGACTTCCTTAAAACTGATGAGCCAGTTTAGCATCGATTTTGAAATAAATATAAAACAAAACCCGACTTGAACCAGCCGTCAAAACCGACCTGCTTATGCCATTAGCTATAGTTTTTTTGCAGTTGCATCACTAACATTTTCTTATTCAGATTTCCTTCACCAAATTTGGACATTTCTAAGGTTGATCTTCTATTAGAGCTAGACCTAAATTACTAGTATAGACTTTTACAATCAGCTTCTTTCTTCAAAAACAAATCTCTTCTAGGTATCATTTTAGAGTAACTCAGGATCATATAAAATGTTTCCATAAGATCATTATGAGAATATCCAAATTAACGTGCGACACTAACTGAAAAATCACTTTTTATAACACACTGGCAGTCCCTTCGCAAGACGTTTAACAAGTCTGTGGCAGTCCCTTCTCAAGATGTTTAACACGTCTTGGGTGTTCCATAAGGATCATATTTATAACACAGTGGCTTTCCTCGGAGGTGCTTTGCTCTACGGCAAGAAGAAAAGAATTCTTTGGGATAATGGGGTTAGAGCTATTGTATGGAATGTTTGGCTTGAGAGGAATAGGAGAATTTTCGAAAGTAAGTCTAGATCTTGGGAAGAAGTGTGGGATATTAGTGTTCTTAATGCCTCCTTGTGGAGTGCAAAGTGTAATTCCTTTAGTAACTATGCTCCCTCTATTATTTCCTCTAATTGGAAGACCTTTTTGTAATTGTGCTTGGCCGTTTTTTGGCTTTTTCATTCATCAATGAAAAACTTTGTTTACCATAAAAAAAAAACCATGATTTAAAAAATCTTGTTAGGATATATGATCAAATTTGCCTTAGCCCATCAATTTAAGCTTTTGGGTCTCTTAGTGATTTAACATGGTCAAATCTCTGTTATGTCATTTGCTCTTATTTCCTTCCCTATTATTAATATTTGGGTCTTGTGGAAATATTTGATCTACACGTAAGGGGGAGTGTTGAAACATATGATTAAATTTGTCAGCTTAAGCTTTTGGGTCTATTGGTGATTTAAAAAATGGAATGTTTCAAATAGCATAAATCTACATACTAATTGCTAAAATGTTTGAACTTTTTAAAAATTACTCAAATATTATAGTTAAATAAACTATTGAACTATATTTCGTTATTTTTCATGGGTATTTTCAATGAATTTGTTTGGTTTTTGCTTTTTTAAGTTTAAATTCAATAATTTATTGAACTATTTGATTATTTTTCATTATTATTTTCAATGCATTTGTTGGTTTTTTAGTTGAATAAATTATTGAACTATAATTATGCTATTTGAGTAATTTAAAAAGTTATAACATTTTAGTAATTAATATGTAAAAATATGCCTTGTCCCTTTAAAAAATCTATATGAAAACTAATATCCCAAAAATACAATATACAATAAAACTGAATGAAAAGATTTAAAAAAAAAAATCAACTCTTAAAGAATTTAACCATAAAATCAACTCAAAGGAAACAGACAAAACAAAGCTAGAAAAAGAAAAACAAAGTGAGTCTGAGAAACTTACACTCTCACGCCTAAGATGGTGAAAAGGAAGAGTAGCTGTTGAAGAATCCCCTTTAAGCAATGCTTTACTAATAAGAAACCCTTTCACATGTTCTACAATCTCATTTATCAGAGAAGTGTTGGGTGGTAGACCTTCAAGGATAACCTGGATATATAATGAAATATTATTAGACTTCTGAAGCCATTCTGAAAAATCAAGGTGGTAAATATCTGTTAGGAATGATTAATTCACAGCATGTCATCTAGACCATTTATACACGATCAAGATTATCATGCATCCAGAAAACCTACAGTTGGACAATATCAATGCTAGCAAACAGAATTTTCGAGTGTAACTATTTTCTAAGCCGTAAAATAAAAGGGGCTCTTGCAAAAATTGCAAAATTAGGTCTAATATTTGTAAAAATAGCAATAAAAAAAGTTATTTACAAAAATAGCAAAAAACTCAAATTCGCACCTAAAATATTACAAAATTGCCACTAGGTTTGTATGAGTAATCAGTGATATCACAAGTAATCAATGATTTCTACACAAGTAATCAGTGATTTTACTGATATCATGATATTTTATGCATGAATCACTGATTACCTAATAGTTATCTTTGATTATCTTACAAGTTATCACCGATATCTCTAATTCACATGAATAAGGGTTTTTAAAAATCTGCTATATTTGCAAATACTTTTTAAAAATGCTATATTTATAAATATTGCAGAAAATTCTGCTACCCAATAAAATTTCCCAAAATAAAATATAGAAAGAAGATCTTGATCGGCTTCATGTGTACCTTTGAAGACATACACATACCTGATTGTCAATGACTCTAACTCTAAGATATTCTTGTCTAAACATTGTATCCAGCATAGCTTGCAGTTAGCCTTCAATATATAACTGCAGCCATCCAAAAAGGAGATTGATCATACAAATGGAGATTAATCATACAAATGGAGATTAATCATGCAACTAGAGATTGCTTTCTGGAACTTGTATAATGAGTTATTATTTAAAATAAAATAAAAAAATAACCCACAGGCTCCATAAAAAGCTATCCTTACACTTCAACCAAGATTGGACGAAAATCATGTTAATGTTCTCTAATCTTTTACTACATGCATAATGCATTAACTCGTTTTAGAACTATACTAAAAAAATTTGGTAGACTATTATAAGCAATTACAATTGGTTTTAAAAAATCTAAGCTAAATTAGCAAAGAATTTTTCATATCTTCATTCAATGAGTTTACTGGCACAAATCAATTTAAATACTTTTGAATCATTCAAGCCTCAATATGTTGAGATATAAAAAAAAATCCTCAGCCCAATAGCAAAAACTTTTGGGTCTTTTGGTGATTTAACATGGTATCAAAATCGGAGGTCTTGGGTTCACACCTACGTTATGTCATTTGCTCCCATTTCGGATTATTTGTTCACATCTTGGGCCTTTGAAAAAAGCCGCCATGTGAGGGGAGTGATGAGAATACCTTAAAAGATTAAATTTGCCTTAGCCTAAAAGCTTAAACTTTTGGGTCTATTAGTGATTTAAATGGACTAAAGCAATTATCTCACCACTCCCCCACATGTGTGGGCTCGAATATTGATACAAAACTCAATCACATGGAAGATTAATAAATGGGGAGGAAATGATCATACACAGGTTTGCACTTGGGTAGGACCTCTTGCTTTTATATCATGATAAATCACCAATAGACCCAAAAGTTTAAACTCTTAGGGCCCATATCCATAGGTTTTTGAGATTCATTGATCCAAGAATACTCGGCATGAGTAAAACACGCTCGTCCCCTCAAGCATCTTGCTTGGAAAAAACCGTTGCCGAAGAAAGCTTTTGGAAGTGTTTAAAAGTGTTTTTTAATGGTTATCAAAACACTTTCTTTATTAAAAACACTTTTAAACACTTCCAAAAGTCATGGCTAAGACAAATTTAATCTTTTAAGGTATTTAGTATTTACGAAAATATACAACTAATTACATTATCTCAATGACACTATTTCTTATAAATATGCGTTTTATATCCCTAATATTAATAATAGCATATCTAATAATTTTAAGAGGGAAGTACCAAAATACTAGGAAAAAAAAGTAATTACTTATCTAGCACAATTTTAAAAAATTTACCAAAATAGCATATTGCTTCTATTTCAATAAATTATTGAATGATTAACTTTTAATATTTGCTATTTTAACTTGTGTTTTTTTTACTGAATAATTGTTCAAGGAGTAAAACTCACATTTTATTACAATTTAACTGTTAATTTAATTTTTATATTCTTTGATTTCAATAATTTATTAAAAAATAAATCTGCTACCCAAGTAACAAACCAAAAGTAATGAAAAAAATGGAAATACATATCTAAATCTATTATTTAAGACAATATCAGTAAATATTATGAAATAGTATTTTACACTTATTTTACTTTTTTATATAAGTATAAAATTTATCTAATTAATAATAGGTTTATATGATGTTTTGGTCCCTAAACTTTTACCTAATTTCATAGTGGCACTTGTAGTTTTGGAACCTTGGTTTTAGGTTTAGTTTTAGCGTGAGTTTGGGATGACTTTAATGAAAAAAATGGAAATGCATATCTAAATCTATTATTTGAGACAATATCTGTAATTTTATTTTTATTGCACTTTTTTATCAGTAAATATTATGAAATAGTACTTTACACTTATTTTTTTGATGGAAAGATAAACTTTCATTAATCAATAAGGGTTAAAATGAAATACTTTAATTAGTACTTTACACTTATTTTACTCTATTATACTTTAATATAAAAATTTATCTAATTAATAATAGGTTTAAATGATGTTTTGGTCCCGAAACTTTTACCTAATTTCATAGTGGCACTTGTACTTTTGGAACCTTGGTTTTAGGTTTAGTTTTAGCGTGAGTTTGGGATGTCTTTTAGAAGCAGTGTTTTCAAGGAAACACTTAAAGAAAAATCACTGATTAAGTGTTTTGAAATTTTCAAAACACTTTTGTTCTTGTCATTGTTTTTTTTTTTTAAAGAAATGTTGTTAATAAACTAAAAACACTAAAAAATTCATGCCAGACACCCTGAATTTTTATCCTGGGAGGAATCGATGTGAGCAGCATTAGGTAGCAGTTATTTATCATATTTGTTTTTGTAATATATTATAGATTCACAAAGGAATGTGTGGACACTGTTAATTGCATCATTGCATGGCGATATTTTCATAGTTAACTTGACATTTTATATAATAATCAGCAAGAGAATGCAATGATTAACAGAACATCACCCAAAGTTACCTCATCAACCCCGGGACTTTGATCAAGTTTGATCTTTCTATCTGGGCCACCTTCTATTAAAGCAGTCCCGAGTAAAGATGGCTCCATAGCTATCTTTAGTATTCCTTGGTGAAAACCACTCACCTTTAAAAGTGCAACGACATTCAAAGTATAAATTTTCAATATTAAAAGATAATAAATTGCGGAAGACAGATATTTAAATAAAGGTTCTCTACCATTCCATCAAAACCGCTTGCTTCTGCTCCCTTGAGAACAGAGTCTGAAATTTCAGTCAGAGCAGCAAAGAGTACATTTGACCCTGCTGTCCTCAACTGTAAATCAGTCATGAACTGATTAGATTTTACCACTATCATAATGTCACACATTACGCAGAGAATGTCAGACTTACAGTTTTTCCTAAATCTCCGAAGTATCGTTTTGTACCTGACAACCTATTCCCATCAATACATTTCCTGATGAATTTGAAAGTCCCTGCTCTCAAAAGACAAGCAGCAACTAAACATTAATAACACATGCATTGTTTTTTACTTGTTATAAGCTATGAAATGTATGATATGATGTTAATGGATGCTGTGTACATGAAAAATTTACATGATGTTTTACTTAGTTTCGCTCACTCTTTTATTTAATATTTTTTGGTCAGATGAAGATGTGGGATTATCTGGAGTTTGATTAGGGAGTTTGGCATGGACAGATTTTTGTTTGTTTTTCTAAAATTTTTTTTCAAAGTTCTTGCTTAGTTTAAGACATTATTGTCATTCTTATGACATTTCATTTTCTTTCTAATGTAATGATGTACTGACAATGTATGAAGTCAAGTTTTTGTTAAAAAAGAATGCAGTTTTTAAATTTCTCATAATTGCGTTTTGATTGAATTTGAGACCCATTTGTTTGAAATCTGGGCTGTTACACTTACATGATCAGACAAAAAAAGTTGAGGGAAATAGTACCTAAAGTTAAACCTGGGAGCTTCATAAACCCATGCGAGGGATCAAAGAAGACATCTAGCGAAGATGAAGCCAAGTCATCAAAGATGGAAATAAAATCTGGAGGAAGCAATGGGATTCCTTTCGCAATATAGATGGCTCTCATGGCTTACCTGAATCATCATAATGTAGTCTAAATTCATCTAGCGAGTAATATATATCAGAGAAGAAAGTGATCACAAGGTCCGCTAACCATGAATAACGTTGTGCACATCTAAGGAATAACTCACGCATTGTAATCAAAGCATGGGTTACTTGAACACCATTGAGCTCAACAATCATATTCTTCATAGGAGGGATCTATAGAAGTAACAAAAATGAGGGGAAAATCATTGAAGCAGTGATAGAGCTTGCAAGTAGAAAATACTACAAAAGTTTAAGTGAATAAGATAAATTAAGCCTGCCAAATTGTTCAAGTCACACCTTTACGACACTATGCAGTAAGGTCCTCAGAGTCTCCTGAGTTGAGCTATATTTTGAATATGATTCCCCAGGAAGAAAATTTGAAAAAATCTATCAAACTAAATAAATACATCAATCATAACTTTCAGATACATATAAAGATGAGACAAACTGTATAGACAGGAGAGCATACAGCCAAACCTTAATTGGATGGATCTCAAAATGGTCGAAAGAGTACTGCTGACTCCTAGTTTTTGAGTCACCTAGAGATGTTCTCCAGAATGGGGCAATCCTCATTAAGGTCTCCTCGTCAAGGTTAAAATCAATTGGCTGAGAAGACAAACCAACAAAATCTAAGTGATGTAAATAAGCCATGCAAAAGAGTACTGTTATGATTTTTTTTTTTTTTTAGAAACTTCATTTTTTTAGAAGAATTCACAACAATTATATTAAAAGAAAAGAATGTACAAGAGGTTAAGAACACCTCCAAAAGATATTACAAAAAGGAGTTCCAAGGTAAGTATAAAAGTAATCCAACAATATAAACATTTGAAATTATAATTTATTAGATAAGATATAAAAGTAAGAAATTTTAAATTCAAATCCTTGCAATTCCTAGTCTTTATTTTAATATTAATAGATAGTGTCACGGTTCTCTTCTCAATAATGAATATTTTAGGTTAACATTATATTTGAGTGTGTCAAAAATAAGTTAAATAATTAAATTTACTCAACTTAACGACTTAAGTTGTGCTCTAACTTTTTGTGCTGAAAATACATCAAAATATTACATGATATTTTCAATCTTAATCTCAGCATCAGTTTACTCAGTTTTTTCAGGAAAAAAAAAGTTTTTATTTCTTGATATTTTCAATCTTCATACATATTTTTTTCATTTTTTAGAACTCTTTTATTTATATTTTTTTAGAGAAGATAGAGTTGTTCATTAAAGAAATGAATATACAAAAGATGGGGGAGGAAAGTCTCGCTCTAAGTCTCAGTTTCAGCTTAAGCTAATCGAGGTCACAAAAAATGAACAAATATCAGAAGAAGAGTAATTAGAGAGAGTATTGTTGAGTTTACACCAAGAGGCTACAGTGAAGATAAAATTATCGATATAAGAAAATGATCAATCAGTATCCTTCCTGTTGAGCAGAGTATCAAGGAGCTGGATACAAAGTTCAGGGGCCGGTATATTACTTAATAATCCTAATACATTATTTTTACAGGGAATATCTTAAAAGGTTAACTGACCTAACACCGGAAGCTTTTAGGTCTAATGATTGAGTTAACATGGTATCAGAACAAGGCATCTTGAGTACAAACCCCCGTTATGTTATTTGCCAGTATTAATAGTTCACATGTTGGCCTTTGTTAATAACTAAACCCACATACACGGGGGAGTGTTGAAAACACTGACGGATCCAACATAGGGCACGTGCCTCCCCTATTTTTGTTTCTTTAAATATAGAACAATCTTATTTTATAATTTTAGTTTCAATAATTCCATGCAAATTTTGAATATCTAAAATTTATTCCTCAACATATATTGATATTTTCAATTGACTGAAATTATGAAGTGATAATTGGTATGATATTTTAGACTTATAACTTCATTATTTTAGCCTAAAACCTTACACTTTTGGGTCTAGTGGTGATTTAACACACTCGAATAAATGGTGGTATTAATACCTTCTTCAAAATCTAGCTAGAAAATTGTTTAAAAACTAGCCCAAAAATAAAAAATCAAAGAAATAAATCCAACCACAAAATGCTAAAACCTAGCCACAAAAGTACATAAACCAAACCACAAAATCAAACGGACCAAGAAAAAGCCCGAACATAGCAGTATAGCACAACATAACCATAAAATCCACAACCACACAACAGTCTCGCCTAACCACAAGTATACTCGCACCTAGTTTCACTTTCACCTAACCACATCATGGTTCACAATGGTATTCTACTCCAAAACTCTTTTGTAATTATTAATTGCTTCTAGTTGGTTTGGTTGTTTGTTTTTTCTTTTTGTAATTTCAGCCAGGTTCTTTCTTTTGGGCATCTTTTTTATTTTTGCTCTTCGGCACTTGTATTCTTTTTCATATCTTCAATGAAAATTATCTCCTAAAAAAAGGATAATGCGGGGATTAACTTCACCATTTATTCAAGTTTATGGTTCAATGTGATATAATTAAAATTTTCAGGGTAAGATTGACTTACTCAATCAAGTATAGGGTAAAAATGATTTTTTACCAATTTGAAGATAGTTCAGAGAGAAAGCACAAAGGTAAAAATGGCCTATCAGGGGGTTTCTTTTACATAGATAATAATTACCGATTCCCTGAAGCAAACAATCCACTGAGCACATAAAGTACGCTATAACACTAGTGAGGGTGTATAGACGCTGTTACGATGCTCAACATTACCTGAAGAACAACAGACAAGTCTTTCACATGCTTGACACCAAAGCAGGTTGAGTTCAGCAAGCAGAAAATTTTGAGAACACAATCATTGGAGTCATTGTCATCCACTTGATGCCTACGAAGCATTGCAGCAAAAGTAGCTCCCACTCTCTTCTCCTCCAAACTCAGAGACTGCACCAATTACTAAAAGATTAGGACTTTTGGAAGTGTCACAAAGTTGTGCCAAAACACAGGAGGTTATAAAAAGGATTTGGCAACCACAAACTAAAACTATGGTAATCCGTACCTGAATAGTAAACTGGTTATACTTCTGCTGCTCTGTGAACACAGAATCCAAATTGATGTTCCGAAGTCTAGCAGCTATGATTGGCTTATAAGCAGATTGTTCGATCCCATCTTCATCCTTTAAATGTAATTATTGATCAAGTTAAAAAGTTCAAGACATAAATTTCCAATAACAATACTCTTCTAAGCTAATCAGCCATGAAATCATTTCAAAAGCAATTACTTTTGCTATGTTTATAATTTACAATTTAAAAAATGATATTTTTAAAAATACCCCTATTTAATAAATATTAGTTAACATTAAAATACAGCATGTGATATCAATTATAATATAGCATAGTTTCATTACATTTATAATCATCAATAATATGTAACTTTTTTCTTCACTTCAAAATTTATATCAGTAATAAGTTCATACTTGATTATATCTTTCGTCTTGATCGTTACTAAAAAAAAAATTCATATCAAAATTTCAAACACTATATTCCTATCAAAAAAAAGATTTTCAAACACTATAAACTTACAAAAACACTTTTATAAAAAGGTTCCAACTTCTAATTTAAGAAAATAGTTCTCATCAGACAAAAGTCAACAGAAAAAGAACACGAGAAATGAAGTAAGATATTGTTTTAATGGAATCAAGGCACCGATTCATCCAAAGATTAAACTGAATTTGAGGTTCATATTTAGACTAAGTAAACAAAAACTAAAGAAGGGATGGTCAGAGAGTAACAGACTAACCTACCTCCAACATTCGAGCAAGTGAACTGTGATGTTAGATATTCTGAGTTGTATTTTTTCAGATGATTGAATCACATAATCACCTTTGTGACAATCAGAGTTCTCACAAATCCGTAAAACCCGGGTTGGACCATCAGCATATATTTCAAACCCAACCTTCACAATCTCCCTGCCATTAAAGCTGCCGGATGTTGTTTTTCTTTCTCCTAGGTTTTTCTCCCAAAGAAAATGAGATGCCAAGCCTCCTCGTTGCCTGGACTTGTACAAAGGCTTCCACTTGTGCAGCTTATCCAAGTTAATTTCACGTACAAGACTCTCTATGAACAATTTTAACAGCACAAAATCAATCTAAATATCTTTTGTGGCAAAAAAATTATTTGTAATAGAGAACTATTTGAAATTGAGACCATGTACCACCACCTAATATCAAAAAAATAAAATTATTTATAAAGCCCTCCTTTCGGAATCATCAGCATCAAACAAGTTGAAAACAAATTGATACATTTTCAAGGTTAAAGAAGACTCAGAATGGCACAAGGCAATAAATTTTTAACAAATACTACTATCACTAAATCTTTCAATGAGTTTCATTAACATACCACTGAATCTTTATTTCATTTGATGAATCAATAAAAACTAGAATTTCTCAAGCTCAAAAACCATACTCACAAAAAAACCTTGAATATTTTCCAAGGTCTCAACTCATAGCTTAAATGATGGGGGCTAAATATATAAATGTGTCCTTAATATTAACACTGACTTTCACTTTCGTCCCTAAAGTTCTAAATTTTTTAATTTCATCCCTCAAGTAACAGCAATTTATAATTATCATCAATTTCAATAACAAAATGATGAGAGAGAAAAAAAAGGTAAATTACACTTCTAGTCACTGAGTTTTGAGGTAAAAAAATGTTAAGCACATCAAGCAAATGTACTCAAGATGAAAAAATGAGGCTGAACACAAACTTTTTGACCAAGGAACAGTTGAGGCTTCTAAAATATCTTTGATAAGTCAACCAAAATTCAAGTGCTTCAATTTCCAACAATGGAACGGCAGCACAAAAAGTTAGTTTCTCAAACACTCTAAGAAAAGAACCTACGAGTTCATGGAATGACAACTCAGGAGATTCTGACCATATGACAAGCGATACTTTTATTTTGAAAAACTACGGATCATGTTTTGGTATTCTTAGCGTACGAATTGTTGATGGATCTTTATCAAAGGACACACTCTTGAAAATATTTTATATATTCCCAAACTTCAATGTAACTTATTATCAATCAACAAACTGATTAAAACTATTCTACTCACTAGGGGTGTTCAAAAAACCCGATGACCCGAAAAACCCGATCAACCCAACCCAACCCATACGGTTTGGGTTGGGTTATAAACTTATTTGGGTTGGGTTGGGTTCAAATAATTTGAAATTACACGGGTTGGGTTGGTTCGGGGTTATCTTAAAATTACTTTGGGTTGAACCGAACCAACCCGAATTCATTAATTTAAAAAATCACTCATTTATTTACAATTTAAATACTCTTATATGTCTATATTAATTCCATATATGCTAATGACTCTATGAAATAATTAAATTGAAGTACTATTTTTCATTAAATAAAGTGTAATATGGAGCAATTATTTTTAATTTAATATATAAACGTAGGTAATTAGATCCTTAAATTACTATTATTTCACTTTTATTTTACAAAATTTTAAAGTTACCCGAATAACCCGAACCAACCCAACCCAAATTTATAGGGTTGGGTTGGGTTGGGTTGGGTTCAATACCTGATAAGGGTCATTTGGGTTGTACTAATTTGCAACCCGAACAATTGTGTTGGGTTAAAAAAGTATCCCAACCCGAACCAACCCAACCCACGAACACCCCTACTACTTACTCACTTTCACAATAAATATCCCCCAAACATTAACCCAAAAAAATTTCAAACTCAGTCAAACTTCTCCAAATATTAAACATAAAATTTATGGAAGCACTCCTTTTGTACTTGTTTAAAACCATAATACGATAAATCCTAGGGCTGTCAGATGCATCTTTGCCAATAAAATCCAACAAAGTTCAAACAGAAGATAAAGGCCTCAGTGATTCAAATGAGAGTTTTCAGAAGTGAAAAATGTCGAACTAGTTTTTTTTCACACAAATATAACCCAACCTGATGAGGTAAGAGGAGGGAAACACAGAAAAACAGAGATTTTTTTTTTTTCTGAAAAAACCTAATTTGTTCATTTGTACTTTGCAGCATTTATAGCAATCTACACTACTACAACCAAGTCAATTGAAAAATGTAAACATGGAAAGAAAAAAAATACCATTGATTAGAACAACTAGCTTATGTGGAAGAGTCAGGTCATCCCAGACATAATCAACGCTGCATTGAGATCCTAGAACCTCTGGCTCTAAAACATCCTGAAAAATCATGCCCCTCTTAGAAAATAATACTAACCCTGAGTTTAGAGGGAAAAAGATTATCATTCCTCTATACATAAAATCAAGTATTCATGGGTATTTATAAAATACATAGCTGGCCTAAACAAGGATAAAGAATATACAAGGAAAGTAAAATAACTATTCAATCCTATTCCTAGAAAAAATATTATGTATTCCAATTCCAATACTAACTAATATTCTGTTATTCACATCCATCCACTAGTTGATGAGAGGGGAAAATGGAAGAACAGAACAAACTTCTGATAGTATGTTATTGATACATCATGCAAACAATTCTCAATCCTGTATGGGAGGTTGGTATTGGGCAGTTTATGGAAGTGTAGGCTTAAGGTAGAACCCTCTTCCACCACATGAACTGCAGCAAATTCGGTACCATTTATGCCTTTGGAAGCCCCTTGGTATGGCTGCTTTTTGAATTTCAGGTAAAAGAGTCCCAATGAAGCAATACATACAGGGCCAGACCAACTCAAATCAGAGTCACTTGTGCGAAACTGAATAAACTTTAATGAATTATCCACAGTTTGTTTGTGCTTCTTCACAAAATTGTCAAATAGACTGGATACCCTTGGTTTGTGGATTCACTACAAGGAAATTGGGAAAAGGCGGCTGCCCTTTTTTTCGCCGGTATATCCTATCCCGGCGAAAATATTTCGCAGTAATACACCGTCGAGATAGGATATGCCGGCGAAATTTTGTTTTCGCCGGCATATATATGATATATCGGCGAAATTCGCTGGCTTTGCTTAACAAAATAAAAAAAATAAAATAAAGGGATATGCCAGCGAAATTCGCCCGCATATCCAATGGGCTACCAGCCCAACAAAGCCAGCGAAATTCGCTGGCTTTGTTTTAAATGGAAAAAAAAAATAGTTTAGGGTTAGGCCGGTGAAATTCGCCGGCTTATCCCAACGCAAGTGAACTTTGAAAGGCCGGCGAATTCGCCGGCCTTTCCTAAATTACTCATCTGGGAATTAAAAAAAAAAAAATCTTTTGCCTCCAAAATCAATGCCAGCGAAATTGAACATTCATTGGCATTCCCTTAGGAAAGGCCGGCAAATTTCGCCGGCATTTCTCCATCAATGGCGGCGAACTCAATTTCGCTGCCTTTTCCTATTTTTTTTGTAGTGATTCCATCCTCATCCTGGAGCTTTAGTGTTTCTTTCTGTTAACTGTTGACCTGGATTGTGCCTCCCATATCATTCTTCAAATAAAAAGAGTTAAAAAAAGATTTAGGAAGACATAAATGAGAAGTCTAGAACATATATAAACTAACAGTAACTGGAGTGCTGAAAAAAAGGGCTCAAAATTGATGATCCAGAACCAAGAACCAACCTGTAAATAACACTGACGGACAATAATACTTCCTTTTGATTCATTAATCATAACATATCGTGGGACTATAGTAACTACTTGGAATGGCAAAACCATATTCCCCAACGATGATCCCAAGGAAACTCCTAGTTTGATACCAAATATAACCCCATTTTCTTGTGTTTGGAAGCATAACTCTGTGAAGCCAGATAGAGCAAATAAGTCGAGCAGTGCCTCAGATGTATAATTTTCCGACATATGTACAAACAGCTTTTTGGACCTTGTAAAAAAGTTATGTTAGATTTCATCCAATAAATTGGAAATCTAGAAGATCAAACATAAATAACATGAGAGAGATAAATTAAAAAGAAAAAGAAATAGAAATATCCATTTTACACTATCGAGTTTAAATTTATCTTACCTCAAGAACCAAGAATGAGGAGGCAAACATATTCCTAAATGTGGAGTGGAGGGGGGCAGAAACCATTCTCTTCTGTATCTCTGCATATAGACTTGGGTTAGATTATTCTAAAGTTATATACAAGCCATGATACGTTCCAATCCCTATACATGAATGGTTCTAAGATATCATAACTACCTGTAATTTGATACAAGAAAATACAGCGTCAAATCTGTCTCATTCTTCAGAGCATATGATGTAAAAACCGTTGCCTGCAGATCAATAAGTATTATGGCTCCAATAAAGCTTTGTAATAACACCAAGGTTGAAAATGTCGCCGACATGTCGGAAAAATGAAGGTTCCGACACCGATAAGGGGGGGAAGAGTCAGTCGACTGAGTTCATAAAGGAGAAGGGGACCTTTGACTACTGCTTTTCGGATTCCGTTGAAGAGAGAAATGAACTAGATGAAGGAAGGAAAACGTGTTAGACTATGGTTGAGGGGTAAACTAGAGGAAAGAGGATACGAGATGGACACAGAAAGCGAAAGTGCAGTTGATTAAAGAAGGGGTCCATGTGTTTTTTTAATGCATTTGAGTCTGGAGAACGAACGATGGGTGCAGCCAATGGAAGGAACAATAAGATTGCCAGCCACCATGTGAAGGTTGGGCTAGCAAATCCCATCCAATCAAGGTTCCTCTTTGAGACAAATGTGAAAATGCACCAATTTTCCCATACTTCTACTGAGGCACAGAGTTTCAACAATGCCTCTAGGTTCCAATTCTTCAAATGTTGCGTCATTAGATCATGAGTCTACTAATCAGTTGTTCATTTATTGTGATTTTACTCATATTTTGTGGAGCGGGTTTTGACTCATATTTTGAAAACGTGTAAGAATGTTTGTTCTCTCTTCTCCATTTTTCCTTTTGAAAATCGAGGTAATCGCAAGAGGTCTTTCCAAAATCGTGTTGTGGCGGCCCTTTTTTGGGTGATTTGGATGGAACAGAAGAACAATCGTATTTTCAACAATTTAGTTCACGATCATCATCATATTTGGAATCATCTCTTGTAATTTGTTTACTTATGGTCTATAAACATTGTTCACTTAGATTTTTGTTTATCTTACTCGTCCATGTATTTACATTGGAACTTTTTCTTGCCATTGTAACTTTTGTTATAACATTTTCTCTACCTCTTGTAGATACTTTATTGTAATAATATTGTTGTAATTTCTTCTTTAAATAACTCCTCTTCTCAAATCCGACTCTGATACAAAATGTTACGAACCGATTTGGAATTAAAAAAAAAAATTGTCTTATATAGCATATTTCTGCACATTCATTACTGAAATGTCAAGACTTTTTAAAAATTACTCAAATACCAATTCAATAATTTTATTGAACTATTATTTGTTGGTTTTTTTCCCCTTAATTAGTTCAATAAAACTAACTGAACTGCTATTTTTATCCAAATAGTAGATTCAATAAATTTATTGAACTATTACTCATTTTTCCCTTTATTAGTTCAATAAATTTATTCAACTGCTATATTTTGGGTAAATTTTAAAAGATCCTAACATTTCAATAATTAGTATGCAAAAATCTGCTATTTCAACAATTGCCTATAAAAAAAATATTGAAGCAAAATTTAAAGCAAATAATAGGCTCATTCGAGGGAGCCTAAACCTCCATTGTTGAGTTTTTGAACCTCCCAAAAAAATGTATGTGTGCCAAATACATTCTCCACCCTTATTCTAATTGATTTTCTAATTTAAATAGAACTATTAATATTTTGACTTGTTCAAATTATCATTAAAATTTATTAGAAAAATCGAGTTGATTAAAATTACAATAATTTATCAAAAACTCCAATCAATTAAACTCAAAACACATGTTGAATTGGTTTACAGTTTGATTCGGCTTTCCACAGTTCAATTTTCTCAGACGAAATTGATCAATAGCAAAATAACCCTAACATAAAATTAAGGTTAAATTAGTCCATTTATCATACATTTCTATTAATTATAATTATAATAATGACGAGCTTACCAGATATATTAAATAACGATATATTTATGTGACATTTTATATCATTTTTATAGTATTTTTATTTTTCGAACAAATTAAAGAGCATTAAAAATGGGGTTTGCAGTATTAAAAAAAAATGGGGTATTTGCAAATCTAGCAAATTTTTTAGTAATATTTATAAAAATAAAATCTCAAAAAAATATTTATAAATATAGCCAACTTTGATCGAGTTTATCAGTGATAAACATTGAATTACATATTTTTACACTATGTTTATCACTGATAAACACATAAATCATTGTTAATCACTGATAAACATGATAAAAATTGCTATAGTTACAAATACTTTTTTGAGTTGGTATTTTTATAAATATTACATAAAAATCTGCAACCTAATGAAATTTCCCTTAAAAATAATATAAAAAATAAATTAAAAAAACATATAAACCACAATACCTCATCATTTAAAATCATATCAATTTTTTTGACCGAAATAGATAATGAACTATTCAACTAACTCATCCATCATTATTAAAAAATATATATATATATCGACCAAGACTCTTTTGTAGGATTTGGTTACTAGTTTTTTTTAGTTAAATCGATGGATTTCTTCAAATTAATAGATTTAATAGACTTTTTCAGCTTAGTTTAACTAATTTTAGACTTTTTGTTTTTAAAACGTAAAAAGAAGAATGGATGAAAGGAAAATGACAAAATTTGAGAGGAAAAATAAAAGAAAGGCACATGACATTACCATTTACAAATGCAAATTTAAAGAATCCGTCACGTTCACGCCTCAAGGATCCATTCCTTTTTATATTACTTTACCAATTAATTACGTTCGGTTTTCTTTTTCTTCTTTCTTTGCTTGTTTCTTCTTTTTTTTGTTCTTTTTCTTTTTTTCTTTTCTTTTTAATCATTGAAAAGTGATTAATTCTGATAGCGCTTTTTTCAAAGCCGGAGAGAATTTAAAATAATAAATATTAAAAATTAACGGTTCAATAGTTTATTAAAATAGAAATAAGGGTAAAATATCATTTTAATCCCTCAACATTCACTCAAGTTTTATTTTCGTCCCTCGACTTTCAAAAGTTACATTTTTTATTCCTGAACTTTATGGTTTGTTCTGTTTTAGTCCTTCCGACTGTGTTTTTCTGTTTGAGACATTATCGGAGGGCTTATGTGACATGTAATTGATGACGTGAAATTATATAAATATACGATGAAATTAAATGACTTGGAAAAACAAATATACAATGAGCTTTAAGACTGCAATTAAGGAGAAAATGATGAGATTAATCTCAATGTATACTGTATTTTTCATGACATTTAACCTCACTGCATATCTATATAATATCATATTATCAATTACATGCCACATAACCATTTATTAGTGTCCTAGAAGAGGAATCTCATATAAATACCATGGAATAAGGTTTGATCCTATTCATGGGAATTCCGTAAATATTCCATTCCAAAAAGAGAAAGTTCGAAACAATTGGGATTTTTTGGAGATTGGATGCAGTTACTAATTCATGATCTGACATCCCTACCTATTACTTATCTTCTGAACAGTAACGAGGAATCAATTGAGATCCATAAAAATTGAACATACATATACGGAATCAATCTTTTTTTTATTTAATTTAACGAAATGACTAAAACGAAACGAATCCTAAAGTCCAGGGACAAAAAATGTAACTTTTGAAAGTTGAGAGACAAAAATGAAACTTGAGTGAAAGTTCAGGGACTAAAATGGTATTCTACACAAGAAATAATATGTTAGTTTGCTATATTTAAAAAAAAAATACTAAATAAATAATTATATATTTTAAAAACCAATATTCAGACATAAATTTTCAAGACAAGTGACCGAAGTTGGCAGAATTGTCCAATTAATTAAAACAACTCTCACTTAACCATCAATCATGGGATGCAAAGAACAAGAAATGATTCTCGTGTTAAATTTATAAAGGACAACGTCTCTATTGGTACGAGACTTTTAAGATATAACCAAAAAAAAAGGCAAAGTCATGCCGTCTCGAATCTATTAGTGAACAACAATATCGTACGAAATGAAGATTATGGAGGGTTTGTTGAATGAAAGGTCAAGGTGAGGAGAAAACATCTTCTTGATGCAGCCACGACGATGACTCCCCATCGGCGAAATTCGCAGAGCTGCCAGCAGTTGCAAGAGCATGGAAAGTATTTTTCAATTTGTTTAAACGTTTGTGGTAACGAATACGCCTTAGAACAACGTCTCTATCCATCTTACCAGCTGATTTCAAGAGTAGCTGCCTTGAGACATTGCCATTATAATTCAATACTTGTTCTGAATCTTTTTCATGTGCTTTTGAAACCATGAAATCCATTTTATTTCTTCCTCTTTTTTTTTCCTTAAAGACAGAGATAGAGAATGAGCATTTATTGGGTTTGATTTTTGTACTAAAGCCTAATAGAAAGGAATTGATTTCTGTGGGCGTTTTGGGACTTCACAGTCTTCCTGGTTTGAAAAAAAAAGAAAAGAAAATCAGTGGGATAAAGATGGATAAACCACTTCTTTGTACTTGAAGTTCATGGCTGCTGAATCTGCCAACTTGCATTGTTGCATCTTCTCATGACAGACAAATAGGAGATAATTTCCGGTAATCTTGTTTTACTAAAGATTTTAATTTTCATTCTATTAATTATATGCCACATGTATTTAAACAAATATGAAATTCATAGTTTTTAATAACTTCCATGTCTTATTATTACTTGAGAGAGTATTTACACGAGAGGAGAGCACCCAAAATGTAATTATGTAAATGTAAATGGGAACGGATAAGATCAATTATTGATTCTTTTGGAGTTATTTCTTTATGGCTTGTAATCATATATCATAATGTCCTTTTCCACTTAATAAACCATTTTTACACCATTAATAAGGTGGTATATGGATAAAAGAAATCATTATTTTAAAAATGGTGAGGATTCAAATCTTCAAAACCAATTCCAATTCCATATAAAAAAAAATATATATATATTTTTACAAATTTGTTAAAAAATTGTTCAAATAATATATATTAGTAAATAATGTGAATATACTTCAAGCATGAGAATTCATATAAAAATGTCTGACATATTATTATGCCCATCTAAAACTAAGGAATAACCATTCTAGTCTATATACATATTATTATTTTTGGTTGAAATTGAAGTAAATAATTTAAAGTCTGTTTGATAACCTTCTCAATTTCTGTTTCTTTTTTTATTTTTCATTTTAAAAAAAATATAGTTATTTGATAACTATTTTTTTTTAAACACTTCTCAAAATTGTGTTCAAATTTTATAAACAACAAATGTTAGTTTCTTGTTTCCATTTTTTCAAAAATAAAATAAAAATAAAATTGGTATAATATTTTTAAATAATTTATTTAAAAATTAATTTTCAGATAAAATCTAATTTTTTTTATATGAGAAACGGAAATAAGAAATAGTTACTAAACATGTTTTTTTTTTCTTCCCAAAAACAGGAAACAACAAAAGAGTTACCAAACATGTTTATCTTTCTATTAAAAAAAAAGAAAAAAAAAAAAGAAAAAAGAAAAAAAAAGAAACAGAAACCTGAAAGATTACAAAACCTGGCTTAAAAGTACCACATACTATTAAAGTAGATATGAAAGTGACAAAAGTAGATTTCCCATCCCACTTCATATTATAAACAATGGGTAATCCAGCCTTCACCGGTTTTGCATATAAACAGCGGGCCCCTACTGCTTTTTTTATTTATTTACATAACAATTTTTTTTTTAATTTCATACAAATGTGAGGGAAATTTTCATGGATACCCCTTTTAACTTGATATTTATAAAAAAAATCTTCAAATTGAAAATAATTCCATAATTACCCCTTTTCAACGAAACCTACGTTGAAAATTATTTATATAAATGGGATAGCTTTTGATACAATTCTTACTGTTGAGGCAAGAAACATTGAAAACAAAACAGCTAACAGGGTAAAACAAACTTAATAAATAAGAATAATTTTCAAAAATAAGAAAACTAAAAAAATTATCAAGTGTAATCAAACTAATTGAATTTTACCAGTGTAATGGGATGGACATGATCAGTTATAATATCATTTATCTTGATCATCTTTTGCCTCAAAGAATACAGCAAATATTACCATATTATTTTATTTTTTTACAACATAGTTGGATCCTAAAATTAACCAATAGTCAAACATTAGTGCTCTCTCTATGGGTGTTTCTAACTCAAAAATGACAACATACCAATAAATTTGTTAGAACAGGTTGACAGTAAATATTTTTTAGTAAAATGTTTAACATTTGAATGAATAAATTTTACAAAAAAATATTAGAGACAAAATTGAAGAATGGTACAAACATTGAGGATGATTTTATATGTATGTTTAGCCTTATATTTGCTTTTCCATTCATTCTAGCTCGAATACTATTACTCTTAACTCTCAATATCTACTCTGTTTTTAAAAGTAGCCACGATATTTTATCACTGCACAGCAAAAAGTCATGAATTTTGTTGCTCATCTTAAGCAGATGATAAAGACAATATAATAATAATAATAAGTAAAAAAAAAAAAAAGAGAACGTAGTAAGAAAATAAAAAAAGGTATATTAGAACTAGAAGAGAAGAAAGAACAAAATTACTCATTGTTATTATTGTCAAGGAGAGTCAACAGAAAGCCACTTACAATTCGCCGTGCAATAGGATGAGGAATGCCGCGGCACAGACGACCATCAATATATGCTAAAATACCAGAAAACACAAACTTACCAATCCCCATTGTCCATATGAACTTACCTTTCTGTTTCTTGTTGGTAGGAACCAAGGCAAGCTCAGTCTCCTGACTATCAGATTTTGATTCTTCAGTCCGAGGAAACCTCACCGTGATCAGTTTGACACCCTTTCTCAGCCTACGGATCACAAAACTAACAAATAGGTGTTCACATAATGTTCGCACAGTTGGCCCAATCTTCCATTCCTGGATGTAAGGTACGAAAAATAGGTCAATAATTCAGTATTTAATGTTTAAGATCCTATATTGAAAAGATGAAGGGATCTAACGATGTTTATAAGACTATGAGTGCTCCTCTAATTGGTAATTGGCTTTGAGATGGAACTCCAAGATATTAAGATGCAATGTTTAAGACTCATGTGCCACCTACTCAGATAATACACAGGCATAGGGAAGTGATGAAATTCATTACTTTCTCACGCTGCACCTTCTTCCATAGAAAAAGCCTAAATGGGTTGGAAGGGAAAAAAAACAAATATTTCCTATGGCTCATTCGATCTTGCACCATTAACATTCTAGAAAATACTATGTAAATTATAATGGCTAAAAAAAGTTACTCTCACATTCATTTGAAATCGTGTACAATATTTTCATGGAAATACTAATCCCTCAATAACTTGGTTTTTAATCGGTTTCGTTGTTTTTTTTAACTAGTTTCGGTTGGTTTCTTGGGCGGTTGGGCAGTTCAGTTTGGTTTCCAAAACTTTGGGAGCCAGTTTAGCATTGATTTTGAAATAAATATAAAACAAAACCCGACTTGAACCAGCCGTCAAAACCGACCTGCTTATGCCATTAGCTATAGTTTTTTGCACTTAGTTGCATCACTAACATTTTCTTATTCAGAGTTCCTTCACCAAATCTGGACATTTCTAAGGTTGATCTTCTATTAGAGCTAGATCTAAATTACTAGTATAGACTTTTACAATCAGCTTCTTTCTTCAAACAAAAAATCTCTTCTAGGTATCGTTTTAAAGTAACTCAGGATCGTATAAAATGTTTCCATAAGATCATTGTGAGAATATCCAAATTAACGTGAGACACTAACTGAAAAATCACTTTTTTAGTTGTGTGATAGATGAAGTAACTTTCTATCCAATCTCTGTTAGAGCTCCATGTCAGCAAGTCTATTTCAAATCATGCTCCATGAATGTATCCATTAAGAGAACAAAATACTCTTCACAAACCACGCTATTCCCATTCCTACAACAAACCTTGATGGGTCTACATAATTAATTTCAAATTCTACGGTATTTTTGGGCTTTTTGATCGTCTTACTTTCGCATTTTCCTCCTCAAAACAAAGTGTAATCTGCTTGGCTCTGAAGATATGTAGGATTTCAAATCTATCTAGAATTTAAAAGGGAGCAACATTTAGATTGGGACTGATAGTGGTGCCAAGGTTTGCATTGATTTCAGACATGGTGAATCCTTAAAAGAGGTGGCTACGGTTAGCAGTTTTAATTAATCATTCTTCGTAGAGAGATATGACCTAGACCTATCACTACATATTTAAGCTGATTTAAAAAATCTTGTTAGGATTTATGATCAAATTTGCCTTAGCCCATCAAATCTTTGTTATGTCATTTGCTCTTATTTCCTCCCCTATTATTAATATTTGGGTCGTGTGGAAATGTTTGATCCACACGTAAGGGGGAGTGTTGAAACATATGATTAAATTTGTCATCTTAAGCTTTTGGGTCTATTGGTGATTTAAAAAATAGAATTTGTCTCAAATAGCATAAATCTACATACTAATTGCTAAAATGTCATAACTTTTTAAAAAATACTTAAATAGCATAATTATAATTAAATAAACTATTGAACTATATTTCGTTATTTTTCATGGGTATTTTCAATGAATTTGTTTGCTTTTTGCTTTTTTAAGTTTAAGTTCAATAATTTATTGAACTATTTGATTATTTTTCATTATTATTTTCAATGAATTTGTTGGTTTTTTAGTTGAATAAATTATTGAACTATAATTATGCTATTTGAGTAATTTAAAAAGTTCTAACATTTTAGTAATTAATATGTAAAAATATGCTTTGTCCCTTTAAAAAATCTATATGAAAACTAATATCCCAAAAATACAATATACAATAAAACTGAATCAAAAGATTTTAAAAAAAAAAAGATCAACTCTTAAAGAATTTAACCATAAAATCAACTCAAAGGAAACAGACAAACCAAAGCTAGAAAAAGAAAAACGAAGTGAGTCTGAGAAACTTACACTCTCACGCCTAAGATGGTGAAAAGGACGAGTAGCTGTTGAAGAATCCCCTTTAAGCAATGCTTTACTAATAAGAAACCCTTTCACATGTTCTACAATCTCATTTATCAGAGAAGTGTTTGGTGGTAGACCTTTAAGGATAACCTGGATATATAATGAAATATTATTAGACTTCTGAAGCCATTCTGAAAAATCAAGTTGGTAAATATCTGTTAGGCATGATTAATTCACAGCATGTCATCTAGACCATTTATACACGATCAAGATTATCATGCATCCAGAAAACCTACAGTTGGACAATATCAATGCTAGCAAACAGAATTTTTGAGTGTAACTATTTTCTAAGCCGTAAAATAAAATATAGAAAGAAGTTCTTGATCGGCTTCATGTGTACCTTTGAAGACATACACATACCTGATTGTCAATGACTCTAACTCTAAGATATTCTTGTCTAAACATTGTGTCCAGCATAGCTTGCAGGTAGCCTTCAATATATAACTGCAGCCATCCAAAAAGGAGATTGATCATACAAATGGAGATTAATCATGCAACTAGAGATTGCTTTCTGGAACTTGTATAACGAGTTATTATTTAAAATAAAATAAAAAAATAACCCACAGGCTCCATAAAAAGTTATCCTTACACTTCACCCAAGATTGGACGAAAATCATGTTAATGTTCTCTAATCTTTTACTACATGCATAATGCATTTTCTTGTTTTAGAACTATACTCAAGAATTTTGGTAGACTATTATAAGCAATTACAATTTGTTTTAAAAAATCTAAGCTAAATTAGCAAAGAATTTTTCATGTACTTTCATTCAATGAGTTTACTGGCACAAATCAATTTAAATACTTTTGAATCATTCAAGTCTCAATATGTTGAGATATTTTAGAATATATATTTATGTTATTCCTTATTTAGATTAGGGATATTTTCCTTATCTTTTAGTTTACTTGCTTAAGTTGGTTTCCTACTCTAGCTAGGTTTACTTTTCTATATAAGTTGATGTAGTCTCCATACAATTAAACCTAATTCAAATATTGTCATATTTGGGTCACGTATTTAGCAAACTCAAGTTGGTCTCCATTATGCCATCTTGAGTTGAGTTTGAGGGTCGATGTCGGTTCCGCCGGACATCTTTGTTCGACATTAGTTTTGTTTGCTTCCACTCCGTATTTGATGACGCTTTCTCTGGCATCACTCATAGCTTCCGTACAACGAAGACATTGTCATATTTGGGTCACGTGTTTAGCAAACTCAAGTTGGTCTCCATTATGCCATCTTGAGTTTGAGGGGGGATGTTAGAATATATATTTATGTTATTCCTTATTTAGATTAGGGATATTTTCCTTATCTTTTAGTTTACTTGTTTAAGTTAGTTTCCTACTCTAGCTAGGTTTACTTTTCTATATAAGTTGATGTAGCCTCCATACAATTAAACCTAATTCAATATATCATTAGTATTTTCGTTTACAAGATATAAAAAAAAATCCTCAGCCCGATAGCAACAACTTTTGGGTCTTTTGGTGATTTAACATGGTATCAAAATCGGAGGTCTTGGGTTCAAACCTACGTTATGTCATTTGCTCCCATTTCGGATTATTTGTTCACATCTTGGGCCTTTGAAAAAAAACCAAGCCGCCATGTGAGAGGAGTGATGAGAATACCTTAAAAGGTTAAATTTGCCTTAGCCTAAAAGGCAAATTTAACCTTTTAGGCTAAATTTCAGGGCTAGGTTTTTGAGATTCATTGATCCAAGAATACTAGGCATGAGTGAAACACGCTCGTCCCCTCAAGCATCTTGCTTGGAAAAACCGTTGCTGAAGAAAGCTTTTGGAAGTGTTTAAAAGTGTTTTTTAATGGTTATCAAAACACTTTGTTTATTAAAAACACTTCCAAAAGTCATGGCTAAGACAAATTTAATCTTTTAAGGTATTTAATATTTACGACAATATACAACTAATTACATTATCTCAATGAAACTATTTCTTATAAATATGCGTTTTATATCCCTAATATTAATAATAGCATATCTAATAATTTTAAGAGGGAAGTACCAAAATACTAGGAAAAAAAAGTAATTACTTATCTAGCACAATTTTAAAAAATTTACCAAAATAGCATATTGCCTCTATTTCAATAAATTATTGAATGATTAACTTTTAATATTTGCTATTTTAACTTCTGTTTTTTTACTGAAAAATTGTTCAAGGAGTAAAACTCTCATTTTATTACAATTTAACTGTTAATTTAATTTTGATAATCTATTTTTATATTCTTTGGTTTCAATAATTTATTAAAAAATAAATCTGCTACTCAAGTAACAAACCAAAAGTAATGAAAAAAATGGAAATACAATTCTAAATCTATTATTTGAGACAATATTTGTAATTTTATTTTTATCACACTTTTTTATCAGTAAATATTATGAAATAGTATATTACACTTATTTTACTTTTTTATATAAGTATAAAAATTTCTCTAATTAATAATAGGTTTAAATGATGTTTTGGTCCCTAAACTTTTACCTAATTTCATAGTGGCACTTGTAGTTTTGGAACCTTGGTTTTAGGTTTAGTTTTAGCGTGAGTTTGGGATGACTTTTAGAAGCAGTGTTTTCAAGGAAACACTTACAGAAAAATCACTAATTAAGTGTTTTGAAATTTTCAAAACACTTTTGATCTTGTCATTGTTTTTTTTTTTAAGAAATGTTGTTAATAAACTAAAAACACTAAAAAAATCATGCCAGACACCCTGAATTTTTATCCTGGGAGGAATCGATGTGAGCAGCATTAGGTAGCAGTTATTTATCATATTTGTTTTTTTAATATATTATAGATTCACAAAGGAATGTGTGGACACTGTTAATTGCATCATTGCATGGCGATATTTTCATAGTTAACTTGACATTTTATATAATAATCAACAAGAGAAATGCAATGATTAACAGAACATCACCCAAAGTTACCTCATCAACCCCAGGACTTCGATCAAGTTTGATCTTTCTATCTGGGCCACCTTCCATTAAAGCAGTCCCGAGTAAAGATGGCTCCATAGCTATCTTTAGTATTCCTTGGTGAAAACCACTCACCTTTAAAAGTGCAAGGACATTCAAAGTATAAATTTTCAATATTAAAAGATAATAAATTGCGAAAGACAGATATTTAAATAAAGGTTCTCTACCATTCCATTAAAACCGCTTGCTTCTGCTCCCTTGAGAACAGAGTCTGAAATTTCAGTCAGAGCAGCAAAGAGTACATTTGACCCTGCTGTCCTCAACTGTAAATCAGTCATGAACTGATTAGATTTTACCACTATCATAATGTCACACATTACACAGAGAATGTCAGACTTACAGTTTTTCCTAAATCTCCGAAGTATCGTTTTGTACCTGACAACCTATTCCTATCAATACATTTCCTGATGAATTTGAAAGTCCCTGCTCTCAAAAGACAAGCAGCAATTAAACATTAATAACACATGCATTGTTTTTTACTTGTTATAAGCTATGAAATGTGTGACATGATGTTAATGGAAGCTGTGTACATGAAAAATTTACATGATGTTTTACTTAGTTTCGCTCACTCTTTTATTTCATATTTTTTCTTCAGATGAAGATGTGGGATTATCTGGAGTTTGATTAGGGAGTTTGGCATGGACAGATTTTTCTTTGTTTTTCTAAAAATGTTTTTCAAAGTTCTTGCTTAGTTTAAGACATTTTTGTCATTCTTATGACATTTCATTTTCTTTCTAATGTAATAATGTATTGACAATGTAGAAGTCAAGTTTTTGTTAAAAAAGAAAGTAGTTGTTAAATTTCTCATATTTGCGTTTTGATTGAATTTGAGACCAATTTGTTTGAAATCTGGGCTGTTACACTTACATGATCAGACAAAAAAGTTGAGGGAAATAGTACCTAAAGTTAAACCTGGGAGCTTCATAAACCCATGCGAGGGATCAAAGAAGACATCTAGCGAAGATGAAGCCAAGTCATCAAAGATGGAAATAAAATCTGGAGGGAGCAATGGGCTTCCTTTTGCAATATAGATGGCTCTCATGGCATACCTGAATCATCATAATGTAGTCTAAATTCATCTAGCGAGTAAAATATATCAGAGAAGAAAGTGATCACAAGGTCCACTAACCATGAATAATGTTGTGCACATCTAAGGAATAACTCACGCATTGTAATCAAAGCATGGGTTACTTGAACACCATTGAGCTCAACAATCATATTCTTCATAGGAGGGATCTATAGAAGTAACAAAAATGAAGGGAAAATCATTGAAGCAGTGATAGAACCTGCAAGTAGAAAATACTACAGAAGTTTAAGTGAATAAAATAAATTAAGCCTGCCAAATTGTTCAAGTCACACCTTTACGACACTATGCAGTAAGGTCCTCAGAGTCTCCTGGGTTGAGCTATAATTTGAATATGATTCCCCAGGAAGAAAATTTGAAAAAATCTATCAAAATAAATAAATACATCAATCATAACTTTCAGATACATATAAAGATGAGACAAACTGTATAGACAGGAGAGCATACAGCCAAACCTTAATTGGATGGATCTCAAAATGGTCGAAATAGTACTGCCGACTCCTAGTTTTTGAGTCACCTAGAGATGTTCTCCAGAATGGGGCAATCCTCATTAAGGTCTCCTCGTCAAGGTTAAAATCAATTGGCTGGGAAGACAAACCAACAAAATCTAAGTGATGTAAATAAGCCATGCAAAAGAGTACTGTTATGATTTTTTTTTTTTTTTTTGAGAAACTTCATTTTAATCCAACAATATAAACATTTGAAATTAGAATTTATTAGATAAGATATAATTCAAATCCTTGCAATTCCTAGTCTTTATTTTTATATTAATAGATAGTGTAACGGTTCCCTTCTCAATAATGAATATTTTAGGTTAACATTATATGTGAGTGTGTCAAAAATAAGTGAAATAATTAAATTTACTCCACTTAACGACTTAAGTTGTGCTCTAACTTTTTGTGCTGAAAATACATCAATAAAAACTCATTTAATTACCATTTACCACTAATCTCAGCATCAGTTTTTTCAGGAAAAAAAAAGTTTTTATTTCTTGATATTTTCAACTTCATCCATATTTTTTTTCATTTTTTAGAACTCTTTTACTTATATTTTTTTTAGAGAAGATAGAGTTGTTCATTAAAGAAATGAATATACAAAAGAAGGGGGAGGAAAGTCTCGCTCTAAGTCTCAGTCTCAGCTTAAGCTAATCGAGGTCACAAAAAATGAACAAATATCAGAAGAAGAGTAATTAGAGAGAGTATTGTTGAGTTTACACCAAAAGCAGTGAAGATAAAATTATCAATAAAAGAAAATGATCAATCAGTATCCTTCCTGTTGAGCAGAGTATCAAGGAGCTGGATACAAAGTTCGGGGGCCAGTATATTACTTAATAATCCTAATACATTATTTTTACAGGGAATATCTTAAGGTTAACTGACCTAACACTGGAAGCTTTTAGGTCTAATGATTGAGTTAACATGGTATTAGAACAAGGCATTTTGAGTTCAAACCCCCGTTATGTTATTTGCCAGTATTAATAGTTCACATGTTGGCCTTTGTTAATAACTAAACCCACATACACGGGGGAGTGTTGAAAACACTGACGGAGCCAACATAGGGCACGTGCCTCCCCTATTTTTGTTTCTTTAAATATATAACAATCTTATTTTATAATTTTAATTTCAATAATTCCATGCAAATTTTGAATATCTACAATTTATTCCTAAACGTATATTGATATTTTCAATTGCTGAAATTATGAAGTGATAATTGGTATGATATTTTAGACTTATAACTTCATTATTTTAGCCTAAAACCTTACACTTTTGGGTCTAGTGGTGATTTAACACACTCGAATATATGGTGGTATTAATACCTTCTTCAAAATCTAGCTAGAAAATTGTTTAAAAACTAGCCCAAAAATAAAAAATCAAAGAAATAAATCCAACCACAAAATGCTCAAACCTAGCCACAAAAGTACATAAACCAAACCAAAAAATCAAACGGACCAAGAAAAAGCTCGAACATAGCAGTATAGCACAACATAACCATAAAATCCACAACCACACAACAGTCTCGCCTAACCACAAATATACTCGCACCTAGTTTCACCTAACCACATCATGGTTCACAATGGTATTCTACTTCAAAACTCTTGTAATTACTAATTGCTTCTAGCTGGTTCGTTGGTTTGTTTGTTTTTTCTTTTTGTAATTTTAGCCAGGTTCTTTCTTTTGGGTATCTTTTTTATTTTTGCTCTCGTCTATAGTTGGGAGGTTTTCCCTGAGCATTTGCTCTTCGGCACTTGTATTCCTTTTCATATCTTCAATGAAAATTATCTCCTAAAAAAAGGATAATGAGGGGATTAATTTCACCATTTATTCAAGTTTATGGTTCAATGTGATATAATTAAAATTTTCAGGGTAAGATTGACTTACTCAATCAAGTATAGGGTAAAAATGATTTTTTACCAATTTGAAAATAGTTCAGGGAGAAAGCACAAAGGTAAAAATGGCCTATCAGGGGGTTTCTTTTACATAGATAATAATTACTGATTCCCTGAAGCAAACAATCCACTGAGCATATAAAGTACGCTATAACACTAGTGAGGGTGTATAGACGCTGTTACGATGCTCAACATTACCTGAAGAACAACAGACAAGTATTTCACATGCTTGACACCAAAGCAGGTTGAGTTCAGCAAGCAGAAAATTTTGAGAACACAATCATTGGAGTCATTGTCATCCACTTGATGCCTACGAAGCATTGCAGCAAAAGCAGCTCCCACTCTCTTCTCCTCCAAACTCAAAGACTGCACCAATTACTAGAAGATTAGGACTTTTGGAAGTGTCACAAAGTTGTGGCAAAACACAGGAGGTTACAAAAAGGATTTGGCAACCACAAACTAAAAATATGGTAATCCGTACCTGAATAGTAAACTGGTTATACTTCTGCTGCTCTGTGAACACAGAATCCAAATTGATGTTCCGAAGTCTAGCAGCTATGATTGGCTTATAAGCAGATTGTTCGATCCCATCTTCATCCTTTAAATGTAATTATTGATCAAGTTAAAAAGTTCAAGACATAAATTTCCAATAACAATACTCTTCTAAGCTAATCAGCCAGGAAATCATTTCAAAAGCAATTACTTTTGCAATGTTTATAATTTACAATTTAAAAAATGCTATTTTTAAAAATACCCCTATTTAATAAATATTAGTTAACATTAAAATACAGCATGTGATATCAATTATAATATAGCATAGTTTCCTTACTTTTATAATGATCAATAACATGTAACTTTTTTCTTCACTTCAAAATTTATATCGGTAATAACTATAAGTTCATACTTGATTATATCTTTCGTCTTGATAGTTACTAAAAAAAAATTTCATATCAAAATTTCAAACACTATAAACTTACAAAAACACTTTTATAAAAAGGTTCCAACTTCTAATTTAAGAAAATAGTTCTCATCAGACAAAAGTCAACAGAAAAAGAACACGAGAAATGAAGGAAGATATTGTTTTAATGGAATCAAGGCATCGATTCATCCAAAGATTAAACTGAATTTGAGGTTCATATTTAGACTAGGTAAACAAAAACTAAAGAAGGGATGGTCAGAGAGAAGTAACAGACTAACCTGCCTCCAACATTCGAGCAAGTGAACTGTGATGTTAGATATTCTGAGTTGTATTTTTTCAGATGATTGAATCACATAATCTCCTTCGTGACAATCAGAGTTCTCACAAATCCGTAAAACCCGGGTTGGACCGTCAGCGTATATTTCAAACCCAACCTTCACAATCTCTCTGCCATTAAAGCTGCCGGATGTTGTTTTTCTTTCTCCTAGGTTTTTCTCCCAAAGAAAATGAGATGCCAAGCCTCCTCGTTGCCTGGACTTGTACAAAGGCTTCCACTTGTGCAGCTTATCCAAGTTAATTTCACGTACAAGTCTCTCTATGAACAATTTTAAAAGCACAAAATCAATCTAAATATCTTTTGTGGCAAAAACATTATTTGTACTAGAGAACTATTTGAAATTGAGACCATGTACCACCACCTAATATCAAAAAAATAAAATTATTTATAAAGCCCTCCTTTTGGAATCATCAGCATCAAACAAGTTGAAAACAAATTGATACATTTTCAAGGTTAAAGAAGACTCAGAATGGCACAAGGCAATAAATTTTTAACAAATACTACTATCACTAACTCTTTCAATGAGTTTCATTAACATACCCCTGAATCTTTATTTCATTTGATGAATCAATAAAAACTAGAATTACTCAAGCTCAAAAACCTTGAATATTTTCCAAGGTCTCAACTCATAGCTTAAATGATGGGCGCTAAATATATAAATGTGTCCTTAATATTAACACTGACTTTCATTTTCGTCCCTAAAGTTCTAAATTTTTTAATTTCATCCCTCAAGTATCAGCAATTTATAATTATCATCAATTTCAATAACAAAATGATGAGAGAGAAAAAAAAGGTAAATTACACTTCTAGTCGCTGAGATTTGAGGTAGAAAAATGTTAAGCACATCAAGCAAATGTACTCAAGATGAAAAAATGAGGCTGAACACAAACTTTTTGACCAAGGAACAGTTGAGGCTTCTAAAATATCTTTGATAAGTCAACCAAAATTCAAGTGCTTCAATTTCCAACAATGGAACGGCAGCACAAAAAGTTAGTTTCTCAAACACTCTAAGAAAAGAACCTACGAGTTCATGGAATGACAACTCAGGCGATTCTGACCATATGACAAGCAATACTTTTATTTTGAAAAACTACAGATCATGTTTTGATATTCTTAGGGTACGAATTGTTGATGGATCTTTATCTAAAGTTAGAGGAACTGGGACAAATTTTCAAAAGGACACACTCTTGAAAATATTTTATATATTCCCAAACTTCAATGTAACTTATTATCAATCAACAAACTCATTAAAACTATTCTACTCACTTTCACAATAAATATCCCCCAAACATTAACCCAAAAAAATTTCAAACTCAGTCAAACTTCTTCAAATATTAAACATAAAATTTATGGAAGCACTCCTTTTGTACATGTTTAAAACCATAATACGATAAATCCTAGGGCTGTCAGATGCATCTTTGCCATTAAAATCCAACAAAGTTCAAACAGAAGATAAAGGCCTCAGTGATTCAAATGAGAGTTTTCAGAAGTGAAAAATGTCGAACTAGTTTTTTTTCACACAAATATAACCCAACCTGATGAGGTACGAGGAGGGAAACACAGAAACACAGAGATTTTTTTTTTTTCTGAAAAAACCTAACTTGTTCGTTGTACTTTGCAGCATTTATAGCAATCTACACTACTACAACCAAGTCAATTGAAAAATGTAAACATGGAAAGAAAAAAAATACCATTGATTAGAACAACTAGCTTATGTGGAAGAGTCAGGTCATCCCAGACATAATCAACGCTGCATTGAGATCCTAGAACCTCTGGCTCTAAAACATCCTGAAAAATCATGCCACTCTTAGAAAATAATACTAACCCTGAGTTTAGAGGGAAAAAGATTATCATTCCTCTATACATAAAATCAAGTATTCATGGGTATTTATAAAATACATAGCTGACCTAAACAAGGATAAAGAATATACAAGGAAAGTAAAATAACTATTCAATCCTATTCCTAGAAAAAATATTATGTATTCCAATTCCAATTCCAATACTAACTAATATTCTGTTATTCACATCCATCCACTAGTTGATGAGAGGGGAAAATAGAAGAACAGAACAACCTTCTGATAGTATGTTATTGATACATCATGCAAACAATTCTCAATCCTGTATGGGAGGTTGGTATTGGGCGGTTTATGGAAGTGTAGGCTTAAGGTAGAACCTTCTTCCACCACATGAACTGCAGCAAATTCGGTACCATTTATGCCTTTGGAAGCCCCTTGGTCTGGCTGCTTTTTGAATTTTAGGTAAAAGAGTCCCAATGAAGCAATACATACAGGGCCAGACCAACTCAAATCAGAGTCACTGGTGCGAAACTGAATAAACTTTAATGAATTATCCACAGTTTGTTTGTGCTTCTTCACAAAATTGTCAAATAGACTGGATACCCTTGGTTTGTGGATTCCATCCTCATCCTGGAGCTTTAGTGTTTCTTTCTGTTTACTGTTGATCTGGATTGTGCCTCCCATATCATTCTTCAAATAAAAAGAGTTGAAAGAAGATTTAGGAAGACATAAATGAGAAGTCTAGGAACATATATAAACTAACAGTAACTGGAGTGCTGAAAAAAAAGGGCTCAAAATTGATGAGAACCAAGAACCAACCTGTAAATAACACTGACGGACAATAATACTTCCTTTTGATTCATTAATCACAACATATCGTGGGACTATAGTAACTACTTGGAATGGCAAAACCATATTCCCCAACGATGATCCCAAGGAAACTCCTAGTTTGATACCAAATATAACCCCATTTTCTTGTGTTTGCAAGCTTAACTCTGTGAAGCCAGATAGAGCATCTAAGTCGAGCAGTGCCTCAGATGTATAATTTTCCGACATATGTACAAACAGCTTTTTGGACCTTGTAAAAAAGTTATGTTAGATTTCATCCAATAAATTGGAAATCTAGAAGATCAAACATAAATAACATGAGAGAGATAAATTAAAAAGAAAAAGAATTAGAAATATCCATTTTACTTTTGAGTTTAAATTTATCTTACCTCAAGAACCAAGAATGAGTTGAATTTGGAGGCAAACATAGTCCTAAATGTGGAGGGGGGCAGAAACCATTCTCTTCTGTATCTCTGCATATAGACTTGGGTTACATTTTCTGTCAATTATTCTAAAGTTATATACAAGCCATGATACGGTCCCTGTACATGAATGGTTCTAAGATATCATAACTACCTGTAAAGGGTCCTCTTATTTGATACAAGAAAATACAGCGTAAAATCTGTGTCATTCTTCAGAGCATATGATGTAAAAACCGTTGCCTGCAGATCAATAAGTATTATGTCTCCAATAAAGCTTTGTGATAACAGTTACCTAGTAGAAACTGTGGCAAAATTTGAGCCCAAATCTTGTAGACAGTAATATGAATTGATATGATGATTGATGATGACATAACCTCTAAAGTGCCTCTATGACCACGAGCCAATCTCAAGGAGGCAAAATACTTTCCACCATCAAAATCAAGATCTATGTCTACTGAATGAACATTACTTTTCTGCTTCAGTAACTTCTTGACAAAATCACCACTATTAACTGGTTTGCAGGTTGAACTTAATGCGGTTAAAGTAACAGTAAAAAATATTATGGCAGGATTTGTGTAAAATTCAGCTGCTGAGCCAGATGATATAGTTGCTCGGTTCCCTATATTTGTATCCTCATTTGTGGTACTAGTATCTGTCATGAGATCAATTAACAAGTTAAATCAGTGTAAGCTATCCAAATAGCAAACTAGTTTCAACTTTACCTGTCTCGTTTAAAAGCACATGTATCTCTGAAAACAATAAATTGGACACTCGTACAGTGGGAAGAAGAAAAATTTGTTTTTGCTCTTGTATCACATCGGATGCACGGCTATTCTCAAACCTATTCCCGGACTCATCAGGTCGCATAATAGGCACATCCCTACCAATGCACTGAATCAGAAAGTGCAAGTTGTGAGCATGTACACCATCAACTATCAGCTTACAACATGCTGTGCTAAAGGAGTACTTCTCTGATCCAACCAATAAAGCCTTTCTGACTTTGTAGCTTAATTTATCAACAATTCCAGATAGATGTACTGCCTTTTCACCTTTAAAATCATCTGACCACTCAACTAACCATGAATTCTTAGAATTTATCAAGTCGTTTGTCAACTCTGGTCTAAAAGAAAGAAGGAAGTTTCCTGCAATGATTTCATATACCACAAATATCAGAAGAAAAACAACATGCCAGAAAAGTCTAAATGCATTGTAATTGTAAGTAAAATAGAAGTACAAATTAAAACCATGCAAAAAAAAAAAGAACTAAATATTGATATAAAATATATCACAAAATAAGTATGAAGGGTAAAACTTAAAAGTAAAACTATTTTAAATTTGGGAATTATCATTTGATAGCAATTTTTATTAGAATATTTGCAAATATGTTATATTTTAAAAATATTTGCATATATAGCAGAATTTTTAAAAGACAATTAGAATAGTTTTAAAATTCCAAAATTGACCACCCCACTCCCACTCTCATTCATTACATGTTATCGAATCAAAAGCGTATTTGACTTAGGCACCTAAATCTGGTAACGATGATCTTTACTTTGTATGAATGGCAACCAGTCAGAGAAGCTCAAATGCACATAATCGAAACTCTAATTCTACATGTATTATCTCCTTAGAAATCAAGGACGCAGCAGATACTGTTCAAGTAAGGTCGTTACTCAGAGTTAGGTTCTTCTAATTTGGTCTTCACAATTTTGTTGCCCTTCAAACAAGAAGCCGAACGCATGTGGATGGAATTAATGCCCCAGTTGAGATAATTGCCTATGAAGAAGCCAAAGGATATCACGCTGTGATGAATCTGAGAGGATAATTGCCTCCAATATAAGTGTCTGTATAGACAATGAATCCAAGGGAATTTTGGTGAATCTGCTAGCTGGGGGACAATGCTTTCACACCCATTGAATCCACCCATTGTGGGGAATCTGATGGTGGATAATGGAATTAAAAAGTGAAGCTTTTTTATGTAAATTTTTGGATTGTAAATTCATTGATCGAGCCCATTATCATCAACCTAAAAAACTAGATCTTTTTATTAAAACAAATCTATTATATTTATAGTAAATCAGTGATTATGTATATTATGGTGAATGGTGATTTACATATAGTACTATGAATCAGTGAATACAGAATCACTGATTTACATTTAAAAAAAAATCTAGTGAATCAGTGATTTTGGCTCTCAAACCAAGGGCAATTTTGTAAAAATCCATGAGCGATTTGGGCATTAGTTGGGAGCTTTCAACCATATTTACAAATATGTTTTGGATCTGGCATATTTATAAATAATAGGCCTAATTCTACTATATAAGCAAGGGACAAAATTTAGCTAAGGGAGTAGCTATCCCTACATTCCGTGTCTATAATTTAGCCACATCCCCACTTAAAGTTGTTTTTTCAATTTTTTTAATCTCTTCTTTATTTACTTAAAGTTGTTTTTTCAATTTTTTTAACTCTTCTTTAGTTAATAATTTTATGTTTGTGAGTGAGGATGTAGGGGTAGCTACTCCATGGAGTAGATAAGTATTTTCAATATGCAAGAGCCTTTAAATTTTTTATGATATAAATATGGAATTTTTTTAAAGCAAGTGACAACTGATAAGGACATAACACTGAGAAAGGTAACAAAGGAGAGGACATAATGTTGGGAAACAATAATTCGTAATACAATGAAAAATTATGGAGCATTTAAAGATATCAAAATACTTTGAGACTCAAGATATTAAAACATTTAAATATCTTTGGTTGCCTAACGTAAAGAATTTTTTTTTTTTAAAGAAAGGTGGATCATATTTATATCGAGGCATACCAATACTTAGAGATGTCAATGCCTTCCTCAATCCACCAGAAAAATTTAAAGCATCAAACATTGCCATGGAATCATCAATCACATCTCCAGGTTTTAGAAGCACAGAAGCACATTCCTCATCTTTTGGTTGATTTCGTCGAAATCGAAGCTCCATAGAAAGTCCAGTTTCGTTATGTATCCTTGTTATAGGGTAAACCCCAATTGATAAACCATCCTGCAAAGCTTAAAAAATATATATAAGAAAAAAAAAATGAAACCAAACAAATAGAAAAGAAAAATTAATATAGAGCAATCATCTCAAAAACTGTGAAGTCTATCAAAACGAATTATTCACAAAGCGATCGAGAACTACCTCAGGATGCCGTGAAATGTCAACCATAATAAATGGTCCCGGATAAGTTCTTGAATCTGTGGAAGAAAGAAAAGTGTATATGAATGTTCTCAGTTGCATTCTCTTAAGATCGGCCACCATTAGGAAAAGTTGGAAAATTAAGGTTATCTAGTTTTAATTCCTAAAATTTTCCCCGGTCCCTTAACTTCAGAAAGTTTAAAGTTTTGTTCATTCTCTCCATTTTAGCAAAATTTAAATATTATCTTTGCTGTTAAACTTGTTAGAAATTAAAGGAAAATAACGTCCCTTTAAATGTGATATCCCACAAGTTTTGGACATAATTCAACAAATAATAATAAACATGAAATTTGAAAACTTTCTAACTAAATCTAAATATCTTAAAGGAAAAATGGATAAAGAATATTAATCATTCATCCATATAAAATAATAGGCCTTCACTATGTCTCTATCCTTGACATTACCTTGCACATCAATTATTTTTCCCTCTTTCCTATAATAAAAAAGAGATAAAACATGAAGGTCTAATATTTATGTCAATTTAACTGGCACTAGTAATAACTATAATAAATAAAAGAGTGGCTATAGGAAGTAAGCAAACCATTGTGTGGAGTACAAAAGAAGAAAAGTAAGCATACCTTTCAGAGATAACATACGTGTTCTCAAAGCAAACACTTGAACATCTAGGTGAGAAATATGAACCGGGGTAGTTGTAAAATTTTCAATTTCAGCAAGTTGGATCGAAAGAACTGGTGCGCTCTCAAGAGATTGATCTAATATATCTGAGTGCCTAACAAACATGTAATATCCGAAAAGTTATATATGTGAAATAGTACAAGAAATATAGATTTCCTTAAGAGTTTCAAAGCCGTCAAACTAATGGCTTTCATCACAATGCATTGTCATCAGTCAAATACACAAGTAAATTTCTAAGAGACTGCACATATACAAATTTGTTGATGTAATGTAATTATTGGATCTCTTTATAATCACACTTGTAAAAGGTTAATAATTGATTAAACCTATAATAACTGATGTCATTTGACATTCAAAATTAATATTTCTTTTTGCTATCAATGTTTTTATTAAGGACTAATGAAGGGCCTTGGATTGGCTTGTAATATTGAGATTTTTTTTATGAATACTTGTCATCTTAGTAAGGTTAAAAAAAGGTAGGTTGAAAAGGAGAGAACATGGAGTCGGAGAGAGAACATCTGATAACACTTTAAAACAGAGTGAATATCAACCGAGACCTAAAGATTGAAATCTAAGAACCTTTGGGGATCTAAAGATTGAGAAAAAAAGACGTTCTGAATAGACTACTTCTTTTCGGATTCCCTTGAAGAGAGAAATCAACTAGATGAAGGAAAATGTGTTAGACTATGGTTGAGGGGTAAACTAGAGGAAAGAAGATACGAGATGGACACAGAAAGCGAAAGTGCAGTGGATTAAAGAAGGGGTCCATGTTTTTTTAATGCATTTGAGTCTGGAGAACGATGGGTGCAGCCAATGGAAGGAACAATAAGCTTGCCAGCCACCATGTGTAGGTTGGGCTAGCAAATCCCATCAAGGCTCCTCTTTGAGACAAATGTGAAAATGCACCAATTTTCCCCTACTTCTACTGAGGCACAGAGATTCAACAATGCCTCTAGGTTCCAATTCTTCAAATGTTGCGTCATTAGATCATGAGTCTACTGATTGTTCATTTATTGTGATTTTACTCATATTTTGTGGAGCGGAATTTTGACTCATTTTCACATGTATTGGGTTATGCCCAAGAATGTTTGTTCTCTCTTCTTCTCCATTTTTCCTTTTGGAAGTCGAGGTAATCGCAAGAGGTCTTTCTAGAATCGGGTTGTGACGGCCCTTTTTTGAGTGATTTGGATGGAACAGAACAATCATATTTTCAACAATTTAGTTCACGATCATCATCATATTTGGTATCATCTCTTGTACTTTGTTTACTTATAGTCTATAAACATTGTTCACTTAGATTTTGGTTTATCTTATTCGCCCATGTATTTACATTGGAACTCTTTCTTGCCATTGTAACTTTTGTTATAAGGTTTTCTCTACTTCTTGTAGATACTTTCTTGAAATAATATTGTTGTGATTTCTTTTTTAAATAACTCCTCTTCTCAAATCTGACTCTGATACAAAATCCATTTGGAATTAAAAAATAATAATTGTCTCATACAGCAAGTTTCTGCACATTCATTACTAAAATGTCAAGACTTTTTAAAAATTACCCAAATACCAATTCAATAATTTTATTGAAGTATTATTTGTTGGGTTTTTTTCCCTTAATTAGTTCAATAAAACTACCTGAATTGCTATTTTTACCCAAATAGTAGATTCAATAAATTTATTGAACTATTACTCATTTTCTCTTTATTAGTTCAATAAATTTATTCAACTGTTATGTTTTGGGTAATTTTTAAAAGATTCTAACATTTCAATAATAATTATGCAAAAATCAGCTATTTCAGCAATTGCCCATAAAAAAAATATTGAAGCAAAATTTAAAGCAAATAATAGGCTCATTCGAGGGAGCCTAAACCTCCATTGTTGAGTTTTTGAACCTCCCAAAAAAATGTATGTGTGCCAAACACATTCTCCACCCTTACTCTAATTGATTTTCTAATTTAAATAGAACTATATCGAAACAACCCACAGATCCTTAAAATAAGAAAACCACTACCCACAAACTAAAATCGGACATAAAACAAAAGTTAAAAAAAGAAAAAACGAAAAGTCAATGATTCAATAATTTATTGAACTAAAAGCGATATGTTATTTTTAATAGATTTTAAAATCTAAGCTATATAAGTCATTACATATTTTTTTAAGATAGTTTGGTAATTCCTCCTATATATAAATCTAAGTAAATGAATATAGATTTTTTTTAACAAGACGCCTCAAAAGGCCATTTCACTGATACAATGAAAGAGAATAAATAAAACAACAAAGTGGCACTATCAAACCAAAAGCCACGGAAAATAAAAAGTATACCCCTCAACCCACTATACCTGCACAGCCACCTAATTCCAAGTATGCGGGCCAACAATTCATAATTGAGCCTAACAGATAATAACAAAAAGGTTTGGAAATTGATGCCCAAAAGGAGGCATTTACATGTGCTAACTCCCATACATAATCCCAACATCTCTTTTCTCCTCCGAAAATTCTTCTATTCCTTTCCAGCCAAATTCTCGATGTAATTGCAATGCATATAGATAAAAGCATAAGTACCTTAAAAACATTGAAGCAGACTGGAATCTTCCTATTGTTAGACTTTGTTTGTTGTGGAAGCGACAGAGAAGGTCAACACCTAATCTGTTCTCCACCTGTCATGTAAATGCTGATCAAGACATATGAAGAAATTTATCATTCATTAATTAAGGTTGAATACGGTCCAGCCTATTCTTTCTGTATTTTCCAATTTTATTTTGCTTCCTAAACGGAATAGATTTGTGACTATTTTTTTGCCGTAAATAGCATTCTTTGAGTTGATTGGCAGAAGCTTGATAATTTTTCCTTTCAACATATTTTTTTCATTTGTGCAACTATAGGAGTCCATGTGCTTAAAAGTCCTGTTCTGCATATTTTCCTTTATAAGTTAGTATCTTTTTAGATGAATTCACAACATTTTAGTGATAAAAAAAGTGCGGGTGAGAAATCCTCAAAGAACTAAAAAGAAAAAGAAATCTAAACAAAGGAAATAGAAAGAGCTAAAGAAAGGTATCCCAAGGTCTAAATATAGCTACAAAAGAAAACTCAAAATCAAGATCTTTTACATTCTTTGTCCAATAAATGAATAAAAAAGAATATGATCCCCAAATCTCATATATTTTCAAACCTTAAGATCTAGAAAAATGCAGATAGCACACAAATCCAAAATTTCCTTTTCCTCTTTCCACCATTGCAAAACAAGTCCAAAGAAAATAATGAGAAAATGTCCTTCGACAATACCCAATCAAAACCAAGTTGATGGAGAATTTTGCCCCATATCTTTTAAAAGAATTCACAAAAAGAAACACTTTATCCCGAGGATTAATCATGTAATTTTATCTTTTTGAAGATACAAGCTCATCATGGGGACAATAGCCCATTATCTCAAATGTTAATATTCTGTGTTAGAATAATATTAGGATTTTAGTCGGTCTATTTTAGGATATTATTTATGTCTTCTTCATTTAACTATGTTTCTTTCATAAAAAAAAAATTAAACTATGTTTCCTTATTTAGGTTAGTTTCCTAGTCTAGCTAGGTTTATTGAAGTAAAAAAAGTAAAAATAACTGACAAGTTTATTGAAAATAATAATGAAAAATAATCAAATAGTTCGATAAATTATTGAACTTCAACTTAAAAACACAAAATCAAATAGAGAAATAACCGTATTTTCAACCATATGTATCATGATGATCATAGCTTTGGGATCGTTTTTTGTATTTCATTTATCTTTGGTCAAAAAATAATGCACGTTTAAATTTTGGTGTAACTTTTTCTTCTTTGTACTTACCTTGGAACTCTTTTTTGTAATCTCTTTTAACCTCTTGTACATTCTTTTCTTTTAATATAATTGTTGTGAATTCTTCTAAAAAATAGCTCAATAATTTATTGAACTATAATTATGCTATTTTAGTAATGTTTAAAAAGTTCTGACATTTTAGCAATTAGTATGTAGATTTATGCTATTTGACACAAATTCTATACCATTTAACCTAATTTAACATATCATTAGTCTTTCCGTTTACAAGTACATCTCCACTAAATCAGGCGGCACTATTGTCATCAATGTATTTATTTTATTTTCCTCAAAGAAGTACGGGAACATATACGAGACATGAAACTAGACACAACACGCTATTTTTTTTTAAACTAGGACATGGATATAGCAATAGCAAGGACTCGAATATTACATTTAATGTTTATTAGATATATTGTATATGTGAATATTTTTATACATTTCAATAATTTCACATCATAATTTGTTTTATTTTATGATACTTACATTGGAAAGTAACAAGAAATAAGTGATGATAATATGTGTATATATACACATATAATTATGTTTTTTAGCCTCAAAATTTATAATTTGTTTCATACTTCCTTTTATGTCTACTAATTTTTCCAAAAAAAACTAAATAAATAAAGATTTAATCTTTAGTTTAAGTGTTTAATAATTGTTCACAAGCATCCAAGGTCCAGCACATGCCTAATGTGTTCAACAAGTGTTTGACACGTGTCTAATGTGAGCTTAACAAATGTCTGACATGTGTTTAATGTGCTTAACAAGTGTATCACAACATATCGGGTACTCGTAATTGTATAAATTTCAATGTTTTTTAACCTGAGATTACAAATTTACATCATGCACAACACTTAAGTAAATGGAATTATGCTGGATTAAGTAGATGATTCATACACAAGAACAAAATAAAAGGGCAAACCTTGCAACAATTCGGTAGAATAATGGAGCTTCTCACAGAATACGGACCAGCCAAGTTTAATTTCCCAATGACAAAGAGAATCACATCCAGAGAGATCTCATTTAAGGATATGTCCAACTACCAATGCACCAAAACAGATCGTTGACATGTGTAACCAGTAAAAATAATTCCCGACTGCAGACTCAAAAGATTGATTGAATTGAACCAATAGTCTCTGTTTCCTATTAAAAAAACTTAGATCATACCTCCTTTATTCTGCAATAGATGTGCACAGGAACCCCATGCAAAATTGTTTCTCTGCCATTACTTTTGGAATTGAATCGGTGGAAGAGGAAAAGGTCAACTGGGTTGAGAAGCCCTTGCCTTCAGTACAAATACAAGAATAAATTATGAAAAGATGTTGAAGTAAAATTTATAGGAAAAGGGTAAAATATAAATGTTTAAATGTGTGAGAATGAAAAGCAGCTGCATACTTCCATTCAGCACAAATACTCACCATAAATTTCTTTGGGCATCAAAATAATGTAATACAGCATTAGACGTACTGATAACCCTTGTTTTATTTGTTAAAATCTGTAGAGTCAACTGTATATTCCTAAGGCAACCACGGATGAGAGGAAATAAGTCATCCGTATCAGAATTTTCATGCACGATGGTGAGAGAAATATTCTCAATTGAAATATGAATACAAGGGAAAATTCCATCAGTCCCGGAAATTCTCTCATCCATGTGTGAATTTTGTTGATGACAAGCTTCAGAGGTCCCAGAAAGATAGAGATCCATATTTGCGACACCACAAACCGTAGATAAGTCATGAAAGATTTTAAACTTAAAAGGATTTCCAGGTTTTTTAACAAATTCTGGAATCCCATCAACAAAAGCAATAGCACAATCATTATTCTTGTTCACTAAATAAACGGTCCTTTTAGCAAACTGGTTGTATGGTTCACAGTCCATATCACCTTTTTGCCTTTCAGGCACATGAGAAACTATTCTCCATTGTGTTGTATCCCTGTCATCAATACCAGAGATGTTAACAAGTCCCGATCCAGGACAACAGTTCAATCGTAATTGTACCCCTGCAGCATTCTTTGCGTGCAATGATATTAAAGAGAACCACAGCACTGGTGAAGACCATCTCCTCTGCTTTCTGTATTTAACCTGCACATAGTATCCATAATGATATGCCAAACCAAGGGAGTAAATATGGCTGATATCTCTCAAGTGAAGGAAAACCACAAAAGACAAAAAGAGAAATAACTGAAATGTGTTTAATGCCACAGAAGTTTGGAGGGAAGATTAAGTTGAAATTTTATTAATTTTCAAAAACAAAGAATACAAACAACTATCAAATAACTCCTATTAACTATGAACCCACGGTATCTTTGGGAACAGAAGAAAATAAATCAGTACGCAGCAAGCAAAACCGAGAGTAAATGAGTTAATTACATTACATCTATGTTCTAGTCTTCTAGATTGATTTATGTTGGGGTGCCTCCTTTACAGTGGTTACTTGTTTGCTCGCCTCTCTAGATTGATTTATGTTGGAAAATTGTACTTTTTTTTACTTACAGTTTTACTCATTCAATTGATTTTATCGTCGCTGGTTTTGTCCACTTAAAATCCACTAAATATTTGTAAACGTTTTAAGCTTCTGCTGAAGACTTACTTTATAGCTGGTCATAGTGGTTTACTATTCTGGAAAATTATTTACTGTTGTTCTGGAACATTTATACATGCTGTCAGTGAGTGTACTATTGCTTTGTGATTATTTTTTAGATGAAGTAACAAAAACTTTATTAAATAAATAATACAAGATGAGGGTGAGAATTTTCAAGAACAAAGAGAATTCAAAGAAAACTACGGGAAATGATCCAAAGACCCATACAAATAAACAGAAAAGCATCCCAAGGCCATGCATAATAGAATATGGAAAGTAGAAATCTAAGTCTTTAACCTTCTTCAACCAAAAAAAATGAAAACAAAAGAATACAGTCAAATCCTCCAATTACATGGGTGTCCAAAAGGAAAAGCATTTGCTTCAAGGGGTGCAAGAGAAGGTTACCCAGTTTCTCCTTTCTTTTTTAGATAAATTCACAACGATTTTATCAATGAAAAGTAAAATAATTACAAGAAAAATGACGAGGAATCCTTAACAACTAATATAAAATCAAGATAAAGAAATCTTAAAACAAAAATCAAAGAAAAGAAACTCAATTTGAATACATAGCCAGCATTGTCAACCCAAAGTCTAAATGACTAACGTTTTTATCCCATAAAAAAAAAAGATGATTATATACCAAAGTTCATGTAGTTCTTGGGCTTTACTGAAAAGCCGATTAGTTTTTTCCTTCCAAACAACCCAAAAAGAGTCATCAAAGCAAAACTCCGAAAATTCGTCTTTCTCATTTCACTATTGCCAAAAGGATCCCATGAGAATAACGAAATAACATCCTTTGGAGCAAAACCAAAGTGAGAGCTTATGACTTGAAAAAAACAAATGATTAACTGAGTCATGATCTTTTTCATAAAGAAAGCACCAATATGGAGAGATGGACCAAAAAGGTCTCTTTGCAAAAAAAAAGAGAGAGAGACACAAGTTGAAGATCTGACTACAAAACAAGCACATGTGGGTTGTTTCAATATACTACTACTCAACTTCCCCAAGTAGCAGCAGGCTTTGCAGGTAGCTCACAGCACCTTGGAAAAAGAATTGATGAAAGAGAGTTGCACAAAGAAATAAAAAGGAAATAAAAGCTGGAACGTCAACAGCATATCTTCCACAAGCAAGGAAATTGCTGCCTCTCTGACAAAAACGGTCCAACTATTTCAACTTTTATGGCACCAAGTCCAAGGGAAGGTTGAGCACAAGGGACATTGTTGGAATCTTAGTAAGGAAAAAATGACCATGCCCAATCTCCTATGATCTAATAAACATTAAAAAAAAAAAACTATTTAAAAATGCATTTATAAAGAAAATGGAATAAAAAAATCACCCTGAATAAAGCCTTTTTTCCCACGAGAGAATAGTGCATTACACCGACCAGATTGTACTGCTCACCACCTTCTACACTGAAGTACATGTGTTGGTGGATGTCTTGGATTGCAACAACAGCTCCTTCATGTCATAAAAATAAATAGCTCTTAAATTAGCCACAATTTATAACTCATAAGCTAAAAAACGTTCAAAGGATACAATACCATCAGGAACAATGGTTTCCACTTCAGAAGCAAATGTCTCTGTTGTATTAGTTCCATCAATTTCCGGATTGCTGGACCATTGCCTTCTATGCAATCCATTAGTTTTCTCCTCGTCAAGCAGTTCAGAAAATGATGAAACAGTAGACAAAATCATCTGGGGAAATCAAAGTCATATAATGAAGCAAAGAAAACTCAAAAATGCATCCCAAGTAGATACGGAAAAAAAAGGGGGGGATTTGGCAATAAAGAAAAGTTGTGTTGGTAAGGCTGCTTTAAGAAAATGAAGGACTTGCCTGTATCTCGGAAAGAGACAATGTCAGATCCAACCCTGACACAGAGCCATTTCCAGTCCAAACCTTACTATTTCCTATAGGATCAGTGAAGGTATTCTCGACTGACAAGAACACTACTAAACTCTTCAACATATACTTCTGATTGCTTAAACAAAAAACCCCAGTTACATAATTATTTCTAGAAAAATCTTTATGAGGAATAGAATATTTTGAACTACTTGCATCATTCACTGCCTGAACTCCCTTCCCATGTCCTGAAGAAGACTCTCCAGCTACAAGTTGAGATGATAACTTCGAAGAAAAATGAGGTATTTGAATGTTGTTCCCTAAGTTTTCCTCAACTCCTTGGGAGAGGATTGACAAGTGAGAAAGATTAACTACAATTTTTTTCCCCGTCTCACTCAATTGAAAATTTAAATGGGTATCAACTTCTATCACAAACTCCTGAACACCTGCACAAAAGGACCAATTATTCATGAAGGTATACAGATTTTTCAAAATAGAACTACAGAAAAATTGAAATACCAGATTCATTTTGGATCACAAGTACAATTGAAATGTTAGATAGATCAAGCATAAAAGCTTTCAGAAGTTTCCCTTTGGCTCTTAAAAATGAGTCAGGAGTATCGTAAATGAAGTTGTCAGTAACAGAGTCCTCCAGTCTAGTCGTTTCCACCATTTGTTTAGCCTTCTTATCTTGTTGATCGGAAAATTGATAGACAGACAAAAGACTTCTTATGGCATGATGATATGAATCAAAACAATTGATAAAGAACACCAAAGCCATTGTTTCAACCAAAAGAACACCACCCTGCCAGTTAGCACCATGTATCACTCTATTTGGAAGGCAAATGTTTAAATTTAATGGTATGTAAGATGCGACAGGCAACAACACAATTTTACTTGTTTGTCACTATATTCATAAATTATTTAACAGTTTTGAGTATCTAACATTGTAGTAAAACAAAGCATCTCTCAATCATCTCACACTATTATTGTATACGAGTACGACTGAGGGCTATACTTGTAATTTTAAGTAGATTAAGTCTCTCCCCTTTATTTTATAGACAAATTGCCTTCCCTTTATTATCAGAAATGTACCTCCACTCATAGTCAACAAACATTAATACCATTATAAGCTTTTTTTATGGAAATTATAAGCATGGGTTTTGAAAGGAAAGCTAACTACCTCTGAGTAAATATAACTAGTACTTAGAAAAAAGAAATATGCCCAATGATGAACATGAACAACTCAAAGATGCAAATAAGAGTAAAAAGAAAATCATCTCTCCTTATGCTCACAAAATAATTACCTGAATCGTCCAAGAGACCATCTGAAATTCTTCCCCAACAGAGATAGACGAGGAGAGTTTATTTAATTGATGCACTTCAACTAAGATATCATGCATTGAGCACCTTGTTGTGAGAATTTTACTAATTGCAACATTTATGAGCAACTGCAATTTTGAAAATGGTGCAGTGGAATCAAAGTCCAATGCCGGTACAAAGACAGACTGTCCACCTAACCCTTCAGAAGCTGTTCTCATATTGGAATCCTTTATATTCAATCCATTACTTCTAGAAATAGAACTATGGAGAATATTCCTCAATCTTCCTGAAGATGGGGCACTATATGGTGCACTCAAAGTTGAAGTTAATATAAAATTAGATATAGAAATCTGATAATAGCAATTAAGTGACTGCATCAGTAGATATTTAGATACATGTTGATCTTCACCTCTTTTCTGATACCTAAAAATGATTGATAGGATTTCAGAGATATCAGTAAGAAAATCAACTTTATCCTCTTCACAAGTTACCTCGACTCTTCCTTGATGGACAGAAATCCAAATTCCACAATCAGGGAAATTGATCTCTGGCATCTTATGGCTATTTGAAGGGATCTTACGACTATTGAAAGTATCACTCACCCTGGAGTTATGAAGAATAACATCCATTGACTGAACTTTACAGATCACATGAATCAGAGATCGAGCACTACAAACTATGGAGGCTTCTTTCACATACTTAGGCATGGGGTTAGTGAACACAATATTTTGGGTCATAAATTCTAGGGGCCGCCAACTGGCAGAGTCAAAATAACTAATTGCAGAAGACAGGCGTCCTATAACCTGACAAAAGAAAAGTACCAGATAAGAAAACAAATATGTGAATTGTGTGTGAGAGACACTACTTCACATAATTTCAAGAAAATTGTAACACTTTTTTTAGATGTGGGTCACAAAACTTTATTAAAATAAAGAATTATAAGATGTGAAAGAAATCCTCAAGAACAAAGAATATACAAGAAAGGTACCAAAGACCCAAACAAATTACAGAAAAAATATCCCAAGGCAGGGAAAACCTGTAAAATTAATGTTGACACTAAAACCCGATTTAGTCAATTCAATAACAATTTAAGCATATAATGATTTACACAAGGAAAATTATTTTTTTTATGGAAATTTACACAAGGAAAATTACTTCCGAGTTGTATTAATCTCACTGAAAAACCATATGCAGCCTATGTTCACAAGGATGCACCAATATACAAGAAAAGGAAACTCCAAACATAGAAAAGGAAAGGTAGTGCTATCAAATTTCAAGATCTCCTATGCCTTATTTCTAATATCTCTCCAAATGATTCTCTTGATAATGAAATTTGGATCGACGATCCAGCAGGTTCCCTTTCATGTAATTTTTCCACCATTCCTCATCTTATGTTTCTTTCTAGTTCTTTCCCTCCATATCACTTTATTTGGTTAAACGGAATCCCAAAGAAAATCCAAATTTTTCTTTGGACGGTAGTTTTGGAAAAAATAAATACTCATGTCGTCTTGCAAAGAAGGAGACTATTGTACCCTTTCTCCTTATTGGTGCTTTTTATGCAAAAGAAATCATGAATCAATAAACTACTTGTTTCTTTTTTGTGATTTCTCATGAAAAAATTGGGCTAAGATTCTTTATCAGTTTGGAATTGTTTGAGTATTGCCAAAAGATGTATTCTCTGTATTCTCTTTGGATCCTTTTGGCAAGGAGGGAAACAAAATTGAATTTTCGTTTCTGTGCAGTCTCCACGATTATATGGGTATTATGGTTGAAAAGAAACGATAGCTTTTTAACAACAAAGAACTTGAGTTGCTTGAGATATGGGAGTGAATTCTTATTTTTTTTCTCTCTTGGGATCGAAATGTTAAAGATTTAGATTCGGCTTTCCTTTATCAAATATGTATGGGCATTGGGTTGTTTTATGCTTCCTCCTTTGTATTTTATTTTTTTGAAGATTTCACGTCTCTTTTTGTTTTAAGAGGTTCTCTGACTCTCATCCTCTTCTTGTAATTTTCCCTTTTTAATAAAATTTATTGACTTCCATCTAAAAAAAATCGATGTGCAAATAGAATCCAAAATAAACAAAGAAAAAAGTAATGAGAAGCCAGATATGGAAAATGGTTTTTCCCTTTATGCCTCATTTCAAACCCTTTGCCTCAAATTGGTTCAAAAATGTTTGTCATTCCTAGTTTGCTCACTAAGACTTAAAAGGGTATGTTTCATGATCTCTTAATAAGTTATGGTCAAAGATCTCTATCATCAATTTGGTTAGAGATAAACCACAAAGCTTGTGTTGACATTTTAGAAACTTTCAGATGTTTGGAAGTATATTTTTTAGCCCTTCTTGGCACATTTTTAAATCATTTCGTAATAACAACATATTTATGGCCAATTTAAATTAGGGTATCTTTTTATGAACTCATTTGGCTCTAGTTTAGCAGAGGTTGATGCCTTATCTCATCATACTTTCTTTTCTTTCCCATCTTCTTTTTTAGTATCGTTTCTTACGTGGTTCCTCTTTTTCTTTATCTTTTCCCAATACATCATACTCTACTCCTGATTTGGAAGGATAGAAAGATGCAGATTAGGCAGTTCAGATGGGAGATTTATTTCAGATTACTATACATTTGTTCAAGCCTTCGAGGGAATCTAATCACTTGGAGAAGAAGCAAAGAAAACAAAGGGTGGTGGGTAAGATTCAGTGTCAAAGTTGAATATAGAAGCATTGCATGCCTAACACAAGAGGTAATGTAGGTCAACCCTATGTGCAAGGACTCAAAAATCATAGTGAACCTCATGACAAAATATGCTGGAGGTTGGACAAATCAGCTCAATTTACAGTCAGTTCACGGTATATGCATCTGACTATAAAACAAACCTATTCTCCGTAGACAGCTAAAGCAATTTGGAACTCAAATAACCCGAAAAAAGTCAAAGTTTTCATTTGGCCTTTGGCTCGTAAAGGTATGGACACTGTTGATATTGCACCGAGAAGAGATCCCTACATTTGTGTTTCTTCAAATTGGTGCCCGTGCCCTTCATGTCAGACGCTGAGGAAGCATAGCATTTGTTCTTGTTAGACATATTATTAGGTTTACTATAATGTATAGTTGCGTAGTTAGAGGCTCATTACTTTTAAGCCCATTAGGTTAGACTCTAATGTGTATATATACGTGTATGTGATTAGTAAATGATATGAATTACATTCTCTTCAACTCTTTAGTTTACATGGTATCAGAGCGTAAACGTTCCTAGATTTATTTGAGAGTTGGTAGAATGAATTCTTGTCTAAGAGGAGTTAGGGTTCGAGTTCGGGTCTTGATCAAAAGTGACCATTTGTCGACACCACCCTCATAGGAAGAACCGCCGCCTGTCGAAGAGCCGAATCGCACTCGCCGTCCACCGAAAAAGGCCGGAGCTCACGCGTTGCCCTATAGCTCGCCTCCTTCCTCACGGGCCTGCGCGTGAGACGGTCATTTTCATCGCCATTTCTTTGGGTCTGCTCGGAATATTATTTTAGGTAGTTCTGTGGTGTTTGTAAGTGGAAATCGTGTTCGGTTGTGAAGAAAACGGGATTTTTATGTGTTGTCCAAATCTGTTTTTTGGCTTGAGTTTGTTTCACATCTGTTTTTCCTAGAATTCCGCTTGTTGTCCGGCTTTCAATTTGTCCTACCTACATATTTGTGGCTAAATCTTTAGCCGTTTGTTGGACTATTTTTGTTCGTTGTTTGTTGTTTTGTGCCAAGTACAAGTTTCTACTAATTTGATGGCTAAAAGAGTGAATCATCTACCTACCTCCGGTGCTACTCTTGCTCAGTTAGGTGAATCGACATCATGTCTTGTTTCTTCTTCCTCAAAATGGATCATAGATTCTGGTGCAACTGACCATATAACAGGTAATCCTAAATTACTTTCTACATTCGAACCACACACTTCTTCATCTCATGTTACTTTAGCCGATGGATCCACTTCCAGATCCGGTCAAGCTAAACTTGTTCCTTCATTACCCTTGTCTTTTGTTCTTAGCCTCCCTGATTTGTCATTTAATTTGATGTCAATCAGTCAGATTACTCGCTCTTTAAGTTGTTGTGTCTCATTCTTTCTCAATTATTATTTGTTTCAGGATCTTACTACGAAGCAAATTATTGGTAAAGGACATGAGTCTGGCGGCCTCTACGTTCTTGACCCTCGGTTTTGTGTTGCATGTTCTGAAGTATCGTCATCATCTGCTTTTGATACTCATTGTCGATTCGGTCATCCTTCTCTTTCTATTTTTAAGAAATTGTGTCCTCAGTTTCACCATTTGTCATCTTTAGATTGTGAGTCGTGCCAGTTTTCTAAACACAATCGAGTCAATCATGGTCCACGAGTCAATAAACGAGCAAGTGCTCCTTTAGAGTTAATTCATTCCGATGTTTGGGGTCCATGTCCTGTTGCTTCTATATCCATATTTCAGTATTTTGTTAACTTTGTTGATGATTATTCTCGAATGCTATGGCTATATTTCATGAAAACTCGTTCCGAGGTATTTTCTCATTTTTCTACTTTTTGTGCTGAAATTCGAACCCAGTGCAATATCTCAGTAAAAACTCTCTGAAGTGATAAAGCAAAAGAATACATGTCCTCCACTTTTCAAAATTTTATGACCACACATGGAATTCTCCATCAAACATCTTGTGTCGATACTTCGTCTCAAAACGGGGTTGTCGAACGTAAAAATAGACATTTGTTGGAAACCGCACGAGCTTTACTTTTCCAAATGCAGGTTCCTAAACATTTTTGGGTAGATGTTGTTTCTACTACTTGTTTTCTCATTAACCGCATGTCTTCCTCGGTTCTTAATGGTCAAATTCCTTATCACTCTCTGTTCCCAAATAAACCTCTATTTCCTATAGAACCTAGGATATTTGGTTGCACATGTTTTGTTCGGGATGTTCGCCCTCAACTTTCTAAACTTGATCCTAAAGCTTTAAAATGTATTTTCCTTGGCTATTCTCGGGTTCAAAAGGGATATCGATGTTTTTCTACAGTTCTTAATAGATATCTGGTTTCTTCGGATGTTACTTTTGTGGAAAATGCACCGTTCTCTCCTCTGTCTCATACATTTCTCCAGATGAGGATGAAAACTTGTTAATTTACACCACTACTACCGTTGTTCCACCTCTCTCTGAAATACCGACTTGTGTTTCTCCTCCTCTACCAATCTCCCTTCCCATGCCTCTCTTTCCTCAAGTGTTTACCCGTCGTCCTCGTACTATACCAGATTCATGTCCAATACCACAATTCAAGAAGCTTCGTCGTCAGATCCAGTCACAGAAGTTGATCTCCCTATTGCCCTACGCAAGAGGAAACAAACATGTACGTATCCTGTTACTTCTTTCGTATCTTATAACAATTTGTCTCTTTCTTTGTGTGTTTTTACTGCATCCCTTGATTCTCTGTCTTTACCTAAGACTGTTCATGATGCCCTCTCTCATTTTGGTTGGCGTAATGCTATGATAGAGGAACTGCGGGCCTTGGAAGAAAATGGAACATGGACTTTGGTCGATTTACCCACTAGTAAGAAAGCTATTGGTTGTAAGTGGGTCTTTGGTATCAAGGTTAATCCTGATGGTCTATGGGATTGATTATTCTGACACATTTTCCCTTTTGGCCAAACTCACATCAGTGAGATTGTTTATTTCTCTGACTGCTACATATGGTTGGCCTTTGCACCAGTTAGATATTAAGAATGCTTTTCTTCATAGGGATCTTCAGGAAGAGGTGTATATGGAGCAACCACATGGATTTGTTGCGGAGAATGGAAAGGTATGTTATATGAGAAAATCATTGTATGGCTTGAAACAGAGCACTCGAGCATGGTTTGATAAATTTAGCTTGGCTGTAGAACAATTTGGCATGAGGAAAAGTAAATCGGATCATTCTGTTTTTCATCGCAAGTTTGCAACTGGGATCATTCTATCGGTTGGGTATGTAGATGACATTGTCATCACAGGAAGTGATAGTGCAGGTATTTTATCCCTCAAAACTTTCCTCCATAGTCAATTCCATACAAAGGACATAGGGGCGTTAAAATATTTTTTGGATGTGGAAGTGACGGGAAGCAATAAAGGGATTTTCCTTTCTCAAAGGAAATACGTGTTAGATTTACTATCAGAAACTGGTAAATTGGGGGCTACACCATGTAGCACCCCAATGGATCCTAATTTGCATCTTACAAAGGATGGTGAGTTATTTAAAGAACCTGAAAGATACCGGAGGTTGGTTGGAAAACTTCACTATCACCTCCTCCATCATGTCTTGATGGAGACCAAAATTGGTGATATATCTCCACAATCATCGATATTTTTCCAAAAGGGAAACTTGTCGAAATCACCGATAAGCGAAATTTCTTCGACAACTTCATGCTATCAACCATGTCGCCGACTTCATGGAAGAACGACACTAAATCTATCGATGTTGACATGCTCATTATATCGAAATTTAGGCGACAGTTTCAACGATAGAGGCGACATTTACTTCCCAAGGTATGCCTTTCAAAAAGAAGGCCAAAGTGTGACGAATATAGTTAAAGCTCTTCCCATGGTATTCCCTCTCTTTTGATTCTTCATCATATTCCACTCCTTATCATTCTATTTGGTTAAACGTAATCCCTAAGAAAATCCAAATTTTTATTTGGACGGTGGTTTTGGAGAAGATTAATACTTGTGATGTATTGCCAAAAAAATAGAACTTTTTGGTCCATTTCTCCATATTGATGCTATTTTTGTAAGAGAAATCATGAATCTATTAACCATCCATTTCTCTTTTGTGATTTTTCTAAGATTTGGAGTAAGATTTTGTTTCACTTTGGTTTTGTTTGGGTGCTTCCAAAGGATATTTTTTTCTCTATTATCATTAGATCCTTTTGGCAAAGGAGGAAAGAAAAAATTGAAGGCATTGTGTTGTTGCTGCTACTTTATGGGTTCTTTGACTAGAAAGAAATGATCGTCTCTTTAATGATAAAAAGCATGAGCTACACGAGATTTGGGAGTGGATTCTTCTCTTCTCCTACTCTTGGGAGAGGAATATCAAAGATTTAAATTTTGGATCTCATTTTTCTGTTATGTAAGGATTTTGGGATCATTTTTTGTAATTTGATAGGGATTGGGTTTTTGGCTTATGTTTTTAGCTCTTTTCTCTGCATAGTTTTTTTTTTGGGTGGATATCTTATCCTCATTTTGTACTTTTTTCAATTTTTAATAAATTTTTTGTGAGTTCATCTTTTTTTTAGATGTCCTAATATAACAGGATGAAGACAACTTTTTTTAAAACATTAAAAAGGAAACAAAACAAAATAAAACTTCAATAGAGCTGTTAAGTTTCAAATGTACAATTACCTGAATGAAAAGATACAGATCCTCCAAATATAATAAAGCCGTGAAACCTGTAGTTGTAGAGTGTAATGCTACTGAGAAAGCATCGACATTCTCACTTAACGAGTGAGCATATTTCCTGCACTAATACATTCATTCACTATAAATTTACAAAAAAAAAAAAACGATAGCAATGAATATAGTTATAGTATACTTTATATATAGTATATTTTTGTACGTGTGTTACAGTTAGTATTAGGGTTTATTAGTTAATTGTCCTAGGTTGTAATTTTACATTCCTTTAATTAGGGCTCCCTTGTATTTTCTTATATAATATTATATATGACTAAAGTGAATGGAATAAATCACGGATTATTCTCAAATATCATTCTGTTAGTTTAAAAATATGAATTAGCTTCCATTCCAAAACAAAATGTACAAAAATGGAATTCATTACAATAGGAACTTAAAACTTCAGATAAAAGTAGCATGCCTGTGGGAACAACATACATCAATGCATAAACAGAGACTCATACAAAATGCACGTAAATCTGTATCTATACATGAGTGCATATGTTCAAAACTCAAGGAAATACCCTTTGTTAGTTTGTTAGAGCCACAACTTGAACAGAACTTACAATTTTGGAGAGGAATCACTTCAATTATAAATGTAAATAGTAATAATAATAAGAATTATACCTGACAAATGTTGATAAGACCAGCATCGGGTTAAAAATTAGTATTGGATTCTGTTCTTTACCCTTTGAATCTACTAAATAAGTTTTCAGGCCATTAACTTGTAGGTAGAACCAAAGTGAAATTAATCCTTGAGATGCATACTTTTCTTTATCGAGTATAGAAATATGAGGTTCCTTCAAAGAGAGATATTCAACTTCTTCATCAGGTTCAGATGACTCCGGTAAAAACGCTAGATCAGAACTGGAAGCTGGGCAAACAGCAATTTCAACATCCTGGAAATCAAAGGCAATGTATGGATCACCCTTATAAGCTATGTCACTTGTGAATTCATAGCCATCACGAAACTCTTTTTCAACTTCTATTTGGATGTGAGGACCCGACATGTATATTGCAACCTGAACATGTTTTAATGGAAGCTTCTTAAGCAATGGCATCATCATTTGATTAGCAAAGCTCTCATAGTCATACTTATTACTTGAGCAGACTTCTCTTTCATCCATAATAATTGTTGGTGCATGCAAAAAATCTTCAGGGTTTTGAGTATCCTCAGTCCAACAATAGGTATTATGTTGCATCATTTGACTGAGCAAACATGATGATAATATTGATGAACATCCCATCGCCAGATTCAACTTACCTAGAGTCAAGTTACAAATGCATAATGCAGTGTTTGATTTCTCGAGCACTGGTTTTGTCAACGAGATTTTGTATTCACAAAGAAGCCAAGGACTATCTGAATACTTTATCTCACTTTCTTCAAATTTCTTGCATATAGATTTCCATCTCGACCACATGTCCCTCAAAGACGTAGTTATTATATCGCGACCAACTTTACCAAGACCAGCTATATTTGTTTCACAACCATCAGAAGGAAGAAAGTTTTGTGCAGGTTCACTCCAAAGAATAGGTTTCAGATCATTTGCTCTTCTTGTGTGATACTCTTTTTGAGACTCCAGCAGATCGCTGGAACTGCTTCTACTGATTGAAACCTCTGGAGAAGGTGAGGATGCCACATTGAATTGACCACAGGATATCAGCAATGACTGTTTACAAAGATCTTCATTATACATGACTAAGAGTGCATCAGTGGAAAAATAGAACGAAAGAAAATAGGAAGATGGGATTCCAAACTTTGCATCTAATTTTTCAATTGCAGGAGATTGGATTTCATATGTGGGAGAAATAGAAACTGAAAGTTTTCCAATATTCAACATGAAGCAAAACTGACTATTGAAATCTTGGGAAATAGTTTCCAAATATCCATTAACTTTTTGTCTCCGAGGTGAAGTTTTAACCATGCACCGCTCTATGAAACTAAATAGACTGCAGACTAGATTCCAAACATATAAAAGCACTGAAAAGATACTGTTAAAGAATTTGAAGTGCACGATGCTAAATGCTTCCTTGTCATCTTCTGCTTCTGCACATTTGATTGCTCTATATCGTGCTATTTGTCGTGCCTGTGCAATGGATTCAATTGGTAACTTCTTCTCAATATCCAGTATAGTCATCCAATGCTTCTTGAAAGAATTCAAGAGTTTTGTATTCCCAGAAATCTTGTAAGAGAATTTCTTCATCAAATTGTCGGCAGGATATCCACTTAGTAACAGTATAAATTTATAAGCATTGACATACTGTATCCACAGCCTGATAATAGTGACAAAATGATGCAATGACACTCTGGTGGGAGCCGGAGTAAGATGGCTAATTCTACGAGCAGCTAGTTCCCACAGTTGTCTACCATTTCTACCACACTTGAATTTTTGAGATGACATTCCAACCAACGCTGAATATATAAAAACCTCAGTTGGAGAAATTGAAAGACTCAATTCTGTAATTCTAAGATTCACTTCTACTAGCTGAAGACTATACAATTTGCAGCAACTAAACAAATCGGTTGAATTCAATATTCTGGTAATCTGACTGTCTTTCTTTAACACAATCTCAAAATCACTACCACTGATAATAAAGCAGCTATGTGATAAAGGTTTACAGATTGCACTTATAAGCTCCTGAACAATAAATCCGTGATTTGTACTTTCAGATTCTGCACTTAGATGCTGTATGCTCCATGAACACTCAAAGACGTTGTTAAAGATGGGGAACTCAAGTTCTACATTAATATTAAACATCTGTAGGAAACAACGTTTAAGTAAAACATTTGTAAAAGTTGTTTTGAACCCATATCTTGTAGGCTGGTTCAGGAAACCCTTCATGATATCATCCAAAGTAACACCCTGAAACCCATATAATAGTATCAGAGCTTGTAGTTAGAATGCGGCACAAGGTCAAACAGTAAACAACCTTGTTCCTTTACCACACCTAAAAGTACATAAGCAAAACATATCAAAAAAATAAACAAACAAACATTGAGCTCTCTCTGCAATTCTACCGGGCACTAACTGCCACACTCTCATTTCTTCTAAAGATAAGATCAAAAACTGACAGTAGTTGAATAACAAGATAGCTCATCAAAACTTCCCAGCGTCACATAAAAACTCATAATAGGGAAATAAAATAAAGGGAAATTTCACTGGGTACCAGAATTTTATGTGATATTTATAAATATGATAATGCTTAAAACTATTTGCAAACATAGCAATTTTTAGTGATTAGCATTGATTATTTTGTGAATCAATGATTAACTTAGTGTAAAAATATGTAATTCAATGTTAATCATTGATTCACCGGATCAAAATTTGCTATACTAACCGATATTTTTAAGAGTTGATATTTTTATAAATATTAAAAAAAATGTTTGATTTGCAAGTGCCCCTGAACTAAAATGTAAGGCCCCATTTGATAACCATTTCATTTCCTGTTTTTGGTTTTTGGTTTTTAATTTTTTTAAAACATAATTGTTCAAAAATCAATTGATTTCTCGGTTTTGTAATTTTAAAAAACTTCATTTTAAAATTATGTTGGTTTTAAGTTTTTGATTTCTAGTTTGTTTGGATTTTGATTTTTTTTTTAAACCAAATAGAGAAAAAACAATTTGTTATCAAACAGTTATGTTTTTATTTATAATAAACCAAGAACTTTTCATTGACAAATGAAAAACCAAAAAGCCAAAGGAACGATTACAAAAAGACGTTTCAACAGAAGGAGAATAATTACAAAGAACACTCCAAGCGAGGCATGAAGAAAACAAATCTCCCAAAGATGATCCCACATAGAATGCTTGCTCTCAAACAATTATGTTTTAAAAAAAATTAAAAACAGAAAACAAAATAGTTATCAAACGGAGCCTAGTATTTCATTGAAACTACATCATTCATATTTGAAAACAAAAAAAAATAATGCAACAATCACAATCACCTCAGGATCAATAGCAGCTAGATTCTTCCGCAACATTTCAGAAAATGTGACATTTGGTTTCACTTTTCGCATCGAATTCTCCGCCATAAACTCCCTAAAAAGTAAACACCAAGTAATGTTTCCATTCACACTCAACGGAAACCATGAATTCAACACAGTTAAAACAAAACCAAAAAGGAAGACAGTCACTCTTTACCTGACAGACAACTTCACATGAACACCGCGTAATTCAATCTCGAATGCCGGGATAGGCCAATACGAAACCGAAACACTCAAGTATTCGACGTTTACCTCTTTGAAGATCGTAGCTTCGTCAATTAGTTCATTGAAAGCCGCAGCGTTCAAATGGAGGTTCTTGGCGATGAGAATAGAACGAAAAACCCCCAATTTCAGATGAAGGTCTGAATCTTCTGGTAACCATGGCTGTAGTAGAGACACAAGCCTCCGCAGAATTAAATTGTTCAAAAACAAAACCATCGTGAATGCTTGCTTGATTAATGAAGCAAGAAGATGTAGAATCGTAGTTTTTCCATGTGGGAAGTGAATTCCTTATCCTTTTCTCGGGAAACAAACAGGAAATTTTACGTTCGTGATATGCTTGAAGAAGAAGATATTGCTAGTTACTTAACGGAGCGGCGGGAAAAGTCAAACAGACGTTTTACTGGTTTGGTACGGAACACTCGAGAGAGGGATCTCTCGTGAAGTGATGGCGCTTTACAGTTTGCATACACGTGTCCGATATCGAATTTATCCAAAAAAAATCACTTTGCATATATACTTTTCTTCTACCTTAATTATGATTGATATTCGGTTTTTTTTAAAAAAAAACTAATGGGTAAAGTACTCATTTGGTCCCTGAGTTTTAGAGGTCGTGTCTATTTGGTTCCTACGTTTTCAATTTGTGTTAAGTGGTCCATGAGTTTTGGATATTGTGTCTATTTGGTCCATGTGTTTCAATTTGTGTCTATTTGGTCCCTGAGTTTTAAATATTGTTTCTATTTGGTCCCTGAGTTTTCAAGTTTTGTCTAAATGGTCCCTGAATTATTAGAAAAAGTTTAATTCTTCCTTAATTTGTTAACTCATTAACATAATATCGACTTAACGGTGACATAAAATATTTAATTGATCAAAATATTAAATCATATCTTCGTATTTTGACCAATTAAACATGTTATGTTAGCGTTAAGTCAAGAATCTGGTAAGAAGTTAACGAATACGTTAAATTAAAAACCAATAAAACTTATTTATAATAGTTCTTGAAAATCTAGGGACCAAATAGACACAACATCCAAAACTCAGGGATCACTTAGACACAAATTGAAAACGCAGGGACCAAATAGACACAACATCCAAAACTCAGGGACCACTTAGACACAAATTGAAAACGCATTACCAGGATAGACACAACATCCAAAACTCAGGACCACTTAGACACAAATTGAAAACGCAGGAACCAAATAGACACAACATCCAAAACTCAGGACCACTTAGACACAAATTGAAAACGCAGGACCAAATAACACAACATCCAAAACTCAGGACCACTTAGACACAAATTGAAAACGCAGGACCAAATAGAACAACATCCAAAACTCAGGACCACTTAGACACAAATTGAAAACGCAGGACCAAATAGACACAACATCCAAAACTCAGGACCACTTAGACACAAATGAAAACGCAGGACCAAATAGACACAACATCCAAAACTCGGGGACCACTTAGACACAAATTGAAAACGCAGGACCAAATAGACACAACATCCAAAACTCGGGACCACTTAGACACAAATGAAAACGCAGGACCAAATAGACACAACATCCAAAACTCAGGGACCACTTAGACACAAATTGAAAACGCAGGACCAAATAGACACAACATCCAAAACTCAGGACCACTTAGACACAAATTGAAAACGCAGGACCAAATAGACACAACATCCAAAACTCAGGACCACTTAGACACAAATTGAAAACGCAGGACCAAATAGACACAACATCCAAAACTCAGGGCCACTTAGACACAAATTGAAAACGCAGGACCAAATAGACACAACATCCAAAACTCAGGACCACTTAGACACAAATTGAAAACGCAGGGACCAAATAGACATGACCTTCAAAACTCAGGGACTAAAGGGGTACTTTACCCAAAACTAATTATGATTGATATTTTTATTTTATTTTTAACTAATTATGATTGATATAAAGTGACGTAGATGGTATGATTGATAATGTGCATTGAAACACGATTTGATGTAGAAATGTGAGTCTCTCGACTTTTAATTTAATTTTAAAACAATAATTTAAAAAAGGAAAAAATATAAAATTGGTTAAATTATAAAGATGATTGTAATTAAGGGTGTAAACAGGGCGGGGTCCCCCGTTTATCCCCGCCCCGTTTAAGGGAAAAAACCTCACCCCTGCCCCTGCCCCTGTTAACATTTCCCCCACCCCTGTCCCAGCCCCGTTTATGGAACAAGGGCGGGGCAGGGGATAAACAGGGTGGAGCGGGATGAGGCGGGGCAGGGGCAATATTTAAAAAAAAAATGCATTACTTTTTTTTTAATTTTGTTATAAATTTTAATATTTTCAAATATAAATCTTATATAATATACACATTTTTATTTCTTTCCATTCCATATACAATGTATTTAACAATAAACTAAAAGTCTCAAACATAATATATATTTTCATTATAAAGTCTTAAGTAACAATTCAAAGACAATTTTCGTAAACATATATTATTAATTTTCATTTTATTCTAATATTATCAAATCAATCCAAATCCAAATTTGATATTTCAAAGTCTCAATAAACATAAGTAATCCAAATTCAAACATAATGTATGTAATTTAAAAAAAAAACACTTAGTGCTAAACAGGGCGGGGCGGGGCCCTGCCAGGGCCATTCCCATTACCCCGCCCCCTCCCCCCCCGTTTAGTAAACGGGAGAATTTTTTTATGAATTCCATGTGTTTTGCACGCCGGCGTAGTCTTGTTCTTTGTTATCTGTTTTCGGGGATAATTTCTTTGAGTTCATGTTTTGTTTTGTTTTGATGTTTTAAGTTTTAAAGTAAAACCAATCGGTTTAGAATTGTTATTTGGTTTGATTTTAAATGAAAAGAACATGACGTTTGTTTTAATTGCTTCTGCTGTCTTTAAATTATGAATTCCATGTGTTTTGGGATTTTTGGAAATTTCGGGTTGTTACAATTTTATTATTAAACTAAATTATACAAAATATAGTTGATTTCAATTTTTCCTTCGACGTTTTAAAAGTTTCAATATTACCTTTGACGTTTTAAAAGTTTCAATACTACCCGTGACATTTTAAAAATTTTAATTTTAAACTTAACAAAAATTACTAACGAAGGTTTGTTTTTAAAAAAAAAAAATCAAAACATCAAGTGTAGAATTGAAACTTTGAAATGTTAGGGACAAAATTAAAACCAATCCTATAAGTTTAAAGTGTTTGTTATAATTTAACATACTTTTAAAACTAGTCTTGTTTTCTTTTCCACGATCTTTAATTTAAATTATTTAAAAAAAATTAATAATTTTTTTTTTATGTATAAATGAGATCTAATTAATATATATTAGTTGTGATAAAATTTTAGAAATCTTCTTTTACGTAAAATTAAGCAGATTCTAATTTTAAAATAATTAATAGTCGTGATAATTCTTTTATTAAATTATCTGGTTCATCCGGAGAAAACAAAACTATGAAATTGAATAGAGCATTGAGGGAAATTAGCCTCATGCACGCTCTATGCCTCACGTAGTAAGCTAGCCTTCTCCTTTTTGTCCCTCTACGGCTATCTATACATGAATATAGATCAATGAATTTACTTTGGGTAAATTACATTTATAATCCCTATAGTTTGAGTTTGGTTTCTAATTGGTCATGTAGTTTAAAAACAAACACTTTTAGCCTTATTGTTTGAGAAATCTACAATTTTAATCGGGGCTCTTGCCAAAATAGGTCCAATATTTATAAAAATAGCAGTAAAAAAACTTATTTGCAAAAATAGCAGAAAAATTAAATTCGCGCCAAAAAATTATAAAATTGCCACTAGTAATCAGTGATATCTTCATAAGTAAGCTGATTTACTGATATCCCGATATTTTGTGCGATAAATTGCCATTCGCGATAGTAATCACTGACACCGATAGTAATCATTGATTTCTCTGATCACATAAATGAGGGTTTTTAAAAATCTGCTATATTTGCAAATACTTTTTAAAAATGCTATATTTTTAAATATTGCTAAAAATTCTGCTACCCAATGAAATTTCCCATTTTAATCCCTGAGGTCAACATTTTCTATTAATTGGCTGATGTGGCAGTTATGATGTGGCTTTAATTGCATCTTATAGGGACTAAAAGTGTAATTTACCCATTTACTTTTCTCTAAATTTTTGGCTTCAAACATTAATAAAAGTTGTATATCTTTACCTATATACAAACCATGACTGTTAAAATACTCTTTATTGAGTTAGAATCTGATTCGAGTTTTCAAATTTTGATTTTTGATTTTTTTAATTTCCAACACTTTTCTAGGATAGATATTTAGATTCTGGGGGAAAAGGAGATTATTCATTTACTCTAGAGCCAACTCATGTCATAAGGTTAGAAATGTAAATTCAGTTGCTAGTTTTGTGCTAGCAAAATTTCTCTACCACCTAAGTCTCTAAATCTGATTTTATTTCCATTGATTTGTCCTCTGGATTCGACTTATAGACATTTAGCATATTATTTTGAACCATGGCCATTTGATAGAATAGCAATTTTATAGGAAGTAGAACCCCAAAATCCAACTAAATAAAGTATATTGAATAACCAAGAAAACAAAGAATTACAACTTGAAAGCAAAGTGATCTTTGATATTTGGAAGAAACTATAACAATTTATTCCTTTTATCCAAGCTCCACTACAACCTCATAAAATAGGCTCTTCCCTTATTTATAACTGCTGACCGTTAACGACTGATTTATGGTAGAAAGTATGCCTGTAGTATCGAGGATCATAAGTCCTGAGTTTTTTCAATTTTTTTTTTCAGAATTAGCAATCTGAATGGTTTATTGCTAGTCGTGAAAAAAATCCAAATTACAATTTGATGTTTAAAAGTAGTTTCCTCGACACATCTTAAAAAATAGCTTACACAACGTGTATCAACGAGTCAATTACCTCGGTACAAAATCATAGCAAACGCAAAATAAGGTGAGGAATATAGCATCGAGCTACGGAGCTGCAGCTTCATCTTTCTTCTCTGATAAGTACCTAGCAAAATGTAGCTCAGGTAAAAATAAGCCTACTATAGTGCCAAATAAAAATGCCAAAAACTTACGTACCCACAACATACTTGCATATTCTCACTAAGTTAAGGTGAGATATCATAAAACTAGCTAATACAATCAGACGATAGTAATAATAATAGTTTTGAACAGTGTCGAAGTAAATAAACTTTTAATGTGACATAAAAGAAACTAATTTTAAAAAATCTATTGTATGAAAACTTGATAGGGTGAAGGTGTACAAGTCAAAACAATCTTTTGGCTGTGGTCTATCATCCCTACAACAAGATTCCAACAACCAATAAAGATGGTAATTAAAAACGACCAAGTTCTCTTCTAACAATGAATATCACAATATACCTCCCTATCAAAATGCTACTAATAAATTGATTCTCACTTCATTTCATATTTCTTTCCTGCAAATTCTGAAGGTTCACAATCTAAAATTTTGTGGTCCAATAGACTTCTTTGCAAGGGAGAAACTTACAAAGTTCTTATAACAACAAATATGACGAGGAACCAATCATGAAGTCCAATTAAGCGGCATCAGTAGTTACTTACCCTTGAGCCCTTGCCCAACGTGAGAATTGATACATTTGTACAGTCTCATTCGACGCATGGCATGCAAGAAGTAGATAATTACGGGGTTGCACCATCCATGCAAATCTCATGAATAATGCAGAGTAGACGCACATTGCTGTAGTGACAAGTGCAGATATTATAACTTCAATCAAACTAATAGACATAATAGAAAAAGGATTTAGGCATGTTCAACCTCCGGTCATGTTGCCAGAAATCATTTCTGGTGGTTTTTTCATATCTGCCAACCCCTGTTTGGACACACTAGAATGATCAAGACAATTGCAAATGAAACTTATAAAATGTATTTAAAAAAAGCCAGTGAAGTGACTACATAAAAAGCATGATACAACTGATACTTAGATTAAGGTGAAACATACAGCAGCAACAAATCCCCAGTTGGCAATAGGTCCCCAAAAATGAGTCGTTTTCGGACCCACAGGACTGTTCAAGAATGCTCGGAATGAAGCCATGCTCTGATTTCTACATAATGAACAAATAAATAAGAACAAACCAAAAACATTGAAAAATAATAAATCACCGCATAGTGTGAAACAAAATAACAGTTTATGAAAGAAATAAAACAGCCAATATATCATCATTAGACAAAATAAAAGATAGATTACACCAGTTATATATTGAATATAATAACATCATTACTATGTGAGAAAAATACTTGACAAGTCAAAGCATACAATGCTCAGCAAAAAGAAGAAGCGTGCTCTGGCCATTATATATAACACGACAAGCTTCTTTTGTTGAATAGTAAGTAAGATCAATGAAAAGATACAAAAGGAGGGGATAGTCACTTTAACCAATGGAGTTAACCACCCACCCCGTAAAAAAAATAGGTGTAAATAAATGTCCCAACCGGACGCAGATCTAAAAAATCATTGAAGTCTCTAAGATTTTCTTGATAACTCTTCCATTCCATTCCTTCCCTGACTCCCAAAGGCCCACTATGATTGCATGACCCTTGCTTACTTTCTTGAAGTTGGGGCCTCATATAGCCTGCTGTGCTCCAAAAACTCTATAGCGCATACGAATATTCATCGTGTCAAACTATTTTATGTACCCTTATATAGCTTGCTGTACTTTAAAAAGTACATAAAGAACCGTTGATCTACGCAAACATTAAAACTAAAAACTTTTCAACCATTAAAAGAGTCTCGTAGTTCTACCAAAAGAAAAACTGTCAATGTGCCCAACACAGAAGATTAGAGACAAATTTGTAGACTTAAACTTATGTGAATATGCTAACACCATTAACAAACAGAGAGAAAAAGAAAATAACCCCAAAATTTATAAAAAAAATAAAGAAACAGAACCTCAGATTAACAAAATTAATGATTTAAAGGAAATATGAACCATTCTCGTCGTTGCCCCAAATTAAGTGAATCTGACAAACTGATATCAAAACCCAGATAACCCAAAATAGATTTTTATCGACTACCACTGCGATAAACATGGCAACAATAACAAATGACACATGCTTTTTCACACACACAGAGACATACATTATATGCCTTCCCAGTAATAATGTCATAATTGAACTTGAAAAAAGAATTCCTGCATGAGCTCAAAGTGATTGTCTGATCTTCTTTTTCATAAGAAACAGAAAACATCATATATAAGAGAGATTGGGAGTACAAAAAAGGAAATGAGAAATCAACCCAAGGACAGAAGGATTACAAAAATAACTTCAAGTTTGCGTTGCACGAAAGAAAGTCATAATTACAAAAGATTTTATTTTTAGCATGAGAAACAAGAGAAGACACTTTGTATAGGATAATGTCCCAAATCGCTTGATCGATTCTAAAAAAACGATTGTCTTGTCTGCTTTAATTTCCTCTATAGTCAAGTGCAGAGATATAAATATAAAAAGAGAGAAAGAGGTCGGCATCCTAGTCAGAGTAATGTTTCCCTTCAATTAGTCAAAAACAAGTTTTGTCAAGCCACTGGAATACATTGCCTGAGGAAGCCATTTCCTCGGAGGCATTCCATTTTCAAAATTTAAGCCCTATACTCAAATTAATCTAAACTCTAGCCCTAAACTCAATTCTCAAAAACAATAACGAAAACCAGTAAAATGGTAAAGGGGCATCTAACGAAGCAACAAGATTCCTACCCCCGATAAAGTAATTTATAAATAGAAGATAATTGTCTTCACAAAGTTATTATATCGAAATAAAAAAAAAACCTAACCTTTAGAAAAATATCTATAATCAACGAAAGAATAGTGATTAAACAACCATAGCGATGCGAAAGAGTAAGATGATGAAATGAAATTGCAATGATAATGAAGTAAAAGGATTGAGAAGAAACAAACCAGTCAATAAAGCTGGAAAATCCCAGATCGGTGGGGTTGAGTGAGAGGAAGAAATGTTTGGGTATGAGGAAAATGAGTTTGCTTTGGACAATGAGAGAGAATGGAAGGGGTTTGTTTGTAGTTTGACTATTTTAGGACACTTTCTCGAATGAAATATTACATGTACTCCTTATTGTAGGTATTCATCCCATTCATAATTAGTTGTGTGGAGGTGGTAGTAAATAGTAGACCCGATAATTTTTTTTATTATTGATAGTAAATATATACATGATAAAATATTAAAATAGGTGTATGATATTTGAACCTTACTTAAAAAGGTCATATTTGTCATAATGGACAGTTGATTGTAATAAAGACTACAAATGTACAGCTTTTTGAAGGAAAATTCTAATAAATGACGTTTTTTTATGAGTAATTTATAAAATAGTAAGTGTTTTGAAATATTTAAAAAATGTATTTTTCATACTGAGATTCCACCAATCTAGGTTTGAAATTGATGAATCATGTGTGGGGTATTTCTCGGATGAACTTCTTTCACACGGTTGAACACGTTGCGTCACGTGCTTATCTCTTGCGACGTAGCTACCTGAAACAGACGGGAGATTGATAGTCAAAAGGGCACTGGTGTGGTACCGGCCGAGGACCCTCCGACGATCAAGTTAGGTGGTGGTAGGTGAAAAGTGTCTTGCGCCGCAAGGAAGAATTAGGTCAAGTGTATGACTGGTATATCTGAGATTGATTGATTACCTGATTTAATAGGTCAAATCGTCTTTTATAGTACCTTGATCGTGGGCTCGTCGACTGGGCTAGTCTAGGACTAGGCTTAATGGGCTTTCGCTTGGCCCATGGAGGATTGGCTCCTTCAGATGGTGGTTCAGATGGGCCTGACCCCATGTGAACCGGCCTGGCATAAGTGTGTCCCGTAGGAGGGCTATTTTTGCCCTTTACAGATCCCATATGAGAAATGTTATTTTTAAATTTTTTCAAAACTTTCCCCATTTTAATTAGCATGGTTGGAATATAATTAGACAAGGACTAAAAACGAACATTTCTTAAAATAGTAGAGCTTAAATTGTCGATTTTTACCCTTGTAAACAAAATTGTTAATTTTAAACGTTAGAGACAAAATAAACATTAAAGACAAACTATGGGGACCAAAAGTATATTTATTTAGATAAATACAAATCACATCCATATGGTTTGCCTACTTTGCAAATCACATCCCTATGATATAAAAATAGTTTTAATCACCTATGTGATTTGTAAAATTATAAATCACAATCCGATATCGATTAATTTTATCGAATTTAAAACATGTATTATACATTTGTTACGTGTTCCAACTCTATTAAAATAATCATAATTTTTTTTAACAAATATGTACGTTTTAAACTTTGTTAACAAAGCCATATTCTATTAAAAACATTTATAACCTACAACAAGCCATCATAACTCTAGCAAATAAGTTATGGTACCTCCCACTCATAGCCATAGGGGCCTACAAATAAGATGAACTAGACCGACGTGATTTATACTTCAGATAAATTTGGATACATTTGTCAGGGTTGTTAAGCAGTGTGTTGATAGGCCGGAGTTATTTAAGAGTGAATTTATTAAGACTTAGTTACGGTAAAATGTGTACGAATAGTTTGTTAAGCGAGATTTAACAAAACCCTCATTCCATATTTTAAAATTAGGAGACAAACTTAGTGTAACCCAACTTCTCACCTTAACGGACAAACCAAACGCACCTAGTGATTTGCAACACCCATTTTCCATATTGAATTGTGGAGGCTCTATCCCAAATTGGATGAAAGCATAACCCTGGCCCAGACCATACCTTCTCGAAGAACAGCAACATTAACATTTACATCCAGCCGCGCAGAAAAGATTTGGAAACATTGTCAATCTTATTCGATCGGAATTTCTGATGATTGCATCACTGCCCAGGTAGTCAATCTGGACTAAATCCTACAGCTTCTTATCAATTCTGCTTACAGGACTTAATTTCCTACTATTATCTATTGAATATATTTCCTCACCCTAATTTTATAGATTTAGGATGCAATAACACTGTCCTGAACCTTTGGGATATGGCCGTGATTCTCTTTTCTTTTATGAAATTTCATTGATGGAAGAAAAAAAAAAATCGAAATCCACATTGTTTAATCGTAACTAACCATTGCCTTTTGCTTATATTGTTCGAGAATCCAGTGTCAGTGATTCCAGAATTGTCAAGTTAATATGAAATCCAAAGTTGAGGCGTTCTTCAAGCTCCAATTTTTATTGTTTTCTAGGCATAAATTTCTTCCCATTCTGGAAAAACGACCTCTAGAAGCCTGGAGAAACTTAAGGGTTTTCACTTGTTCAACAGTTAGTTCTAACCAAGTTGAAGGAGTGGGAGAAGGGAAATTACCACATGCTAAAGACTCTACCGAAGTTTTTCGAAGATGGGGTTGTACTGATAATGATATTGTAGAGATCTTTGCTCGTGGGCCTTCGTTGCGCAGGAGTGACCTGAACCAATTACAGGATAAACTCAATTTGCTGAAAGGCCTGGGCATCACATCTCCTGACCTTGTGAAGATCATCCACTGTCGCCCTCGGTTTCTCAAATGTCGAATCAATAACGACTTCCATGAGCGGGTTGAGTTCTTCTTGAAAATGTTTGAATCTAAGGATCTGCTCACTAAAGCCATTGTAAGAAACCCTTCACTCTTGACTTATGACTTCCATAACAAAATCAAACCTGTAATCACCTTGTATGAAGAATTGGGTTTTAGTCGAAAGGATTTCATTCTCATGCTTCTATCTCGCCCCACATTGATTCCAAGAACTTCATTTAATGATGAGAAGATGGAATATATACGAAAAACAGGGCTCTCAAAGGATGCTAAGATGTACAAATATATTGTTACAATCATTGGCGTCTCACGCCTTGAAACAATCCTTCGAAAAGTGGCCAATTTGGAAAAGTTTGGTTTCACAGAAGATGAGATTTTTGCTCTTCTTGGACGTTCTCCCCTTATCTTGACTCTATCTGTTGATAAGGTGCAGAGGAACATGACTTTCATTTTGTGCACATTGAAGTTGCCTGCTAATGTTATTCTTAACTACCCTTTCCTATTGTATTTTAACCTGGAAGTCGTCTTGAGGCCGCGTGTACTTCTCTCAGGAAAGATGCAGGAAATGGGTCTGGATTTGCAGATTAGAGGCCTTGAAATCCTCAGGGCACTTAGGATGACAGAGAAGAGGTTCCTAAAGAAATTTGTTAACAGTCAACCAAAGGATGTTGCTGATGAGTTGATGGAGTTCTATCAAAGTGCAAAAGGCATAAAGCGTTTGGCAGAAACCTCAAAGAAGCATATGTATAAGGGATTTCCTTTTTGAATGTTGTACACTTTTGATCTCTATGAAGTTGATCTAAGAGAGATCTAGCATCCAGATCATTCAAATTTCATGACAAAGTGAGTTGAGTCTTCCTTTTAAAAAAAAAAGAAAGTTTTGAATGAATTGGTTTAATCATTTACAAGTTTTTAATTTTGTGTGTGTAGATCATTCTGATTTTCTTACATTCTTGTAATATTTGTTGTTAAATATGAAATTTCAAATCATTTGCACAACTTCCTATATAAAAGGTGAGCATGTGTTTCTCCACTTATACCTATGAAATAGGCTGGAAACACTACATGTTCTTAAGTGGATGGAAGTGAAATTTATTTGATGGTGGGTGGTACCACCCATGTATGTTAGAAACACTTGTTGCCTATTTTTTTTTTAAATATTTGTGAGTGTCCAGGTGGCTGGGCCATCTTGCGTGTGCGCATCAGATGAGGTTAATAAGTGAGATCTTGAACAGTGTATTAAGATCCGGACATCGGAAACAAACAGTGAGCACTCTTTTTTTTTTTTGATAAAAATCCCTCTTATCACACAGTAAATAGAACTGATGCCCATTTTACTTTGAAATGTAGTTAGTATTCATTTACAACATTTTTTATTTTTCACGCCCGCACAGGGACAGCCTTCATTTTTAACAACTTAAATAACATTAGAAGAATTTTAAGGATGATGAGGTGGACTACTTTATTGGCCTGCTTTCAATTATTAATGGGACTAGTATCTGGAATTCTCAAGACCTTAGAATCTGGACTGGTCATGGTTCTCTTTCTCTAGCAAAAATGCTTATAACACTTTATCTTCCAACAATACCCCCTTTCAACGGATCTTATTAATGCCTTATGGAAAGATCACTATCCTAAAAAGGTTAAGGTCCTTATCTGGACGGTCCTCAAAGACGGCCTCAATTCTAATGACAAGCTGCAAGTTAGATTTCCTAATATGGCTTTCTCCCCTGATAGGTGCTCTTTATTCTTTAGGGATTGTGATACTGCTGGCCATATTTTTGTGCATCGCTCTTATACTATGGGCTTGTGGAATAACCTCTTAACATCTTTAAGGTCCATGGCCCCTTTCATTACTCCGCTCCAATAGCTATGCATGGTTTTCTGTGTGGACACAATCTTAAAGGAAAGCTAAGATTCTTTGGTGTAATGTGGTCCATGCTATTTTGTGGTTGATTTGGTGGGAGTGAAACAATAAGCTGTTTCAAGATGATTTTACTTTCTCTCCTTCTCATAACCTTTTGGATTTGGTGGTGTGGCATGCCTCTCTTTGGAGCTATCTTATGAAGCCTTTTTTGTAATTATAGTTCTTATATTGGTCTAATTTTATGTAACTTTTGGAGCTTTCGGAATTTTCTGACTAAAGTTAAATAATTAGAAATCTTAAGAGGGAAGGGGTTTTTTTAAAAAAAAGAAAAATATAGAAAGATAAACTTTCATCACTCAAATCAAAGATCAATTGCTGATCTTTGGGATACGGTCGCGTCCTCTTGGAATTTGATGTTTCGTATAAACTGAAATAATGATGCCCTTGACTTTGTTAATCTCCTTAACACTGTGGCTTCTTTTATCACATGCCAGACAGATGATTTGAGAATTTGGAAGCGTAACAAGGAGTATTTTCATTTTTTTCGTAAATATGCTTTTCACAATCCCTTCGAGGATGGCTCCATCCCTATGGATCTCTTCGTAGCTTTATGGAAAAATGCTTATATGACGAAAGTGAAGGTTTTCAATAATATGTTCTGCTTCTCTTTGTATTTTTAATATTGTATTCATTGTAGCTTTGTGACATTGTAATTTTTTTTCTCTTTGAAGGGGAGATGGGGAGTTCAAATCTTTTCTCCCTCCATCTAATTATTGGAATTTCTGGTTATTTTACAGGTTTGATCATATGACATTTTTGTACAAAGGAAGACCTTTTAGCTCATTTGGTTTTTGGTAGACTCCTATTAAAGCAATAGTAGAAGATAGATGGTAATACAAACTTTATGGGAACTGGTATTGTGGCCTTTCCTCTTTATATATTCTCACAGGTAATGCTTGTTACATGATGATATAGTTTATGTTTTTTAAGATATGGTAGTTTGGATCTTCTACATCTTTTCACTGACTACGCATGTTTTTACAATTCTTTGCTCGTGGGGAGGTTGTTTTTTAAAAAAAGACTAGTTTTTGGTAGTTGGCATTCGAGATAGATTGATGCGTTTCTACCTCGGTTTTTCATTATATCTTTTTCCACTTTTTGACATGTTCCATGCAGTTATATGGTTGTAAGCTTAACTAGAAATGTAAATTTAACTGCATACCGTAGTGTTTGAGTTGTGACTCGCCGACTTGCACCAAGTATGAAGCTTGAACTTGTTACTTTATAATTTTTACTTTAAAAAAAAAAAAAAAACTTTATAAATTTTTACGTGCGTCTGCCTTTTTAGCTCTGAATGCACTATATCTTGATTTATGCTGGGGTTACAATTTTTCGAACTAAGGTCTAAGATTGACACCTTGACTTTATACTAGCTACTTGGGTCGTTTGGCTCACAATTTGGGACAAGGGTTTTGGTTGCACAAACTAAACCTGTGTTTGGCTTCCAGTTTTGCAACCTTGGGTGGTGGGCTATCTAACCACATCATCTTTTACAAACTAATTTTTTTCACAATTCAAACACATTAACTAACTCTTTATCTTGAACAATCTAAATATAGTCCATGCCTAACAAACCTTGCCAAAACCGCGAGCCCAGACAATCACCAGGTCCTTGTCCCTGATACTTCGCAAGGATAATATAATACTGAGTTGGGGGGAAAGAGACTAGCTACCCAACCCTTGTATGTGATGTTTTTTTTTTTACTCCTATATATCAGAGGTCTTTCCTCTATGAAGGAGAAAAAAGCGTTTTTATCCATGGTGGTATATAGCACAAATTTGGCATTATTTTCTTATTTAATTGTGCATTATTTTCTTTCCTTTGATTAATTTCTCACAGGGAAACAATTGGGTTACTCCTTGAGGGAATGTTGTCGAAGCATTAAAGCCATTAGCAGGTACCCATAGTTCCCACTGAAAAGCATCATCGGTGTGCAAGTGCAATGGATTCTCCAATAAGACCGATTCTTGCTTTTTCCATTGTATAATGTAATTGTATGCTTCTCTAGTGCAAACCTTGTAATTCATAGGGTAAATTACAAAATCTTCCCTTAGAACTATGAAAGATTTAGCATGCAACTTTTAATTTGATCGATTATACGATTAAATTTTTAAAAACTAAAGTGAGAAAAGTGTACTTAAATTTAGTATTTTTTATTTTTTATTTTTTATATTATATCAAATTAGGGAGGGGGACTCGAACCTTCGATCCTATATAAAGGAGTATTAATGCCTTATGAAATTAATCTGATGTTGACACTTTTTGTTTGTTAAATATGTTGTATGACTTTATTTTTAAATTAAAGATTAGTTTTTGGTTGTTGGCAGTTGGCATTAGAGTTAGATTGATGCATGTATGACTTTTTTTATTTTATTTTATAATTTGTATAGGATTGAAGTCTTGATTTGCCTTAAGTAGGTTAGAATTTTGAGGGCGAGATTACAAGTGTCTCATAGTTCATTGGAGAATTTTACAATTTATTCTAATTTATACTATCGTTTTTCTCGTTTTTAAGATGTATTCTTAAAATTACTTAAAAAAATTTGAAACCATTCTTTTTTTCCAATTTTAAAAATAATCATATTTTACTAATAATTCCTTTTATTTTGTAGTGTAAATTTTGTGATTTCATTTTCAAACTGTAGCTAGATTTTAAGAATTATGAAAAGTAGTTTTCAAATCATTGTTATTTTAAAATTTGGTTAAGATTTCAAAAAAAATAATAATTTGAAGTAAAAATGATTTAAAGAAATTTTTAGTTAAACGAGTTGAATTTTTTAAAACATAAAATAAAAAAATGAAATCATAAGCAATTAGACTTTAGTTTCAGGTTTAATTTTTTTAAAATGCTAATAAGTCTTTTATTGTTATCCGACAGGATTTATAAAATGCACAGTAAACATAAAATATATATATATATATATATATATAAATTTTAAATAGTTAAATATATTGGAAGGTGGCTAAATAATAAATACATCCTAAAAAACTAGCTATATACTCAATTAATTCTTTTATAATTAGTAATTAATCCTTAAACCACATATCCAGCATAATCTTTAACACTTCTATAAGATATTAATCAATTAAATTCTTTTAGTGATATTTGATCAAAATATTATTATTCTGTAATGACTATAATAAACTCTCTCATGCAGAGATGTTTAGTCCTGTTATTGATGTTGTTGCGGACACGATTCAAGGTTTAGGGTTTAAACAACACAAAACTCAAACTAAAACCACCTATCAAATATAAGTTATATAAACCCAGGTTTATGAAACTCGTATCCCTTACACATCAAAACATAGACTATCTAAACCCAAGCTTCACAACCAGAAGTTACCAAAACCCACCCCAACTTACTCCTTCTATCAAACACCCCTTAAGGGTTGTTGTTCTGGTTTGGGTGTGAATTTAGCAACTGTTATGTCATTCAAAAATATTTTATCTAACCGTGAGTTCAATTTTGTGTTTTTTCCTTTAGATTATTGTTCTCTTGATGGCTGAAATGTTACTATTGATATTCATGAGGATGTCTGGAAGGAGGAATACAAGATTTAGGAGAACACTTTGGTTGGTGTAACGCCCCGTCACGAGAAATTTAAAAATCAATATTATTTTGTTAAATAATATTAATCAGCTTGATCGATTAATTAGAACAGAAATATCGTGTTATTTCAAAAAGGGTATTATGGTCATTTTTCCCGAAGAACCTCGGAATTTAAAACTTATGATTTGATTAAAATTTTGACATGAAATTGATCCTCTTGATGTCACGATTCCAACGCAACTGACGGTTTGTCGTTCTAAGACCCGGTGATCAAGTTATGGACGTTGTCGATTTGTTTCGGTAAAGATTGATTCGTGGTTAGATTAATTTCGGGCTACGTTGGAGGATCGTTTTTAATTAAGAAGGTAAGAGATTTTCTTCTTCTTTGTCCTTTCTCCCTTGCCGATGCCATAGGGGTTTTGAATGGGTGGATTTTGACGATTTTGAATCAATAGGTGATCGGGTTGAAGCGTGTTCTAGTTGATTTAAAATCCGGCGATTGTTGGAATCGTTATCGTCGAGTTTGGGTAAGTTTAGAATCGAATTTCTCATTATTTAAATTCTGGAATTTTTTATGTTTTTAGCCATTCTTGATTTTCAAGAACTTAGGCCTTATTTCAAACCGATCAATATCGCCCACCGATTCGAAACCCGAATCGTTAATCGATTTCGATTTACCTTGAACCGATTGAAAGCCCCATAGAAGTCGATTGTTCCCACCACCGACCCGTGACCAAACAGACCGGTTCAGCCGCAGCAGGGACAGCAGCGCAGTGACTGCTGTTCCATTCAAACGACGATCTTTTTCGTCGTTTGGTTGTCCCGTTCTTCGCGCCATCGAACCTCTATGATTTATTTGCTACTGTTTTAGGATAGTTTTTAATAGATTTAGATGGTCGTTTCAGGTCTGGACCGTTGAGGAATTAATTCGGAAAGCGTTGACAAAGGTGAGTTAACGATTTAATCAACGGTGAGGTTTTAGAGAAATCTAAAGCTCTTACCGTAGCTTGTTTGCTTCAATATATTTAAATATAATATTCTGGAATGTTAGGATGAGAAATGATTTTGGAAACACCGAAAAACAATTGGGAGAAAATAATTTTCGGTTAAGGCTAGTTTATGCTTTTTCGGTGGAAATTGTATGATTCTTTGTTTAAATCGATTCTGATGGATGATCTTTTGTTTTCTGGGATTATTTTGGAGTTTAAAGTTGTTTATGGTCAAGAGAATCGATTAGAATGTATTTTTAGTTAATTTTAGCTTTTCGGCAGTTTTTACCCGTTTTCGCCAGTTTTGTGAAATTTATATATTGAGTTGGGGCTGCTGTGTTTTCATGCTTCCAATTGAATTTTATTTAATATTATCATGTGTATAATGTTGTTTGTGATGATATTGATGATCGGTTAGATTGTGTTTACTAGTATTGAGGCTACGAGCTCAACACTTAGTCATTTTAGTTATGGAAATGTCCATAACCGAGTACTAATGTTCATTTCTCGTATGAATGAAACATTAGGGGAATATCAGTTATAGTTGAGGCTATAACCAAGTACTAAGAAGTGGTAGTAGTTTTGAGGAACTGCCTTCTTAGTGGATTTTTGTGAATTGTATTGTTTGTTAAGTTAAAGCATGATAGTGGTTCGGGAAATTGATAAACATTGTGAGAGTGTATGATTGAGATGTCTTGGGTACGAAACTAGTAAAAGTTTTCTATCCATGTAAAGTGAGGATTTATTGAATAGCCTTGAATATGGAATCAAAGTAGTTGCCTATTATGTAAAGGATTGAGATCGAGTTTTAAGTGACGCTTTGAGCGTAAGAGACTTTGGAGAGTGTTGAGTGCTTGGGACTCAGTTTGGTTTGTTTAGAGACTATTTGAAATCTTACTTGTTGGTTAATTCGTTTTCTTACCGGCTTTAGTCTCACAGTGCTATCTGTGGTTTTTTTTTTCCAGGTAACAATGAACCGAGAGGTGGCGGTTGATGAAGTGGAAGAGATGAGGGTTCACGTAGTGGTGGCTAGCCAATTGCATCTTTAATTTTCATTGAGATAAAGAATGAAGTATTTGAATTTTATTGACTATATTTTGTTTTATGAGATTTAAGACTCGTGTTAGTCTTAAAACATTTTGTTATTTGATTAGTTCATTGTTTTTGTTTTAAAGATTGTAACTCCGGAGTTGTCGTTTTTAATAATTGATTATTTGATTTAAGTTAAATTTCATATTTTCAATAAATGATATTTATTGAGTCTTTCGCTACTTAAAAATGTGTTTATTTATTACTCTGAAAAGTCGGGTCTTTACAGTTGGTCAATTCATTGATTCACGTATGTCGTTTTCTGTTGTGTCTAATATAATGAAGTGTATTTGGGGCCGTGTTGAGTAGCCAAGTATCACTTCAGGTGAGAATGGACTCTTTTTGTTCAATTTTATCAAGGATTCCTCTCGGGATTGGGTGTATGTTAGGGATCGTTTGGTTGTCAAATTTGGGTTGTTAAGCAGGGTGTTATTAAACAGAGAGTTGTTAAGCATGAGGTTGTTAACACTGTGTTCGGTTTGTGCAAAATAGTGAGTTTGTTAAGTGTAAAATGTGCTGAAATAGTGAAAATAGATAGATTTGTTTAGAGGGGGGTTAACAAACCTATCATATTGGGTTTGAAAATTGGAAAACAAACATTGTTTAGGGCTGTGCAACCTCGACTCACTACCTAAACCTGATAACCAAACGACCCCTTAATAATCGTCCTTAGCATATTGGGGGCAAACCTTTAATTCTTTGTAATGTAACTGAGAGCCTCTTATTGTTCCATAAAAGTTCCAATTCAATAAGTTATGACATTTATATGGAGTTATGGAGGCAATGAGGACTTGAGATAATTGCTAGTCTCGTGGAACATCTTTTGAAGTTAGATAAGTCTACTTTGTATCGTTCTCGAATGTCCTCTGTTCGGGTCAAAGTGGAAGTGGATGTCTTCTTCCATCCTCTGTCACGATTAACATCCATGGTTTTGCTTTTTGTGTTCAAGTGAATGTTGGAAGGGAATTTAGTAGTGGAGGAAATATTTTAAAAGCGAGAGAGATTTTGGAGAAAGTAGGCTACTTATATTATTGATAGAATTTCTTTTTGATTTTGCTTGATACAAAACACTAGACAACACTCCTATTTATACTAGTGGCACCTCATTAATCAATGGCTAGGATTATGCCACTACAATTCTAATCTAATGGCTATTAATGACTATCTAGAATATTCTACATAATTACAAACCTACCACATTATTCTAGATATTTCTATAAGCTACCTTATATAGACTAAGCTTCTAGAGAGTTCTTCTCTAGAACATGCTTCTACTTTTCCAAACCATCTCTCTAGAAAGTTCTTGACATCTCCATACTTTTCTAGAACTTGGGCTTAGATAACTAAAGCCCAAAACCCTTACTTAGCCCAAATCAAGTTTATATTTCAACACCCCCTTTTAAACTTGATCTGTCACTCCAATCAAACTTTTTTAGCTTCACAAAAGCTTTATACTTGAAAGGTTTGGTGAATATATCAGCTGCTCGATCTTGAGTCTTCATATAGTCAAGTTCCACATCCTTCTTCGTAATGCATTCTCGAATGTAATCATGACATGTATCGATGTGCTTGTTTCGATTATGGAAGACAGGATTCTTGACCAAGGCTATTGCTGACTTGTTGTCCACACAGATATTGGTTGGCTCCTTTAGTGAAAAGCCTAACTGTTTCTGTAAATTTTGAAGCCAAATTGCCTTGTGCCCTTTTTGAAGTGAAGTTAGCTCCCACGTGTCATTCTTTTTTATTGCATCTATATTTTCGTCCATGGCCTTCTTCCAATTCTTCTTCATCACAGCTTCTTGGAAGTTCATAGGTTCACAAACGGTAAAAAGACAAAATAGAGCACGATTATCTAAATTTTCAGGTACCTCATAAAGTTCTTCCATGCTTCTGTGACGCGATACTCTTTCAAATGAGTTTTCTTCTTCTTGAGAACTCGTAGTTGGTAAAACTGATGAAGTAGTAGGATCCTCTATTCCTTGCTCCATGTTATCTTCTTTGAAATCTAGAAAGTTGTAGTCTTCATCATCTGTTGTCCAATCCCATTCTTCTTCTTCATCAAATATGACATATCGACTTATGATTGTGTTCTCAGTGTCTGGATTGTATAGCTTGTAATCTTTGGAGTTTGTATCATAACCTTTTCCTTTTACCTCCATCTTGGATTTATCTCCAAAAGACACATTGCTGCTTACAGATTTGTCAAGCTCCACAAACATATTTCTTCTTCCACATATATGATCACTCGCACTGGTGTATATATACCATGTGCTATTTTTTTCTTTTTCATTATCCTTAGAAGCCAATAATAAGATTCCATCTTCTTGACTTCTTTCTTCAATGTAGTTGATTTTCTCTTCAACTCTATTGTAGCAAAGAGCTTTACATTATGAAGCATAATGACCAAATTTTTCACAATTATAACATTTCACATGTGATTTATTGTACCTTGATTTTTGATTTTCTCTCCCATGATCTCTTGATGAGTATTCTCCTCTTTGGAAGTTGTTGTCATTGTTGGGCTTCCAACCACGCCCACGTTCGTAGCCACAATCTCGTCCTCATACCTGATTACAATCTTGTCTCTGTTGACTTCTATCATTATGACCACTTTCTTTCTTAGTTGAATCTACTCAGGTCTTGAGTAGTTGCTCCACAATCCCTTCTTTCTTTTTTTTCTTTTCTTCATAAGCTTGCAACGATCCCAAAAGTTGCTCCATTGTCATGTCTTCCAAGTTTTTTGTTTTTTCGATGACAGTGACAATATGTTTGAATTTGGGATCTAACGATCTAAGAATTTTCTCCATGATTTTCACTTCATCTATTTTTTCACCATTTATCTTTAATTGATTGGTGACCGCTAAGACACTTGAACAGTAATCTGAGATGGCTTCTCCTTATTTCATACGCAAATTTTCAAACTCGGGTTTTAAAGTTTGAAGACGTACCTTCTTGACTGGATCGACTCCCTTATATGAGATTTGAAGCTTATCCCATGCTTCCTTAGTATACTTTGCTTCTGAAACTTTCTCAAAAGCATCGTCATCTAATCCTTGAAAGATTAAATAGAGAGCTTTCTTGACCCTCTTTCTTGAGTTTCTCAAACCATCTATTTGAGTTAGAGTTAGAGTTAGATTATCCTCATTCTCTGGCTCGGTGTGGCCTTTTTCTACTATTTCCCACACGTCTTGAGCACCTAGTAGAGTCTTCATCTTGATGCTCCAATTATCATAATTACTCTTGGTGAGTTGTGGAACTTGGAAGGAACCCATACCATTATTTGCCATCTCTCTATAAAGGATCTTCAAGCTCTGATACCACTTTGTTGGACGGGAATTTAGTAGTGGAGAAAATATTTTAAAAGTGGGAGAGATTTTGGAGAAAGTTGGCTACTTATATTATTGCTAGAATTGCTTTTTGATTTTGCTTGATACTTGCTTGATGCAAAACACTAGACAACACTTCTATTTATACTAGTGGCACCTCCTTAATCAATGGCTAGGATTATGCCACTACAATTATAATCTAATGACTATTAATGACTATCTAGAGTATTCTACATATTTACAAACCTAGTATTCTACATAATTACAAACCTACCACATTATTCTAGATATTTTTATAAGCTACCTTATATAGACTAAGCTTCTAGAGAGTTATTCTCTAGAACATGCTTCTACTTTTCCAAACCATCTCTCTAGAAAGTTCTTGACATCTCCATACTTTTCTAGAACTTGGGCTTAGATAACTAAAGCCCAAAACCCTTACTTAGCCCAAATCAAGTTTATATTTCAACAATGAATAGAGCGTAAGAAGTGCTTTACTTGTAAGATTTTGGGCATTCTCTTAATTCATCTCCTAAGGAAGTCAAGAAGTAAAAACCTAAACAAACTATTTATAATTTATAATTTTATTTGGTTATAATTTTGACTATGAAAATGTTTGAGTTTTAAGATATCATTTTTACTTTCTCTAGGATTTTGCGAAATTTCACATTTTTTTTACGAAAGTCTAAACTAAAGTGCTTAAAACTTATTTGATGTAATTAGCTTAAAATTTTGGATTTCAGAGCCTTAATTTGATTAAATCATTCATAGATTATACAATTTTGAGTTATTTAAATCCATTAAATTACAGATTTAAAAATAGACTATACAATTCTATTATATTATACATCCATATACAAACTACATAAATTTAGATTTTACAATACTATAATATATATTTGACAATTCCTCCTACCAAGCCCTTTTAACAAAGCCTTTTGTTTTAAAAATGATTTCTAGTATATTTAATTTAAAAATTAGGCTAAAATACCATTTTGGTCCCTGAGTTTTAGAGGTCGGGTTTATTTGGTCCCCGCGTTTTTAATTTGTCTTTAAGTGGTCCCTTATTTTTGGATATCGTGGCTATTTGTTCCCTGCATTTTCAATTTGTGTCTAAATGGTCCATAAGTTTTATACATTGTGTCTATTTGGTCACTGAGTTTTAAACATTGTGTCTATTTAATCCTGAATTTTCAAGGAATTTATATAAATAAATTTAATTGGTCATTAATTAAACAAACCTGTTAACTCCTTAACAGAATATTGACTTAACGTTGACCTAACATGTCTAATTGATCAAAATATCGACGTGTAATTAAATATTATTTCAAATATTTCATCAATTGATGCGTACGATTTGGAATAATAATCTCATGTCATTATTTAGGCCAATTAAACATTTTAGTCAACGTTAAGTCAATATTATGTTAATTAACAAGTTAAGGATTAATTAACATTTTAGTCAACGTTAAGTCAATTGATGCGTACGATTTGGAATAATAATCTCATGTCATTATTTAGGCCAATTAAACATTTTAGTCAACGTTAAGTCAATATTATGTTAATTAACAAATTAAGGATTAATTAAAGTTAGTTCAAATAATTCAGAGACCATTTAGACAAAAATTGAAAACTCAATGACTAAATAGACATAATGTCCAAAACATAGAAACCACTTAAACATAAATTGAAAATGTGGGGACTAAATAGACACAACTTCAAAAACTCAATGACGATTTAGATACAAATCGAAAATACGGGACCAAATAGACACGACCTCTAAAACTATTCAGGGACCAAAATAATACTTTACCCTATAAATTAAGTCATTGAAAAAAAATCCCTACATTTAATTAGGTTTATTGAAATTCAACTCACAAGTGGCCAATTTATAATAATTTGATAAAAGAAAATTTATATATTCCCTTTCACGTATTTAACCAAAATTAAAAAAGTCATGACATACCCGTGGAGAGAGAATCCAATATCAGAAAAATAATATTTAAAAAAAAAAAGGAAAAAGAAAGAAAAAGAAAAAGTGAGTGTTAGGGAGAGGGGGACCAAGGTAAAAGGTGTGTCCAATGCGGACATTAAAGGCCAGAATTAGGCATTCTTTCTGTTCGATTTCGACACCTCAGCGCTAAAGACAAATTTGCTTCTGGACCAACCCTGGCCCACCATACCTTTATCCCTTTGCATTTTTTCATCATTTCTACCCCATTATCTATTTCTATCTTGAATTCAAAATCACCTTTTATTTTTTCCCCTTCAAATTACCTTTTATTTGAATAAAAGTTATTACACTCTAGTGATTTCGATTAAATTAATGTACAACGCCTCTAGTTTAAAAATTGTAAATTAGATTAATACAGTTTCATTTGATACCAATAAGACTCTTTCCCTCTGACTTTGTAAACTTTATTTTAATTATAATTTGTTTGTTTGAACTCCAATTTAGATGATTCAAAATGTTTTAGAATCCTCATTTCGGGCTCTGTTTTATGGTCACTTGAAAAATTCTAAATAATCAGTAAACAATGCGTTAATGACTTTAATCATACCTAATATTTTGATGATAATAAACTGTTTTATTTATTGACGATTTTGAAGTGACCATAACGTATAGCTCGAAATGAGAATTCTAAAATGTCTTGAATCATCCAAATCAGAGTTGAAACAAAAAAATTATGGCTAAAAGAAAGTTCACGAGGTTAGAAGGGAGGAGTCTTATTAACATAATTTGAAACTACAGGGGTTTGATTTGTCATTTTCAAACTACATGTGCTATTCATGAATTTGATCGAAACCAAAAGGTTTTATTTGCAATTTACCTTTAAATAAAATATATTTCATTAAATTACTCTTTGGGGACTTTAGTCGGGGAATGAAAGGTAAAGACTTAGTGATATAGGAGAAAGTGAAGTCTGTAAGCGAATGAGAATAAATAGTGAAAATAATGTGAGTGTGTAGAAAGAAGATATGATCAAATCTTATAGTTTACATGAGAAAGTGATTCCAATTGTGGTTTCGAATCTATAAAGACTAACCTCTTGTAGAAATGCAACTGAAATAATGAAACCTGAGTATGTAAGTATCTGGTCGTTCAAAGAAATCACCAGCGAACGTGTTTTATGCTTCTCAACCTAGATAATTGTCTTAAGAATGATGAACTAATAATTGAGAGAGATTTAGAAAGTTTTTTCTTCTAATATAGTTTCTCCGTAAAATCTCTTCTTAATTCATATTTTGTATCTCTTGTTTTTTCTTTACATGTTAGGGGAATTGTCCATATCTTAAAAGTGGCAGTTCCAAAAAACTGTCATTAGACAGTTACCAAGAGAACTATGTTCACCAATGCTCATGAGAAACAAACATAAGATGAGTTTGTGAAACCCTTCCCATTCACTCTCCCACCCAACATCCCCTAACCAAACAACCAAGAGATTGTTTGATAAGCGAGAATGAGAATGTGTAATATAACATTGTGAAACTCTTTCCATTCACTTTCCCATCCATCTTCCCCCAACCAAATACTCTATAGGGATTGTTTGATACGCGAGAATAAAAATGTGTAATCTAACATTGTGATGTCTTGAAGTGAGTTGATTAGAAATGAAATTAAATGAGAATATGATGCATGTATTCGACTTATATAATTGTGTAAAAATGATAATCTATAGTGAAAATAATGTTAGCGTGTAAACACAATACGTAAATCTCATTAATAAACATATAAAAAATGATGCTATTGCAAGCAATAAGACATATGTTAACCAATTAAAATGAACTTCCGAAACCCATTTTCAGATACCAAACAACTCTTAATTCTTATTATTCACCCACAACCTAAAATCATCACCCACAGACAATTTAAAATATAAATTATTTTAGATGAAGAGACTCCAATCTTTAATTTAGTAGAAACTAACTATTTTTTTCCTATGAGAAGTTGAAATCACTTTCTCACATATTATATATAAAAAAAATAAAAATATATATTAAGCTTAATATAAGAGATAGAATTGATGAAGACTCAAAAAAAAAAAAAAAAAAAAAGAACAATTCTTGTGGCCCCACACCTCATCCAACAACCCAATAGTCATAAAATAATTTTTAAAAAAAAGTGAAAAAAGAAAAACACTTTTTCTCATTAAAAAAATAAAAATAAAAATATTATTACCACGCAAAAGATTCCACCTCCAAACCAGCTGCTGGTGCGTTTAGTCATTCTCTTTCCTATCACTTTCCTTTCTCTCTCACAGTATTCCAAACCCATTTTCCTCTTTTCCCAAAAAAAAAAAAAAAAAATTCTCAATCCTTCCAATTTGGATTTCTCACCTTCATTTCTTTCTTTTCAATCCAATCCAATCTTTCTTCTTCAATCTTCATTTCTTCATCTAATCAATCTTCATTTCCAAATCAAATATCTGTTTTCATAACCTCCTGAAGCTTTTTTCTTTCTCTACCTCTTATCTCTATTGTTCTCTTATCAATATTCTTTTCCCACCACCCTTTTCTTGATTATATATATATATATATAAATTTCTAAAGTTCAGGTTTTTTAATTTTGATATTCCTTCAAAGAAGGAGTTTTTCTTCTGTTTTTCAATTATTTGTTTGGAGGGGTAAATCTGGTTTCTTCTTTAGATGCTCCTTACTTTACCAATTTACTGGTTTTCATGTTTTGAAATTAGGGTTAGGGTTTGGATATAGAATTTGAAGATGGAAATGCCTCGAGCTGAGGCAATGGTTTCTAATCCTGTCGATAGTGTTCAGTATTCTTTTGCTAAGGAGTATAAAGGTCCACCGGTTCCATATGTTCTTCCTCAGGCTGTTCCAATTAACGTCGAACGGATTCCGGTGGCTGCTATGGTAGCTGAGGTTTCTTTTGCTCATAAAATGTCTTTGCCGGTTGTTCAACCGATATTAGCTCATGATGCTTTGACTAAGAAGTTTTCTAAAGAGTTGGAATCTGCAGGTACGAAATCTGTAGTTTCCCCTACTTCTGTTATTGCTTTTGATCATAGTACTGAAGGTAGTCTTAGGTGTATGTCAAAAGAATCTGATTCGGGTTCTGAAACGATTGTTTCACCAACTTCTGTGATTGCTTTTGAGGAGAGAGCTGTGAATAATCATGGTTGTCCACTGTCTGGTGATTTGAGTAGTTCGGGTGCATTGGAGTTTTCGAATGGTCGAGTTGTTTCTGGTGAATTGTCGGATGTGGGCAACTTCTCTAGGAAATTGCGTTGTTCCTCTATTAGTCATGGAAATTCTTGTGAGTTATTAGGTGAGGCTGGGAGTAGTTCCACAATTGAGTTTTCTGGTAGCTTCAATAAATCAACGCGAAGTTCATGTTCTTTGAGGGTTTCGAATTCTAGGAAGGAAAGCATAGATTTCAATGATATCAATCAAGTGGATTGGGTGTCAAGTGAATCAGTGTTAAGTACGGAATATCCATCTTCTCGGGTTTCTTCTATGAAAGTTGTGAATGAGGGAAGTGGTGATGGTAGGCGGCCAGCTGTAACTTTTCTTGACATTGAGTCTGATGATGCGTATAATGAAGAGTATAGTCAGGACGAGCCAGAAATTTTGCGGGTGAAAAGAGAACCAGTAAGAAAAGGAAAGAGAGGGTCATGTTATCGATGTTTCAAAGGAAACCGATTCACTGAAAAAGAGGTCTGCATCGTTTGTGATGCTAAGTATTGTAATAATTGTGTGCTTAGAGCTATGGGTTCAATGCCTGAAGGTCGTAAATGTGTTTCTTGCATTGGTTTCCCTATTGATGAGTCGAAGCGCGGAAATTTGGGAAAATGTTCAAGAATGCTTAAGAGGCTGTTGAATGAGTTGGAGGTTCGACAGATTATGAAGGCTGAGAAGGGTTGCGAAGCCAATCAACTACCACCAGAGTATGTCTGTGTCAACGGGAAACCTTTATCTTATGAGGAGCTGACTATCCTGCAGACCTGCTCCAACCCACCAAAGAAGTTAAAACCAGGAAATTATTGGTATGATAAAGTTTCTGGTCTTTGGGGAAAGGTGAATATAGTTACCTTGAGTTCTTTGTTATATTTTCTTCCAATTATATCTTATCATCACATAATTAAATTTTACTATCCTTTTAACAGGAAGGACAAAAGCCTTCAAAGATCATTACGCCCCATCTTAATGTTGGTGGTCCAATTAAGGCAGATGCTAGCGATGGGAACACTCAGATTTTTATAAATGGTCGAGAGATTACGAAAGTAGAGCTTCGGATGCTGCAGGTTAATTTTACATGCGACGTTCATTTAGGCTTGGCTAATTAACTTAGAAAAATTAAAAGGAACTTCTGATCATTGTAGTTGGCTGGAGTTCAATGTGCTGGTTATCCACACTTTTGGGTAAATGAAGACGGGTCATACCAAGAGGAGGGGCAGAAAAACACCAAAGGGTATATATGGGGGAAGGTACTGTCTGTGGAAATTCAACGATTAATTTCGATTTTAGCTGATATACATAGCTTTAATTGGTCATATATTTGTTTTTGACTGCTGATTTATATTTTAGGCTGGAACGAAGCTTGTCTGTGCTCTGTTATCACTACCTGTTCCTTCTAAATCTTCAAATTATTGTGGAGAAACAGAGAATACACTTGTTAACAGAAATTTTCCTGACTATCTTGAGCAAAGAGCTGTTCAAAAAATTCTTTTAGTTGGATATGATGGATCGGGGACGAGTACTATATTTAAGCAGGTAGCTTCTAATTGGTTAATTAAGTTGAAAGTTCCTCGTATGTTTTTTTGCTGGCTTTAAATTTTTTTGGCAATGTGACTTTTGGGCCTTGTAAAAAAACTTATCATAATGAAAATGAGTCTTATGGAATTTCGTCTTTCTTCTGGAAGTACCACTTTACTTTTAAATTTTCTCCTTAAAAGTTACTAGTTTTATCCTTGCAAATGTAAGATGATTGAAATGTTGTAAATTTACACCATGATAACTGTGTCTGGGAGTCTTAATTTTTAAAACATATAATAGATTCTTATTTAATATTTAAATGAAAAAATTAAAACAAAAGAATATCTTTCTAAGTGTATTTTAATATCAGTTTTTGTAAAAGGGTTTTCTGAATAAATTATTGAAAATAGTTTCCAGAGAAATATGTGCCAAGATTCCTTGATTTTTGTGTGGATGTTTCATAGATTGGCTGTATTTCAAGATAATTCCTTCCATTTATTGTATCTTATGAGATAATTATGAGTACTGCGGCATTTAGTACGTTATCTGAACCTGCATGTGTTATTCTTTTTGGCTGCAATTTTTTGATAATTGAATTAAGTTGGTAATTTTTCATTATTTAAATGCTTTTGCAGGCCAAAATTCTTTATAAGGATGTTCCTTTCTCCAAAGATGAACATGAAAATATTACGTTGAAGATCCAGAGCAATGTGTATGGCTATCTAGGTATAATTCTTGAAGGCCGTGAGCGATTTGAGGAGGAAAATTTGGCTGAAATGAGGGACGGAAAGTTGTCTGAAAATGCTGATCCTGCTGGTAGGCGTTAATATCGATTCTTATATCATCTTTTTAATGTTTTTGATGAAGTCATGATTGAGCTGCATATGTCTCTTTAACGCACTTGGATTTTTTTATGACTTGGGTTTTTTTAGATTTATTCATGTATTTCTCTATTCAGCATGCGTAATTAATGTTTTTTATACCAAATAACATTTTATATTTATACATAAATACAGCTAACCTTGGGCCTTGAGCCGATTCTCTGAAAAAGTATTTATATCTCGAGCCAGAAAATACCCTGGGTTTACTTTATGTTTATATTTGTATTTCATAAAACTCTCTTTTTAATCAGTTATTTAACCAGTTTAAGGACACAGAGTTTGGAATGGACCATGTGATAATAGTTCATACAATAGTGTTTGCTAGTATTTGTAGCTAAGTAATATTGGTAGACTGTTAAACTTTACAGGTTATGGCATGATCATTTTTTGAACTGACAGATCAGTAGATTCAGCACTTAATTTGTTGAAAAACATTTTTTGCTAAAAACAGGGAGCTCGAGTGTTGATCATGACAAAACCATGTATTCAATTGGCCCAAGGTTGAAAGCATTCTCGGACTGGCTTCTCAAGACTATGGTATCGGGAACTTTAGAGACTATTTTTCCTGCAGCCACCCGTGAATATGGACCACTGGTTGAAGAGTTGTGGAGTGATGCTGCCATTCAGGCTACCTACAACCGAGGAAGTGAGTTGGAAATGCTGCCCAATGTTGCTCATTATTTCCTAGAAAGAGTAAGATCTTATATTATTTTCCTGAACATGGTTGAATTTATTTAGTTTGGAATTTTTTTATTGATGTAACTATGCATATGGATCGACTCGTCAAATCTAGCTGTCTAGTGGTTCTGAAATTTTCCCTATTATAATCTAGAATGCCAGCGACTCGATAATAATTTAAAGGTTCACTTTTGCTTCAATTATGATTGTTGTTGAGGTGCGAAGGATATTACTTCTTTGGAATGAGAAGAGTGTTTTGCTAGGTCTAGTATAATCAGAACGTGGTATGCTACTCATGCCCTTCTTTGAGGTTAAGTTTTATATCCTTTTTGTGAAGATATGTGAGCCATTCCAGAGCCATCTATTTCAATTTTTATACAAATTATTCTTACACCATGACAATGATGAAAGCTGTAAATCTTTCTTATAAGTATATTTTTTTTATAAGACATCTTTCTTTCTTATAATTATAGTTATTATATATTCTAAGATTCTATCTTTCTACAGGCAGTTGACATATTGAAAACCGATTATGAACCCTCAGATTTAGATATCCTTTATGCGGAAGGACTTATTTCATCCAATGGACTTGCTTGTGTAGATTTCTCATTTCCACAGTCTTCACCTAATGACGATGGTGACACTACAGATCAGCATAATTCTTTGCTTAGGTGAGTGACAATATTTACTCTTTATTAAAGCCATTTTTTGGAGTAATTTGCAATTTTTTTTGAGTGCCTACTGTTTGGCATGCGTGTTGCTTCACTTGTTAAAACATTGGCATCATTTTACCCCAGCCTAAAAATTATTAGGTCTCTGGAAACCTGATTCCACTTCTGCATCAAACTCTTTATCGATTAACTGTTCTTTTTACTTATTCTTCATCATAGGCCTCTTTTGAAAAGATATAAAAAAAAAAGCCTCTAAATAATTTTGTAGATGTCCACATTGTATTTGCTTGTCTCTTTAACGGTAGCGCTAAGTATGAGAGTTTCAAATGCTTGGAGATTTAAATTATTTTGTAAATGCTAATGAATAAACTATCAGACATGTGCACAGGGAAGATCTTATCACTGATCCATTCATTTTGATTGGTTTATCAGGTATCAACTTATTAGAGCCCATGCGAGAGGTATTGGTGAAAATTGTAAGTGGCTGGAGATGTTTGAGGACATTGGGATTGTGATTTTTTGTGTTTCTATGACTGACTACGATCAGTTTTCTATTGATGGAAATGGGGATCCTATAAACAAAATGTTACTAAGCAGAAAATTCTTTGAAAGCCTGGTTACTCATCCAACCTTTGAACAAATGGACTTCCTCGTGTTATTGAACAAATATGATTTGTTTGAAGATAAGATTGAACGGGTACCATTAACTCAGTGCGACTGGTTTGATGATTTCCATCCAGTGGTCAGCCGTAATCGCTCTAACAACCACCACAGTATAAGTAGCAGCCCTTCGCTCGGTCAGCTCGGTTTCCACTATATTGCAGTGAAATTCAAAAGGCTCTTCTCCTCATTGACAGGGCGGAAGTTGTATGTTTCATCGGTGAAGGGTTTAGAGCCTGATAGTGTCGATGCAGCTCTTAAATATACAAGGGAGATAATGAAGTGGGACGATGAAAGGACAAACTTTAGCTTGAGTGAGTACTCGTTTTACAGCACAGAGGGAAGCCCGTTATCTCATTAAAGCTTTAGATCAGGGGATGGCTTTTAGAGTGGGAACAAATGATATACCAATACTAAATTTATATCATTGCCAGTGTACATATGATAGTTTTGTAAATGCACCAGATAAACCAGTTCCACAAGCAATTGTAGCTGTAAGTTTTCAAATACCATTTTCGTAGTGGCAGAGAAATCTAATGTTCGGTTTTTAAGATTGTTTGAGCTTTTCGTGTAGATTTTCGACGTGTCTACCTGTTCGAACATCAATCGATATATTTATGTATTATGTGACTGAAAATTTTGAATCTTGCATCTCTATAGTGACAAGTTTACTGGATGTAAAAAAAATTCATTCCAATTGCACAAAATCTCGGATAGAACTTGAAAAATTTCACCACCCCTTTGTTACCTGCAATCTTGATAGTTTTCACCATACCTGTGGGGATTGAGATTTTTCACAGATGTGTAAAGAAAAATCAACCTCAAAACACAGTTCCCACAAAAGTAACTTCTCAAATTATTGATGAAGAGCATGAATAATAAATTCCTTTTATTTGCAGCACCCATGAATTTGAATTTATATTCTTATTAATCATATTTTCTTATTTGTTTTAGTTTTTAAACGTTTCATTTTTTTTAATATAACATTCTATGGAACTTTGCACAATAAACCATTTTAGTCCTTTATGTTAAGCTTTCATTGAATCATTTAGTAGAATCCTAACATGATAATTAGGTGTCAACCATGGCATAGCTCGTTGGTAAAATATTATAGTTTCATCCTCAAGAGAGTGGTTCAATCCCCACCCTCCAATATATTGTATAAAAAAAATGACAATTAGGTATATATGACAACTATATGGGGTGAGGATGCACTTCTTGTCCTCACTTTTGCCAGAAATTTGACCTTAGAGAATATAATTTCTTTATTTGGTATGCAACAATGAAATTTGTATAATACGATTTACTTATTTATAATAATTATCTAAAATGAAATTAATTTTTTTAAAAGTAATTAATAGTGTAATATTAAATTAAATTTCTTGATAATGTTTTATTTAAAAAAACTAATTTATAATAAAATAAAATAAAATATTTATAATTTTAAAAAATGAAAAAAATTTAAATTAAAGAAACTGAATCCAATAGATAATTTTTATATTTAATTATTTCTGGTGGGCTTAGGGATGAGAATCCAAATAGTACCATGAAATTTTTTGTTCTCGAGAATTCTTTTCCATTACCATTCCCGTATACCAAACAACCCTGGTTCTCTCTCTCTCAATCCTTTATGTGAGAATCATAGGTGGGTTTGAGGATTTGATTCCCATAAGGAATATTAAAAAAAAAATAAAAAAAATTAAGAGCTATCACCCATAATTAGAAGTATGTGACACAAAAATGGTTACTACACCCAAAAAAAAAAAAATATTCACATTGACATGTGTGGGTTCAAACATATTCCCAAAAACACCCTCTTTCTTTCTAAAAACCATTGTTAAAATGGCTCTCTCTGTCACTTAATCTTTGACTGAGAAGCAAGAGAGCGACGAGTAACTTTCACATTAATTTGTTGACATACATTTCTTTCTCCAACAACAAATTCAAATTCACATTCGTCATTAACTCTCAAATTATGGTCCAAATAAAATTGAAGCCAACCAGCTGATATTGAAAAACGGTTTTGGGTGGTGGAACATATTGTTGCTGCCCACAACTTCCCCTCTTCATCTTTAAGAACTATATCTGCCTTCATCACTATTTTATATCTCTTCAACACCGAGTTCGAAATATACTGCAATTAAAAATAAAGGAAATTTCATTGAACAAATTTTGATGTAATATTTATAAGTATATCATCGCTTAACACTGTTTGTCAATATAACATTGATTAATATGTGAATCAGTGATTCATTTATCGTAATAATATGTAATGCAATGCTAATTATAAACTTAGCAGTTTGTATAATAAACTTTAACAACTAACTATTACTCTATAAAGAAAATTTTTCAAGGTAATAAACTTACAAGTCTATGTCTCGACCAATGCCTCATTGTCCGAGTAAAGCACGGTCCTTCTCGAGCGACATGTCGTGTCGTCCTTGGGGCATTTCGAGTTGAAATGCCTTTTGATTTGTGAACTTTATCACAAACAATTGAGAGGATACTAAATTAGATCATAAGTGATGAAAGATCTTATATGGAAGCAGAAAAAAAAAATGTTGGTGATAGAAGTAATCCCACCTGATTTTCCATTTGATTCTACTCCCAAATGCCTCCTATTGTAAGGAACTACAAGCTTACCGTCTTCTTTCATAACCCGAGGCTCGGATTCGATTTTCACATCTGGAATATAATTACCAACTACCAATTCCTTCTTTAATCCATTTTTGCCAAACATCTTAACATCAAACATATAAGTCCCATCATATTGAAAGATTAAAAAGTCTCCATATTTTAGAAAGTGATCATCAACAAATGCTTGCCAACCATTCGTGAAATACACGCGATTATCGACTTTTTCCAAGGTAACATGCCGAGATTTTCCTATATCATCTTTCAGAATAGCTTTATTTGGTAAGGTTCCATCAAAATGGTCCACAAAAGCTGGTGGTAGGCACTGGAAATAAGAGCATATGCATGTAATTCAGTTTTTTCCCTTGTAAAACAAAGGGAAATGAAAAGCAAATAATCTCACATTGCATTAATTTTTTCCAGTAAAAATTTCAAATCCTTGATTTTCACTCCATAATATGATATTCCTATTATAACCCCATGACTTCTCAACCTTAACAAATTTGATAATTTACAAGGTAAATGTATATTGGTCACTTAAATAAAGAGATTCGAGTGTTCTTCATGCAGTAAAAAAAATCCCCCAAATAAACCAAATCTAAATCCTTGCTCTTTTTTAACCCCCCAAATCAATAAGGTAAAAAGTAAAAAAAAAGGTAAGAGGGCAGATATATAAAAATTGAAGGCAGAGGGTATAGTAAACAGAGAGAAACAGAGGTGAATTGTTTTTTACCAAATGCAGAGAGGTGGAAGTGGGAAGGAAAACCTTAAAGAACTCAAGGCAAGAATAAGAAGAGGCTTTGCTTTTGGGTTTCATCATTTTTTTTTTAAATTTGGTCTTTGAAATCAAAATTGATGAATTTAAGAAAAGATTTGCATTAAATATTAAAAGAATGGCTGTAGGAAAGGAAGCATACGTGTAACTTGAGAATATACATGCAAGTCCCTTCCCTAAGGATTAATTGTCTTACACTTTATCCATCATTACTTTGAAAAAACTTTGATTGCACATCACATCACTCACTCACTACTCATTTGAGATGATTTTTGGTTTTTTTATTATATTGAATATTTTCTATACTCCTCCCATTACTAGTGTAATATGTGTATTTATTACCTTTATAATAATATTTAGATAATTATGTATATTGTTAATAAAGTGTACATCTACGAATATGATGTCATACAAGTTTCAAAAAGTTGTTTTTGTTTTTTTTAAATGAATTGCATTAAAAGATGAGTTAACTATGAGAATAGTCATTTACGTATAAGGTTTAAGTTTTAAGATTTTCTAGCCACATTTTTAAAATAAAACTAAATACTCATATAGAATAAGACAATTTTACTAAAAACCTCATATACTATTTCCCATACACCTCATCACATCAACCATCTTTTTCAAAAAGTCTCTATATTTTTTCTTTTCTTTTTCCTCCGCTCTCCCACAAATATGTATTATACGTACAAGTACGTACATGTAAATTAAAAAAAAAAGTATGAATGGACAAAACAAATATTTATTATATGTATCGTATAATGTCACTAACACGATGAGCATGCTATATTGCAAATATTACGTACATATAAATAAATAAAAACATATAAATGAACAATACGTGCCCAAAAAAGAGAAATGAGAGATAATTTAAAAAAAATGAGCCTCAATATCTAAAATGTAAAATAAAATCTCATGGGTCATGAATTTAATACACAATGGACAAAACAAATGTGTTCAAAAAGTAAAAAATAGTTATAGTACATGTCAGACTGTATTGTTAAAGTACATGATGTATGCCCCACATATGTTTTTATAGGTATTTTTGGTATAAAAAATGCTTTGAAATATAAAATATGACTAGCAATTGAAAAAACAAAAGAGGTGGCTATTTAATAATTTGGACCCTAAAAAAGAGGCTAAGAGATTAGGCATAGAATTTAGTTTAAGCAATTGAAAAGGTAGTTGCTCGATTTCGGCAACGATGCTTGCCGAAAACACTGAAGAATTTCTCTTAATTTTTTGCCAGATCAATCTAATGATTAAATTCAACGCCCCAAAAAACATGAAATGAGTATGCAATAATCCAAAACAAATTGACCATAGGTTAAGAGACATAAAAACGATGAAAGTACAATATATTTTGTTAAAAAAGAAGCTCTAATGCCCGTTTCATTAAGATAACGAAAGAAAAAGATATACACCGAGAGCCGTCACCATCCAATTACAAGGATGTGACACCAAAAGAAAGAAGTATTAACATTCATATATATGCCAGTTCCAAACATATTCCACACGAAACTCTTAAAATTCTAAAAAACCACTGTCAAATTTGGTTCTTTCACTTAAATCTCGGAAGGCTAAGCAAGAGAGTGACGAGTAACTTTGACATTGATTTGTTGACATACATTTATTTTTCCAACAACAAATTCAAATTCACATTTGTCATTAATTCTCAAATTATGTCCCTTATAAAATTTTGACCAACCAGATATACTCAAACGGTCACGTGTCGTGGAACAGATTGTTGCTGGCCACAACTTGCCTTCTTCATCTCTAAGAACTATCTTTGGCTTCATCAATATCTCATTCCTCTTCATCACGCTACCGGAAATATACTGCAAAGTCGAATAATGTCATTAGAACTTGAAATAAACAGAATCGGGGGCATAGTTGTGCTTGAGAATCAGGTCCAAAAAAAAGTTTCTTCGCTGCAATTTTTGACAGGAAACTGAACTTAACAGCCACATCACATGCATGTGAAACACAGATATGTAGGAGAATCAATAGATTCCTTTTTCGGGAGCAATTCATCCTTCCCGAACGCACCATTAACATATGCTTGCTACATTTATCAAGGTTCTCAACTTTAATAACCATTACCAAAATTTCACAACTACAAAGATAAGTGTAATAAACTCACGATTGTGTGACTCGACCAATGTCTCATTCTCCGCTCAAAGCGGAGCCCTTGTGGAGCAACATGTTTTTCCGTCCTTGTGGCATTTTGTTTCCCTACATTTGAAGTTGAAATGCCTTTTGATTTGTGGAATTTATCACAAACAGTTAAGAGGATACTAAATTAGACCATGATAGACTCATATGGAAGCAAAGAAAACATTAAAAAAAAAAATGTTGGGGACAGAAGTACACACCTGATTTTCCATTTGAGTTTACTCCCAAATGCTTCCTATGGCAAGAAACTACGGGCTTACCGTCTTCTTTCTCGACGTGAGGTTCATCTTTAATTTTCACATTTGGAACAGAATTACCAACTACCCATTCCTTCTTGAATCCATTTTTACCAAACATTTTAACATCAAACATATAATTCCCATCATATTGAAAGATTAAGAAGTCTCCATATTTTAGAAAGTGATCATCAACAAATGCTTGCCAACCATTCTTGAAATAGACACGGTTTTCGACTTTTTCTAAGGTAACATGCCAAGATTTTCCTATATCATCTTTCAGAATAGCTTTGCTTGGTAAGGCTCCATTAAAATGGTTCACAAAAGCTGGTGGTAGGCACTGGACATAAAAGATTAGGCATGGAATTTAGTTCAATCAATCTTGTCCCTTTTTAAAAAGGGAAAATATTAAATAAAAAAAAGGCAAAAAAGAAAATCTCACATAGCCTAATGTACATGAGATTTAACATTACCTTGTTTTTCAAAAACAAAAACAGAAAACTTGTTTTAAAACCACACAGCAAATTCCACAAATCAACCAAAAAAAAAAAACAGTGAAGTCTGGCTCTAATCTTTGTTTTTTTACTCCTCAAATAATATGATAACAGAGTAAAAACTCTAACCAAAAAACAAAAAAGGGGTAAAGTGTGTTTAATAAACATGGAGAGAGTGAGAAAAGAAAAATACCAAATGAAGAGATGTGGAAGTAGGAAGAAAAACCTTGAAGAACTCAACTCCATAACACCCTTTGCTTTTACTTTCCATTATTCAAGAAACATAAAAAAAAAAACTACAAAGGGAGGGAAAGAGACAGGAAATGAATGAAAAGAAATCGATGAATTCAAGAAAGAATTTCCCAATTTGATTCTCATATCTGTATGAAGAACACGTGTCACGTGAGAATCTGCATGCGAGTCCCCGCTCCCAAGGATCACTGAATTTAAGGTTACATTATTATTACTTGAAAGACTTTTTAACTACACACATCTCACATCACTCACTCTTGAGATGATTTTTGGTACTTTGTTGTATCAAATATTTTCTTTAATCCTCACATTAATGATAAGGGTAAAATGTAAATAAATCTCTTGATTTTTATTAAATGCATGAACACTTTCTGTGGTTCGAAAATAGCAAATCATACCTTTGTAGTTCTAATATATTCCAATGAGACCCCTCCCTTTCAATGTCATTAATTTTCTTTTAGTTATAACTTATTCGTTTAAACTTCGATTTGGATAATTCGAGATGTTTTGGAATTCTCGTTTCAAACTCTACTTCATGGCCACTTCAAAACCGTCAATAAATAAAATATTTTTTTATCATCAAAATACTAGTTATGATTTACACCGTTAATGCTTTTATTTAATAATGATTTAGAAGTTTTGAACTCACTATAATGTAGAGCCCGAAATGAGGATTCTAAAACATCTTAAATCATCAAAATTGGAGTTCAAACGAATAAATTATGGCTAAAAGAAAATTAATGACGTTGAAGAGGAGAGACCTTATTAGAATAATTTGAAACTACAAGGGTATGATTTACCATTTTCAAACCACAAGGGGTGTTCATGTATTTAACAAAAACCATATAAGGGTTATTTACATTTTACCCTAATAATAAAGTACTATGTGTAGTGTATTGAGATATAATATATTTTTTTAAGTGATTCCAACGAGCTAAATGATTTTCGAGGAAGTTAGACTTGAGAATATGCTTGAACATTACGAAAAATCAATTCGATAATAAAATAAGATTAGAATAAGAGGTTATATCGAAAGCGCCAGAATAAAAAACCACTGTGTCTTGATCATGAATTTGAGTGAATTTCATATACACGTTACACCACATGTGAAGTGTTATTAACAAACAATAGACTTTTCTAATATAAAAGTTCAAATCGAGACAATTAATATGCTACAACTACTTAGTGATCAAATTGACATATTAAAGGTGACTTCATCAAATTGACCATAGGTGGGGGATAGAAAAAGATCAAAATACAAGCATTGTTAAAAAAAAGTTCAAAGCCCATGCCATTAAAATAATAAAAGAACAAAAAAGAAAGAAAAAAAACCGCCACCATCTAATAACAAATATGCAGTCCGATTATTTAAAATAATAAAAGAACACAAAAAGGGGAAAAAAAACACCACCGTCTAAAAACAAATATGCGGTCCGATTATTAATGATAAAAAAATCGGTTAAAAAAAATCACACGTGTCAATACCCAATATATTCTACTCCTCTTTGTTTCTTAAAAAAAAAAAAACACTGTTAAATTTGCTTGTCATGTAAGCTTTGAATGCGAAGCTAGAGAGTGATGGGTGACTTTGACATTTATTTGAGCACATTCATTTCTTTTTCCAACAACAAACACAAATTCACATTTGTCATCAACTCTCAAATTATGGTCCCTATAAAATCTAGACCAACCAGATATATAAAAACGCTTGTTGGTCGTAGAACAGATTGACGCTTGCCACAACTTTCCCTCTTCATCTCTAAGAACTATCTCTGGTTTCAGCAATATTTCATATTTCTTCAAAAAAGAACTTGAAACGAACTGCATGTAGATATAATTTCATTAGTACTTGCAAAACAAGCTCAGTTGAAGATTCTAATATACCGATGAAAAATCAATATTGATCCTTAGATAAAAGTGCAATATTCTATGTTACTGAAAATTTCTCAAAAAAGAGGTTTTTCACAAAACGACATTTTAAGCAAAAATAGAAAAAGTTTTACTAGTTTTGAAATTACTCATAAAAAAGTGTCATAGGTTGAAATTTCTATTTAAAATATGATGATCAAATTATGAGAAAACTAAACACTCAATGATGCATCATCCAACTCGGTCCCAACTATACTAGATTCCAGTTGATGCATCAATTTGTCAGTAGTCTGACTTTAATTGAAATTACAAGTATATGCCATAAGTGATCCAATACATTTTATTAGGCTACAACTGGTGAATCATAATTCATACTAGGGGTGTTAAAAACCAACGTCCCATTATTTTATTTTTGGGTCTATTGGGTTAATTTTCTCCCAACCCGAAATAATATGATCATCTATCTATTGTGAAGCTCACGCTTCCTTTCGGCATAACTGGAAAACATAGATATTGTATTGAAAATCAGTAATCATAAAAATCCAGAAAGGCCAGTGGGGGTTATTTCTTCTATTGATTTAGTGCAAGCAAGCCAAGATTATGAAGACACATCTCAACATTAAAGATATGCATGTGAAAACTTGGAACATAGAGGTACTTACATATGCGGTATGCCTGCTACATTTAGCAAGGTTCTCAACTTAATAACTATTACCAAAATTTCACAACTAAAAAGAGAAGTTTTCAAGGTAATAAACTCACAACTGTGTTATTCGACCAATCCCTCATTGTCCGCTCAAAGTATGGCCCAACACGTTTTGCCTTCCTCGGGGGATTTCTTTTCCCTACATTTGGAGTTGAAATTCTTTTTGATTTGTGAACTTTATCACAAACAATTAAGAGAAAACTAAATTAGACCATGATAAACTATGTATAGAGGCAGAGAGAAGAGAACAGAGAATATGTCGAGAACAAAAGTACACACCTGATTTTCCATTTGATCTAACTCCCAAATGCTTTCTCTTGCGAGAAACTACAGGCTTACCATCTTCTTTCTCGACCTCAGGCTCGTCTTTAATTTTCACATTGGAAACAGAATTACCAACTACCATTTCCTTCTTGAATCCATTTTTACCAAACATCTTAACATTAAACATATTATTCCCATCAAATCGAAAGATTAAAAAATCTCCATATTTTAGAAAGTGGTCATCTACAAATGCTTGCCAGCCATTCTTGAAATACACACAGTTATCGACTTTTTCCAAGGTAACATGCCAAGATTTTCCGATATGATCTTTCAGAGTGGCTTTGCTTGGTAAGGTTCCATCAAAATGGTTCATAAAATCTGGTGGCAGGCACTGAACATAAGAGATTAGACATGGAATTTAGTTTAACCAAGCAACTCCTTTGTAAAAAAGGGAAAGCAAAAAAGAAAACCATCTCACATAATCCACTGTAGATGCTATTTAACATTAGCTTATTTTCTTAACTACCATATCTTAAAACAATCATCAATATAACCATGAAAAACAAAACTATGCACACATAATGTACAGCGAACGAGACTGAGATCATTCCTGTGTCAGACTTGAACCGAACAGAGGTCGTCAGAGTACTAAATTGTGCAGCAGAAATATTATTTATTTTTATACAATGTGGGAGTACGGGCTCGAACCACTCACTTGGGTGTGAATGTATACCTTTACTACTCGGCTAAACCCCGGTCGCCGAAAGAAATATTATTATCCATAACAAACTTAATTTTCTCAATTCAGATGATTGTCTTTTAAAACAAATTGCTTTCTTGTAGTTTGTTTTCACATAGAGACCTAATTTATTAGAACCATTGAAGTTAAATTTCCTTCCAAAACAATGAATTTGTGAACCGTGACTACAAAATACATAACAAAAAAAAAAGTCAGTTTTGCAAACAAAAACAGAGAAAACTCCGTTTTTGAAAGTAGTATGCAAACAGAGCTTTAATTGATATAGGTAAAAATTTGAAATCAATGCAGAAATTGAAAAATTAGGGCAAAATGTGTGGAGTAAACAGAGAGGGGGGAAAAGAAGAATACCAAATGAAGAGAGCTAGAACTGGGAATAAAAATCTTGAAGAATTCAAGAACACAAGAAGAGGCCATCAAAGATTCATTCGATTTCGCGACAGAAAATGAAGAATTTCAAAACCCTAATCTAAGCTAGGATGGAAAGAGAGAGGAGAGATCTAAGTAACCGAAGATTGTGAATGAGATTAGGAAAATCTGCTGAATTTAAGAAAAGATTTGGATTTGATTTTCTTTCTTTGTCCCAATGTTACGTTACGGAGAACATGCATGCAATGCAAGTCCCCAAAGCCAAAGGATCGCTTAATATTAATGGAAAAAACCAACTTTCACCGCCGTCATATTATCAACTTTTAACTTTAAAACATATAAATAGCGGTAAATTTAATCATCTACTAACTAGTTATTAACACGTAAAAACTGTAAATAAAGTTTTTTTTTTAACATAATGAGTAGCAACAAGTTATATAAAATTAAAGTCTATAGTGTTAGATTTTACGAAAAAGGAGTTGCAATTAGTAAGATAATATATGTGATTTGGTAACTCATTGAGTTTTCTAGTATCAAATAGTTTTATGATCTAATCTTTATTAATTTTCAAAAAACTAATTGAAATTTGGTATGAATAATCAAAGATGGTTAAACTCGCAACTATTTATATATTTTTAAGTTAAAATTTATAACATTTAAAGTTTAAAGTTAAAATTAATAATACTCTCAAAGTTCAGGAGTAAAAGTTGATTTCCCCTAATATTTATGATTCCAATAAAAAAAACACAAGAGAACTAACATTTTTTTCAAAATAAATATTTTAAAATGATCTAATCTTTCAATAAAAAAAAAGATAAATTAAGTAAAGAAGTTCGACACATCTCTATTTCTACTATATTAAAAGAAACTAACATGGAGACGTGCATAACACGTCGTAAATATCTAGTCCTTAATATATAAAAGTGGTGATGTTTAAGAAACTTTTTTGGACCACTATACCCCTTTTAAAATCTTAAAATTACTAACATATCATTATATATACCCTTTTAAAACCTTCAAATTACTAAAAATGTCATTATTATTCATACTCCACTATCCATTAAATGACTATTTATATTTTTAATAAATATTTCTCTTTTTTTATATAAATAAAATATTTCTCTTCATTGAATAAGAAATTGTCAATTTTATTAAATAAATTTCTTGGTTTTTTTTATTGTTTTCACAACATTAAATTATAAAATAATTGAAAAAACAAGTACAACATATGAAAATGAATGTGATATTAAAATGAATTTATTGTTTAGATTTATCACCAATTTATGAAAAATAAATTATATTTAAGTATTCAAATATTAAATGATTTAATAAAGGTGACGGTGCTTTAATTTTAAAAAATATTAAAAAAAACTTAAATTGTTTAAAAAAACAGTTAAGATGAAAAAAACAACTACAACAAAATATAATTTATTGAATTAGTAATGGTATAATATTTAAATAAATGTAAATTTTTTTAATTAAAAATATTTATTAGTTTAAAAATCAAAGAGAAAAAAATATATAATTTCTTAAATTTTAATTAAAATTAGAAATAAATAATCTATAAATGCAAAAATTAACTAACATGTGTATATAGAACAAACAATTTATTTTTTATTTGGTAGTATAAATTTTAAAAATAAAGATGTTAAAAAAATTGTCTTATATAAAAAGGCATATAATTATGTAAATTAGTAAATTATACGATAATTTAAATATTAAATAGAACATAATAATATGTTAATAAAATTATTTCGAAAAAGATTTATAAACCATAGAAAAATCAAAAAAATATTTCGATCTTTTAAATATTTCTATGTTAGAAAAAATATCACGTGCGACACACGTGGTAAAAGCCTAGTATAAAAAAAGTCACATAATTTGTAAGCATGTATTGTTCGTTTTTAATGTCATGTATCCAACTTTACGTCATAAATTTGACATGTCAATATGAGTGGGTTTATAATTAACCCAAAATAAATTAATTAAGAAATTTTTACTAGATAACAGATTTTAATATAATATTTACATATATATCATCGTTTAAAATTATTCATAAATATAATAATTATTATTACGTTAATTAATGATTAACAATGATTAATGTGTGAATCAATTATGTAACAATATGTAATTTCATGTCAATATTTATTATATTTACAAATATTTTTAAACCATGATATTTTATAAATATCACAGAAAAAATTGTTAGATTTACAATCATCCCAATTAACTATAGGTGAGTTGATAGAAAATGATGAAAGTAAAAAGAAAACTTCAAAACTCTGTTTCATTAAGATAATGAAAGAAATAAAATAAAACAGGTAAAAAATACACGAAAAACTGTCTGTTTCACATTCACATGTGCTAGTTAACAAACATATTCTACTCCTCTTTCTTTCTTTCTTTAAAAAAAAAAAAAAACTGTTTTGCTCCTGTCACTGAATACTGTGACGAATAAATTTCACATTTATCCGTCCACATACATTTCTTTTTCCAAGAACAAATTCAAATTCACATTTATCATCAACTCTCAAATTATGATCCCTATAAAATTTAGACCAACTAGAACCAGCTAAATAGAAACGGTTGAGGGTCGTGGAATAAACTGTTGCTGGCCACAACTTTCCCTCTTCATCTCTAAGAACTATATCTTCCTTCATCAATATCTCATTTTCCTTCAAAACCGAATTTGAAATAAACTGCATTTTAAAATTGTGTCATTAGAACTTGTTTTGAAAATCACTTATCATAAAAACGCAAGTCATGATTATGATGATGACACACCTCAACATGGCATAAGATCAACAAGACATACATGTGAAAAACATCCAACATAGATACTAACATATGCCCGGCTCCTACATTTAGGGCCCGTTTGAAATAACTTTTTTTTTTTTTATTAACAAAACAGCAACACAAACAGAACAAAAAGAAAACAAAAAAGCGAAAAGCTCAGGAAACAGCATCCCGAAGCCAAAGGGGAAGAGCTCCTTCCCAGCGACCAGAAAAACCAAAATCAGCAGCAGCCTTAGCCAAAGAATGAGCTATGCCATTGCATCTTCGGTTGGTATGTTGAAATTTCATAATTTTTCGATCTTCAACAAGAATCAGGATTTCTGAAATAGCTGCTCCTACTTCAGTTAAGTCAGCACCAGAATTATTCAGAAGGTTGATTACACTCAAGCAATCGGATTCCACAACGAATTCAGCTTCCTGATCATTCAAATTCTCAATTCCTTCCTTAATTGCTAAAGCCTCAAGGAGTTTTGAGGAATGTGTAAACACAATCGATTTGCAACCAGTCGAAAGAATTTCACATTCATGATTTTGTAAAATCCACCCTAATCCTCCCCTTCTTTCATTAGGTAAAAATTTGAAATCAATGTAGAAATTGAAAATTTAGGGCAAAATGTGTGGAGTTAACAGATTGAGAGAGAGGGGGAAAAGAAGAATACCAGATGAAGAGAGCTGGAACTGGGAATAAAAACCTTGAAGAATTCAACAACACAAGAAGAGCTTTGCTATCAGTATTGGGTTCCATCATTCGATTTCGCGCCAGAAAATATTAACGAGAGGAAGAATTTCAAAAACCCTAACTAATTAAGCTAGGATGAAAAGAGAAAAGTGAAGAATCGGAATCAGATGAGGAAAATCTGCTGAATTTTAAGAAAGAATTTGGATTTGATTTTCTTGCTCTGTTACGTGCAATGCAAGTCCCCCAAAGGATAGTTGATTTTTATTAACACTTTGGAAAATTGTATGGAACACCGACTAAAAAATCCCTCTATAGAGAGGAATGTTTTTTTTCTTTGATTTTCAGTCAAAATAAGATAGTGTCAGATGGTCATAACGTAGAACAAACATATTCTACTCCTCTTTCTTTCTTTCTAAAAAAAAAATGTTTTGCTCCTGTCACTGAATACTATTATGAATAAATTTCACATTTATCTGTCCACATACATTTTCCTTCATCTCTAAGAACTATCTCTTCCTTCATCAATATCTCATTTTCCTTCAAAACCGAATTTGAAATAAACTGCATTTTAAAATGGTGTCATTAGAACTTGTTTTGAAAATCAAGTATATCATAAAAATGCAAGTCATGATTATGATGAAGACACACCTCAACATTGCATAAGATCAACAAGACATGCATGTGAAAAACATCCAACATAGATACTAACATATGCCCGGCTCCTACATTTAGGGCCCGTTTGAAATAATATTTGAAAGTGTTAAAAAATGTTTTTTTAGTGGTTATCAAAAACACTTTTAAGCACACTTCCAAATGTCATTCTATACGGTCACTTAGCAGAGTTCACAACTTTAATAACTAATACCAAAATTTCACTATGAATAGAAGTTTTCAAGGTAGTAAACTTACAACTGTGTGAATTGACGACTGCCTCATTGTCCGCTCAAAGCACGCCTGGTCTTCTGGAGCAACATGTTTTTCCGTCATCGGGGGATTAATTAGTAAAAGCATCTGAAAAATAAAAAAAATTGGCAAAATAGACTACCCTAGAAAATATTAGTAAAACCATCTTGTTTTGACTGGTCAATGTTCAAATACGTAGTCAAAGACTACGTATCCGACGTGGCAGGGTGAATGGCAGCTTGGCTGGCACGGATTGGCTGAAGGGTGGGTCAAGTGGTGACACATTGGATGCGTAGTCCATGACTACGCATCCAAAACAAAGAATGCGTAGTCATGGACTACGCATTCTTTTATAATTTTTTTTTTTTTAAATTTCCAACGTGCTCAGGGTAGCAGACTGACAGCTTGCAGAGTCTCAAGCTTATTTAATTAATCATTTCCTAAACTTAAAAATCATGTGATGTTATCTTTTAAAGAGAATAGGAAGAAATATTATATTATATATAGAAGATTTCTCTTTAAAAGATAATCCGTGCCAGCCAAGCTCGCAGAAGGTGCATGTCTGAACTATCTCCTTAAATGAAATGTCAAATCAACACACATTTCTCCTATTGTATAATTGATAGTTTCTATAAAAAAGAATAATGAAAATATAATGACACATCATAAATTAAAATAAAAAAGGAACTTTACAAATCTATTCCTCAAGACTACAATCTACATATTTAGGGGGCGTTTGTTTTCAGTGTTTGGGGATGGGATATCAACCCCATAGTGATCCCATGGAATGGATGAGAGAGAAAGGAAGAGAGGAGAAAAGAGAGAGAGAATTTATTTGTAATACAATTTTATTATTTTCATTCTCATGTAAAACCAAATACAGTAATCTCGTCGTCGTCCCTGGTCATCTCATCCTCATACATCTCATCTTCAGGCATCTCAATTTCATACAAAGTTGGAAACAAACGCCCCGTAGAGAATTATTAAATCACCATTAAATCTGAAAGTTTATATCGAAAAAGAAATAATAAATACATTGATTTAAACTCAAAATCCCCCTGATATATATTCATATACCATATTAAGTACACCCAAAACTGAAAAGAAAAAAAAAAGGTTGTTGGATTAAAATAAATTTAATTTTTAAATAATCGTCAAACAATCACATTTAGCAATTAGAAGTTTTTGCTTCCAACCATTACTAAATTTCTCAAAAGTCATAAAGCTAGAGGGAAACTAAAAAAAAAACTAATAGTATCAGATTCTACAATTCCTTATCTTTTATAAATATTTGTATTTCCTACTTAATGATATACTTTTTATGCGAAAGGTGGGAAAATTATATATAGTATAATAATATAGGGGTTTCCCAAACTTAAAAATCATGTGATGTTATCTTTTAAGAGAATAGGAAGAAATATTATATTATATATAGAAGATTTCTCTGCCATGATGTAATTTAATTATGATCTCTTTTACCCAGCATTTAAATAAGCTTGAGACTCTGCACTAGAAAAGTAAGTTTGAGACTAAGCATCTAGCATGCACCTTTTGCAAGCTGCTGCCCTGAGCACGTTGGAAATTAAAAAAAAATTACAAAAGAATGCGTAGTCCATGACTACGCATTCTTTGTTTTGGATGCGTAGTCATGGACTACGCATCCAACGTGTCACCACTTGACCCGCCCTTCAGCCAATCCGTGCCAACTAAGCTGCCATTCACCCTGCCACGTCGGATACGTAGTCTTTGACTACGTATTTGAACATTGACCAATCAAAACAAGATGGTTTTACTAAATATTTTCTAGGGTAGTCTATTTTGCCAATTTTTTTTATTTTTCAGATGCTTTTACTAATTAATCCGTCATAGGGAGATTCCTTTTCCCAACATTTGAAGTTGAGATGCCTTTTGATTTGTGAACTTTATCACAAACAATTAAGAGGATACTAAATTAGACCATGATCAACTAAATATGGAAGCAGAGAAAAGAGAACAGAGAATATGTTGAGAGAAAAAGTACACACCTGGTTTTCCATTTGATCTAACTCCCAAATGCTTTCTCTTGCGAGAAACTACGGGCATACCGTCTTCTTTCACGACCTGAAGCTCGTCTTTAACTTTCACATTTGTAACAGAATTACCAACTACCGGTTCCTTCTTAAATCCATTTTTACCAAACATCTTAACATCAAACATATAATTCCCATCAAATCGAAAGATTAAAAAATCTCCATATTTTAGAAAGTGATCATCTACAAATACTTGCCAGCCATTCTTGAAATACTCGCGATTATCGACTTTTTCCAAGGTAACATTCCAAGATTTCCCTATATAATCTTTCAGAATAGCATTGCTTAGTAAGGCTCCATCAAAATGGTTCATAAAATCAGGTGGTAGGCATTGGACAAAAGAGATTAGGCATGGAATTTAGTTCAACCAAATTACTTTTGCCCTTACTAAAAAAGGGTGGAAAAAAAAAGAACCATCTTGAAAGTAGTATACAAACAGAGCTTCAATTCATTTAGGTAAAAATTTGAAATCAATGTAGAAATTGAAAAATTAGGGCAAAATGTGTGGAGTTAACAGATTGAGGGAGAGGGGGAAAAGAAGAATACCAGATGAAGAGAGCTGGAACTGGGAATAAAAACCTTGAAGAATTCAACAACACAAGAAGAGTCTTTTTCGATTTCGCGACAGAAAAGATTAACGAGAGGAAGAATTTCAAAAACCCTAACTAATTAAGCTAGGATGAAAAGAGAAAAGTGAAGAATCGGAATCAGATAAGGAAAATCTGCTGAATTTTAAGAAAGAATTTGGATTTGATTTTCTTGCTCTGGGATAGTTGATTTTTATTAACACTTTGGAAAATCATATGGTACACCGACTAAAAAATCCCTCTATAAAGAAAGGAATGTTTTTTTTTCTTTGATTTTCAGTCAAAATAAGATGGTGTAAGATGGTCATAACGTAGAAGATTCAATGTTTGATTAAGGTTTAGCCATACTGAAATCTCCATTATCCCTAAGGTGTTATTTTCAAAAACCCTAAATTTAGATTTTAGGCTTTTTCATTATTTTACGTGATATTAGTGTGATCCGTGTTAATTAAATAGTTTAATTAATAATCAATTGTTTTCGCTCCATATTAGAATAGATTGTACTTTCTTTAATACACGTCGACATCATTGCAATTTCTTTTTTCTAGTTCCTCGGATGAAAAAATGGAGAAAGAAGAGACATACGATCAATAAGTACATCATTCTCATTATATACATGCCAGCATCGTTGCAAGTTCATATGATGGGAAAAAAAAGAAGAAGAAATAGACGTACAACAAGTACATAATTTATGATGTACATGCCGACATCGTCGTAGTTAGATGAAGAAACAAAAAAGAAAGAGACAATTTTTTCGAAGTCTTTTTTCTTTATATTTTTTTTTTTTGAAATCGAAGCCTAAAAGGGCAAAAACCAAGCTACATGGAAACAGAAAAAGAATCCCTAACAAGGAGATCAACTACTTTGTTTGCTTCTCTTGGAATAGAAGAGATACGTTTTTTCCCTTTTAAGTCTGTTTACATTTGAAATTTTGGTTATTACGTCAAAGTAAGGGATGGGAAACTCAAACCGACCTCAAGAGAAGGGAGTATATGCCTAATCAGTTGAGCTATGCTCATGTATATAATTTTACTTATTATTGCTTTTTACTTGTGATTATTAATGACTTATTTTACCTTCCGAAGGTTATATCCTTCATTAGCCCCTAAAATTTGTCTTCATACCAACAATGTATAAAAAATAAAAAGAAGAAATTAGAGAAAATAATAGATTTAACCATCTAGCAGAATATGGACATAATAAATATGAATAGTTATTCCAATTACATTTTTTAGTTTAATGTAAAACACCCCCTTGCACTTTATATTATTGATAAATCATACTCTTACACTTTATTTTTTTAACCACCCCGCGCTTTAATAAAATTGCAAATCATTAAAAAAAAAAGAGTTAATACGTAATTACAAAACATACCATTTAGAGTCACATTCACGTGCTAGTACCAAACATATGGTTACTCATCTTTCTTTCTAAAAAAAACTACTGTTAAATAATTTGCTTCTGTCCCTGAATACCGTGACGAGTAACTTTCACATTTATTTGTGCACATACATTTCTTTCTCCAAGAACAAATTCAAATTCACATTTGTCATCAACTCTCAACTTATGATACCTACAAAATTTGGGCCAACAAGAACCACCGATATACAAACGGTTTCGGGTCGTGGAATAAACTGTTCCTGGCCACAACCTGCCCTCTTCATCTCTAAGAACTATCTCTGCCTTCATCGATATCTCATTCTTCTTCAAAACGACACTTGAAATAAACTACATTTTAAAATGATGTCATTAGAACTTGTTTTGAAAATCATTAATCATAAAAATCATTAATCATAAACTCACAATTGAGCGATTCGTCCAATGCCTCATTGTTCGCTCGAAGCATGGTCGGCCTTCAGAAGCAACATATTTTGTCGTTCTTGGGGGATTCCGTTTTCCTACATTTGTAGTTGAAATACTTTTTGATTTGGGAACTTTATCACAAACAATTGAGAGGATACTAAATTAGACCATGATAGACTATATATAGAGGCAGAGAGAAGAGAACAGAGAATATGTCCAGAGCAAAAGTACACACCTGGTTTTCCATTTGATCTAACTCCCAAATGCTTTCTCTTGCGAGAAACTACAGGCTTACCGTCTTCTTCCTCGACCTGAGGCTCGTCTTTAACTTTCACATTTGGAACAGAATCACCAACACCAACTACCTGTTCCTTCTTAAGTCCATTTTTACCAAACATCTTAACATCAAACATTTGATTCCCATCATATTGAAAGATTAAAAAATCGCCATATTTTAGAAAGTGGTCATCTACAAATGCTTGCCAGCCATTCTTGAAATACACGTGGTTCTCGACTTTTTCCACGGTAACATGCCAGGATTTTCCTATATGATCTTTCAGAATAGCTTTGCTTGGTAAGGCTCCATCAAAATGGTTCACAAAAGCTGGTGGTAGGCACTGGACATAAGAAGATTAGGAATGCAATTTAGTTCAATTAATTACTTTCGTCCATTGTAAAAAAGAGGGAAAGTAAAAAAAAAAAAAAAATCATCTCACAAAACATAGTGCAGTACATGCTCTTTAACATTAGCTTGTTTTCTAAACTACCATATCTTAGGACAATCATCCTTTTATCTTTTCAATTCCACGAAAAACAAAAACAAAGCACACATAATGTACAGGGAACGAGACCGAGATCTTGCCCGTGTCTGACTTGAGCTGCATTATTTATTTTTATACAATGTGCGAGTCGGGGATCGAACCACTCACTTCGATGTGAATGTCTACCTTTACTACTCGGCTAAACCACGGTCGCCCGAAGAAATATTATTCTCCATAACGAACTTAATTTTCTACAATTAAGATGATTATCTTTTAAAACAAATTGTTTTCTTATATTTAGTTTTGCAAACAAAAACCGGGGGGGAAAAACTCCTTAAGAAAGTAGCATGCAAACAGAGCTTTAATTTGTTTAGGGAAAAGATTAAAAATTCTTGATTTTAACTCCATAATATAAAAAAATCATGTACCAAACAGATTTCATAATTTACAAGGCAATGTTATATTGATGAATCAAATCAGATTTCAAAAGAGGGCAGAAATTTAAAAAATTAGGGCAAAGAAGAATACCAAATGAAGAGAGCTGGAAGTGGGAATAAAAACCTTGAAGAACTCAAGAACAGAAGTAGAGGCTTTGCTATTAGTATTGGGTTCCATCAATATTCATTCGATTTTTCGCGACAGAAAAATTAACAGTGAAGAATTTCAAAACCCTAATTAAGCTAAGAAAAGTTTTAAAAAAAAAAAAAAAAAAAAACCGCGAAGAAGGAAAGGATTTTATTCTCTAAATCAAACATGCGTGCAACTCCCTAAACGGAAAACTTCCTTTAATTTGACATAGATATCATAAATTTTCGAAAAAATAAAAAATTTACTTTTGAAAGAATAAAGTTAAAAAAAACTTAGAAACCAAAAATACTCAAAATATTAGTTCACTAAGTTCAATAATTTATGGAAATAATTTATTATTTTTTATGATTTTTCTAATAAATATTTTAGTTTTAAATTTTTGTAGTTCAATAAATTATTATTGATAAATTATTGAAATATTTTATTATTTTTTAATAGATTTATTCGTTTTTTTACAATTTTTTTGGTTCTGTGTAAGTTTTAAAAAGGACTTAATATTGAAAGAAAAAAATCATCATAATCTAACTTTTAAGTGCCAATTACTTAATTTTATCTTTAAAAAAAATACTTAATTATAAGAAAAAAGTAATGAGAATAATAAAAATCATTTAAAAAATAATTATATCTAGTATTATTAAAAAAATTAATTAAAAATAGGTAAAATTAATTAATTAATTAATTAATTAATTATATATATATATATATATATATATATATATATATATATATATATAATGAAGTCCTTAATGGAACCGGTCCCGTACTTGAGCATTGTGAAAAACCAATTCCAGGATATAAAATAAATTTAGGTAGGCCCAAGGTTATACGCGTCAAAATATAATTTTGTGACTCAATCATGAATTTGAGTGAATTTTATCTACACTAACGAGATTCAAATTAAAATTTTACGAATCATTTGGGACAGCTTTTGAAAATATTTAATTTTTATTTTATTTTTTTTATCAAAAGATTTTTTCTTTATTCAAAAAACTTCTAAAAGCTAAACATTCATTTAAGTCATAACTGCACGAAGATGGAAGTAGAGTCAATAAACAAGTATGGTACTTGTTTAATCTTCTCGTATTTTGTTAAAATCCAAAGCTTGTTTTCTATTTACATAATGGTAAAAAAAGAAAAAAACACTCAGAATACCACCTAATTACAAATATATGGCCCATTTATCTTATCTTATCTTAATATATTAATCTTAACATATTAAAAATGTAGAAGGGTGAAGAATCTTTCGTTTCCATTTTTACCCCTGTTTAATTTATTGTATGAGAAGTAGTGCATGCAATAGAAATTTGGATGAGTAAGGTTCAATTAATTTACATGTTCGGCTTTACATTCTTTATTGATGGAAAACTCACGAGAAACCTTCACACTTCTCAATGCTTCATTTTAGCGAAAGCATTCAAAATTGCTTTGACAACTCATACGACATATATTACCTTCCCAATGATTCTTTTTTGCAATGCATTCAAAATTGTTGTTTGTTAATATGATGGACACAACACAAGAGAGGCAATATCATATGGGTTTTAAAGAAGGTAGTCATTTTTTGTGATTATTTGAAGATGTTTTTTTAAATATGTAGGAGATATTCGACGAAAACAGTGTCAAATCTAGGGTGTTTTTCTGAACTTCACGATACATGGAAGATTTAAGGAGGTAATTTAATTTAATTAATTCATATTTGATTATCGGTTTTTTGTTCCGTTTTACTTTCATTTTTATGAAAATTATCTAATCCATACATGAAAATTTCAATTCACTTTTTGCGTATTTATCTTAGTATAATCTACAGGTAAGCTAATGATCAGTTAATTTTTTATTTTGTATCTTAATTTGGTCGTTGGATGACACTGATTAATTTTTTATTAACTAAACCAGCATAGAGCCTTCAAGTGCATGCACATTGAGAAACAAAACGAAATCCAGACAAAAGAAAACATAGGATAACGGATTTAAAATGGGTTGTTTTTCATGTGAATTAGAATATGAGATTTCTCTTGAAAAACTAATAGAGAGGACCATAAGATCTTGCTTCGTTGAAAGCTCATAATTGAGGAAATTTTGAAGACCTTTAATTTAGTTTTTATGGAAATGGGTTTTGTCTTGTGTGCAGCTTCGATGAGATTCCTCAGCTCTACAACACCTTGCCAGTGCTTGAGCTTTACTATTTCATAAGCCAGAAATTTATGAATGAACACCAAAAGTTTCCTGAAAATTGAATTAGAGTTTGTGGATTGAAGAATTAAAAAAAAAAAGTCAAAGTTACTTTCCGAGGACGGTGAACGATTTTATACCATTTTGATACATCGATCTGATTCATTACCATAATTGCATTGCATACAGATTGAAGCTATCCAAATCACATGGAATTGGAAAACACCATAAAAGTTCAATATATTTATATTGAAACCTCATTGGAGATTCAGAACGAATTTGTCTCGCAGCTTCGAGGAGGGAAGGAATTAGATGTCGTCGTTGTAGCGTAGAATATATTCATGTACCTCATTTTTTTTTCCATAGAGAAGTTTATAATTTTCCATTGTTTACAAGCATGAGAAAAGGTTCTTGTTCACCCTTATATTCATCAAGTATTTATTGGTTTGTTGCAACTTTTGGAGGCCTTTTCACATTTTTCATAGTTAGTATATTATATTAACTATAAATAATTAGGATGGAGGATTTCAATTCCTATATTATTCATGGCAAGAATCAACACGTGTGGCTACATTCGTTGTTGGATTGAATCTTGCTCAATTCAAAGAAGAATAATGACATCTTGCTTCTTCTTTTTTTCTCTAATATATAACTTCTTTTTTTTTTTTTTTAATTTGTTTTTAGATGCTTGAATTTGGGTTATGAAATATGTTCTTTTAATTTCTTGCTCAACAAATTCACTTCAAAATGGATTAATTTTTATGTTGTTTATATTCTTAGATAAATTACTCTCTAAAAATGTGTAGTTGTAACACTTAGCTATTGATAATTCTTGACAAGATTCACTCAAAACTTCTTTCATCATAAACTAAAATAATGAAACAAATCGTTTCTTTGTTTGGATAATAAAAGATGTACATCATAAAAATGTTGAAAAAAAAAGCAACGTAAATTTTCTTCTTACGAAATAAATAAAATCTATCTTTAAATTATATAATAATAATTAATAATAAAAGCAATAAGATCACGTGCGTTGCACGTGTTATAGACTAGTTAATAATAAAAAGCTAGATAATTAAAAATAAATAACATTAACATGAGCTAGTTCCAAACATATTTTCACACTCAACTCCTAAAGGAAGAGAGTGACGAGTAAATTTAACATTAATTAGTCCACATACATTTCCTTCTCCAACAACAAACTCAAATTCACATTTGTCATTAACTTTCAAACTATGGTCCCTATAAAATTTAGACCAACCAGCTATAAAATAACGGTTGAAGGTTGAAGAACAGACTACTGCTGCCCACAACTTCCCCTTTTCATCTCTAAGAACTATCTTTGGCTTCATCAATATCTCATTTTTCTTAAACATGTAACTCGGAATATACTGCAAGATCAGTAAAATTAATGTTCTTAATTAGATTTTCATGCATAGTGATCTCAAAATCATATAAATTACATTCAATATGGATAAATACAAATTTTACAACTTACAAAGAGAAGTTTTCAAAGTAAACAAACTCACAAGTGTGTGACCCGACGAACGCCTCATTCTCCGCTCAAACCACGGCCCTGTCGTCGTGGGGGCATTCGGTTTCGCTGCATTTAGAGTTGAAATGCTTTTCGATTTATCGACTTTTATCACAAACAATTATGAAGAGGATACTGAAATTAAGACTATATATTATGGAAGCAGTGAAAACAGAAAAACATGTTGAGACCAAAAGTACTACCTACCTGATTTTCCATTTGATCCAACTCCCAAATGCTTCCCATTGCAAGAAACCCGAGGCTCGGATTCGATTTTCACATCACCAACTACCAATTCCCTCTTCAATCCATTTTTGCCAAACATCTTAACACCAAACATATCATTCCCATCATATTGAAAGATTAAAAAGTCTCCATATTTTAGAAAGTGATCATCAACAAATGCCTGCCAACCATTCGTGAAATACACGCGATTATCGACTTTTTCCAAGGTAACATGCCAAGATTTCCCTATCTCATCTTTCAGAATAGCTTTGCTCGGTAAGGTTCCTTCAAAATAGTTCACAAAAGCTGGTGGCAGGCACTGCATATATAAGAGATCAGGGCATGAAATTTAGTTAAAATAATCTCACATTAGCTTGTTTTCAAAAACAGAATAGCAAATTCCACAAAAAAATAAAAAATAAAAACAGAGAATCCTGTCTCTTAATCTTTGTTTGTTTGTTTGTTTTTTTTAACTCCTCAAAACAATGAGAGAGGGAAGAAAAATACCAAATGGAGGGAGGTGGAAGTAGGAAGAAAGACCTTGAAGAATTCAAGGCCATAACAGCCTTTGCTTTTACTTTCCATTATTCAAGTTTGCAAGAAAATAATGAAAGGAAAGGAAAATCACTGAATTCAAGAAAGTATCTGCATTTGTTTCTCTAAATCTAACATATATATATATATATATATATATATAGAGAGAGAGAGAGAGAGAGAGAGGTTGTACGAAGGATACGTGTACCATGAGAATATGCATGCGAATCCCGTTGTCCCTTTCCCCACAACTTCAAAAGCTTTCAACTACACACATCTGACATCACATTTAGGGCTTCTTTGGGAGTGTTTAGAAAATAATTACTTTTAATCAAACTATTTTTATTACAAGTACTATGATAAAAAGTGTTTAGTAGTATACTATCTTATTGTTTAGATCTAATATTTAAAAGTGTTTTTAATCATATTTAATGTACTTTTTAGAGAAAATGTGTGTAGATATGAAAATATGTAGAAATAAGTTAGTGAAACAAGTGTATAAATAGAAGTTAGAAAGAGTGTAGAAAAATAAGCAAGAGAGAGAAAATGTGTGAGAAGATAGAAAGAGAAACGTGTGAGAAGTTAAAGAGAGAAAGTTTAATGTAGAGAGAAGTTAGAGAGAGAATGTGTAATATAGAGAGAGGTTAGAGAGAGGAAGTACGTAGAAAGGAGTTAGAGAGATAAAATACGTAGAGAGGAGTTAGAGAGATAAAATGGGTAGAAAAAAAATTTAGAAATATAAGATTTTTAAAATCAAAACCACTTTAAAAGCACCTAATACTTACTTATTCAAAAAGCACTTTGAAGTGCTTTTGACTTTTACAAAAAAAGTGCTTATAGAATGTAGCCAAACATACATATTGTACCTAGGAAATGTTTTTGCTCATTTAAAAGCACTTTTGGCTTGGCCAAAAGCACTCCCAAACACACCCTTACTCGTCTCAGATATCTTATGTTATTTTCGAACCATATCGATAAGTTTATTGAAACCTATGTTGCACCTAAATATTGTGGTAATAAAATTAAATAAATATTTATATGTTCATCAGGTCCTATGTTTCAATTTATGTCAATGAGATTCATCTCCTCCCATATTATTAACTTTCTTTATTCATAATGTTGTTGCGTAAAAATGGAGAGCTTCCACGTAGGCAACGAACTTAATATATGAGACGAGTCAGAGGTAGGGCGCTGCTTCGACGACGTGCTACATACGTAGGTACCTGCACAGGAAAGAAAAAGTGCACAGGTGTGGTGCCGGCCTAACACCCTCTGATGCTACAGTTAGAGCAAGCAGAGCTAGTGTGTCAGAGAGAATAGTAGTAGAAATTAGTTACCTAATGAATGGATTTTTTCTCCTATTTATAGAAGATTAGGTTGATGACATCATCATGCCACGTGTCACACATGGATTGGTCTATGTGTTGGGTTTTGATTGGGTGTAGGTGTGTAGACAAATCTTATCTAGTTGTAAAATTCTATGTGGAATCTAATTTCACCCCACAACACATAACCTTTTCATTTTAACTTTGATTTAAATGATTCACGATGTTTTTGGAATATTCATTTTGAACTTTACCTTATGATAAAAAATAATGAGGGTTTATGGTTTAAAAAAATTAGATATGATTGAAGCCACAACCCACTGAGGTGTATATGCAATATATCAACTTAATCATTTGGGTGTTATTTATATTTTACTCTTTTATTTAATATCAAACCCATTAACTTTGCCACTTAAATTTATTTTTAATAACTTGTTAAATGAGTTACCATTCTATTAGTGTAGGGACCATTTAAACTTATTTCATAAAATCCAGTGTTTAAATCTTAAGACTAACTCAAGAGGCCAAATATTGCAGATATGTTAAATGAGTTATAAAGGTGGAAAGTTCAAGTACTAAAAATATTTTTTTTTCTTGATAATAAGTAATTAAATTAGATCAAATATAAATACAAAATTTTATACTGAAAAATATTAGTATGTGAAATATCATGAAATTTATTATTTTAATACAAATGATGTTATAAATATACAATAATAATACATCGGAAAATTTATCATCGCATTACAAAAATAATAAAGTTTTAATTTTTACCATCATAAGATTTAATAAAAAAAAATCCTTAAAAAACATTTAATAAAAATTTAAATATACAAAATAAAATAAGTCACTATATTATGTCCAAAAAAAAGTTAATACCCATGACAAATTGACGAAATTCATAATAATATTATTTTTTGAGTAATAATAACAACATATTTTTTAAAAAAAAATGTATGAGTAGGTCATTTTTTCTTATCGAGATTAATATAATTTACTAATAATAAGAATTAGGATTAAAAAGGACAGGGATGTTAAAATAAAACTTTTAGAAATGTTGGGATAAAATTGGCACAAAAGAAGAAATAAATATACAAATTATTGATTAGATAAAACACACACCTTTTGGGTTGAGAACCACATAAATCTTCATAACATATGATATAATATTAATAATATAATAATCTGGCATATATAAAATCATACTATTTTCATTCTGAACCTACCGCATTTTAATCTTGTGTAATTGGGTTAGGTTGATTTTGCATGGGCCATATAAGTTTTCTTAAAAAAAAAAAAATCATATAAAAAACTGGTACTTCACAAACCTTTATTACCAATTTTGATATAAAATATTAATACATTTCATGACCATTTCATTTTCTGAATTTAGTTTTATCTTTTTAATTTTTGAAAACTTTTTAAAATTTATAATCTGGAAAACCAAATTGGTTTATAAATAATTTCTTGATTAAAAAAACTAAAAGCTAAAAAAACAAAATGATAATCTGATCAATTTAGTTTTAGATAATTAGTATTCAGAAAAAAAAAATCTCAAAGAGGTTTCCAGTACAACGATATATAAAACAAAATAGATTCGACTAAAGTGAATATATATATTTGATTGAAACCAACTAAATTAAAAAAGAAATTACAATATTAATTAACCCAACTCAAAGAGATTCAAATAAACTAAAACAAACTTTTAAATAATTAACATCCTAATCTAAGCCTCTAATGAGCAAAGTTTTAGTTTTAATAGGAAGATTCCAATTTTTCTTCCAATTCTTAGGTAATGCTTTTCCTTTATAAACAGTAACTTTAAAAACAAAATCTTTCCTATTGATAAGTTCAAAAACACATTTATCTCCTTCTTTCAAAGAATTTTCCCGGGAAAATAAACGCCAACCAGCTGAAAATCTGAAACGTCTTCCTTTAATCACTTTCACTTTCCATTGTTTGTTTTTTATTTGAAGCTTCACCATTTGTGTCCCTTGTCGGAAATTCTCCCTTCCAAAACTAACTGGTATGTTCTGCCCAATTTAATTAATTAATTAATTCTATAATCTTTATTAATATATTTAAAATAAAAATTTTAATTTTCTTTTATAATTATAAAATAAAGAAAAATAAATTACCAGACGTGCGTGCTTGTATGTTAAGGACCGAACAACGTACACAAAGAAGGGGTTTTTGGGCAAATAGTTCTCCTCAGCTTCTGCCAAAAAAAAAAACCAAGAACAGAGAAAAGAAATTAAATAAAATATTAAAAAATAGGTTAAATTATACCAAATACCTTTATATTACGGAGTTGGTTTCAATTTTGGCATAAGGATTAAAACTTTCAATTCTACCCTTAACCTTTTACTTATTTAAAAAATATCATTGGTTAGAGAAATTAATCTTTTAATTTTTGTTAAATATAACCGAAACTGCACATGAATTATATTTTTTTTTAAATGTGATTTCTTCACTAAAGAATATTTCTAAAACAGAATAAAAGATGGATGATATATGGACATTTTGTATGATTTAACCTTAAAAAGAGGGATGAAATGAAGAAAAAAAACAGAATTCCATTACCATCCCCGGACGTAATCTCTTTTTTAACTACTAAGAATTCGTCATCGACCTTCTTCTTTTTCATCTTCTCTGGTAAATCATGAGCTTGAAAATCGTCATCAATGGAGGATCCACGGCGGATTCGGAGACGGCGGCGGGGGAGATGGGTTTCACGAGGAGGGTATTCGATTTCAGTTCCAGTTGTCTTGAAAATCATGGTATTGAAAACAGAATGGCAATCATATTTGAAGACTAAAAGAGACCCAATTTGTAAAGAGTAGAAATCAATAACTTGATCCAGCCCATTCTTGAGCCAAACCACGCCGTCTGAAAAAGCCAGCTCCACTTTCCATTCAACCCCATTTGGAAGCTTCAAACAGACTGGACTCGATAGATCTTTCCCATGATTTTCTATCAACTTTCTGGGAATCAGCTGTAGAAAATGAAAAAGATAAAAATGAAAACTTTTTAGATTAAAAAAAAAGAAGAATAGAATTAGCAGGAAATGGGGAATTACCAGGCGTTTGTTTTGAAGGGAGGAGGCCAAAATGATTCTGAAAAAATTAGCATTAGAATGAGAGGGCGCCATTGTTGAGCTAGAAGAAGAAGCTTCTTTTCTTTTTGTTGCTTTTTAGCTTTTTGGTGAGAAAGAGAAAAATGAATCTTATTAAAAAAACAAAAATTGTTTATATTTTTTTATTAAATAATAATTCTATTGGTACACGTGTCTTTTTTCCCCTATCATTTCACTTCATTTAATTTGCGTTTCCAAACTAAACAGACAGTCATTATTTTTTTTTTGGGGGGGCATAATATAGTTTTAAACTTAATAAACCAATATGTGAGGATTTGATAAACAATAATTAAAAATAAAGAAATTTATATGGGTGTATAATCAAACTGTAATTGTTTCAGATGATCACTGTTAATCAAAGTAAATCACATACGCACATTCTAAAAATTTTAATTTTAATTTTAATTTATAAATACTTTCTCAGTAACATTTTAACCCATGTGCTTTGAAATTATTTGTAATCAACAAATGATATTTGATTTTGATATATTTGTATAATTAAGATGAATTGGAGAATAGGTAAAAAAAAAAAACGTGAACATATCTCTTAAGATAATTCCCCAAATCATGCACCCTGCCTTTTTGTTTTTAACCGATTAAAGCTTAACTAAGAGAGGAAATCAAATAAATGCGGAAGCTGTCTTAATCTGCTTTTCACCAAGCTTTATTCAAGTGTAGCTAGAAAAAAAAAATGCATCAAGTATTGTAGCAGGCACTCAAAACCTCCCTCACATTTTTATTTCATATTTCAATTTTTTTTTTTTTTTTTTAAAAAAACCGTCCATTTTTAACATTGAGATAATATTTTAATAAAATTTTTATATTTCTAAACATTTCTTAATAATTATGGATTAAAGAAACCAGAACCTAGATTATTTATATTACCATTCAACCAACCTTTGTCTACAAAAAATTACCATCTTTTTTGAAAATAACAATCTTCTCCTCATGAACCAAAGCAATTTTTGTAACCAAGGTTGAGCGATCTAAGTCTGAACTAAGAGGCAGAATTGTGATGAATGAGTATGCAGAAACGTGTGAGACAGAATGGTTGTGATGAGTGACCTCTATTTTACTTTTATGAATGTTAATGTAAAGAATATTGGTCCCATTTTTGCTCTATCCAAGGTTAGTTAGAAAGGTTAAGAATTATGAATATTTCATTAAAATGTTAAAAAAGAATAAAATAATATCTCAATGCAAAAATGAATGGTTTTTCAATAGATAATGGTTTGTAAAAGTGTGTTTTGAAACAAAATAAAATGCAAGAGTCATACTTAAAATTGGGTAAAATACAGGATTAATTCTAACATTTTACCCATAAATTAATTTATTAATAGAAAAGCACCATTTTTAAAACATCCCTAATAATTGTATAATAAACTAATTGAAGAAAGAGGTAAACATGTGAGCAGATGCCCAAAACAGAACAGCACTAGTCAATATCTGATTCACACCATCCTGTCCAGTTACAAACCAGCACACACAAAACTTCAAAAGAAATCATAAACATGATTTTTGCAAAGCCATACCTTAAAAAAAAACAAAAAACAAAAGAAATTGAGAAGATTGATTAAAAAACGGTGACTCTAAAAGTGCAATCTTTCTTATTGACCAACTCAAAAAAACATTTATTTCCATGAACCAATGAACTCTCTCTGTAAAAAGCACTCCAACCACCTGAAAACCTGAAGATCCCATGATTATGATGTTGCAATATCTTCACTTTCCATTCTTTATTCTTCATCTGAAGCTTTGCACTCTCCATTTCTGGCCTCAAATGTTCTCTTGCAAAACTAGCTGGTATTGTCTGCCAATTCCATGTAAAAAATTAAAATTTAATTTTTATATTGTTGGTTAATTAAAAAAATTTACCCTTTTTTCCATGTGAAAGAAAAATAAAAGGCATTATTACCATTATTGTGAGCTGGTGGCCTCTGGTGAGCAGATCAACTTCAAAATAGGGATTTTTAGGCATATATTTAGTTGTTGGAGATGAAGCTTTTTGAGTAACATGTCTATAGTGATCTGGTTTAATTCATGACCAATTAAAATATTAGAACCAAAAAAAAAATTATAGTGATAATGAAACATAGAATGAATCGAATAAAATCAAAGAGTTGATACAAATTGAATCCTTGAAATTTAATGTGATTGTAAATTCTTCCATTTTATAGTTTAAAAGTCGTTATTCACACTGATATATATATATATAATTTAACTAATTTACAAGTTATTCATTTCATTTATGTAGAATGAACACCGCATCTTAATTTTGAGATATTTTAATAAATTGGGGAAGCGAAGACTCACCTTCAACTTCAAGGGAAGTGAATAGATGTCTGACCATTTGAGCTATGTTCATTTAACCCATTAGATTAAAAAATTGAATCATAAGAATAGGTCGTTTCTTTGTTAGATTGTGAGGGACGTGTCATTCATATAGATGGCCATACAATGAAAATCAATAAAAAAAATGGAGACTTATACAAATAACATTAGTTGAAAAGTATTTGTAAAAGTATCAACTTTTTAGACATTAATTAGTGATTCACTTATTTATAAAGTGGGTACTTTTTAATTTATGTAAATCACTAATTAATATTAAGAAGTTCAGTTTTATTCTAGTATACATTTTAAAAATTAAAACAGTGTGACCAACTAAAATTTCTTATAAAAAAAAAATGAAGTATGCCACATCATCACTAGTAGACACATACCTGCATTGCCTCCCCCTTCAGCCTTGATCCTCACACTGGTTCTTATTTTAGATTTGTCTTTCATAGCTGATAATATAATTAGTTAATTAAAAGATTAATTAATTAAAAAAAAAACTGCCCAAAATAAAAATTGAAAAAGCAGAGAGAGATTGATTACCTTGTGCAGCAGCAGCAATGGAAGGGTTGTTTTGTTTGGTGAATAAAAAAGTGTTTTTGTGAATCAAATGAAAGACACAAATATGTCCCATTCTCAAGAAATTGTCCAATGCAAAACGCTTCCAACCATTACTTGTAATATATACAAATTTGGTCTGACCATGAGTCCACTTGTATACCATTGGCCAACTTCTACCTTCTGAATCTTCAATGCTGATTCTTCCACCTTTGTTGTTTAAATATTCTCTGGCAAATTTATTTGGTATCTTCTACAAAAGGTTCATTTGCACAACACAGGTTGGTTTAGTCGGTTTTTCCGTTGACTTTTTTATTACGCTAAACGGGAAAAATTTTAAGTACTCCTCTACTCCTAATTGGTCAAAAGTTGTGGACCTCATTATTTATAGATGTGGTGAATCATGAATGGGAAAAGTATGAAATATTTTTGACACAATGGGAGTATTAGAAACACAATTTTCACTTTTGGAACTTACCATGCTAAATCTGTCATGTACATGACTTCGCTGCATAACGATTACGAAACAAGGTTTCTCCGATTTCGAAACACAAGAGCTTTGAACAACTTTATCAGCTTTCTCGAATAATGGCTGCTGTCTTCTTGCAGTTGCAACCCCATCTTTAGTCCTTCTCACAGAATTATGAGCCATCCCTTCACCATTTTCCCTAACATGATTGTATCCTTCACACACATATTACATCACAGCGATCAGCTATAATATCAGCTCACAAACAATGAAATTTATGGTCTAGATTTTAAAGATCACGGTCACACAACCGCGGCCTATCCTAATAGACAACGATCACATTTAAATCTAAAATTTTAGTAGTGTACCTTGATGTTCCATTTTCGGTCGAAAGGAATGTTCATTTTTCATCTTCTTAAAAGGTTGATGACTTGTTGTTAGTGAAGCCTTTCCCCTTTTCTTTGTATGACTTGGAAAATTGTCAAGGATTATGACAGAATCTTCATCAGAGCTGACTTCATATCCATTAGTGCAATTGCAAGAATACTCGATTTCCAAACCGTTTAAGTCGAAGATCATTGTGCGAAAAACCGAGTTTCCATCAAATTTAAAAACTAGCAATGAACCAAATTGGAGAGAGTAATGTTTAGCAAAATCATGCCAGCCTTTGTGCAGACAAACCACACCATTAATAGTAGTCAATTCTACATTCCATTCTACACCATTTGGAAGTATAAGCCGTACAGGACTTGAAATAAACTCCCCATAATTTCTCAGAAATTCTTTGGGAATCACCTGCAAAAGAAATCCACATACAAAAAAAAAAACTTCATTTAATTAGTTCAAACCTTCTTATTCCATTTCAAGTCATACTAATTTTATTAGTGGATCTAGTAGACTGACTGAGACCGACGAAAAATCGATCAAGATCTAAAATCACATACATCGTAAAACCTGATTAAGATTGGTCCGAGATTGATGAAAATGATGGTACACAAACTAAAAAACTAGAGACAAATGTGCTATATAGCAAAATCACATAACTAAAGAGAAGAAAGGAAAGATTCTTACAAGCTTTCTATCTTTTAAGTTACTTTGAAGGAGTATCCTGAAAAAATGAGAAGCCATTTTTTAATAATCTTCCACAGAAAATTTACATGTTTCTCAAAGAATCCTCCATTAATATATTCTCCATTCCACTGTTTTTTTTTTTTTTTTGCCCCAATATGGGGAGATGTGCATCTTTATAAAATCAAAATCTGTCTAAGAAAGATTTTGGTAGGTTCAAAACTAATGATGATGAAAGAAAACTGAAAAACCTTTTGTTTTCTCATATCAATCTAACAGCCATTTTTGTCTTGTCATTGACCTGTTTCCAAGAAATTATATGAGGCTTACTTGGGATATGTTTACTGACATGATAACCGTCAAAATCATATTAAATCAGTTTGGTTTGGCTTTTTTTTTTTTAAATTTTAATAAGCATAAACTAATCAAATCAATTATTAACGGCTGGTTTTAGTTTATAAATTCTTATAGCGTCACAAACCAAAACTAATATATATTAAAGAAATTTAAATAGATGACATTATTTTTATGTGTAATTTCACATATAACAAATCTTCTGAAATATTTTTAAAACCATATTTCTAAGACTGAGATTGGTGGATCTCAATATAAAAACGTCATTTTTTTAAAAAAAAATCAAAATTTTTGTTATTTTTAAAACTACACTAGAAAAAGTGTTATCTATTAGAATTTCCCTATAAAATATTTGCAACTTTTATGCTAGAGAGAACTGAGAAGAGAGCTTACAATCAATATTGTTCACGTTTGCTTACAAATATTTTTAAATAATTTACAAATATAATATTTTTAAACTATGATAAATTATAGTGATTGATATTGTCACATTTTTTTTCAAAAGACAACTAAATCACATGTATTAATTAAATTGTTAGTATTTGAAAGTGTAAGTGATAACACACACGTTATGATGATTAAATTGCAAGGATATACTTTTGCATCATAAACAGAATTTCAATGTTCAAATTTTGATCCTTCGTACTAATCTCGGTACTTAGATAAACGAAGTAAAAAACGAAAAACGTTCGAAGAAGCCCAACTCAAATCAAATCAAAACTTTCAATACAAAAAGAATAATCAATTTTTGCATTTGAGTGATCCCATAGGATTAAAAATGGTTACTTTAAGAGAAGAGTCTTTGATGCTAATAATCTCAAAGATGCATTTATCTCCTTCCAAAGATTTGTCCATTACAATACTACGCCAACAAGCTGAAAATCTGAACCGCATTCATCATATTTCAACAAAGTCACCTTCCAATGTTTATGTTTTCCACAATAAAGTTTCATCTCCGTCGCCATTTCTGAAAAATGCTCCTTACCTATATCTACAGGTAAGTTCTGCCATGGACAAATATGAAGGTGATATAATATGTCAACAAGATGAGGTAGAAAAAGAAAATGTGACTTGAAAAACGTAGAACAAAACAAGATGATTATGTTTGATAACGGCTTTATTTTTTTATTTTAAAAAGTTATCGATAAGATATGTTTGATAATGATTTCGTTTTTAGTTTTATATTTTTTAGCATGTTTTCTTTTCTTTTTTTTAATTTGAAAAAACACTATTGATATCTAAGATAAATTTAAAAACAAAAACAGTTTTCGAAAACTATTTTTTTATAATTTTGCTAGGATTTAATGTTGATTATAAAATAAAGAAAATTATAAAAAGTGGATAATTGAAAATAATTTTAAAACAATTTCTAATTTTTATAATTTTTACAAATCATATCTTTATATCACGTAATTTTAATAGAATTAGTACATTTGGCGCGCACACAAAAAAATCATGTGTTCTATTTAAATTAGTGATAAAACTCACGGGTGTGATTTTTTTTCAAAATCCACTAGGGTCTTTGAAACCATTTTTAAAACACAAGATATGATTTTCAGAGTAGGTGAACCCATAAGGTGTTTAACTTACGTTTATCCAGAATAAAATAAGCTACCATATAAGTAAACATGTTTACCAAACAAGCACGTGAAACGTCGCAGCTGCGCAAGACGACTTCAAAGAACGATTTTTTCGACATGATTTTTCTGGCAGCTCCCTAAGCTTTCAAATTCATTGAAGATGAAGCCTTTGTCAAGTTTGATGCCTTAACATTATCTATAAAAAGAAAAGAAAACAATGATGACAAATGGAAAATCATAGAAAACCACAAAAGATGAGGTTGAAATTGGATTTACTTGCTCTTTTTACTGGTAGGCACTTCTATCCAATCAAAATCTATCTCTTTTCTTTGGCAAATCTCATGAGTAGAACTGCCTACTCTTGCAGAAGGATTAATGGATGGCTCAACATTTGCAATCACAGTTTTGTTTCTCTCACTGTTTTCCAGTTTAAGTTTAGCTGATATCACACAAAAAAAGGCAGTAGAATTAGATTAGTTCTCAAATGTTAGGAGCTTTTATTTTTGGTTTTCTACTATAAATGAAACCATATTCAAATTTCAAAAAACTATAAAAAAAAGTCCACTGAGTTTTCGGGTTTTTGGTTTTTTTGAGTTTAGAAAGTAGGGCTCTGCTTGGATTACTATTTTCAAAAACGGATTTTTGCTTTTGTTTTCGGAACAATTTATAAAAAGCCTATTTTAGATAGGTAGATTTTTATACATTTGAAGTCACTAATAATAAACCCATGATTTTAAAAGTAAAAATAACTTTAATTGGTTTTAAAAATAGGTCATACGTGAAAATAAACTAAAAGAAAACAAATTTTAGAAAATAGTGGTCCGAGCATGTTTTCAATGGAAATCTATTTTAAATAACAAAAACATGTGCTTATTAAAAACATTGTCCAAAGAAAGCCTATGAGTTTTTAGTAACAATATATTTTGCATATTTATTATATTTTAAAAAAAAACAAATATACATTAAAAAAAAACTGGTGAGATTTGAGTACCTTGTGAAAGGGAAGAGTTTTCTTCTAATTTGGTGAATAATAGCTTATGTTGCTCAATCAACTCAAAAACAGCAACATCCCCTTTCTTCAAGCCATGTTCCTTTGCAAAATCTTTCCAACCACCTGTAATACATGCATATCTTTTTCTAGAGTACCAAGTGTAATCAAGTGACCAAATTCTGCCATCTGAAGAAGCCTGAAGATCTATATTTCCTCTCTTCTTAAGGAAATGTTTACGAGCAAATGCTTTCGGTATAACCTGCAGAAGAATCCAATCCCCCACCACTCCTCAGTTGAAAAAGTTTAAAATGAACCAAAAGAAAATCAAGCATCATATTTCTAATTTAGTCTCTTAACTTTTAGTCTAGATGAGTTGAGAAGCTTGAGTTTGTGTAGTCTTAGTTTAGATGTGTAGGAGAAAGAGATTAGAAATGAGTTTGTGTAGCTCATGTTCGGTTGGTGGTTTTGAGCTTGAGTTTGGGTTTCTATTATAGTAAACTTTCTTAGGAGTGTTCCCTTTTACTATTTTGAGTTGATCTGCTGATGGGTTAAAGAAACCAAAACCAAGAGTGTTAAACTCATCCTTTCTACCAAACACCCCCAAACTTTTACTACAACCTTCTAGTTTTAATACTTTCAAACGTAGTTCTAACCTTTAAATTTTGAGTTAGAATTTAAAAAAGATATGAATTCGTATTTTCAGTATAACTTACCAGGATATATCTGGAATTTACATAGGATTTCCGCATAACAACCGTGAAAGTGCGAATCTCAGATTTTGAATCATCAGATCCTTGAAGGGCTTCAACTTTTGCAGCTGCAGATAATGGCTTCCTTTTCCCTGCAGCATTGTGTTTCGACCGTATCTTAGAGTCAGCCATGCTTAAATCAACACCTTTCACAGCAGTATCAAGTCCTTCTGTATATAATGTGGATCAAAGCAGTCAGTTGAGAATGTTCACAACATTCGGTACAAATGGAATTTTAAAAAAAAAAAACAATAGAAGTAAATAATTGACTTCAAACTTCATACCGTAACATCAACTATATTAAACCTTCACCACGAGATCCAAAAGCTTGAGTTGTTAAGTTGTGATAAATTTAATCTTTTAATTCTTAGAGTGAACAAAAACTCTCGAACAACAAAAATAAATATTCATTCCAACTTCCATTATATAAATCTCCATTAGAAATTAGTATAAGATCTAAAAGCTTAAACTATTAGAACTATGATAAATCTAATCATTTAATATATTCTCAAAATTTCCCTGAGAGTAAATGAAAATTCACCAACAACAGAAATGTATGATAGTTTCCGAATTTGAAACTGTTTAAACCCAACTAACATCACTACTACACACAAGAACTTAACTATTAAACTAAGATAGTTTAAACATTCAACAAATTCTCAAAACTCCAAATATTCACAAACAAACAGAGTAAATAAACAATGATTTCAAATTCCATACTATTGAATCACCACTAGACCTCACTACCTATATTCAAAAAAACGCAAACTATTAGGATGCTTCTCATCACTCCCTTCACGTGTTGAATATTTTTCGTGAGAGACCGAACAATGTGGATTTATTAATATGTAGCGGAGAGGAAATAACATTGCAGAGATTTGAATTTCGGACCGCCTTGATATCATATTAAATTATCACTAGACACGAAAGTTAAAATGATTAATATCCTCAAGACATACCTTCAGGTTCCAATTTTGGTGTACATAAATCTTCTGTTCTCATCTTCTTATGAGGCAGATCAAGCTTCCTCCTTTTTCGGCATTCTTGGGGCAATTCATCCATGACAACAACAGGATCTTGGGATAGTTTTCTACGAGATTTAGACTTGCAATTAACAAAATTATCATTGTCAGGATACTCTATTTCTAATCCATTTTTGTCAAATATCGTTACGATAAAGCTTGAGTTTCCATCATATCTAAAAACTAAGAAGGAACCATGTTCCAAAGAGAAATATTCTGCAAATTCATGCCATCCTTTATGTAACCAAATCAAGCCATCATCAGATGTGGCCAATTCTACTTCCCATTTGGCATCATAATTTGGAATCTTTAGAGATATAGGACTTGCTATAGCTTCTCCATATCCACTGAGGAACTTTTTTGATAGCATCTGAGAAAGAAAATGCACATCTAAATATGGTTCACAGTTTCTAAAAGTGTTGAGAAAATTAAATATAAACACACTCAAAACTTCATTGAAATTTTTTAGTACTGCCAAAAAAAAGAGTGAATAAGGGAGAATACTACATCTCGTTTAATTGCCAACTAGAGCCAACTAGATATAGCTCAACTGGTTAGACACCGATTCTCGGTTTTATAAAGTTAGAAGTTTCGAGTCTCCCTGTATCCTAAATTGTTGAATATTGGCTTACTTAACCAAAATGGGAGTATTGTGTTTATTAAAATTACTTTACCATTGGCATATTTAGAATGAAAGTCAAATTTAAATTAGTGGAGACTCACAAATAAAGTAGGGAGAAAAAATGAAAAAGAACTGTGAGACTCAAAATTAAGGAAAACGAGAAGGATATTCCCTATTCTTAAAAAATAATAATAAATTAATCAGAATGATTTTGAATTTTTTATTAAGAATTTGAACTTAAATCAAAGAAGTCAAACCAAAGATTTACCAGCTTTCTATTTTCAAGACTAGTCTGCAAAACAATCTTGAAAAATTGACGACAGGAAGCCATTGTTTGAACGTCTTGTCTATCCTTCAAGGCAGCCTCGATCTTCCCAAAAAAATCAAAAACCAGAAACCCAAAAATAAAAAGTTTATTTTTAGAAGAAAGTTGAGATTTTTTTTTTCAGGACGGCCGTAAATAGATCAATCGAAGCTTCTATATGCAATGCAGCCTCAGTATTCTAATTCTAGTTTCTTGGCGACGAACTTTGAAAAGAAAAGAAGGAAAGAAATCAAAATTAATTACAATTATTATTGTGTGTTTAAATGTGAATATATCATTAACCGTAAATCTAGAGCTGATTTGACCTTTAAATTGGGGAATTTACTGTTTAAAGTGATTTAAAGAAACTATTTAAACATATGTTTTTTTATGGAATTAAATGATTTTTTCTAATTCTTAAATAATCTTTATCTTTCTTCTTTTATAATCATCCTTTTAAATTACCCCTTTTCATTCTCTCTTCGATTTTTTCACCACCGTTAGCCGCAATCCATGTCGTCATCGTCTTCGTTGCTACAAAGTTTTCTGACAATAATTAAATTAAACCTGAAAACTATCCATTTTTTTTACTAAAACTCATTCTTAAACTCAAATTTGATGAAACCCGAACTGTCCAACTTATTTTTCCCTACTATTCGACAAGAATTCGAATTCAAACTTGATAACTTTTTGTTACGACAAGAACCAAATCAAACTTCAAAACCATCAATTTTTCAGCCAAAACTTATCTCTAAACTCAAAATTCGACAAAACTCAAAGCTTTCAACTTGTTTTCTCCAATTTATGACAAAAAATTCAAAAACAAAATCTATAATTCATTGTTAATGTGTGGGATGATTCTTACAGTTGAGCATGTGACTGCACGTGCTTGATTCTCAAGACTGGATTTCTCACTTAATAATCTTTTGTTTAACAACTTTATCTACCCGCTAGCCAAACACGTCTATAATTAATGAGTGATTTATGTAATTAATTAATTTTTATTGTAGAGAGGGCATCACATATTATTTCATTATGTCGCCATTGAAGAAAGACACGAACGAATGAAAAGGATGCATTAAATACATTTATTATATGCAACAATTTTTTATGATTATACATATCAAATAAAGTATTTGTAAAATACAAAAGATTTTTTCCACGTAGTGATTAACACAGAAAAATCAGAAAAAATCTGCTATATTTAAAAATATTTTGTAAATCATATTATATTTACAACAACCCATTTTTTTATTAATTCAATACCGTATCCTTTGTTATTAATAAATAAAATCCATATAATATTGAACCATACTATTAAAAATACATATCACATAATTAATGTGCTAGATAATTAACATATCATATAAATATTATAATTTTTGGACTTTTCTTCACTTTTTAATTTTAGAATTCCAAAAACATATATAGACATTGTTAATATAGAGATTTTTAGATAAAATTATATACAAAATAATTATTTAAAATAAAAATTATTTAAATATTTGACATGAAAATCCGAAGGACATCCACACGAGTAAAGGTCTAATAAAATTTGTGGATGACATTGTCTATTGACTTTGGCTTTTTTTTTTTTTAAATTTATTTGGTGATGCAAAAGATTAGATTGGACCCATTTATTTATTTGGTTTGTGTCGCTCTCTATGCTGTATTAGCATACTCCATGTCAACTACATTATCCATTTCACATTCAGTTTAATATTAATCTCTTCTTCTCAAAATATAGTATTCTAGTTTTATATATAGAAAGTCGTTATAAGTTTAGCCTATCCTGTCAATAGGGATTTTAAAAGTTAAAATGTCCTTTTTATTGAAGATATGGAAAATACAAACTTCAACTTCATTTTTTAAAATATTATATTAAATAAAGAAACACGAGGCTCGAACTTACAACCAGTCAAAAGAAAGCATTCATACTTAACCAAACTTAAAATGAACTTACAACCACTCAAAAGAAAGTATTCATACTTAACCAAACTTAAAATGGTCATTACTTATGTTGATATAAATGAAAAACATTAATAACTACCACTATCAAAATAATACTTCTGATCTAATTTGAGGCAAAAAAAATACATTCGATAACGAGAGCGGAGATTCGCATCTCATCCTCACTAAAATCTCCTCAATTTGATGGTTATAAAAAAAAAGGTAGTAATATGGAGGGGAAATTGGGAAAATTGACCTCTAAAAATTCAATCTAAGGTTTATTGACCCTCCCCTCACTATTTTTATGTTTAAGACCTTTTTAGAAGATGAAAGTACATAAATACCCTTTATATATTTAAACAACTTATATTCCCTATATCCTAAACACATATTCTCTTTAAACTTTTATGTCATATAGTTGTAAGGGATTCATCTTTTACTCTTGAAAAAATAATACAAAAAGATATGTGATATTTTAATGTTGATCAAAAGCAAATTTATCTGGATTTTTGGACTGCGCGATTCATATTTTTGGTTGGAGATGAGATTATTTTAACAATCTCGAATTCGAGATTGTCCATTATTGATTCGAGATTGGAATCTTTGTCTGAGATCTCAGATCGAGATTCTATTTTTTCTTCGAGATTGGAGTTTTGGTCAGAGATCTCGATTCGAGATTGCCCCTTTTTTACTCTAAGATTGGAATTTTTCTTTGAGATCTTTGAAAAATACGAAAAAAAAACATATAAACACAACAATAGAAAAAAAAAGTAATAATAAAAAGTAAAAACAATCCTACAAATGTATGTTTAAAAAAAAGATTGAGTAATCTCGGATCGAGATTGAGCAATCTCAAAAAAAGATAGAGTAATCTCGAATCGAGATTGAGTAATCTCGATCGAGATTGAGCAATCTCGGGCGGAGATTGAGCAATCTGGGATTTTCCGAGATTGCTCAATCTCCATCCGAGATTGCTCAATCTCGGACCGAGATAGGGCAATCTCATACCGAGATTGAGGCAATCTCGGATCGAGATTGAGGCAAAATGTGTATTTGCCTATAATCTCGAATCAAGATTGAGATCAAATCTCGAATCAAGATGGGGAAAAATCTCAAATGAGATTTTCCCCATCTGGAATCGACTTTGTGCCTTCAATATCGTTTCGAACTTGTGCTTCCAATCTCCAATTTAAGATCAAAAAACAAAAAAAGAAGCAAATCCAAACCCAAAGGTAGATCTAAAAACCAACCACCCCAAACACGAAACTAGATCAGAAAATGAAAACGAAATCGCAAAATCGCAACTTGAACTCCCAAAATCGAGAAAGAATCGCCGCAACTCACCGTTAAGGATTCACAAATCGCAGTCGTTCTCAAATCATCCTACTTTGTTGGATGGAGCACATTCTTTGTATAAGAAAGAGATAGTTGGAGGAGTTATGGTTTTAAATTGAGTTTATAGATGTGAGAAGTGGAAGATAGATAAGGATATTTTTGTCTTTTCATAGTGCAATGACATAAGCATAAGGTCTTTGATATAATAATTGTGAGGGGAGGGTCAATAATCCTTAGATTGAATTTTTGGAGGTCAATTTTCCCAATTTCCCAATATGGTGATGGGGAGCCAATGGCTTTAACAAAATCCAGTGGTGTTAATTGACTGAGAGATTTAAATATTGATTAAAGAATTGCATCTAAAAAATCAATCCTTATCCTCTTGTATACTTTTCTTTTTAAATTAAAAATAAAATAATAAGAATCTTTGACAAACCAAAAAGAGTCCCACTTCAAATTTCTCACCCTTTTTTTTTCTCTTCCTTTGAATACTGTCCTTTTGACCCTTCAGAAATAACTCTAAAGTCTCGAGCGTCTGTTCAAACATGTGTTTGCTTCTAGAAAGTGAAAAAAAAAATACAAAACAGAAAATTCAACGTGAAAAATGACCAAATTAAACCTAACTCGATTAGTTAGATATCGGTATTCTCATAAGGTCGAAAATTCGAACCTCCCCTTTCCCATCTCAATAAATTAAAAAAAAAAAAAACCAAGAAAAATGGAATTGAAAATGGGAAATGTTGCTAGATACAGCAAGCATAATTCTGATATTTTTGTTTTTGTTTTTGGGTTCACATATTCAAGAATTCAAGCTTCTGTGGCAACTGATTGATAAGATCTTACAATTGCTCCAAAACCCACTCTAGCAAATTAACTCAAAAAGAGAACAATCCAAGCAAAAATAAATATGAATCAACAAATTCATCTGCCCAGTACTGGAGAGCTACAAGTGAAGACCAAGTAATCCAAAAAAGGGCAGGAAAATAATGCACTTTCCATCATTTTCATGGCCCTTTGATTTACTTAATCAACTATCTCCTCCAAATACTTCTCGCTTGTCCAAAAGACGTGATTTTAACACTGAGACAATGTGACCCGGATTTTATACATCTGAACCTTCTTCGACAGTAGGGAGAGCACCCTCCTTGATGAAGGTTGGATTAAGAAACTTTGCTACAAAAGCCCACAATCTGTAGACATCTTCGAAATTGGTTAAAAATCCCAAAGAAGCTGTAACGACTTCAACTCGCATGAACCCGCCGCTCTTTCCATTCAGCTTGCCATTTTCCATTGGTCTGCAAAGGGTAGTGTCTTCTAGGTTCAAACCACTTTGCTGATGTCTTGGGTTGTCCAAAATGCGAATGTGACTAAGGAAACCAATTCCCAGAGATATGCCTTCTCTTTCAGCCAGCTTCTGCACAATTTCTGGATTGATTAGATCCCTAACTTTGTCCCTCACATTGAAAGCTACAGCAGCACCCCTTTCGTATTTTATTTTTGGACCATAAATTTGCACAAGATTTGCTCTGCTGTTTCCATCTGAATCAGGCAACCTAAGTTGGAGTAATGATGTCACAAGCCAATTGATCAGAAATCTTAGTCTGAGGGTAGTTTTATTCAGACCCAATGAATCAATATGATCAATATGGCGGCATATTATCTCAGGTTCTCTCCTGTCCCAATCTTGCCCATCCCCGTATTCACCGTCACTGGTACCCTCATCATCATCAAGGCTTGTCACAGATGTTTCCCCTTGCTCCAAATTACAACTTTGGTGCTCTTTACCATTGTCATCCATGCCGAAAGAGACCCTTCTTCCCTTGCTCTGCAGTTCGGATTCATCCACACCAAAAAACCTTCCACCAGCATATCTATTCCCTCTTCTCCCCAACAACCTAAATTCACCTTCAGTTTCTCTTCTTATGGCACTCTCTTTAATCTCACAGCAAATCTCAGAGGTTATACCATTCTCTAAGTTATGATGCTGGGAGCCAGACGTGGAAGTGTCAAGATGAGATCCCTCGACATCACAATTTAAGAAAGAGCCATTCGGAAGTGTTTTGCTAGTTTCATCACATGCCTCTAACACATCCATGTATTCCAAACTCTTTTTGCCATTCTGTGAGGAGGGGCTTGTTTCTGAATCTTTTCTACCACCAACTTCTTTGAAACGATCCAGCTCCTGAGAAACTGATAGGACAGCTGCATCAAACGATAGCATATTACGTTCATCAATCTGTGCCAAACTAACTTCTTTGTCATCATAAAGTGGGCTGCTGTATATTTTAGAGGTTAGTTTGGGAGATTGTCGCTTATTCTTGCTGCATGCAAACCAATAAGGGGGTAATGGAGAGGCAATTTCATGTTTGTTAAAGTGGCTGGCATTCTCAGACCCCAGTGGGCTGTGGCCTAAATCAATCCACAAAGAGTTATCAGACGACTCGTCTTCACTGAATACTGGGCTCTTCATAACCTCTCCAATAGAAATACTCTCAGTTTCCTCAAATATAGTGCTTGTACCGTCTCTCTCAGAGCTTTCATGATCCATCTCAGTGTCAAATACATCTCTAACCTGAGAAGATGTGAATGCACCTGAGAAAGCAGGCAACTGAGATTTTTGGCGTGCTTCAGAAGCTTTATCAACATTCTCGGAGACTCCATCATCTTCAATCCCAGGCAATCCATCAAGACCATCAATAGAATCACTCAAGTATAAAGGATATTCAGGGGTTATTTTCACCATTCCTGACCCAGTACTCCCAGAATGGTTCTGTAAACTCGCCATTACCGATTTCTTGATTAGAAGACACCCAAAACCAGTTGGATCATGCCCAAAAACTCTGTAGAATGATGTAACAATGAAATCTGGTCGGAAAAGTGACAACCCAAGTGAATCCATGTCTTTAGGACCTAAAGATCCAGCATCAAGCAACACGTGCCAGTTGTTCTGTTGCGCTAGAGCCATCCATTGATATGAATACTTCGCACCCGTCACTCTAGATTGAACTGGAAACACAAAAAGACCAGTAGCAGAATCCTTCTTCTTCCTCCTCTTACTAGCAATTTGTTTTCTCAAATCAGTGGAGCACAATTTCAAGGACGGCCATTTGAACCATGCACTATACACTTTCGCCCCTTTCTCTCTAGCACATTGAGCCATCCAATTCACAGATTGGCTCTCATAATCAAACATTGTCAACAACTTCTTGTTTGTATGAAAGGGATATGAATCAGCAAGCAATTTAAAAGCTGACCCTCTACTCACAGTAAACACAAGACCATACTCATTCTCGGGAATGTTCAAATAATCCATGATTTTAATCTTTATATCATGTTCCACAGTCCCTTTTTCAGGACCTCCATAAAGAGCGTGATTACTCAAGTTTGCAGTAATTTCAGACAAACTAAATGTAGAAGACTCCCAATAATGAAGAGTCTGAACATAAGAGAAGAGTCCAAATCCACAGTAATCAAGACATACCTTTGATAAAAGGTGACAGTATTCATTCAACCTTAGCTGATCAATCTTCTCTGAAGACTGAAAGTTAGGGTACATAGTGAGGAACTTGGAGAAAGATTCATGGAGCTCAGGAATGGCGTTTTCGGACTCGAAAATGCGCTCGGCCGCCATCGCCGTTGCTCGGAGGAATTCCCGCTGTGCGTGGAGTCTAGCAAGCGAGCGTGAACGTCCGAGGCCGTTCTCATCTTGGTTGAGTGATTCCTCAGACTCCATATCCTGAGATTTAAAAAGAGACCCATTTTCAGAGGCTTCTTCTAGAGCTTCCCTAAGCTTGTTTTCTTGAAGTTTTCGAAGAATTGAAGAGTTTTTCTTCAGATTATGACCAGAGATAGAACCATCTTTTCTTCGGCCCTTCTTGTCCATTAACAGAGCAGCACATTGAGACAGATTTTTCCATAGTGAAAGATGCATTTAAAGCTTGTTTTTTGAAAAGAAATCCCAGACGGGAAAATAATCGTTCAAGTTCAAACCCTAGACTTCAAAAAATAAAGGATCTTGAAACAGATCAGAGAAACCCCACTTCAAAAAAGATCAGAAATTGAAGAGAAGTTCAGACAATTTAGCTACGAATGGAAAACCCCAACTCGAAAAAAAAGTCAGCTGAAGATTTCAAAACCAGAAACTCCATGGAATCTTAGAAGATGAACTCATAATTCACATTCTTTAAGAAAAGTCAAGACATAGGACAAGAATCCGAGGAAAATCTCAGAAAGAAAAATCAAAGGGTCAAAACCTTAAAAAAAAAAACCCAAACCCAGATCCTAAAATTTACACACAAAACCATTAAATTCATGAAACTCCACCAAGAAGCAAAAGAACATAAATTTACAGATAACCCATCAAGAAACCCAACTAATTTCAGGAAATCCAGCAATTTTTCTGGTCAAGCTTCGATTTTTCACTCAAAAGCAACAAAATTAAGCAAAAAAAAAACCCCGTGGCAGAAACAATTTCCCTTTCAAAATCTCTTAAATCAACAGCTCTCTCACTCTCCCCTTCTGACCTTATTCCAAAATTTTCTACGCTACCTTCCCTAAGAAAACAGTAAGAAAAAGGAAAAAGGACATTTGACTTTGATAAACCAAATGAAATTACTTGATTTTTTTTTATTTATAAATAATTTGATGGTAGTGACAGAGATAATGGTTTGTTTTATGTTGGTTTTTCATTAGGACTTTTGTTATTTTATACAATTATTCTTTTGGCTGCGTTGCTGTGGTAGAGACCCACACATCACTCTCTTCTTCTTCTTCTTCTTCAATTTAAATAAAAAAGTCAAACTAAATAAGCTGTTTTCTGCACAACTAGACAGCCACTAACTTCTTGATTAGATATCTCCATTTTAACTTCTTCCATCATAACTTCCATTTTCATGTTTTATATTTTTCCCATTATCATATTATAATTATATTATCTTCTTTTTTGTTTAAGTGGAACAAGATTCCCTTTCATAAAATTACTTAATCATGTCCTAATTGAATGCTTTTTTATCTATAAAAAAAAGTGAATGATTTTAATTTTATTTTTATAATTTTTTTAGTAAAAGTTCAATTTAGACCTCTAAATTTTATAGAATATATCAATTTAAATTTTAAACTTTCAATTTTATCAATTTTTACCTATAATTTTTATGGGTTTATGCCTATATACAGATATAGAAAGCAAAATAGTATTAAAAAAAAGTATAAAAATATCACGTTTGCCAAGTCAATGTCCTAAACATGTGTAATGATCTTCTCTTATCAAATGTATAAAGAGACCATTTTAAACTCTCTTTTTTTTTAACTCAAAGCTTACATTGTGAGGATGGAATATGCATTTTATTAGTGATATTAATTTTTTTAGATAAATGTGTGAGAGGAGATTCCATTAAATAAATTATATGATCACTTTATTTTTTAAAAAAAGTTAAACAAAAAAATAGAAAAAAAATAAAGAACATGTCTCGAATAGCATAAATCTGCATACTAATTACTAAATTGTCTGAACTTTTTAGAAATTACTCAAATAGCATAATTTTCATTTAATTATTGAACTATTTTTCATAGGTATTTTCAACGAATTTGTTTGTTTTTTGGTTTTTTTATGTTCAAGGTCAATAATTTATTAAACTATTTGATCATTTTTTATTATTATTTTCAATGAATTCGTTAAAAATTTATTTTTTTAGTTCAATAATCTATTGAACTAAAATTATGCTATTTGAGCAATTTTTAAAAAGTCCTGACATTTCAGTAATTAGTATGTAAAAATATGCTATTTTAGTAATTGCCCAAAAAAATCAAAGCACTCTATATTTCACTATAAGACTAAATGTTTAAATTAATTTCATTTTTTTTAATTCAAGTCAATATTGGGGTTTGGAATTTTTTTTTTTTTTCTTTTTTTTGGGGGGGCGGTATATTTGAAACTTGCAAGGGTGGTTGTTGAGAGAATTTCAAATTCTAAAATGGCATGCAAATGCTATAGTTTATCCAAATCATTATTCCAAATGTTTTCCAAGATAAATATTTTGCCAAAAAAATTTATAATGTAATTGAAATTGAAAGGGAGAGATGAGCCTACTATAAAATAGTATTTAATTGGTAACCAATTTATTGCGTAATATAACACGAAGTTATTATTAAATAGTTTTCTTAATGGGGTTTTAGATTTCAAAGCATCAACATTGAATCATTTTAAATAAAGTTGAGGATTACTTAAACTATTATGAAAAACAATTTACAAGTCAACCAGCAATGTATTTTATTATATTATTCAGGTTTCAGATTTTTCTTTTTTAATTATTACCGGTATGAGATAGCTATCTATAATTAGGATGCAAATTTTAATGGATAAAATTAATCAACGCAATCAAATCGAGTGAAATTGATCTATTTGAATATTTGATATCAATCGGTTTGGTTTTGGATTTGTATGACAAGTTTTACGGGCCACCTACAAATGTGTCAAAATAAATTCTAATGTTTATAAATTTATTAATCTAAAAATGTATTTATAAAAATATCAAATTTTAAAATATTATAGAAGATCTATATATGTGTATGGCCCCCTGTCATTTGGGGATGAAAAAAAAAACTCCATACTGAGGAATTGGCTAGAATCGAACTGAACTAGTTGTTTCGGTCCGATTATTTCGACTATATCAATTTTCTCTGTTCAATATAATTGAAAACCAATTTTTATTAATTTCTTTTCAGTTTGGAAGTGTCGGTTTTTTAAGTCAACCAAACTGAACCGAGTATGATTTAAAAAAAAAAACTAATTTATTTCTTGAAAATCAAACTATTTATTTTGGTTAGGTGTGAAATTGAGAATTGGATATTAATTATTATATGTTTGATTCTATTAAGTGTGAATTGATAATAATATTAGATTATTGAACTTAGCTAATGCCATAACCTCCCAAATCAATGAATTTAATTAATAATATAGGCTTAAAAACTCAGGTAAAATGGTTTTTAAATCTTTTTTTTAAACGTATTTTTTATATGGACCCAAATTTATATATTTTTTTTCAAAAAATACACAAAACCTAAAAATACATGTCCAAAACCGAAAATCGAACCAAGAACTGAAAAAATGTGAACCGTTCGGTCACTTATTTAGCAAACCCAACACCTTGGTTCGGTCCAATATTTTGATCAAAATCAATCCGACTCGAGCCTAACCTTACCCTCTTTATTTATATTTTTTTTCTTATGTATAAAGTTGAAAAATGTATGTAAAAAAAGGTATACTTTATCTATTTTACACCTCTAATTTTTTAAAAATAGCTTTATAAATTATTTGTCACCCCTTAAAAATATGTTGGCTCCGCTCAAGCTTAGAGGCACGGTTATTAAATTATTTTTTCCTTCCTTTAATTCAATTTGCCGATTTATTAAGTTTTTATTTCTTAGAGAGAAAAAAAAAATGGATGGATGAAGCTCTCTTGCCAAAATCCCCATATAACCATCTCACCTACTCTCGAGATGGAATAAGATAAAATAGTATTTTTCTTTCAATTTTAATACAATGGTAAGACCATACCTAATAAAAAAATGACATATATTAGTAGAACTATTTAATATTTGGAATCCAAAGTAAACATAATAACCATAATTTATTCATTTTAAATGAGAAAAACTTGCAAGGAATTCTGTCTTCTTGCCTTCTCTATCATTTTAATTTCCTATTAAAGTGATGAGGTGATGGTTACTTTTCAGAATGAAAATAGTCAGAGTCATATATAACAATATCATTTTAGTCGTCTTAGGCATTAGGCAGCCAGAGAAGGTTTTCAAAAACCACAGCTTTTTTTGGGTCCATCTCTTTCAAACCATATGTTTGACTGGTTTAACTTTTGTAGTTAGAATTCTTGAAAGTGACAGCGTAACAAACTTCATTCATGGAGATTAATGTAAATGGTTAATAAAATAGTTTGCCACCCAAATATGAGATTGGTTTGATTAATATGAACACGAATGTTTTATTTTTTAATCTATCAGAAAACTATAATTGTTTTCAAATGATTAGAAAAGTATGGTATTTTTTAGAGAGGAAAAAAAAACATTTTTTCACTTTTATATTTAATTCGATGAATCAACTTTAATTTTAAACTTGAATAAATGGTGTAACTAATATACTTGTTAAAATCAAACTATAAGATTTCCCAAAAACTAATGAAGTTATGATAATCAAGCCAACAATACACTTATAACTTAACATTCAGGCTTAATTACTAAAATAAGGAAATTGCTTAGCTACTTAAAATTAAACAGTAAAAAATGTCTAGGACTAATAAAAAACGGTCACTTAGACAATAATTAAAAAAAATAAAAAGAAAAAAGAATTGTAAATTTTATCCATGTGGCAGTTTTTTATTGACTTTAAGCAACCATGTATTTATCCTAAAATAATATAATCTAACCATAAAAAAGTTCAACACAAACATAAAAATATACAACTACTAAAACCGTTCTATCGAGCTATAAAATTATTTACAGTTAACTATATAAACCTTCAATAATAATAATAATTTCACACATAGGAAATATTAATTATACCACTTATATTATTTAATTTGATAAAATTCAAAATTTAAGATATAAATTGAAACATCTAATTAAGTACAATAATACATCATCATTACACTCCCAAAACACAATATAAAGTTGGTACAAGTTTTAAAGTCCAACTTGAAAAAAGTATTAATTAACATCCTAGTGGTAACAAATATGTGATTAAGAATTGAACTACAATATTAATATAAATTATAATCTCATAGTCTAACACTACTATAGTTTGCCTAATATCAATAATCATAATATTAAATTAAAAAAACTCTCTATCAAATCAACAAGCCATTAAAATTCACAAACTCCCAAATAACATAACAAAAGCCCAACACAAATAATTCAACAAACCAAAATAAATTCCCTATAGGCCTAAGCTTCACAATCATAACCCAACAACAACTCTACAAGAACAAATAACACATAAAACTAAGCCTTTTTTGTTTTTAGGTCTAAAATTATAGTGAGGTTTACTCACCTTGATAATTATTTGAAAGTTTTCCACAGCAGCAATACACAAGCAAACAAAGCCCCACAAAAGTACACTACAAAAAAAAGGTGAAACGGAGCCCAACAAATAAGTTTGCTTAAATTTGTCTTCATATTAACATATTAATTGCACGATAAAATTTACACTCCCCATAGAATATGTATTCCTATATCTATATCCACGTACATTAAATTATTAAATAAAGAAAACATTAAAAAAATTGAAGAAGAAAAAATATCAAATGAAGATGTGGTTAAATTATAACCATAGAATGTATGAATGCGTACTCCCTTAAGAGTAGGTAAATTATTTATGAGATATGTATTATAATAGCCACTAAGAGAGGTTAAATAAGAGTAGATAGCCATATATTCTTAATTTAGAGCAAATAGTCAGACTTTAAATTTTTGGAGAGAGAAAAAGCAATGAAATGACCTAAATAACCTTTTCCTTATTCATAGGCACAAAATACGAAGTGCATGCTACCATTAATGTCTGAGATGCAATTATTACTTTTATTAAAAAATAAGAATAAGAAATTTGAAAAGATACATTTTTTCTTCCCTCTCACTCTCTCTCATGTTTCCTTTATCACTTTCTCTCTCATGTTTCCCTCTCTTTCTTAGATTTCATCTCCATTTTTCTCTTTAGATTTTTTTTTATGAATCTTCATAGATCTATGGAAAATAGCACACTTTACTAGAAGATTTCAAAATAAATAACAACTAAAAGGTATAGTTTTTGCAAAAACTTCTTCCATCTATTCTTGATATGATTTATTTATTTATTTATTTATTTTTGTGTATACACAATTTTATGGTTTTATTCATATTCCCACAAATTTTTATGGTTGATTTTTTTTAGTTTTTACAATATTAGAGTATGTCCAGATTTAGTATATTGTGTACATTAAGTACATCGTAATAGTCATCTTGTAGTTTTTTAGTTGATTTTTTCTAGTTTAAACTGTAATGTCATGTGTTTAAATTAGGTATATTTTGTACATTAATTGTTGTTATATCATGTACATTTTGTTATATTTTCAATTATAAATGTTGTTAACACTTTTTTTTTTCAAATGCAGATTGAAGACATTTATATTACGTATATTATGTACATTTGTTTTGCTCAAATCCAATAACTGAAATGCAATATAAATTGATAAAATTCGGATGATTAGAATAACTAAATGAGATAAACATGAAAATTAAAACAAAGTGCATAAGTCATGAGGTACCATATAAAAAGAAAAAAGATAAATCATAAAAAATAAATATGTTTGGTATATTAAGAATATAAAAACAATGATAAAATGCATCATATATACCATAAAATCCAAATATAAAAATAATAAAAATGTACAAAATGTACCGTATAAACTATATAAATATGGAAATAACATATGAATTCGATGAGAAATATTCAAGTAAATAGAAAGAAACGAAAACGAAATAGATAAAATTAAAAATGAATATAAATTTCAAATATTAGAAAAAAAAAGAAAGAGGGAAAATTAAATTCGAAAATAGAAAGAGAAAGAATATGAGAAGTCTTTATTGGTAAAAACAAAAATATGAGAATCTACAAATTTATCATTAATGACAGCTCCTGCAATTAATTAGGATAAGGGTAGGATTGGTATTACAATAAAATCAAAATTTGAATGTGGCTATACACTAATAAAATAAGATATGACTATTTATTGAAAGAGAGTAGTAAAATCTGGCTATCTACTTAATTACCCCATTATTTATTAATTACACACGATCGTCATCTGTTGAATCTTCCTTCCCCCACTTAAATTCCTTCACTCATCAACTACTTAACTTAATCACACTTTCACATAGTTTAACTCACTTTAAGGATTCTATAATGGATACTTATTCACTCACCACATAATTACTTGTTTATCATGTTCACTTACACACCACCCTAACTTAGTTAGCTTGATCATCATTTCTCAACAGCGATCAATAACTTGTTGATTGTTGGTGAATGATGGTGTTGTGACACACATAGCTCTAGCCTTCTTGACGAATTTGCATGATCGATTCCTTTGATCTTTTGAGTGAACGCATCCAAAGACAAGTTTCTACATTGGTAGCTTGATAAAAGAAGGGGAGAACCATGAAAAACTCATAATAAAACGAATAGATAGAAGCTTAACGTGAAAAGACTAACTTCTCAGCCATCAAATTTCAAGAGATTATGCCCCTCTACTAGTAGTTTTAACTCAGCATAATATGAGGAGGGAGATAATCTTACCTCTTAGCACTTTTTTCCGCCTTAATTTTAAATATAACAAAAATTTGATTCATTTTAAAAAGTAACACCTAAGTCAATCATAGATTTTAAGAATTTACAAACATTAAATTAATAGTCTAATATTCTATTAAACGATAAAAGATCAATTAAAACTATTTTATAAAGAATAAAACTTCTCTTCTCACTAGTCAGGAGAAGTTTATTTTAACTTGTTTATCGGGTTTGCAAAGTGACTTATAAAAAGGATCGGAAGTGAATTTCCCAAAATTGAATGACTAAATATTTTATGTAAAAATAAAATAAAAATAAAAATCCACACCCTCACCCTAGGCCTATTCCACTCCACAGTCCACACACGCACGCGCAGAATACAAAAGCTCAGATCTTTGTTTCCAATTGTATTGTATTTGTATTGTGGCGTTGGACTTCTCTTCCAGCTTTTTTGCTCATCCCCACACAACACAGGTTCAGTTCTCACTCACTCACTCCTCATCATTCTATCTCTCTCTCTCTCTTCTTTCATTCAACGATTCTTAAACTAGCTGATTTTGAGTCTTCTTTGATTTTCAGAAGATATTAACTCCAATTAGCAGTATATCTAATCAGTGGGGACTTGGGATTTTTAAGCATCCATGGCGGATTTCCAGACCTCGACTCAACGAGCTAAATGGATCTTGACTCCTCAAGAGCTGGTAATTTTCTCTCGATTTTCTCGGGCCTGTTGAGAAACGGTGTTTAATATGATTGGTACTATGTTCATGTTGGCTTCTGATCTATAAAGTTTGTCCTTTTTATCACATTTCATTAAGATAATGAAATAAAGATCACAAGAGAGAATACCCACCAACAAAAAACAAAATTTGAAACAAAAAAGTTTCCCCTTTTTTTTCCTTCACTTTTTTCATTTTCAATGATATTTAATTGAGGAAATTTGGTTCATTTAGATTGCTTGAGGACCAACTGAAGTTGCTTTCATTATATGTTACTTGTGCATAGTGGAACTCTTATTTTTCAATTGCTCAAATCACATGTCTTTGTTTTTTTGGGATTGAGATTGGTCTTGCATTCGTTTTTCGGAAGATTCTTCGGCCTGTGATTCTTCTTTTCAAAGTAGGTTCCTTGGACTTTTCTCTATTTCTCGTGCTAAAGACCTTACTATTGCCTCTGTTGTTGGTGGGGTTGGGGGCTCATTGTCTTTAAACTTCTAGTTTCTTATAAACCTTTTTGATCTCTCTTCCATGTTATCTTTTTGGGAGGGTCGAGTTTGTTACTTGAGAGTCGTGTTAAATTATTTGAACTCGAACCTGGGTATTGGAGAAGAAAGAGTCATAACCAACCACAGTTCCAACCATAACATTATTACTTCAGAGTTGTGTTAAACGCAGCCTTCAGGTGTTTTTTCTTGTACATTCTTTCTCTATCATCTATCTTCTTCTTCCATTGGCTTCCCTGTTTTTTCTAAGCCGTGGAAGGTCAACATCCTAGGTCAAAATTTACCAATGTAGGATCAATACCTATGATTTTCTCTAGAGATCTCCTTCATGCACTCTTAGACCTTAATGGTGTTACCTTTGTAAGTGGCTTTTGAAGACCGTGACCAAATCCTTTGGTCTTGCTCCTTCATTGCTAAAATTTGGTACAGTTTTTTTCTTATTCTTTGGGGATGGCTTGGGTACCCTCTCGAGATTGTAAAGCCGTGGTGGAGGAGATCATTCTTCATCTAGTCTTTCAGGAAAATGAATGACTTTTGTGGCAAGCTGGTGTCTTCGCCATTTTGTGTAGTGTGTGGCTAGAAAGAAATAGATGATTGTTTAGGTGTGCTGGGGCTTTTGTTGATCCTATTTGGGAGGTGACCCATGCTGATGCTTCATTCTAGGTGTCGACATCTAAGCTATTCTGTATTAGTCATTTATTTCTTATTATTAATAATTTGGCCCTTTACTTGTAAATATGTGTATGTTTTTGGCCCAGATGGGGGTTCTTTTATCGTTGGCCCCCCTCCTTTGTATCTTTCATTTTCTTAATAAACTTTCTCAATAAATCATGGATCTTAGTCTTTTATTGTCTTAGCTTTTTTGTTGGCCCCTCCTTTGTATTAATTGGGCATGTCGAATCAGTAAATAATGTTAGTATTAAGTTGTAAAGGAGCGTGTGTTCTGTCAAACGGCAACTATTAACCCAACTGAATATACTAAGTTTGCTGGGTGATCTGTCCATAGTAGAACTTTACTGGTGTTTAGGTTTTGATGCCAATTCAATGGTGTCTTTATTAACCGTCTACTTGTTATTATGATTGAAACATTTTATCTCCCATGTTTTACAGGTTAACAGGTACAGAGCTGCTAACCAGAGAGCAATTGAAGCGTTAGAGAAGGTATTAATAGAGGGAGACGAGGCTTCATTCAATTGTGGCCACTATTTTATGCTTCATATCTACTTGATTTCAAATTATTATAGTGATTGCCTATCTTCACTTCATTTTTGCGTCCACAAATGAGTTTTCTCGTCCACAAATGAGTTTTCTCTACTGTTATAAGTTTTATAGAATTTGTCTCAAATAGCATAATTATGAATACTAATTACTAAAATGTCAGAATTTTTTAAAAATTACTCAAATAGCATAATTATAATTCATTAAATTATTAAATTATAGTTCAATAAATTAGTGAACTATTTTTCATGGGTGTTTAATGAATTTGTATGTTTTTTTTACCTTTTTAAGTGCAAGTTCAATAATTTATCGAGCTATTTGATTATCTTTCATTATTATTTTCAATTAATTTGTTAGTTTTTTTTTTAACTTTTTTTAGTTTAATAAATTATTGAATTATAATTCATTAAATTATTGAACTATAATTATGTTAGTTTAGTAATTTTTGAAAAGTTCAAACATTTCACTAATTAGTATGTAAAAATATGCAATTTCAGTAATTGCCCCTACGTTTTAATACTACTCTCTCTCCTTACTAACTCTCCACTTGGTGTAGTTTGGAACAGCACTAATGGAAGTAGATGCTGATGGATCATTGTCATATCCAGACCCTCAGATAAATTCAAAAGATAATGGTAAATGCCTTCCTGTTGCTCTCTTTAAGTTTTATTTGTTATTTTCTTTGATAAAATATATTGAACTTTGACTTTAATTTAAGGTCTAAATACCAACTTTTGGTGTGATAGTTTCTTTTAATGTCAGCTGATAAGCATTCTCGTCCCAAAGCTGTGAGTATTGAAGAAGAACAATTTATGAGAGTGTTTTACGAAAATAAACTTCAAGAAGTATGCAACAATTTCCACTTTCCTCATAAAATACAGGTATTCGAAGAAGATGGGATGACTGAATAATTCATTCTCTTCCCCAAAGAAGAATCTCACGTATTTCAGATATTGAGCAAACTTTTGAATATGTTTCTTATGGTTGTCCTGAGAGTTGTTGACAATTTGCAGGCAACAGCCCTTATATATTTCAAAAGATTCTACCTACAATGGTCAGTGATGCAACATCATCCCAAAAATATAATGTAAGAATCTTTTATCAACTCCACATACTTGAAGTTCCCCCCTATATATCGTTTTTCAATTTGCTTCTGTAAAAAATCATTTAGAGGTATGAACTGATTAGAAAGCCATAGAGTAATTACTTGTACATGGGGTGTATATTTGATGTTACACTTCCTCCTGATAAGTGTTGCTCCATTGCTACTATTTATGTTTTTTGTTACACATGTTCCCTATTTGCTAGTATTTTCTCCACTCGTTGGCATTTATTATTATTATACAACCCAGAATAGTTTCTAGATATAACTAATTGTTTCATGCACAGGTTAACCTGCATATATGCGGCTTGTAAGATAGAAGAAAATCACGTCTCAGCTGAGGAGCTGGGTAAGGGGATTTCACAGGATCATCAACTTATTCTCAATTATGAGATGATAGTTTATCAGGCATGGATGTGCCATATACTCCATTCATTTTTTTACTCACTTCGGTCATCCTTGTTTTTGTTTCTCTTCTTTTTTCTAAGCATTAATATATTTACTCTTTTTTATTTTTGCTTTTCTAGAGTTTGGAATTTGATCTTATTGTTTATGCACCTTATCGATCAGTTGAAGGCTTTCTCGATGATATGGAGGTAAAGATGATCAATTTTTAGACATAGGTTCCTTAAGCTATGGTTAAACAAGATGCACCTTCTCTTTGGGATTTCTGTTTATAAAGTTGGTTAAAAAAGTTCTCCTTTCTTTAAATGATGTTGCACTTGGTGACAAATGGTCATATTTTCCAGGAACTCTTCCATGAAAATGCTGAAATGCTTCAAATGCTGAAGGTAATTGCTTTTTGTTATTTTCTGTAATTGATATACTTATTTGTAGGCTGCTTTCTTCGCCATTATTTTGAATAGTTGGTTAGAAAGAAACGTGCACATTTTTAAGGATGTAGAAGTATCTTGGGAGGACGTTTGCCTTTGGAGAGTGGCTTATTTCAATGCTTCCTTTTGGATGTTCACACTTTTTGTTGTTGTAATTATCCTTTGTTCATGATTACTAACAACGGAAGACTTTTTGGATAGTTTTTTGAGCTCCCTTCTTCCTAGGCTCAGGTTCTTGTGTGGATCTTTCTTGTTTTTGGCGTCATGTTCTTGCATTTTTCTTAATGAAAAAACGTGCCCTAAATTTCATGGGTGGTCAGAATTAAGTGTAACTTTGTTTAAGAATTATGTCCATGTGATTAAAATAAATCCTATTATGCGTGTTGATCAGACAAATTATACAAGGTGATGGGTCGCTAGGCGTAAAGTCTAAAACCAATGGCTAAAGAGAGTAGTTAGAATTATCTGACACTTTGTTTTAGAAGTCAATGTAATAAAAAAATCCTTTAAATAAATATGTTGACCAGATAAGTTATACTTGGTAAGGAATAGAAGGATCTTTCATGGGGTGGATTGATCTTGGGAATATGTTTGGGATTTAGCACATGTAAATGCTTCCTTTTGGGTGTTTATTTACAAGTTTTTTTTTTTTGTAATTACCCACTTGTTTTCATCATTAAAAATTGGCTCGCATACTTGTAATTAAGTGGTAGTCGGGTCTTTTACTTTAAGTGGTTTTTTGGTTCCCCTAATGCTCTTGCTTGTTTTGTACTATTGTTTCTTTCAATCTCTCAATGAAATGGGCTTTGAGAGCCATTTTCTTGGGGGGGGGGGGGGGGGGGGGGGTAAGTTAAACAAAGTTAGCATTCTGTATGAAACCAAGTGCTAGTTGTTTTTTTTAATACTATGTATGGCTCAAAAGCCCCCATTTCTTTGAAGGAAATGAAAGATACACAGCAAAGAGAAAAACCGCTACTTATATACAATTATGCAGGAAAAAATATCTAAAGTACCGAAAGCATACCATCCCCCAATTACAAAAAATTAGCTCAATTGTTAAAAATTAAAGAAACGGAGAAATTACAGAAATGTTTGGAAATAGACACCAAAAATGAAGTATCAACATGTGCCAATTTCCAAATGAAAGACTGAGGCTTTTCTAACTTGAAAAAATCTTTAATTTCTCTCCAGCCAGATGTTCCACAAAATCGCGAAGGGGGGCAAACTCTTTGTTTTTAAAAGATCTATGAGTGTTGTGATTTCATTTATTAAGATCTACAAGATGTGATGACCAATGAAAAGTCTGTTATTCATTTCCCTATTCGTCATTTATGTTTTCTCTCTTATCTCTGAAAATAGATCTCTTTCTAACTTTGCAAATCTCCCACAAGATACTGAAGGCCACATCCACTTAAATCTTTTTTTTCTCTCTTGGAAGGAGAAGGGGGGTGAAACTTTTTGTAATTAAAAGAGCAACTGGATGCAGTGTAAAGAACCCACTTCCAGACCTCATTTATGTTCCCTCTATCATCTATATGAAAATAAATCTCTCTTCAAATCTCCCACAGGGTACTGTAGGCTACATCCAACCCAACAACCTTAGTTATTCTCTTGGAAGGAGTCAAAGACGGTACAACTGTGTAAGCAATTTTTTCTGTCAGTAGAAGAACACCCAACACACGTTGAAAACGTCCAAAAATGTGCAGTGATTTAATTGATAATAGATATCTTTTCTTTCTTTCTTTTTTTAAATGAAAGATGTACAATATAACCAAAAAAAAAAAAAGGTAAACAAAAAAGCCATAACAAAACAACCCAAGATCGGCCGCCATCTATGTCACAAATATGCGGCCCAATTGTTTAGAATTAACAAAATACAGTAGTTACAAAAGTGTTTGAATTTTTTTGTTGATAGGAAACTGATAATTTTCATTAAAACAAACGTAGATACAAAAGGACGGGTGATAAGAAATCAACCCTCACCAACCGGATTACATAAAATTTTTCCAGTCGGTTTTAATCAAAAAAAGATCATAATTACAGATACAAAAGTGTTTGAAAATTGACACCCAAAAAGATATATTAACATGTGCCAATTCCTAAATAAAGTTCCTTGGATCGAGAGGAACAATCCCATTTTCAACAATATGGCTCGTGAACATAATTATATTTAGGATCTTGTATTTCATTTACTTATGGTATAAAAACATTGTTCACTTAGATTTTGGTTTAATTTATTCTTCTTTGTACTTACCTTGGAACTCCTTTTTATCCACGTAATTTCTTTTGGTGGTCCTCTCAACCTCTTGTACATTATTTTTAATTTAATAATATTGTTGTGAATTCTTCTAGAAAATAAAGTTCCACCCACGATCTTTCCACACCATAAAAGATTCTTCTATACCTTTCCAATCAAATATTCCACTATCTCGCTTGCCATAATACTTTTCCTTGGCCCTTAAAAGTAGGGTTTAGTGTTTCTACCTCCATCATGTTTCGACATATCCTGTTGGGCACCCGGCAGACATTTAGTGACCTGAAGATATATCTTTTCTAATTTTAGTGTATCATGAACATCTTTATGGGCAAATAGTCATGGGATATCTTTTTTGAACTTTATCATTAATATTACTTTTCCTAAGGGCTTCCATCCACACCAAATACTAAATGATTTTAGGAATCTTCAACCTCCAGAACTTTAACCAAACTGCTTCTCTTGTGCCTGTGTGAGGTAGAAATCATAGAAAATTCAGCTGATAACTAGAATAAAATTTTCTGAAGCTTCAATGTCCTCCATTCAATATTCTGTCAATGGAAAGATAAAGTAGGTTCCTCTGGAGAAGAAATCAAAAGAGGCCAATACCATTCTTTAATCTAGTTGTCCCTCAGGTTTCATCTAAAGGTCAAATTCCAACAAGAGAACCTATCAACAACATTGACAACAAACTCTGCTGATTAATTCAATGTGGAGTAAACCTTAGGTTCTTTGAAAAGAATCAGTAATCCATATCCAACCATTGTCTCAAAAATTGGTTCTTATTTGCTTTCAATTTTGAAGGAGAAGTGATCTATGAGATGTTTCAATTCGGAAATAGTATGGCAAGGGATACTAGTAGTTGACAACCTAATTCATCCAAGCCATACTAGTTGACAATGCTGAAATGTCAAGGATAATGCTTGGGAAACCTCCTGAACTATTTGGCAAACAATGTTTTGGCTCATCCTTTTCACATTACCCCAGTGAAGATCCCAATTTCTTTAGCTTTGACAGTTTTCTGGTCAACTGGTGTTTTCTGCACTCCCCGCTCATTTCCATCCCACGAGAAATTTCATAAAGCTTTCTCAATTTTCATATATGTAAATTTTAAAAGATATGATTCCCATGGGACAATGTGGTGGTTCCATTGAAGGCAAAATGAAGATTCTATGGGACAATGTGATTAAGGGTGTATTGGAATGTGTGGCTTGAGCGCAGTATGAAATTTTTGTGTTCTCAATGCCTCCACTTGGAGTAGAAATTGTAAAGCTTTTATTACTATTCTCCCTCTACTATTGCCACCAACTGGAATGTCTTTTTTTAATTCTTTCAAGTGGCTTTTTGCCTTTTTCATTCATCAATGAAAAGCCTGGTTTGTCATAAAAGAGTGAGAGAGAGAGATGATTGTTTGTAGTTCATGTTATTCAATCTATGCATTTGAAGAAATTTTCTGAATAAAAGTTGGAAGGTTTTGCACAATATGCAGTTTGTGAAACAGAGTGAAATTATTAGCTACTCGAAGCTGACTCTTTGAATAGGCAAACTATAAATTTAATACCTTTGAAGTCATAGCTTCAAGTTGTGGTCATCTATTCCAAATATTTAATCTCTTACAAAATATTTTATAAGTTTATCCACTTCAGTGAAATAGGGTTTGAATTATTTATTTATTTTAATTATTCAAAGTTCGTGTAAGAAATATAGAGGGAAATTAATGGTGATGTTCAAGTAAAAACATAAAATAATTTGATATCCCTCTCTTACTATATATCTTTAATAGTCAGCATTCTATTTTATAATGTTTTTCTTTGTTCACATATGAGAATATCGTCCTCTACCTCTTGTGTACTTGTAGCATAGTCACATAAAGTTTAAAAAAAAAATAGTCACATAAAGGAAGAGTCTTTTTCTTTCTCTTATTCTTTGTTAAATAAGTTGTGCATTTTAAACAGAACTGTTTAATTTACATAATTTTATTGTGTATTGAAAAGTTATTTTTGTATTTGTCTTTCTATGGGTTCTGCAGGAAACTGCATCATCAGAGGTTGATAAAATTATGTTAACGAATGCCCCACTTCTATTTCCGCCCGGGCAGGTATGTATCTGCTATTCTACCTCTAGCACTATTTTTTTCGACTTTGGGACTTGAAACTTGATTCTTTAATTATCATGGTGCTGTAACTGAATTTTTACAGGATATGAGTAATCATGTAGTGTTGACTTTAAGAGAAGTTTCAAAACTAACTTGAGAAGTTGTTTGAAAACCACAGTCTATTCCTTCAAGTTTGAGAGTAATTCATTTAGATAAAATTTATAGGAACAACATGAATCTTCATGTTGATATTTACTGAAATACATTAGGAATTAGGCTCATGCTGCTGTTACCATTTAGTCTGGTATCTCTATGAGATACTATTTTTTTTTTATATATATAAGAAACGATTTGTCACTTATTATTGATTTTAATTTTTGTCATCAATGATCTTATGCAGTTGGCATTGGCTGCATTGCGTAGATCAATTCAAGTTCACGGCGTTATAGACTTGGAGAGGTGAATTTACTTAGAAAAATTTCATGGAGTAATTTAATAATTTCTTTGCCACAAAACAATTTCACTGATGAATTTTGTTTTCTTTTATAACACCGATGAACTTGTTATTGCATGATTTTAGAATCTCTTGTTAGGGAAAAATGATTGATGAAATAAATATCCGTTGTTTCCTCCTCTTATCAGCAATAGTTAACTTAATTCTTCTGTATTTGTGTGTAGATACCTCGAAAGTATTATCTCCCGCCAGAATTCTGCACATACAATTTCCGAGCTCTATGAATGTTTGAATTCAATAGACTCATGGGTAAAGAATTTTCTTTTATTTCGACTGATTGAATCAGTCTAAACGTATGTGGCAGGGATGCATAAGAAAATTATGTGTTCTATGTTTTCTTTTAAAATTTTATGAATTTATATGAATGTATAATAGAAATCCATGGTATTTAGTTTCATTTTGGTGCTTTGTGTACAGGTTAGCAGATATGCATTCCCTTCAGAAAAGGATTTAAAACACATCAACAGGAAATTAAAATCTTGTTGGGGAATTGGCTCCAATGACGAGTATTTTCTACTATCTTTTCTATATCATAAATAGATCTAGTCTGTCTTGCTTGATATCCCGTGCTAATGTTTCTGAACTACTAATCGCATTCAATTACTTGGCAGAAGTAAGAAAAGGGAGAAGAAATCGAAGCACAAATCGAAGAAGAGTTCAAATGAAATGCAAAGTATGCCTTTGCACAATTAATAGTATGTCTTTCTTCTCCTTGCTATTTTTCTCCCATTTTCTACTTTCATGCAGTCTGTGGTTCTCAATTTGAAGCTTTCTGAATGAACTGTATTTTCTGTTTACTCAGATTCCAATTTTGATGGTGAATAATGCTGCTACTTAAGCATCCAGATGCTCTGTTTTTAGTAATTTATTTTTAAGTTTCTTATTATTTCAATAGAAATAGAGACACAAAAGAGAGTGAGGTTAATTTTTGTACATTTTGAACTATTAATATTTTGCAGGTCAATAGAAATTTCATGTTCAAATTTACACTCCTTTACAAATGTTCAAAGAACCAAAAAATGTTTCCTATAAAACAACCAAAAATGTCATTCAACATATCTGTTCTTTGAAAATCAAAGATGGAAAGTGAAATGGCCTACTTGAGCATTAGATTCAAGTCGGGTAAAAAAAATATCAACCAAACCGACCAAATAAAACTTCATTGAAAATTGTTTAGTTATTTTTTTTTTATCAAATGAAAAGGTTTCCTTTTTGCATTTTCATAGTATAAATTTGAACCGAATTGCTTACACCACTCTCTCCATGTGTTTTTACCCTGCCCAAAATAATTTATGGCCTCGTCCCTCATTAGAAATCTAGTTACAATACAATATGTTTTTCCTACATTGATTCAAATATTGTACTACATTTTATAAGAACTTTTATGCATTAATTAATTTAAGTTATACTTGAAATAGAAAGAAGCTACAATTTTTTTTTTAAATTAAAATCTCAAAATGGTAATCTCACACTCTTCGTTTATATTCATGCAATTTTAATGTTGAGTTGATGGGAGTTCTTTTATTTTAATATTACATCAAATTAAGAAAGGTGAGACTCAAACCTTTAACCTCGCGGGAAGAGATGATGTCTAAACACTTGAGTTAATACTCAGGTTGGTAATTTATTGGAGTTTCATTGAAAGCAATAAAAGTTATAATCAAATCGGATGACAAATGATTGCCAAGAAATATTTATAAGGAGATATTTTTGTGACCGTGATATTCTACAGATAAATTAGATTAAAGAACAAAACTTTCCACCTATTCACTAACATAATTTTAATTTATTTTCAAAAATAGAAAATTTTATTTTCATTAAATTAATAATTTTGTTTTTATATTTTTTTTCTTTTAAATTATAAAATGATCTTATTGTAATTTTTTTAATGATGATTATTAAAATGTTTTGAATTTTGAATTTAGTAATTTTTTAAGATTTTTTTTTCAACTCACTAAATTAATTGTTTTTCATTAAAAATGTGTCATTTTTTAAAATTTGAATAACTTCAGTTTTTATATTAACAAAATACTATTTTTAAAAGCGTCATTTTACTTTACTTCAATAACACTATTTCCATACATCACTAATCCAGGGGCTATTCTCTAAAAACAATTGGAAGCAATAACATTTAAGAACGAAAAATGAAGTGAAAAACTAAAATGTATTTTTTTTCATTAATGATATCGATCCTATTTTTTCGTGCTACATTACAAAATATCTTTTATTTCTTGTATATGTTTAAAAGTAATATAAATAGTAAATTACAAAATGTTATTCATAAATAACACAAAATAATAAAATCTAGACTCTTTAAAAGTTAACAAAAAGTTTCCTCTCCTAATACGTGTATATTTAAGGAGCATTTGCAAATCTAGTAATTTTTGTAGTAATATTTGTAAAAATAAAAGCTCAAAAAAATATTTGTAAATATAACAAATTTTTATTAGGTTTATCAATGATAAACATTCAATTACCCTATATTTTTAACTTGCTAGTCTACAAATTTGAAATAAAAGTAAGATAAAAGAAAGGGTTAAATGCATGAATGACCCCTGCATTTTGAGGGTTTTTCAATTTACACCCCTACATTTCTAATTTGAAAATTTTCACCCCTGCACTTTCACAAGCCATCAAATGTTAACTTTTCCATCTAATTTAACCGAGACCATTTTTATTATTCTTTTTTCAATTTTTTTATTTATTATAGATTAGCCCTTGGTTAAAACTAACTAAACCAAAAGTAAAATAATAATTTTACCTTGTTTTTTTACCCAAGTCGTCTGTCGTGCCACCATAGCAGCACAACACCTTCCACCTTCATGTGAAGCTTTGTTCCACCGTCATCGTTCGTGAATCTCCATCAAGGGTCATTGTTCCACGCTCCAATGATTTAAGCCGCTCGAGTTTGAGACCCAGATCTCCTTCGTTATTCCACACGCCATCAATTTCAGTTCTACGAAGCTACGCCTGCACCGCCTTTGATACATTCTAGGTCATTCTGTTCTATTCAGCCACTGTTCGTTGATTTCTTGCCTATAAATTCGACTAAATTTAAGTTGTCGCTACTCGATTACATATTCCTCACGAATTCGAACTCAGTGAGGATTCAAAACTTCTTGCAATGAATGAATGGCGGGGACCTTAAGCTAGAATTCATCGACGATGATAATTGATAATAAGTTTCAGCAAGTTTTAACAAATTTCATCAAGAATGAAAAAGTAATTGCAAATTTAATTCTCATAACTCTTATTCTTCTCTTCTTCGGAATATTTCATACTTCAAAAAGCATAAAAAAAAGGGTCCAAGCATGGATCGTGGTGATAGAGTTAGATGGATTAATGGAGATGGAGTTGAGGTGGCGCTGCTAGTGGTGGAGTTATGAAATTGTGGTGGCGGTGTGGGTATTGTTGTAACAGTCAGAGGAGGTTGGGTTAATTCTAACCAAGGTTAGTAAATGAGGAATAAAAAATTGAAAAAAATGGTCTACTGTTAATTTAGATGGAAAACTTAACATTTGATAGCTTGTGAAAATGTAGGGGTGAAAATTTTCAAATTAATAGTGTATGGGTGTAAATTGAAAAACTCTCAAAGTGCAGGGGTCAATCATGCGTTTAACCCTAAAAAAAAATGACATTTTAAGAATTAATATATTTAAAAATAGTAAAAATTTTAAAAAAATAACATTTCTCAAATTGAGATTGATAAATCTCATAATCTCAGTATGAGATTATTAATGTCATCATTAAAATATTTATTATTTTTAAAATCACTTATAAATAAAGTGTCATCCGTTGAAATTTCTCTAAAAAAAAGGCCAGTCCTATTAGTAGAATAAAGTCACAATAAATAACTTGAAATTTTTCTGAACGTTGCCTTTCATTAAATTTTGATCCCAACAATATCTCCCTATTAAATTTATAACAGAATATATGTGGCATTTCCTTATAAGTTTATAACACTACTAAACAATCATGTGGTCAATTCTACTTTGAGGGGGTGTTTGTTTGGAGGTTTGGGAATGAATTTGTGTATGGGAATGGGTTTGTGAAACTCATTCCCATGTTTGTTTCACACTTTTTTTCATTGGCATTGACATCATATTCTCATATTTACTATTTGATTTGACATCTCATTCCAACACACTCACATTATTTTTACTATTTATTCTCATTCCCACACAATTCAATCATAGGCTTCACAAACCCAGACATCACAAACCCATCCTTCAATATACCAGGCATCACAAACCCATAATTCCATTTCTCAAACCCCCAACCAAACACCCCCTGAAGGTCAAATACACATGTTATGTTTTAATTCCCACCGCATTAACCTATTCAAATATGGAAAATACTTAGCTATGTTTGTGGGTGGAGGAGTACGAATTTTATATTCTATGGGAAGTAGTTAAATCTTTTCTACTAAAAATTTGAAAAAATAATTACAAATAAAAATGTGGGCAAATTATAACGATAGAATGAGAGTAACTAAGTTTTATCTTTCAAATATTATCCAAGTTAAAAACTCGAACCACTTGTTTTTGTCTACTCACCAACTATGTACATGCCATATAAACTATCCATTCAACGTTATAAATTGATAAGAAAATGTCTTACACTTTTGTTATAAATGTAGAGTTTAATTACATTTGTCGTTCTTATCTTTTTAGATTTGTATCAATTTTGTCCCTATATTTTCAAAATTATCATGAATATCCCTATCATTTGATATTATTATCATTGTTATTGTGAAAGAAACAAGTTAAATGTCACAGAATCTTCAACGTTAATTATATTTTTCTTTTTATATTTGTCATGTAGATAAAAGCATTGCATCACATTATATATGATGCTGAGTTGGAAGAGCAACCCTAAGAGAGAATAAGTTGGTACATAATTAACGTTTATGTGGGAAAAACGATGAGAAGTATGATATGTTTGTTTTTATATATTTAACAAATACGAAATAAAAAATGTAATATAAGTGAACGTTTTTGTTACATTTAACTTATTTCATTAATGACGGAATGATTTAGACTTACAATATCAAACAATATGAATGTTTGTGACACTTTAGAAAGTATAGAGATGAAATTGACACAAACACAAAAGGAATAGAGACAACAAATATAATTTAGCATAAATTTAACATATAGATAACTCTATACACTAAAATAGAATGAAGTGTAGAGTTTCAAGGACAAAATAAGACTTTTAAAAGTTCAGAGATGAAAATAGAAGATATATAAAATTGGGTTTTGAACGTTGTTTTGTATTATTTCACCTTTGAAACTGTGTTTAAAATACATCCCTATCAAAAAAGTTCCATACAACACACCTTATATTATAATTAACAATCAAATTATACAGTTTGTAAAAAAAAAAACACACACACACTCACTTGCCAATTAGTTACATAAGACTGTTTTGGAAATAGTATAAATTGCTACACAATTAGCTCAATTTTTTTAATTTTTGCAAAAGAAAAACGTGATTTAGGAGAGAGAGAGAGAGAGAGAGAGAGAGAGAGAGAGAGAGAGAGAGAGAGAGAGAGAGAGAGAGAGGAATAATGAGTGGGGAGAAAATGCCAAAGAGACAAAAACGAGAAAAGGATTTGTGGAAGGGAAGGGAAAATGTCAGTGATGGTAGGCGACCGAATAAACAAGGAAAACTCTGAAACGCAAACTCCCCATCCCACTCCATTACCAACAAACACAGTTACTGTTTTTGTTTTTTGGATTCTTTTTTTTTGAAAGCGACCTTTGATTTGTTGGTCTAGACATTTCCTTTTTTTTTGTTTTTTTGTTTTTCGTTTTTGTTTTTCTGATTCTGGCATCTGGACTGGACTTTCCTTTCCCTTCCTTCGCGTGCCGCTGAAGAACCGTTCTCTCTCTGATTTTGTTTTTTTATTGTAAAATCTACGAACGTAGTAGAGCTTTGCTTTGGGACGTGAAAACGAGTGATCTGATATCTGATGATTGCTATTTCATATTTGACGGTTTGATCGGTGAAACCGGTGGGGTCCTGTCAAGGATTATAACGGACCGACGTGGATTTTCGTATAGCCTGCCTAGATGGATGGGTGGCAACGTTTTCTGTTTTTATATTTGGTTTTTTTAAATCTATTTTTCTAAATTGAGAGGGAAAGTTCTATCTATACTTAATGGAGACTCATATCAATATTAGGTAAGGTTGTGGTAATGAGTGGTGTTTTTTTTTTTAAATGGGAATGTGGGGGAATGTATTTTCTTACTTTTGGTTTTAAAATTTTATATAGTTTTTAATTTACTTCTTAATTAGCATTTGAAAGTTTTAAATTTGATCCATAATCTTAATCCATCATATTTTCATTTTGATCTCTAACGTATGACACGATATTTTAGTGGTTGACATTGAAAAATGTAAAGAAATTGTAAGTATGAATTGTTTTTTTGGAAAATAAATAAGGAGAATACTTGCCTCCTGATGAATCAGGAGGATCTCCTCCTCATCTTTATTCCTATTGGTTAAAAATTATTAAAAGATAATTAATATATATATTTTTTAATTATATGGGGCCACCATTTTACTTTCAACCAATAGAAACTGAATATAAAAGGAGATCCTCCTGATTTATCAGGAGGCAAGTATTTTTCAATAAGTAATTAAAGGTTATGTGTTTAATGTCCATTACAGTCAACAATTCACTACTGAAAAATGAGTATGTAGTATTCTTGTTAATATGTAGATATTTAATGTTCATATCACTTAAAAAAATGCTTTATACTTTTAGGGATGATTGTAATTTGTAAATCTAACAAAATTTAATGTAATATTTATAAAAAATATCACGCTTTAAAATAAATTTGTAAATATAGTAAATTTGAGCAGGTCAATCAATAATAAACATTGAATTACATATTTTTATAATACGTGAATCACCGATTCATACAGTAATCATTGATAATCGCCGATTAACATATTAAAAATGACTATTTTTACAAATAGTTTTAATCAGTGATATATTTATAAATTATTAAATACTACTTCAAATTATGCTACATGGTGAACTTTCTCAAATTTTTTTTAAAGAATTTAATGGTAATGACAAAACTAAATTTAATCAAAATATGAGGGATCAAATAATAATATGAGTAAAATAACTTTTTGGTCCCTGAGTTTTGAGTCATGTGTCTTCTTGATCCTTACGTTTTGATTTTGTGTTTATGTGGTCTATGAGTTTTAGGAAATATGTCTACGTGTTCGCTATATTTTGATTTTATGTTTACGTGGTCCCTGAGTTTTAGAAAATGTGTCTACTTGGTCCCTACATTTTGATTTTGTATCTATGTGTAGGGATGAGAACGGGGCGGGATCGGGGATGCATTTCCCATCTCCTAACCCGCAGGGATACCCTACCCAATCCCCTAATAAAAAAATAAAAGGCGGGTTCAGGGATTCCCCGTTTTATATTTTAATTCTTACTTAAAAATGAATATAAAAATAAAATATATATTTAAAATATACATTTTAAAGGCAAAAGAAAACATAATACTAAACATTTTATAATTTATTAGTAGTTAATATAACCATATTATATGTTTTTTTCAATAAATGAAGATAAAAGTAAACAAAATACATAAAATATTATTAAAATATAGAATTCGGGGTTAGGGGCGAGGCGGTGAATGTATTCTCGTACCCTGACCTTAAAAAACGAGGATTCCCTGCAGGGACCCTAAAAAACGGGGATTCCCTGCAGGGACCCTAACCCATGGGGAATTTTGACATCCCTATCTATATGGGGTTACTAAGTTTTAAGAAACTCGGGGACCAAAATGATTCTCTACCCTTATAATTTTAAAAAAATGTTAGAGATTAATTTAAAAAATAAAATAAATATTATTTTTAACAAAAGAAAAATAATAATTCGTTTCATATAGTCGGGTCGGGTCGGATTTTGCCACGTCAAATGGTGTGTTTGGTAATGGGAACAAGTGAAGCGAGAAATCCGGATAGAGAGAGAGAGGGAGGAAGGGAATCTGATGCGGACATGACGCGGCCGAAATCAGAGGAGAAAGACCCAATTATTGCTCCCCACGCTGCCCGACATACATGATTCTGTCTGTACTCTATCCCACCCTTCCACCTTCCTCCCTTTTTCCCATCAATCCCTTCTCTCTCCCCTTTTTTATTTTACTATCTTACCCCCCACTCTCTCCCTCTCTATTTTTTTTTAACCGAATAAAATTAAATATAATATTCATGTTATTTTGACCACGTGAAAATTATTTCGTGATTTTTTTATATCAAAATAATTGCAAGTAAATATTCAAATTTAAAAATATTACTTCTACTTAATAGGTATTTATCGGTTAAATTACAAATTATAATATGAAATGATCCCACACGATTTTTATTTATTTTCAAATAAATAAAGTTAAATATTCAAATCAGTTAAAAATTATTATAGACTTGATTTATTTTAATTTTATAAGTAATTGATGGTGTGTACATTAGTTTTAAGATGAGTAATTTAGTAGTGTGAATGGGTTGGTTTTTCCCACCAATTTCATGGTCTAATTAAGAAAATTAAATCCAACTCACCAAAATCAATTAAATTAAGAATAACACTTGCCTAGTGTGATTTTTTTTAAAGATATTACATCAAATTGAGGGGGGAGACTCGAATTTTCGACTTTAAGGGAAGGAACACTACAAGAATAAAGAGTTCTACCGACGTTAGTGTTGCCGGCGCACTGGTCCCGTGTCAGCAATACCACTTCGAAGTAGGTGTCTAACCGATTGAGCTATGCTCATGTTGGCAGTGAGAAATTTTTTCTTACTTATATATGTATTAAGTATATCGACTCATGTATATTATAATTAAATAAATATATGAGTTTTATTAACTCTATTTGTGTCTAATAGAGTTAAAACAAAAGAGAAACTCTTTTTAACTAGTGAGAAGCTCAGAAAGGGGGCTTGGGGTGGGTGCTTCGTAACCACGATGGTCTCATTTTAATGGCAGGTTGTAAGGAGGTGAATGTGAACAACTCAAAATTTTTTGAAGCAATGGCGATTTTTGAAGGCCCCTGTTCGTTAGATTTTCCGGGTCTTAATGTTCTTGTTGAATCTAACTGTCTTGAGGTTGTTAATTTACTTCTCCGTAAGTCTATGGATGTTACAGAAATCTCCAATATCATTGATAATATTTGGAATATTTCGGAGGCTTCAAAGGTGGTGGGTTTCATTCATGCTTGTAGGGAATGCAATAAGGCTGCTCACAAGCTTGCTCAAATGGTCGCTCTTGGAGATTCAGTTGGTTGCTGGAAGGGTTTTATTCCCAATAGAATCATCTCTCTTATTTCTTAGTTTTTTTGTGTTCTTTTTTTTGTTCCGTTACTAAAAAAAAAAAAAAAACTAGTGAGAAGCTAAATTTTATTTTTATTAATATTAATATTAACCCACATATTTTTTTGATTTTAAAATTATATTAAATTCGAATATCCGACTTAAGGTAGATTTAAATATCATCAAGAAAGTGGTTTGGGGACAAAAAAACAAATACTAGTTAAATTCAATCCTAAAAATGGGTATGAAGTCTAATCTCCTCAATCTTAATTAAGGATTAAAAAAAAATCGATTTAATTGGTTTGTTAGGTTTTGGACTGGAACTTTAGACCCTAGATTAATTGAACAGTTTGCCCACACGATTCCGAAGGACTATAATTACAATTCTTTTTTTATGTTTCATTTTTTGGACAAATTCTAAAATTCGGCCCCAACTTAAATTCTTTATATAATCCCAATTCTAGACGTGGCTATGAATATGATATGATATGATACGACATTTATTCATTCCAAAATTAATTCAACTTCTGTACTACAATTATTCAAATAAACGATAAGGAATTCAAATTAAAAATTAAAAAAAAAATGTTGCGTACTGGATACGGATTTGACGAGAGTCGGCCAAAAAGCCTATGGAGTCGGTTGAAATTATTAAATTAACGACAAAAAAAAAAAGAAAGACATAATGAATAATAATAAACATTAAAAAAATGAAACAAAATAGTTTTTTTTTTTTAATATTTATAATGCTTAATTATATAAATTTATGGCCGCAAAATCATCAAAAGAAAAAGGGCTATGGAGATAATATTGCAGGGCATAGAATTTAGAAGGCTGTCTGTTAGGCCAAACTAATTAATGAAAGATGATGCAATGATAATTCAATCTCTATTCTATTATTAATTTCCATTATTGTTTTAGAATGTGTTATAATTACTGTAAAAAAAAAAAGAATGTGTCTTAGACTTTTATAGTTATAATTAATTTGGTCACAGTATTTTATCCATATTCCTTGATTATTATTATTTTTTTTTTTTGTAGTTGGTGAAAAATATGGAATGGAATTTACAAATAAAAAAGTAAAAATTAAATCATTTTTAGAAACGGTAGCTAATAAACTAAAATGAAATCAAATAAAGGAACTGTTAAGTTTATTTTTTTAGCCATATTGATTTTGTGAATGAGATTGAGTATTTAAAAGCGTTGAGAGATCGAGTGTTTTGTTACCTTAATCGTTAGTGATTAATATTTCATAACATTTTATAATTATTTAGGTATATAAAAAATATTTTTAAGAAAATTTTAATAACACTAAAAGTGCTAATATTTTTTTGGAAGAGACACATATATAATTAGAATTTTGTTTTTTGAAAATGATAGAAATGAAAAACAAAAAATAGAAGCCAACTTTTCCTTCTTGCATCTCATCGGAAGGAGGAAGGATGCTTTGGATTAGCCAAGTTGTTTTCCAAAAACATTTCTAAGCCTGGTGCTATATATCAAAGTAAATATTACTATACTCCATTAGATAACTTTTAAAAATGTTTTGATAAACATAAAAAATATGTTTAAAAGCAATTACAAAAGAGTTATAAAGATTCTAATAAAAACATTTCTCCAATTTTAACTTGATATTGATAAATCAGATAGATTTATTGGGAAAAATCCACTCTTATACTAATAATTGAGTTAATCCATTTTCACTCAAATTTTGTTTATTTCAAAATTTTGAATAAGTAACGTAGGTAATGCGAACATTGAAATAAAACTATGAAACTAAATAAAAAAAAACACACAATCTTAATCATTCAATTTCATCAATAAAATCAGTTAATAAACACAAATTTAAACAACCTTACTAAAATATATCTCAATTAATATAAACATTTAATAATTTTTCAATCACAATTAGGTGAAATTAACACACATAAGTAGCAAACACAGATTAAAAAAAAAAAAAACAGAACTTTCTTTAAAATTATCCATTCAAATATAAACCCACGAAAAAAAAAAAACATCTTTATGACAATGAACTCAATGATTCCAAAATTTCCAACTCAATAAGTTAGAAAAACAGTAGTGTAGTAGTGTAACAGTGAGAGTTTGCTGTATGCTTGTATATTATTATGATAGGAGGATGAAAAATACTGAAAGAAAAAAAAAAAAAAAAAAAAAAAAAAACAAAGGCTGGCATAATCACAGACACAGAGACACTGTAGATTAAAAACTATAGCCAAGTCTAAAAGCTAAGTCTAAGTCTGAGTCTAAGGCTATATCATAACGAAAAGAAAAGAAGCCTCCTCGTCCTGGAGCCGTCTGATTTTGTCCTCCTCTTTCTTAACACAAACCTGTTTTTATTCTGATTCAGAAAATTTACTTGTCTTTCTCTGCACCAACCAACCACACCAGATATTCTCTCTCTTTTCCCCTTCTCATATATCTCTCTTATAATATCCCCTCTTCCCTTCCTCCTCCATTCCTTTATCTCCTTTGGTTTGCTGCTTGTGTTTGTGTTTGAGTTGAATTGAATTGAATCGAATCGAATCGAACCGATGCCAGATTCGGGCGATAACCGTAAACCGATTAAACCCCATAACCCGGGAGTCCCACCACCGGAACAAGAGCATCTCCCTTGTCCACGTTGTGACTCAACTAACACCAAGTTTTGTTACTACAACAACTATAACTTCTCTCAGCCTAGACACTTTTGCAAGTCCTGCCGCCGTTACTGGACTCACGGTGGCACTCTTCGCGATATCCCGGTCGGGGGCGGTAGTCGAAAGAACGCTAAGCGCTCTCGTACGTGTATCCCGTCTTCTGTTGCTGCTGGTAATGCCAATTCTTCTTCTTCTTCCTCTATGATGTCTCACGCATTGTCGGCCTCCTCGGTTCTTGTTCCGCTCGTGTCGAACCACGGTTCGGCGGTTCAATATGGCGGCGGGGAAATGATGAAGAGTAATGGGAATAATGTGTGTGGGAGTTTTACGTCGTTGTTGAATGCAAATGGGCAGGCTGGGTTTTGGAGTCTGGGTGGGTTTGGGATTGGACTTGGAAATGGATTTGAAGAAGTGGGTTATGCTCCTACAAGAGTGGCTTGGCCTTTTTTGGGTTTGAATGACGGCGGTGCTGGTGGAGGAGGTAATGGTGGTCCGGTGAATACGTGGCAGTTTGAGAATGGAGAGGGTGGATTTGTGGGTGCTGATTGTTTGCCGTGGCCGGAATTGGCTATTTCTACTCCGGGGAATGGTCTCAAATGATGATTTTTTTTTTCCTTTTTCTTTTTTTAAGTGGAAAAGTGTATTCTGTGTTTTGGGAAGTAAATTTAGAAACTTTATTTAGGAGAAGTAAAACCTTTTTTTTTTTGTTAACTTTATGGTTTGTGTGAATTTTTTTCCTCCTCTTCTTCTTTGTTGCTCAAAACATGTGCTGTTAATTTAGTTGATGACTAATTTTCTGATTTAGTTCTTAAACTATGAATAACCTCAAACATTTCAAACAAGATAAAACTAACTAATTTAGCTGCTTATGTTATTTTTCACCAATGGGGATTAAATATCGTTTTTTTTTGTTATATTTAAAAATATATATATATTTCTGCCAAAATATATTAGACTATTGTCGCTTGTTAACCAATGAAGTTCGAATTTTCAAAATTGGGTTGTCATTGTTTATTATCGTTTTAGTATTTTCAATTTTAATTTAATTTTTTTATGATAAAAAAAAATCCCAACTTGTAGTTTTTCGATCAATTAAAATCAACAAAATCCACTTACCAAAAAGGCAATATTTTAATATTTGAAGCATAAGGATAGATAAAAAATCACAAAACTTAAAAAAAAAAAACATTTTAAGTTGTGATGGGGGATATTTAAAAAAGAAGGAAAGAAAGAGGGTTTATTTTAAGTTCTCAGTAGTTAAGATATCGAAATTAGAATATGCTTGATTATTAGATTACCTTAACGTTATCAACAATATTTAATAGGCATAAAAAAAAATCATCCTAATCCAACTGGATTTAAAAATTTATATTTACATAGATTTAAATAAGTGTTGAGTGTGTTGGACACAGAAGATAGTTTTATTTGATGATGTTTCTGATAATTTTTTTTTAATATAAATAAAGAAAATATATAATATATATAAATTTTGAAATCAATAAACTACCATAAAAAAAATGATATTTCATAATTTTATATGTCACAGATTGCATAATATTTCTCAAAACCATATTTAATTTAGGAAAGTTTTTATAGGTAACAATCTTTTTATAATATTAATAAATATATCATTTTTTAAAAATAAGTTAATTTTTATAAATGATTGATTCACTATATAACACTTCATGTGATAACTATTTATTTATATGATTGATTGATTAACTTAGATATTGATTAACGTAAAATAAAAATCAAATATTTATAAATACTATAAAAGTTTTACTCAATTTATAATGATTTAAATAATATTTTTATATATATATATTTTTCTGATTTCAACTCCCCATTAAAATTGAAAATTGTCCCAAATAGCTCAAAAAAACAATGGGCTTGGGCTCTACTATTGAAGATTTGAAAACAGCATGACACTTCTTCGACGAGAAACAAAAGTTAGAAAATTTGAAACGAGGAAAATCAATCCCTTTTCTCTCTATCTAGGGTTTTGGAAGAGGGTTTTTCTGATTTCAAACCCAAAATCGAGCTTCCCTCTTCAACAACGAAGAATTTGCAGAATAACAATGGCGTTTTCAATGTTCTCAACTCCTCAACAACAACAAACGCAACAATTATTTCCCTCGCAACCGCAACCGCAACCGCAACCGCAACCATTTCAGCAAAACAGTTCATTATTTTCTCAACAACCTCAACATTTTCAACTACAACAGCAGCTACAGCTACAGCAGCAGCAGCAACAACAACAACAACAACAACAACAACAGCAATTAGTTCAGCAACAGAATTTCTTCATCTTTACTAATGATAAAACTCCTGCAAGTTATGGTACCAAATGGACTGATCTTCATCCCGATTCACAGAAAATTCTTCTTCTCATTGAGTAAGTTTTTCAATTCTTTTTTCATTTCATTCCTTCATTCTTAATTATTCGCCTAATTGTCCTTAAAAGAACTGGGAAAGATTTGATTTTTCCAGTGAATTCTTTGTTTTTTTGAGAAAAATTCTGAATGACAAATGGTATATTGAGGTTAAATTTGTTTTGTGTGTTGTCATTTGAATTCGTTCATAATTTTCTGTTATATGGGTATAATTAGATACTGTGTCACTACAGGGAACGAATCTTGGAGTATCGGGACGAAAACCAGAGGCTGGATCAGTGTAGTCGCCTTTATGATTCTTCGGTTTCCAACGATGGATCTGAGTATGATGCTAGTCGAATTCTTCAGGTTTTACTTTTTCAGATTGATCTGTTTACTTTTCGTTTCCTTTTTGATTTCACGTTGACTAATTATCAGTAAGTTGATTTGTGTTTGTCATTAAGTTTCTATTTATCAAACAGATCTATATTATTTTAATTGACACTAATACATGATATGCTACTTGGAAGAAATAGGGTTATACACATTTGTATGATATGACCCAAAAAGTCATCTATTACCATCAAATGATTGAAAAGAAAAAGAAAATAATTGACACCTGACTAACCTGACTAATCTCAAGAGTTTAAATGTTTAGGTGAAAAAGTTACATTTGACTTGAACATTTAAAATAATTGTTTCCCTTCGTATGCGGGATTGAATTTATTTATGACAACAAGGCCTGATATGTGTAGTACTTTTTTTATTTTTTTATTAAGGGTGGAAATGTGCTTGTAGAATTTTTTTTTTTTTGATAGGAAACGAAAAAATTTCATTAAACAGCCAAGATATTTACAAGGGTGATGAGAAAACACCCACCGCCAACGGATTACAAAAAACTACTCCAATTGGCGTTAATAAAAAAAATATCATAATTACAAAATAAATTTGAGGTAGAGGCAAGAAGGGACACTTTGAAGTGAATAATATCCCAGAGTTCTTGAGGAGTCACGAACTTGTCTTTGAATATGCGCCTATTTCTTTCCAACCAAATCTCCCAAATAATGTGCTTGACTGCCCTTTCCCATAACCAATTCCCCTTATCCTTAAAGAAATGGCCCAAGAGAAGAGAGCTAAGATTAACTCTTGGGCAGCATGAAAAACACCAGCTCACCTGAAACTGAACCATCAACTTCTGCCAGAGAATTCTAGCAAAACAGCAATCGAAAAAAAGGTGGCCCTGATCTTCCCCAGCGTTTGAACAAAGAGGGCAGCAGGAAGGAGAAATGGCAGTATTTGGCTGCCTTCTTTGCATCACTTCAGCTGTATTAATTCCACCAGTCAAGAGGTTCCAATTGAAGAAGTTTATTTTCCTAGGACAGCTCCTCGCCCAAATTCTTTTGGTTAAATTCCTGTCGAGAGTGCCTTCATCATCAATCAAATGGGAAAACCAGGAGGAAGTAGTAAAACCATTAGGGTGCAGAGGCCATATATAAGAGTCTTCAGCATTGGTTAGGATTTGATGATTAAGCATTTCAAGGAGAATAATAAAATCTTCAATTTCTCTATCATATAAGGGCCTTTTAAGAATAATATTCCAGACTTGACTATCAGGCTGCCAATAGTCCCTGATGAGAGCATTTTTATCACAGGCCAAGTTAAAAATTCTGGGAAATCTTCTTTGAAGGGGCATATCTCCTAACCACCTCTCTTTCCAAAAACCAACCTTAGTTCCATTTCCAATTTTGAATTCCACCATCTCCACCATCAGTTTTCTACAGCTCTTCACGAAAGACCAAGGCCTTATCCCTTTCTTCATACCTTTCGGATCAGTGAACCATCCATGCCTATCATCACCGTGGATACTAGAAACAATTTTTGTCCAAAGAGATTCATGCTCCAATGGATAGCGCCAGCACCATTTGGAAATCAAAGCTTTATTTCTCTCCTTCAACCTACCAATCCCCAGACCACCTTTTTCCTTTTGAAGAGTTACTCTCTTCCAATTAACCAAATGGTTCCCAGCTTCAGTGGACTTTTTGTGCTTGTAGAATTTTTAAAGTCAAGAATTTTTTTTTCTTTAATTTAATGATCAACTATTGCTGAAAAAATTATAATTGTTAAGTTAAGGTTCAATTTTTTTGAAGTTTTATTTAAAAAAAGTGGTTTAGGTTTCCTTTCATTTAAAAACAAATCATTTGAAGTTTTACTTAAAAATATTTGTCATGTGAAGTGTTTTTAATCTAACTTCTTAACTTTGAAAGTAAATATTATTATCTGATCTTTTAGAGTATCCCCATACGTTTTTGAGATGAGTAAAATGACCTTGCTAAAAATTAACTCTTTGAAAGATGTGGTGTCGGATAATCTTTTGTTTTCTCCCGATTCAATTCCCTCCTGTTGCCATCTTCATGTTCTGGGGAATAGAAAATTATTTTGAAGAGGCCTCCCGTTTACCCAATTTAAAATGATCCTTTAAATTCTTTTGCGTGGCTGCAGTGAGCACGGCGTTGGTGGCCATGCCCATGTCACTTTCTGCATGGGATCACTTTGGCGCCAGGCTGAATTATATTTATATTTATTTTCTTTCTTATTTGACCTCTCTTTCCTCCTACAAAAATAAATAAAGTATCCAACAAAAATCCTAAATACTCATCAAATGACTAACAGAATTTGAGAAAGAATTAATGCGAAAATGTCAAATGTATGTTAACAAGGGTTTATCCTCCAACTGTCCAGTGACAAAATCTATGGGAGGAGGGGTCCCTCTGTGCTTCCATTTTCTGTTGATAGAGGAGATGGTTCCTTTCGTTGCTGAAGAGAGTTTATCTGCCTATGTGTAACCACGAGAATCTTACAGTTACTGTCCGACCTTAATATTATTTCAGTATAAATATATATTTTAGTGGATTAGAGTGCCGAATTGTACATGCATCTAACTGCAATTATGTCATTTACATTTGTTAATTTTTATTTATTGAGGCAAGAGGCTTTAAAACTCCTAAATTATGTATGTGCTTCGTGATTTTTTTCATAAACATCCAAGTATTATTTAATGTTCTTTATCAGGAACTGGGGGGGATTAGTACATCCACGGAGCATCAGAAAGTGCTGCGGCAAGAGCTGATGACTAATGTGAAAGTGATGCTTTGGAATACAGAAGTTGCTATTCGTTCTTTCATGATAATACGTCCAAGGTTCCTTCATCCGAGTATAGGAGGTGCATCAAATCCCGCTGCACCATCACAGGCTCCTGGAGCACCATCACCATTTGGCTCTAGTGGTCAACCATCTTCTGCTGCAATAGTGCCAGTTTTTGATTTTTATAGTGGGCTCCCTAAAAAGCCATCTCCATTTTTGCAGCAAACTGTTACAAGATTTGAGAAGTATCTTAGTGAATGCCATCAATGGATTGAAGAGTTGGAGCAACTCCTTGTATTAGATTCTAATCGTAATGCTTCAAATTCTTGCTCCTCATTGTTGCTGTCTCTTCCTAAAGTTATGTCAAATGTGCATGAATTTTTTGTTCATGTGGCTGCTAAGGTGAGGAAAAAAGAATATTTTGTCTATGATGAACATTACCTTCATTAGATAATTTAATGGAGCACTTCCCGATTTTTCTTACATGCATATTATGTTCATCTTAGTTTGAATGGTATACGTTACGGATGTCAAAATGTCTTATTCTTATTATTATTCAGGGGATTTGGTTTTCCTTGTTTTTCCTAGGAGATGAAATATTGAGGTTTCCCTTTGGGATTGAGTTTTGGCAGATCGCCCTTATACGGCTTGGCTTCACTCGCTCATGACTAGTATTGCAGTCGGCCTAAAAAATCGACTCTAATGATTGGCATACTTGAAACTGTCTAGAAATTTTTTTGAAGTGCTAGAAACTCAATCATATTAGGATAATTACCTTGTGTTTCTTTCTCTCTTATTTTTTTTGTAACCCTTGTTTCTCATTTATTATACACATGTGTTCTGCGCTTGACCAATGTCCTACTGCATAACCAGTTCTCAAATCTTCATGTTCTAAGTGCCAAAAACTATCATCTGATTAATACTACTCTGATAGTTTTTATAATATATATTAAGGATGAATTTCTTTGAAATGTGCTTGAGGTCTAAAGTTTTAACGCATTTAACAATTGAGTTGGATTTTTCGTCCCCTTAGTCTTCCAAGAGAGTAAGATAAAACCTTCAACACCTTATCAAACCTGAGTAAGATGAATTGAAGTGCTAGAAACTCAATCATATTAGGATAATTACCTTGTGTTTCTTTCTCTCTTATTTTTTTTGTAACCCTTGTTTCTCATTTATTATACACATGTGTTCTGCGCTTGACCAATGTCCTACTGCATAACCAGTTCTCAAATCTTCATGTTCTAAGTGCCAAAAACTATCATCTGATTAATACTACTCTGATAGTTTTTATAATATATATTAAGGATGAATTTCTTTGAAATGTGCTTGAGGTCTAAAGTTTTAACGCATTTAACAATTGAGTTGGATTTTTCGTCCCCTTAGTCTTCCAAGAGAGTAAGATAAAACCTTCAACACCTTATCAAACCTGAGTAAGATGAATTTCCTTGTAAAGCCCATGATCTCCCAAGAGGCAGTAGGATGCTGCTTATTCACATTCTTGTCTCTAATGTTGGGTTAAAAATTATTTCTCAGGTTGAAAATATTCACCAGTACATTGAATCAATGAAGGTAGCGTACATTGCTGATCAACGTCGCAGAGGGGATGGGAATGATCCATTTCTTGAGGCTGATCGAAGGGAAACAGCACGCCAAGAAGCAGCAGCTAAGAGGGCACATCCAACTTTGCATTTGCCTGCCAATTCACAACCTTCAACCCAAGCTGCTGGATTGCTTACAAGCTCAGGAAATCAAGGTGCAGCGACAGTACCACAATCATCTGCAGTAGCTACACCAGCTTCCTCTGGGGGTGGATTGTCACTTTTTAGTACACCGTCTGCTCCTTCTTCAGCATCAACTTCCCTGTTCATGACGCCAACAGCATCTACTTCCCTGTTCATGACACCAACAGCATCTGTTCAAACGTCTTCTCTTTTTAGTTCATCTGGTGCAACTGCTCCAACATCACTTTTTGGCTCGTCATCAGCACCATTATTTAGTTCTAACACGACTCCCTTTGGCAGTACTGCTTCTGCACCATCCTTTGGTTCATCTGCTTCCGTAGGAAATTCATTATTCTCAACACCTTTTGCTTCAGGTAATTTCTTGACATTTTGTTTAAAATGTGTATCTTATTCAAAGTTAAAAATAATGTGGTTTCAATTTCATAGGTTGGTTGATTATGAGGCCTTGGTTCCTAAATCATATAAATGTCACCAATTTGATTTTACAATTTTGCATAAACAACAAATAAGAGTCTTAATCTAACGAGGTTGTTTATTAAGTATATTCCACTTAGTATTCTATGGGTCAAAAAGACCTGAAATTTGTGAATTTACTTTTGGGATCGTTTTGAAATTCTGCATCATTGTTTTTAGTGATGGATTGTATTGAATGAGTTATTTTTCTAGTCTTCATGATATTATTATCATTATCATCATCATTACTACTACTACTACTACTATTATTATTATTAAATTATTATTATTATTATTATTATTATTATTATTTTGCATAGTGCTTAACGTGGAATTGTGGATCTGCATTGGAGTTTTATTTGTCTTGTGAACCTTTGAGTCGATGTTTGATGTCATGACTTTATGTCACTTCGTCTCCATAAAATTTGACATTATGTTATAATTTATAATCACAATGATCTGGCCCAATTGTCAATAGGTAAGTTATAAATTAGATCATTTTTATTTATTTTCTGATAAAATGCGTGGTGGCTAGCTGACGAGTTTCCTATTTATCATTTTTAAATATTATAGAGTTGAATTGTACTATAGTCTCGTGAAATTAATAGAGGTACTTGGATACATACGGTTTATGGTTAAAAAAGCTAGTATTATGATACAGTTTCTCTTATTTGAAGAGAAGGCACTGTTCTTATCTGGATCATTTTAGATTTGAGTTTTTCCCTGAACTAAGGTAGAAGCAATATCTATTAATTAGATTGCATTACTAATAGCATTGCTATTTTGGCTTCGTATGTGACAATGGCCTGTACTTTTCTCATAGGTGCTGCAACTGGGTCTGGGGCTAGCTTTGGCGCTACTTCTGTGAGTTCCATTTTCTCATCTTTAATTCTGTTTTTTCTGTTCGTTATTTTCTTTGCAAGTTTGGAGCTCTTTCAGGCTCTTGTGACGCTTCCTGCCTCTGAGAAATGATGATCTAGTGGGGGGACCTACGGGGTTGTGTATATTTTTGTGAGATTTGCTAGGCACATGCGTTATGTAATCTGTCTAATTTTATTGCAGAAATCATCAAAGCCAAAATCCCGAACTGCACGGCGCTACTAATCATGAATAAGTAAAAGGGGTTACCACAACTGACGGAGAAATAATCAAAGACTAAGAGAAATATCGGCATAATCAGTGTAAAGGCCAAAATTTCAAGCTCCCAACATTGTAGATCAGTTCTTTTATCTGCAGTTGAGGCATCTGCAAAATCTTGTTGTCAAATAGAAGGAAATTGGATGTGTAATCCATTCCAAAATATCCCGGCCATTGCCAATCGTTCTCTGAAAGAGGAAGCGATGGGAAAATGTGAGAAGTATGTAACTCTGTAGAATATAACATAGATTAGAAGATTTCTCTTGATGACCGACTCTATAACAATCAAAAGTTGAAACATGTTTTTCGTGTCATGTGATATATATTCTTTCCCTTTCCATTTTCCTTGCTTCTTTAATTTTGAATGTTCATAAGAGGAGTAATAGTCATGTCGTTTATAATCCAAATCAAGGCAAATCTTGGCAGATCTAGTGGGCCTGTGTAATCACATGGTTTCAAGAGACGAGCTGGTGAAAGTGTGGGATATTATTGTTGGACATGTTTGAGGATGAAATTGGGGGATAGCCGGATAGGAAAGCGTCGACATCTTGATCATTGCCACCACAAGCCACCCCATGATTCAAAGAAGCATGTGCCTTCTGAAGGATTTGGACTGAAATGACATTTTGTAATATTATCATGTACTGTGTTCATGGATTTATCACAAGGTAAATTATAGTTTTTCTCTATTCTTGTCATGCCTATAGTCTTCTTGTCATCAGATCCAGCAATGTCCATTTCTCATTATATTTTTAGGGTAAACCACGGACCCTCGTTTTGGTTGAATGCATGTTTACGCCGGAAGTTAAAAATAATAAATTGTACACGTAGTTCTAGAAGTATGTCAATGAGATTCCTCTCCGTCTGAGCTCTTTTTTTTTCTTTTCTTTTTTCCTCCATCTTTCTTCTCATTCGCCCCAATTTTTTTTAAGGGCGGGAGAAATTATGTTTAAACGACTTTTAAGAAAAGTAAGAGGGAAAAATAAATAAAGTATACTAAAATAAATGAAAAATAGGAAGAACGAATCTTCATTGGATACAATCAAATGTGAGTATTTTTTTATAAATTTTATATTAAATTGGGGGAGATATGCAAATCTTATATAATAACAAATTTTGTCATCACATTAAATAGTGATATACATATGTTGGTGGGTAGCTGATGTTTTTTTTTTCCCTCTTCTATAATAACAAATTTTTTTCCCTATGAGTAATTTAATTCATTAAAATATTAGTGATGATTTTTTAATGGGAACTGAATTTTACCTAATACTTATAAATGTATTACTATAAATATCATTAAATAACCCCCATTCACGTGAATCAGTATACTCAATGATTGAGGTTTATAGTGAGTCAATGATTTGTCAATTAATACCGTGAATAAGTAAAATAAGTGATTATGTATCGGGTGATGATTATATGCGTGAAATAAGTGATACATGAGCGAAATTGATAAGGAACAAATAAAGCATATAAATATAGTCATTTCCTCATGATTTTGTTGATTAAAAGAGTTTAAAAGTTGAATTTTGATTGTGTTTTGTGTTTATGTGTTAGGTTGAAGATTTAGTTTAAAAATACTTAAATCTAAGAAGTTGAGGGTAAAATAAGAATTTCACATGTTTGTGACGTTGGAGACAACTTTCGGATATGGCACAAGCATTTGGATCTTAAAGAAAGTAACCATTCCTTTGTGAGGCGTAAGCACGACAAATTCATTAAGAAAACAAGCATGAGCAGAGCTAAATTCCAGATTCTTAAAAGAGAAGAAGCAGTTTTGCTCTACCCGTGACGTGCCTTTGGCCGATATCACAACATATGGATTAAAATTAGAGATCTTTTTGGCCATTTTCTTATCTTTTAGGAGATTTTTAATAGGGACAATTACTGAAATAACATATTTTTGCATACTAATTATTGAAATGTTAAGAACTTTTTAAAAATTACTCAAATAGTAGAATTTTAGTTCAATAAATTATTGAACTAAAAAAAAATAATTTTTTAATGAATTCATTGAAAATAATAATAAAATATCAAATAGTTCAATAAATTATTGACCTTAAACTTACTAAAAAACAAACAAATTCGTTAAAAATACCTATGAAAAATAGTTCAATAATTTATTGAACAATTGATAACTCTATAAAATAGAGTTATTTGGTCCTATATTAATGCCTATGTGATAATTATTTGATTGAACTTTGCTCATATTTTGCATACTTTGAACTCATTTTACATAATTGTTTAATTAAGCTTACTTTGAGAAAACTCGGGTTTTTAGCACTTTAAATAATATATTGGAAGTGTTTTTGACTTTTGGTATTTTAATCTTGTCATTTTGAATGAAAGAAATCCCTAAAAAGTTGCAAATTTGATGTAGGAGCAAAGAAGAAAGTAGCAGATTTTGGTAAAGCAGCACACTGGAGCAGATTGGGCAGCAGCTTAGTCACGATTTTCAGCCCAAAAGATCATCTTTTTGGGCTTGTATCAGCTGATTCACGTGAGGAACAAATGGCCCACTAATGAGATCTATCTTGGAGCTATCTTTTGGATGAATTGAACGAAGCCCAAGCCCGGTTAGAAGAGGAGAATTAAAAGAAAAGAATATTCATTAAAAAGAAAACCCTAGAGAACGTGAGAGAGGGACAGAACGCAATAGACAGAGGCTGCTGAACGTGAGGAGGAGAAAAAGCTACGGAACTTGACTTGGAAGGAAGCTTTTCCTAAGGGGAAATTCGTTTGGATCTCTTCTTCTATGGATTATACTTTCTTTTAATTATTCTTTCTTCTTCTTCTTCTTCTCCATTGTTAGATTATGTTAGGTTTAGTTTTGATTTTGACGAACTCTTTTGTTAATTTAGGTTTTGATATGAACTAAATTGCATTAGGTTGGAATTGATAGATGAACCCTAAGGGGGATTAGTTTTCATGCTCAATCAATAGTTCGATATTTTTGTCTCTTTGCTTATGCTTGATCAACCTAAGTGAATTGTTTAGTTTAGTTTTAATTTTGAAAAGGTTAAAATTGAATGGAAAAATATTGATTGATAGGGGTTAACGATTCTTGAAATTGTTTTTAGTAATGCATAGACATATGTGTTTACACCCTAAAGCCTAAATCGGAACTCTAAAACATATTTCTTAATCTAATTTTACCTAGACATAGGACTTAAATTGAGTTAGAAATTAGAATCCTGTTAGGCTTGATGAAGTCACATGAACAATTGGGTTTACTTGTATAAAATGTGTATTTGTTATTGCAGATTGCTGCGCAGCACAGCCACAACATTGCTGCAGTATTGTGAATTCTAAGGCTCTTTAGGGGGATTCTTGATTTTCCAACCACTTGTCACTACATATTTCACACAACAACTATGATTATGCTATTTGAGTAATTTTTAAAAAGTTCAGACATTTTAATAATTAGTATGTAGATTTATACTATTTGAGACAAATTCTTTTTTTTAATATCTTATATCTTATTAATTACTATTTTAAAGGTAATTAGGGATTATTTTATTATTTTATTTATTTATTTTAGGTCTAGGTTTTCTATTTAGCCTATTTGTAGAAATAATCTCTCATTCTTAATTTTAATTTAAGTTTTTTTTTTTTGGTTTAGTTCTCTACATTTAGTTTTTATTCCAACTAAACGTTAATGGAAGTTTTGGTTCAAAGAACTGTGAGTTCTAATATATTTTTCTTGTTTTCTTTATTCTCTTCATTTATATATTTTTTATGCCTAAGTAGTTTATTGTTATTTTGTTTGATTTTACAAAATGGTGAGTTGTTCAATTGTTAATTTTGTTTATTGATATTTAGAACTTTAAATCCGTGTAGTAAATAAAGTAACTGATTAAATATAAGTGTTTGATTCATACTATGGAAATATATAACATAGTCTAATAAATCGAGCTTTTCGTATTTGTTCAATAGAGTTGGTGGTTCTTCTATTTCTTAATGCTATTCATAAATTAAATCTTAAGCGCTCGTCTAGGGGTTGTTTATTGATAAAAGATCTAATTAATTAGATTCTCTTAATTATTAAAGAGCTAAGGAATAATAAGTTTGTTAACAAACATAGGGATGACAATGGGGCGGGGATACACTGTTGAGTAAATGGAGCCAAATCTAATCAAGGTCCAAACCCAACTAATATCAAAAGTTGTATTAATTTATTCAAATAGACTTTTGGACTAAATGGGCCCATTTTTGACCAAACAATGGCCTTGACGTGGGATGGTGGAAAATTCAGAGGCGGTGAAATGTTTATTTCACATATATATTATGGCTTTGTATTTGACCTAGTTGTGAGAAGAAAAGAAAGCCGACGACTTTTTTTGTTTCTTCTTCACCGAGGGAATTGTGGTATCAATTCTATGAGAGTCGATTCGACGACTTTCAATTAGGTTAATTAGGGTTTGTTCATATTGAGAGAAAATAGAGAGGAGGCAACTGTTTGAGTGATTCTCGGGGTTATATATAATTGTGAGCAATTATACATTTTTTATATTTTTGTCTCATTGATGTAATCTTCAACTTCATAGTAGAATCTTCAACTTCATAGTAGAACCTGCAGAGTCTGCAGAAGACAGGACGTACCAATTGGGAACCTGTATAAAAATATCTGGTGTCGTTTCCTCTCGCTTTTATTATTTATTCTTGTGTTGCTATTATCGTTCTTGTGTTAGTGGGAGTTTAGGGTTGTACAACCCTTCAAATTCCCAACATACACTTCTCATCCCCTAACTCGCGGAGATTTTTAATTCCCATACCCTACCCAATCCCCTAATCAAAAAATCGGGGGCGGGTTCGGGGATTTCCCGCGGGGAAAATTCCCCGTTTTATATTTTAATTCTTATTTAAAAGAGATATAAAAATGAAATATATATTCAAAATATACATTTTTAAGACAAAAAGAAAATATAATACTAAACGTTTTATAATTTATTAGTTAATATAACCATATTATATATATATATATATATTTTTTTTTTTTTTCAATACATAAAAATAAAAGTAAACAAAATACATAAAATATTATTAAATTATCGGGTATCCAGCCAAGGGAAGGGGCCGCTAACCCGCGGGGAATTTCGCCATCCCTAAACAAACATAATCAATTTGGAGAAGAATTTAGGAAAACCATAGTGTATATAGCCAGATTTATTGCTTCAATAAAGAGAGAGAAGACTAATTAGATAGAACTTTGAACCTAACATTTACGTGTAGGTGTGAGCTATCTCAATTAGGCAATGGAAAAGTTGATGAGGTTTGGAAAACATAGGCATATGATCACTGCCATTAATTTCCATCACGTTTTCAATGCCACCGTTTACAATCATCCATTTCTGAAATTCTTTTTCTATGCCTTTGTCTTCATCACAAATCACATAAACTTTTGTCACTGATCCATACTTTTCTTCTGAAAATTTCTCTGCTTTTGATAAGTCTTCTATGAACAGTGAGCTTGGCCTCAACAAAGTCTTTCCCAACTCCAGATCCTTTCCAAACAATAAATAAAATAATTGGTGGAAAATGAAAATGCATTAAAAAAAAAACATGAAGAGAGAGAGAGAAAAAAAAAACCTCAGATGGGGAGAGTTGGTAGAGCTTAATAGCCAAGAAATCAGGGCCAAAAAACATTGAAGTTGAAGATTTTTCAGCTGTGTTTCCATATGAAGAAAATTGAGTATCCAGCCAAGCTTCCATGGGATTATTTGCACAATACTTAAAGGAACAAAATAGGTAAGAAAAAGTAGAAAATTCATCTAGATTCTCAAATTTACATAATTTTGAACAAAAACTTGGCAGGTTAGAGAAATTATTGAACGAGACTGTCATATTAATATATAACTGTCTGGATCTGTGATTTTAATAAAAAAAAATATTATTGATAAAGATCCAATAATTATAAGTAGAAAACAAACAGCCACATCTAATAATTTCTTGCAGCGAAATCTTCTCATCCCTCTAAATATTTTTTTTTATCACAGGACCAAAAAGGAAAAAAATCTTAACTATCCAGTTATCTATTCTTTCATTCTCTTACTATAATTTAATCATTGAAGATTCTTTCTAATATATTATTTTATATTTCTCCAAACAAAAATAAACCATTCCTTAATTAATTTATTTTTTCTTGAAGTTTTCTCCCATCATTATTGCAAAAAATGGGTAAGAAATAAAAAAAAACTTACCTGTTCCAAGACATAGGAAGGTTTGTTGATGGTATCAGGTAAAAAAGCAGTCAAGAAAACAGAGGCAGCAATCTTGTGTGGATAAGTTTCCATGGCAAGAGCCAAATTCATTCCTCCAAGGCTATGACCCACAAGAATTACCTTTTCATTTGCAGAAAGAGATGCCATTGTTTTTAACAATGGTTCAGAATATTCTTCCATTGAATGGATATCATGAATTGTCTTGCTGTCGATGCCCGAAGCCGCCATATCTAGCAGCGTTACACGGTGTCCGGCTTCCTCGAGCAAGGGTTTGATCTTAAACCAGCTCCAAGCTCCATGGCAAGCTCCATGTACAAATACAAAATGCTTTTGTTCCATGATAGAAAGAGAAAGAGAAAGAGAAATAGAAAGAGAGCCACACCAAACACTTAAACAAATAGAGACATTTATTGAACCTTTTATTGGCGAAGTCAAGTTTGCGTGGTGTTTTCCCTGCTCTCTCTTTCTACGAGGAAGAATTAATGAATTATGTTTTAAAAAAAGGGAAATTTTATTGGTCAGTAGAATTGTCTAGGGTTTTTTTTTTCCATGACAATAGTATATAATAGAACATAAAATTAAATAAGTAAAACTCTGTATCATATTCCATAATAAAAAAACTAGAGAAATTAAATTATATATAAAAAAATTTAAATGGGAAAAAAACGTTACAAGATTATTTTAAAGTGAAAAAAGTCCCACTTATTTGGCTTTTAAGGATGAGAAATGCTCTCAATTCCATCTCATCCATATGAATAACCAATTTGTTTTGCAATATTTATAAATATAATGTCTTAAAAATGTATATGTAAACATAGCATTTAAAAAAAAAACTCTCACTCATATGAATCAGTAAAATCAGTGATTATATATAAGGCGAATCAATGATTATCATGCACGGATTATGAATTAATATTGTGAATTTTTAAAAACAAGTGATGTATAAGGTGAATCAATGATTACATATATGCGAATCTACTGATAATTTTATAGTATTTTAGGTGTGAATTAATAAAAAACTTTGATATATGGTTGATTGACTATGAAATATCTATTTATTTATATAATTTAGTGATTGACTTAAACATTAATGATTAATAAATCATTGACCGAATAGTATAGTATATCAATGATTAATTCAAAAAAATCATGACCGAGACATTTGGTTGAAAGTTTCTCTTTTGATATTTCTTGATTTCTTTTTATTTGTTTATAGTGTAGACCCGTTTTTTATTCGGCTTATTAAATCAAATTATTTTAATTTAATTTCTTATAAGGCTGACATCACAATAATAATTTACTATAATTAATCCCATTAATTATACGGTGTGTAAAATGCCTAAAATTCAATTTAATATTTTCATTTGATACATATTAATTAATTAAAAAAAAATCATGACTGAGGTTGTACATTTGGTTGAAAATTTCTCTTTTTCTTGATTTCTTTTTATTTGTTTATAGTGTAGACTCCGTTTTTGATTCAGCCTATTAAATCAAATTATTTTAATTAAATTTCTTATAAGGTTGACATCACAACAATAATTTACTATAATTAATCCCATTAATTATGGGAGCCTAAAATTCAATTTAATATTTTCATTTGATACATATTAATTATCATTTTTATTTGATCATAATATAGGCATAATGGTAAAGTCATATTTTGACAAAAGCTAGATAAAAGCCCAATTTTATACCTTTTTTTAAGGTGTTAATTTTCAATTTATTTTAATAATGATAAAAATATTAATCTAACCATCGTTTTTCATATATATATTAAAAATAATTACAATATTTTATCTCTCAATTTAAACAAAAACAAATAATAATTACAAAGAGTAATTTATAATTCAATTTTAAAAATTTCAATGTTTCTCTATTTCCATAAATTTATCCAAAATGGGTAATTATTTTATGGCTAAAAAATTAAATCATAAATAAAATCCCAAAAATGTATTTTATTAATCCAATAATTTTATAATTAATCAATAAAAAAATACAATAGTCACAATTTTACTTATGGCACTACTTTTTCCGTCCTTGATGGGTTAAAACTTAAAATACATTAGAAATAATATTTAAAAAAAAATAAATCTCTGGAATTTTTTTTTTTTTTTTGGTCGTTGTCGGTTTCTTGTGTGTTATCACACCTCCATCACTTCAACTTTTTTGAATCTTATCTATCATACCTGTAAAGGAATATTCACAGCCAATGGAGGAGGAACAGAGATAACGAAGAGCCAAAAATTTCAGAGAAAGAAAAGCAAGCAGAGATAGAACGGTTTTGTCAGAAAAAATAATGAATTCGAATAGAGAAAAAATTCCAAAAAATAAAGACCACGAGGGAGAAATCAAATGCACTAAGGCCCCGTTTTTGTGAGGGGGCATTTAATTCTATTGTTTGTTTGGGGTTATTTAAAAATATGTCGGTAATCTCAAATTCCTAGAATCTATATTTTCCCAAATATGAGGGTATTTGAGTACCTTGAAATTGGGTGCTTTCTATGATTCCCATGAGAAGGTAATCTTTCATTTTATAATTTTAATCGTATTTAACTAGGAAAAGTTTGGAAAATGAAAAGAAAAGAATATTTATGAACAAATTTAAACCCTTAAGAAAACGTAAGCAAAGTGTGGTAAGACGTTGATATTAAAAAAAAATGGTCCTTGGCCAGGTGTACAAGATTTTTTTTAAAGTATATTGATATATAAAGAGTGGCAGAGAGAAAAAGGAAGACAAGACAAAAGTTGCTACAATATATTGTCTTAAGGAAAGGAAGAAAACAAGAAAATAAATAGCCAAAAGGCTTACATGTGGAGCTCAATAATAAGAGACCAAAAAGCAGAGAGGCAATGGAAAAATACTATAATACATCATATTTTATTCTAACATTCCCCCGCAAGTTAATGGGCATAGGAATAACCGTTAACTTGGTACAAAGATTAGCAAATCGAGAAGAAGCTAGAGGCTTGGTAAAAATGTCAGCGAGTTGATCTTCAGAAGGCACAAACCGAACTGAAAGTTACTTAGCCATTACCCGTTCACGAATAAAATGGTGATCTATCTCAATGTGTTTAGAGCGAGCGTGGAGAACCGGGTGAGCTGCTAGATATGTGGCACTAATGTTGTCACATAGTAGTAGAGGCAACGCAGAAGAACCATACCCAAGTTCACGCAAAATGGATTGTATCCAAATAATTTCAGTAGCGACATTAGAAAGGCCCCGATATTCGGATTCAGCACTAGAGCGTGAGACAACTTTCTGCTTAGAGGAGACCAAGAGACAATATTTGAACCAACAAATGTGCAGAAACCACTTGTACTACGACGATCATCTGGGCAACTCGCCCAATCCGCATCCGTGTAAGAAGTAATAGACTGGTGCGAAGAGGTAGAGAAAGAAATGCGAAGATGTTTTGTGCTTTTCAAATATCGAATAATTCGCTTAACGGCCTGCAAATGAAGTGTAGTTGGAGAGTGAAGAAATTGGAACACCTTGTAGACGACAAAGGATAAATCCGGACGAGTCAACGTGCAATATTGAAGAGCCACAACGATGATCCGATATTGAGTAATATCCGAAAGCTTGTCACCAACATGAAGGGAAAAAGACTGCCCAGTAGCCATAGGCGTGCTAATATGTTTATAATCAAACATGTCAACTTTAGTCAATAAGTCAGAAATATACTTGGATTGACTCATATGAAGAATACCATGAGCTCGTTGAACCTGGATGCCAAGAAAATAGGAAAAATCTCCAAGATCCTTGAGAGCAAATAGATTATTAAAAGATGCAGTGAATTGTTGAAGTAAGGATAGATTGTTACCCGTAGCCAATATATCATCCACATAAATAAGGAAAATTACAATGTCAGAACCATTCTGGAAGATGAACATAGACGTATAAGCTTTGGAGCCATGAAAATCCTATTGAAGAAGGCAGACACTTAGTTTCAAGAACTAGGCTCGGGGACTCTGTTTCAGGCCATAAATGGCTTTATGTAGTTTGCAGACAAATGAAGGATGAGAGGAATCAATGAACCCTTGAGGTTGCTTTATGTATACAGCCTCCTAAATCTCACCATTGAGAAAAGAATTATGTACATCGAGCTGTTTGATAGGCCAATTAAAGGAGACAACAAGTGCAATGACAATCCATATAGTGGCAGGTTTGATGACTGGACTAAACGTCTCAAAATAGTCGATGCCAAATGCTTGATCAAATCCACGAGCTACTAACCGAGCTTTGTAGTGTTCAATATCACCGTTAGATTGGAGTTTCAACTTGTACACCCATTTACAACTAATTACTTTGAAATTTGGTGGTGGAGGAACAAGAGATCATGTCCTATTTCGCATTAGTGCCTGATATTCAGAGGTCATTGCAGAAACCTAATTCGAATCTGAAATGGTAGCTTTGAAACTAGATGGTTCAGAGGGTGAAGAAGCAGCGGAAAAGAGAACTTTTGGTTTAAAAATACTAGCTTTTGATCTAGTAGTCATATGGTAGAGATTGCTTGTGACAGGATGAGGAATGGGAGGAGGATCAGGAAAAGAAATAGATGAAAGAGAAGCCAACGTGGGGATAACTTCAGGACTCAAAGAAGAAGGAAGGGACAAAACTTGAGAGGAAGAAATAGCTGAAGATATATGTGTTAGAGATGGAGAAACATTGGGTGATGAGAGAGGTAAAGGAGAGGGTAAAATAGATGACACAGGCGGTGATGGAAGGGGGGGTGGGCATAACAGTTTGTGGTAAAATAGAAATATACAGTGGAGAATGGGAAATAGGAGGAGGATGGGCAACATTTAGTGTTGAAAATGATTGGTGATCAGGATGATGTTGCATGATTTTTTGTAGAGGTGAAAAAATATATTTGGAGAAGGGAAAATTGGTTTCATAAAAAATTACATGACGAGAGATAAACAAGCGCCCAGAGAGAGGTTCAAGACAAACATAACCTTTGTGATTCGAAGTATAGCCCAAGAACACACATTCTTTTGAACGAAATTGAAGTTTATGTTTATTATAAGGACGTAAAAGTGGTAAGCACGAACAACCAAAAGATTGAAGGAGTAAATAATCATGTGACTTATTATATAAGACAACATAAAGGGATTTATATTGAAGGACAAGAGTGGGGAGTCGGTTGATTAGATGCGTTGCTGTTTGAAAGGAAAAAGTCTAGAAATGTAAAGGAACAGAAGAATGAGCCAAGAGCGAAAGACCCATCTGAACGACATGTCTGTTTTTGCGTTCAACGATGCCATTTTGTTCAGGGGTGTATGGACAAGAAACACGATGGTGAATTCCATTGACAGTAAGAAATTTGGACAATGAGTGACACTCCCCCCTCCCCCAATCAGTTTGCAAAGCTTTAATAGAAGTGTTAAATTGATTTTTAACAAGTTGTTGAAAGTGGAGGAAGAATTGATAGGTTTGATCTTTACTTTCCAACAAATAGATCCAAGTAAAGCGACTAAAATCATCTATGAACAAAAGAAAATAACGTGCACCAGTGACAGACAATTGAGGAGAAGGACCTCATAAATCTGAATGTACTAATTGAAAGGGAGTAGAACTCCTATTGTTTGACAAATAAAACGACAATTGATGGCTTTTGGCCATTTGACATGAAGAACAGACATGAGTAAATGACTGAAATGAAGAAGACAAATTACAAAAACCTTGCTTAAGAACTTGTTGAGCTGGGTGTCCTAAACGATGATGCCAGAGAGTTGAATCTGAAACATTGGAAAGAAAGACAGCAGACGAAGATGAATTAGAAGATGGTGACAGCGGTGGACGAAGTTTGTATAATCCTTTGTAAAGTGTGCCCCGAAGAAAAACCTTCCTGGTGCGGATATCCTTGACAAAAAAACAAGTAGAATAGAATTCAACAAAAGTAAAATTGTCATGACAAAGTTTGTATATACTGTAAGTTTCTTTGAAATAGAAGGAGAATACAACACATGATGAAGTTGAATAGAAGAAGGAAGAGTGGAATGACCGATATGGGAAATAGGTATAAACTTACCATTACCAAGTTGTACTTGCTCATTTCCATAGTAGGGATGTGGATTGCTGAGAGTGTTAAAATCAGGGGTCATATGATGAGTAGCCCCAGAATCCATGAACTAATCAGCATCGGGGTGGGGTGTAGACGATGAGGGAGGCAAGCTAGGAAAAGGAGGGGGGGTGAGGAGGGTTCTGGGATGGTTGGAAATTGGTAAAATGAGCTTGAGGAGGGTTATGCCGGGGAGGATTAAAAGTGGGATCATTGCGTTTGTAACAGTTAGGAGCAATCTGACCGAACTTGGAACAAAGTTGACATTGGGGCTTTCTAGAATTATTTCGAGGTGACTACTTTTTATTCGAGTTGGTATCCTGCGATTTTCCTAGAATACTTGGAGCATTGTGAACGGTAGAGAAATTGTGTGGAACAGGGGCAGTAATGTTTCCGGTAGAAAAGGAACGTGGAGTATTTTTGGTATTTGTCTGAAGAGACAAATTGGCAAGATTTGCCTGAACAAAATTCAGTTGGCTCACAGAGGTAGTCGATACTCATAGCTCAAAAGCAAACTTCGAACATCCTCCAATGATGGATTGTCCATACGATTTTGTTTAGAGGTAACAAAAGCATTATATTCTGCCCCCAATCCTTCCAATAGATAAGCTAGATGGTCACGATACGAAATGGGTTCACCAATAACGGCTAACTTGTCAGCTACAACCTTAATTTGAGATAAATATTGAGAGGCAGGAACTCCATCCTTTTCAATACCCTGTAACTGAGAACTAAGTCCCATGATTCTCACTGTAGATGCGGACTCGTGTTGCAGAGATTCTCAAATCTCAAAAGCAGTAGTAAATGAAACAATTTCTTCTATTTTCTCTTCAGTAAGAGAAGAATACAACCAACTCATAACAAGACGATTAAATTTCTGCCAAATAATAAATTCAGGATTCACCTGAAACTGAATGTTGTTAAGAAAACGTGGAGGACAAAGTACGATACCCTCAATGAAATTATCCAAACCCATTTGCAATAATGACATTAAGAAGCTGGTTCTTCCATAACGGATAGTTCAAGTAATTGAGTTTGACAGAGAGCGAACCAGGAGAAAGTTGGGGAAAATTATGAATGGCGATTGTCTGGGGTATAGAACCTGGAAATGGGGATTGAGGAAAAGGAAATTGATATCCTGGTGGAAGATGAGAACCAAGAGACGGTTGAAAAAAATGAGATGGAGAAAATGAGGGATAAAAAGAACCAGAAGGAGCTTGAAACCCAGGATTTTGAGAAGGATGATGAGTAGCATTTTGTGGTTGATTTGGAGGTTGAGTTGGAGGTACCTGGCGTTGGTTTTGGGAGAGATGGTGAGGAAGGAAGGAAGGCATCGATGGAGTAAAAGGTAGAGGTTGGGCGATTAGGGTTTCTACCCCTGCTGATGCACTACCTAGGCGATTAGGGTTTTCTACCTTGCTGATGAACTACTTGACGCCATTATTTTTTTTGAAAAGAGAGCCTAAAGCTCTGATACCATAAAGAATGGCAGAGAGAAAAAGGAAGACAAGACAAAAGTTTCTACAGTATATTGTCTTAAGGAAAGGAAGAAAACAAGAAAATAAATAGCCAAAAGGCTTACATGTGGAGCTCAATAATAGGAGACCAAAAATCAGAGAGGCAATGGAAAAATACTATAATATATCATATTTTATTCTAACAATATATGACTAAAATAATTATTAAAATAAATTGGGAAAACTTATCTTGATACGTAAAAACAATCCAGAAAAAGTAGTACCAATTGAATGGTTAAGATTAAAAAAAATAGGGTCAAGTATTACACATATTGCTGTGTAGTGAGAAACAAGTAATGAATTGTGGAAAATAATTTTCTATCTTCGACTTTTCCAATCCCAGATTTCAAATGTTGTTCATTTTTGTGGTTTAACTATGACACATTTTTAAATCATTTGGAATCAAGGGATTTTATTATTTCTCATATCGTAAACAAAAATGTTAAAGAGTGAGTATTTGTCATGTTGGAAAAATATGGAATTTAATATGAATATGTTTTAATTCTTTTGTTAAATAAATGTATTAATTGTAAATAAGGATATTTTGAAGAAAAGACAGAAATAATCATATTTCCCTCTATAATTCTCATTAAACAAACATAATAATTTACAAATTACTAGGAATCCTCGTATTATTATTAAGTTAAACAAACGTTGTAATCTAAGATCACCAGTAATCAAATACCCTGACATTAGATTCCCAAGTATTTGATTACTAGAGGTATCTTAGATTATAGTGAACCAAACGGGGGCTTATCTTCATTCTCCACTTTTCTTTACTTGTTTCTAGAGGTATCTCAAATTTGAGTTTTGCCCCAAATTTTGGACTAAAATTGGCGGTTCCCCCCCGAAATTAAGACTCGAAATTGGAGTTTTGATTAAAAAAAGAAAAAAACCTTTCAAGTTTTTAACAAAAAATAAATACAAAATATAAGAGAAACAAAAAAATCCAAGTTGACCCGGAATTTGAGTTTTGCCATGAAATTAAGGACCGAAATTATAGTTTTGATTATAAAAAAGAAAAAAAAAACTCAAAATTAGAAAAGAAAAGAAAGAAAGAAAGAAAAAGAAAAAAAAAATCGTGCAATGCTCCAAGGATTTCGGTTCGAAATTTGGACCAAAATCCTTGGTAGCCACCCTATTTTTTTTCTCTTCTTTTATAATTTTGTATTTATTTTTAGTTAAAAAAATGAAGGTTTTTTTTTTAATCAAAACTTCAATTTCGGGGAAAAGATATCAATTTTGGGCAAATTTCAGGGTAAAACTCTAATTCCGAGGTAAATTTCGGGGCAAATTTCGGAGCATGATTCTTTTTTTCTTTCTCTCTTATAATTTTTTTAATTTTTAATTATAAAAAATGAAAGGTTTTTTTTATTCTTTTTTTAATCAAAATCCAATTTCGAGAAGAAAAAAACACCAATTTTTATTCAAAATTCGGGGCAAAACTCATGAAAAATTAGTGAAAATCCGCAATTCTTTTTAAAACTAAAAACCTCCTTTTTATGGCTTTAACAAAGAGAGAGAACTAATTAGATTAGACTTGAACCTAACATTTAGGTGTACGTGCTACTGCGAGCTATCTCAATGGAAAAGTTGATGTGGTTTTTACCAGTCTGCAGTCACCTCAACAAAACACGTACACTTTTTTTTTTTTTTGAATTCATGACAGTGCAACAGCACAAAAAAACAGCAAACCAGAAAAGCAAAGCAAAAAAAAAAAAAACAACAACAAAGAAAGAAAGGCTACGTGCCTTCAGTAAAAGAGCAAATCCATGGAGGAAAAATCCCAGCCCATGAAGCAGAGACACCTGAGCTTAAAGCTCTTGAGGCGAGAAGATGAGCCAAACCGTTCCCATTACGACGAACGTGAGAGAACTCCAAAATGTTCATTCGATTTGAAAGCTTCCGTATCTCATTGATAGGAAAAGAGACCTCCGAAATATCTTCAACCTCTCCCTTGAGAACATTAATCACATCCAAACAGTCAGATTCGACTAAAATCGGGTTGCTAGAAAACTCCCTAAGATTCCTAAGCCCTTCCAAAATTGCAAGGCCCTCAAGAAACTTTATCAAATAGAAATTAGGAGCTCTTATACAACCAACAATCAATAATAACCCTTCATTATTCCGAAGTGCCCAGCCAAGTCCTGCTTCCGCCGAAGACGGGTGAGACGCTGCATCAACATTAAGCTTCAAAATTCCTTTAGGAGGAGGGATCCAAACAGAAACTAAGGGTTGCGAAGGAAGGCTTTGCCCTGAAGTGGTAGCTAATGAAGGCCAATCTACGAACTCCTTTTCCCAGTTTAAGATTTTTTCAATAGCCAAAACAGGATCAGGAATAGTAAAATTATGAATTCTATTATTTCTAATATTCCAAATGTGCCAAGAGGCTATTTAAACTCGCTCCAACATCGTGGGGTTTTAAGAAATTAACTCCCAGAAGCAATTGGCGGGTTTCCAACTGTGATCCATCATAATAAGAGCTAGGGAAGAGATTTTGCCAAACCTTACGAGCAAACGAGCATAACCAGATAATATGAGTAGTGGATTCTCTCTGAGTCTTGCAAAGCCCGCACCACTCTTCAGCTTGAACTTCTTTTTTATTGAGATTAATCATTGAAGGGACAATATCGTGATAAAGCTTCCAAGCGGCTATTTTAATTTTCTCCGGAACCTTTTCTTTCCAAAAAACATTCCACCATTTACGCATAGGACTCCTATCAGCAACAGATTCATTGGAAGCGTAAGAGACTTCCATCCCGACCTGGAAAGCGCTTTTGACAGAAAAAGCCCATTTTTGTCAAATTTCCAAAGAACAGTATCATTGTTTCTAGTTGAATCAAAAGGAATGCTAAGAATTTGAGAGGCCTCAAACGGGAGAAAATTTGAACGAACTAAATTTTCGTTCCAATGGCCATCATCGAGCATCAGAGAAGCAACACATTGACCTTTTAAGATCGGGGGCACCCATATCTGCTTGTCAAAATCAGAATTTGGAAGCCAAGCATCCACATCAATAGTTGCAGCCAAACCGTTACCAATTTTCCAACGAAGACCCTTAGCAAGTAAATCTCGCCCCCAGCAAATGATGCGCCAAATGAATGAGGGATTGCTACCAATTTTAGCATTCAAAAAGTCAGAGAATTTAAAATAGCACCCCATCAGGATTTTAGCCACCAAGCTCTGGGGGTTTCGAATAATACGCTAACCTTGTTTCGCAAGAAGAGCTTGATTAAAAACTCCCACATCTTTGAACCCCATCCCTCCATCTTCTTTTTTAGCACACAATTTCTTCTAGCTCATCCAATGAATCTTTCGTTTCGAGCAATTAGATCATCACACAGCGACACGGGGAGTTTAAAACAACTCATGGTGTAGATCGGGATGGCTTGGACTATAGCTTTGATCAGGATTTCCCGGCCACCACATCAAATAAATCCCCAATTTCCTTTCTCTCTCATCTTTGAAAAATACGAGAAATGATTTCAAATAACATATATTTATGTATATTAATTAGTAATCACTAAAATATAAAAATAATTATTAAATTATAGTTCAATAATTTATAAAAATAATTTATTATTTTTTATTATTATTTTCAATGAAATTATTGGTTTTTGGCCTTTTATAGTTCAATAATTATTAAGATATTTGGATGGTTTTTAAAATTTTATGACATTTTAATAATTAATAAGTAGAAATATATTATTTTAGTAATTGACACAAATTTTAATATACTTTCTTAAATTATCCCCTTCAATTTTTTTGGTAATTGACGAATTTATCAGTGATTAACATTGAATTACATAACTTTATAATAAACGAATCACTGATTTTCACATATCAATCATTATTAATAATGATTGACATTGTAAAAATTTTTGTATTTAAAAATATTTTAAACAATGATATATTTAAAAATATAATATCAAAATCTGCTATCGAGTGTTATTTCCATATTTAATAATTGTGGTGTTCTTCTCGATTAAATCTCTTTCAATAAATCCCAATGACAAACTCTCTTAAAAAGTTAAAATATATAATTATATGTATATATACACACGTTTAAAGTGCACTCAATATTCAATAATATTTCTCTTCAAGTGGCTTAAAAAACATACTAAAAATAGAGAGGATGATAATAATTGTGTAAAATGGAGAGAGGGAACACATGCGTGTACGATACATAGCTTCAAATAATAATTTTTCAGAATTTTACTCGGGTAAAAACATGTAGCATGCAAGTGGTTGGAGCAGATTTTTCTGTCGGGGATGATTATGATTGGACATTTTCTTCAATTTTATTATGATAATTATCCCTCTAATTAAAAATTTAGTCGTCAACTGGAACATGATTCAGCTTATCAGACGTTTAGAATCCGTTTATGATAATTTTTAAAAGTGTTTATTTTAATGATTATTAAAAACATTTTATTTATTCAAAAACACTTTTAAACACTTCTAAAACTATTTCAAAAAAAATACTTACTCCCTTTCCTTGAAGTTAAAGGTTCGAGTCTCCCTCGACCTTTAATTTGATGCAATATTAAAAAAAATAGAAAAAAAAGTCAAAACATTGAAAACCACGAAAAGAGGCATTCATTCAATAAAACTAGAGGAAGAGTTCCACTAATATATTTGAAGCTCAAGTACAGAGGATCATAATTTAAACAATTGGAGTTCAAATTTAGAGAATTTACAATTTAGGCCTTTTAAGTTTCAATTTTTGAAAAAAAATAGGGTACTTGAAGTACTGATGTTATGCAAATTACCAATATCTTTATTCAGTTTTTATATTCAAATGTTGAAATGTTTTGTTAAGATTTGGAGTCAAATAAACTAAAACCCATTATTTTGGGAAAGTCATTTGAAGCCCAAAAGCCATAGAGGCCCATGTGAAGTAAAGTCATCATAAAGTCAAAGTCATCAGGGTGAGTATTTGACTTACTTGCCTTGTCATTTGAAAATACGAGGAGACACCTTGTTCTCTATTTAAAATGATGTTATTTTTATTGGTCATAAATAAAAATGTGGGGGGCGACTATTTGACCTCTCACATGAGAGGCCATTAGGTTTTCTTCTATAGTAAATCTTATTTGGGTTAATTTGGGATGTAGACCCCTAATTTTATCCGATATTATTTAAAAATTAAAGTTTTTTTAATTGAAAAATAGAGATAAAATTGACCATTTTTTTTTCTCATATATATATTTTTAAATGGGCACATCAATTTTTAAATGGCCTAATTCAATTAAGATTTTTAAAATGAAGTGGAATATTCTAGATTACTTCCTATTTTCATAAAAAAAAAATGAATCTTTAAATGGCTAGATAAAAAGAGAACATTAAAAGAAATATAGAGAAAAAGTGAAAATTTAAAAAAATCTTTTTGCTAGAATAGAAAAGTGGTGGATAGATTTGGATTGAAATAAATGGTTAGATAAAAAGGGAAGGATAAAAGAAATAGAGAAAATAAGTGGAAATTCAAAAAAAAAAATTGTTAAAAAAGGAAAAAGGTGGATATGTATGGATGTTTTGTATTAAAATAAATGAAAAAAGAGGGAAAATTTTGAATTCATAGACAAAAGAGGTAGGTAAAAAAGGGGGAAGAGAGTTGGAAAATATTTTTAAAAAAATGGCTAAAATTGGAGAGGGAAAAAAAGAAAAAAAAAAACTAAAACTTAACCCTAGCTTAGCCCTATATATTCATCCTTAAGTCCTCTTAAAAGGGGTAGCCATTATTCTCTCAATCTTTCACCTCCCAACTTTCCATCACTCACCAATCTCTCATAACCATTATCTCCATTCCACCACCACTCTCACTCACCATTAGCCACTAACCCATATTATCTTTGAGCCACAACTCTACCAACTTGAGCCCTCCACCATTTTTTTACTCACCTGAAACCCAGCCTCCAACTTTCACTAGATTACTACCCCATTCTACCAATTATTCATAAAACCAATTCTCATAACTCTATCATCTCATTTTCATCACACACAAATGGGACTCAAGAGGTAATGGAGATATTTGTAGTAATCCTTTTCTTTACATAAGCATGCTAATTTATTTTCTTTAGTTACATAATTAGTGTTGAAGTTTTCTTTCTTCGAACAAAATAAGTTTTTTTTCAAAAATAGTTTTTTTTTTATTTGAGTCTTTGATGTTTCAATAGAATTCATGATTTATATATACTGATTTAATTTATGTGGTAATTTTTTTCATAAAAATAAACTCAAATGTAAATCCATAGGAAAAAGAATCAAGTAATTCTGATTTGTGGTTTGAAAGTTATGTTTTTTTTTTTAAGTTTGGTGTTCAAATACTCATCAAATCAACAAAAGAATCGAAATACCTTCTTCTGTTTTGCTGATATAACTTTATCATTTTTTTTTCCAGCAGAAGTAAGCAGAAGAAAAAGCCTCTTATGATTTATTTCCTTAACTTAAATTAATTGACATCTATTTTTGGTTAAGTTCATTATTTTGTTTACTTAATGTTAAAAACCAATTTATTTTAAAAAGTATTTTTTTTTTCTCTTCAAAACCCATCTTTCCAAAAGTTTCTTAAAATTTGAAATTTGGGTGTATAAGGATGTTTTGATCCCAAATTTCATTACTTTAGGAGTTTATGGTTTGATATTTAGAAACAAATTAAATTATTCCCTTAAAAAATTCTCAAAATTTGAAGTTTAGGAGTATAAGGATGGTTTGATCTCAAATTTTATAAGTTAAAAAGTTTATGGTTTGATTTTAAGAATCAATTTAAACTACATTTTTTTTAAAAAAAAAGAACATTCTAAAAATTTCTTAAAATTTGAAACTTAGGAGTATAAGGATGTTTTGATCCCAAATTTCATTACTTTAGGAGTTTATGGTTTGATATTTAGAAACAAATTAAATTATTCCCTTAAAAAATTCTCAAAATTTGAAGTTTAGGAGTATAAGGATGGTTTGATCCCAAATTTTATTAGTTAAGAAGTGTATGGTTTGATTTTAAGAATCAATTTAAACTACATTTTTTTTAAAAAAAAAAGAACATTCTAAAAATTTCTTAAAATTTGAAATTTAGGAGTATAAGGATGCTTTGATTTTCCAAATTTCATGAGTTAAGAAGTTTATGGTTTCATATTAAGAATCAATTAAATTATTATTTTTCTTCAAATAACCATTCTTCCAAAAAAAAAAAAAATTAAAAATTGAAATTTGGGAGTATAAGGATGCTTTGATCCCATATTTCATGATTTAAGATGATTTATGGTTTGACAAAAAAAAAAAAAAAATTATAAAATGGAAATTGTTAGGATGCTAACTTTTCCAAGCCTTCTTGTAAAAAACAAAATGCTTATACAAAAGGAATTGTTAGGATGTTAACTTTCTTAATTTCAAATATTTTATAACTCCTTAAGGGAATTTGAGGGGGTAGGATGCTTTCTTCTCAAACATCTTAAGGTGAAAAATCTTGTGGTAGGATGCTATATTGAGACTTCATTTTTTTAATGGCTTTATGCCACTCATATTTAAGTATTCATATCATTATAATGATTAATGATATAATCAAATAAATATGAGACATTTCAAAATAAACACAATTTTTTTTTTCTTAATGGCTTCATGCCACTCATAGTTATTTAACAATATCATTAAAATAATTAGTGATATTGATTAAACATACGTGGGACATTTCAAAATAATAACAAAAACATTTTGTTTAAGTAAAAGCTTTTAACGACATAAAAGAGAATAACCAAAATAGTAATAGTTTTTTAAATAAATATAGGGTGTTAATACCTTCCCTAAACATGAATAAACTTCTGAACCCATTTTTTAAATCTCACAGACCATTTTATTTTTGTCATTCTCGGGTGACCAATCACACCCATTTCAAAACCAATGATTGGTGGCGACTCCTGTTTTATTTTTCTTGTTCTTTTCTTTTACCATTTTGTCAGGTTAAAAAAGGACATGTGTTTTTCAAAAGGGTCATCCGCTCCTTGTTGTTCGTTTGGTAGCGACATGAGGGTTTGTTCATATTGAGAGAAAATTATAGAGTGGTCAACGGTACCGTTTGAGTGATTCTCGAGGTTATGTATAATTATGAGCAATTATACACTTTTTATTATTTGTCTTTATTAGACAAAGGCGTACCAATTGGAAACATGTATAAATCTCTGATGCCGTTTATCTCTTGTCAGATTTTATTATTCTTTATTTCATAATATTCTTCGTTCATGGATTAGGAAGTTTGGGGATTTAACAATCCTCATATTCCCAACATGTTTTATTCGTAATACTTGAATGTAATAAAAATTAATAAATAAAAAAAGCATAAAATTGAAGTTTATATTTTGGTATGGCTTTCAAAAGCAATTTCATTAAAAAAAATATATAACTGAAAAATATGTTCGATCCCTTCGTTTTGAAAGTTACCTTTCTTTAAAAACTAATAGGTATAATTTAAGTATATAAATGTAGTGATTTCCTCATAATTTTGTTGATTAAAATTGGTTAAGATTGAAATTTTGATTATATTTTATGATTTTTGTAATAGGTTGGAGACTAATAAGAAAAGATGGCTTAAATTCATGAAGTTGAGGGTAAAATTAGAATTTCATGTGTTCGTATCATTAGATCAGGGATGACAATGGGGTGGGTTGGGGTCGGAAATGCCACTCCTAGTCCCGGACCCCACGAGGGTTTTTAATCCTCATCCCTTAATTAGATAATCGATTGGTGGCTGGGTTTGAGGATTCCCCATTCATGGATTGGATTTTTCGTAGGAAAAAATTTATCGTTTTCCTGTTTTATCACGTGTCACCTTATTGATAAGTTGACAGTTTTTAAAACATCTTTTTTAAGAAGTGACGAGAAATCCTTGTCATCTTTTATGATATGTTGACTGAGATAAACTGTCGTCACCTCTTTTATAGATGATGGGTACACGTACACCGTCCCCTATTTATAATCGTATTAAAAATTATACTACCAAATTAGACCTTACATGTTACCTTGAAGTGTGATTCCTCCCACCGATAACACAACACCACTCAATACTCCATACGCTCCACCTGTCTGTGTTTTATTGCACGGGGCTAATTTAACACTCGATTCTGCTTTTTTTTTTAATAGTCGTGTAGGGTTGTGTGAAACTCTGATTACAGTTTCCTCATCTTCCGGTTAAGAAGTTAGACATCACCTTATGAGTAATATGGACATCAAAGTTCTCCTACAAAAAGAGGTGGACAAAGTGAATAAAGTGCTCATAACCTTAAAAAAAAAAAACAAAGAAGAATTTTAAAAAATGACATTAGATGAATTACAAACGTGACAAGTACATCAAATAATTTAGAGGAAACCAACTAATTTCATTTAAATAAATACACAAAACTCAAAGAAAAGATATGATAGATAGCCCTCTCAAACAAGAGAAGATTCAAAAGTAAAAAGACAGAATTATTAGATTGAATTACAAACGTAATGGGTACATAAAATAATTTGTCGAGAAAATGACAAATTTAAGCATATTTAAGAGCTATCTCAAGTAGACATTGAGAAAGTTGGTGTGGCTTTGAGAACATGGCCATATGATCAGCACCATTAATCTCCATCACATTCTGAATTCCACTGTTTTCAATCATCCATTCTTGATATTGTTTCGTCACAACTTTATCTTCACTGCAAACCAAATATGCTTTGGGAATTGACCCATACTTGTCTTTTGAAAATTTTTCTGATTTGGACAAATGTCTCAAAAACAGTGGACTTGGTCTAACTAAAGTCTTGGCCAACTCCAGATCCTTTTACTAAAAATTAAATAAACCCTTTAATTTAATACATTTTTAATTAATGTGTTAATTTAGAGAGAGAGAGAGAGAGAGAGAGAGAGAGAGAGAGAGAGAGAGAGAGAGAGAGAGAGAGAGAGAGAGAGAGAGAGAGAGAGAGAGAGAGAGAGAGAGAGAGAGAGAGAGAGAGAGAGACCTCAAGAGGAGATAATGGTTAGAGACTGGAGGACAAGAATTTTGGGCCCATAATTGATGATGTAAAAGGTTCAATGGGGCTTCCATTGGATAAAAACTGAACGTTCAGCAATGTTTCAACAGATAGTTCCTCCAAGTGCTAACAAGGAAAACAAAATATTAATTGATCCAAAATGCATCTCATTCATGTGTGAATCAATTAAAGAATTGTTTGTAGTTGTTTTTTTTAAACGGTTTGATAGTGTTAAATCATTAATAGATCTAAAAACTTAAACCGTTATTCTTAACACTCTTGTTCATATGTGTGGGATTAGATATTTGCACAAACTTCAATCATGTGAAACATTAATAAATAAAGAGGAAATGTCATTAAAGTGTTTGAATTCAAAACCTTCTATTCTGATACCATATTAAATACAAATATAAAAAATCCCCGTTTAAACGAGTTTGGGTTAGGTAGACGGCCCGTGAAATATGTTTCGGGTTCGGGGATGGGAAATACGTCCCCCGCCCCTGAACCCGATTTTTAAACAACTTTTTATGTAATCTTTTTTACTTTTTTCTCTATCTATTGATAATTGTATAAAATATTGTAATAAAATTATTTTTAAACTAATAAATTATAAAAAAAAATTAAGTATTATATTTGCTTTTGTCTTAAAAATGTATGTGTTAAACATATAATTGATTTTTTAATTTCATTTTGTAAATAAAATTAAAAAATTGAGAATCTACGAACCCGTCCCCGATTCTCCAAATAGGAAATAGGGGCGGGTAGGGGATTAAAAATCTCCGCTGGTTAGGGGACAAGGAGTGCATTCCCGACCTCACCCCGCTCCTTACCATCCCTAATATTAAATAACCAATAGAACCAAAACATTAAATTGTGTGGTTAAGACAAATTTAATATTTAATATAATTCTCAATAGATTTTTTGATATACTCAATAGAGAGATTTAAAAACTAAAAAATTATCCGTTAGACTTGGTTTGTATTGTTAATGACAAAACCGAACCAATAAAACTAAACAAAAAAATATGAAAAAATCTAACTGAACCGAACCAATTTAGATCCGTTTTCTATTCTCCTTTCAATTAATCATGAGAGAGATGAATTTCAAGATGGAGCGAATTTTGTTGATTATTTCAGTTATGAATCACAAATTAAATCTCACAAAAACAATCATAAACAAATACCCTCAATCATTTGTTAATTTAAAAAAAAATCCATACCTTATCAAGAACATAGGATGGAACATGGGTGGTATCGGGCACATAGGTTGCCAGTAGTTAAAAAAGGTAAATTATACACGTAGTTCTAGAAGTATGTTAATGAGACCCATCTCAAATTCATCATTAACACCCTAAATATTTAACGTGGCACCTTTTTTTTTCCCTCCATCTCTCTTCTCCTTTTTGTCCCAATTTTTTTTAAGGACGAGATTATGTTAAACAACTTTTAAAGAAAGTACAAGGGGAAAAATAAATATAATATACTAAAACGTCAACAATTGCCCCCTCCCCTAAAGAGCGCATCTGCCCCTTGAGAAGAGAAAAAGTAAATAAAAAAATAGGTAAATACGTTAAATATTTAACAGTGTTAGTGGAGAAAGGGTCTTATTGAAATAATTCTGGAATTACGTGAGTGTAATTTATCATTTTATAATTATATGGGGTATTCGTCCCTTTGACTAAAATCATAAGGGTCTTATTAGACCCGATTATCTTGATGTATTTAGTATAAAGAAATGTTTTTTTTTGGTACACTATGTGAGAATTTGAAATAATGCAGTTAATAGCAAATGAGAACATAAATGAAAAATAGGAAGAATGAATCTTTATTGGACGCAATCAAATGTGAGTGGTTTTTTAAGATATCAAATTGGGGAGATTTAAACCTTCAATTTTAAGAAATAAGTATGATGTTCAACCTGTTGAGATATATTTAGGATAATAATATAGATGCGTGTTATCATATTATAGACGTGGAAAACTTGGTAATCACATTGAATAGAGATATACAAATTTAGTCCACGTGATTGAATATTGAATATGGACTATTAAATATGTTAAATCACCAATTGAACCAAAAGCTTAAGCCTATGGTTCAAGGTAAATTTAATCATATATCTCAACACTCTCCTCACATGTGGGCTTGGATATTTGCACAAGACCTAAACATGTGGAATATTTAAATGGGAGGAAATTAGAACAAATGACATAATGAAGGTTTGATCACAAGACCTCTTGCTCTGATACCATATTAAATATGTTAAATCACCAATTGAACCAAAAGTTTAAGCCTATGGTTCAAGGTAAATTTAATTATATATCTCAACATGGACCACATTGAATAAGACAAATTTTTTTCCGATGAGTAATTCAAATTCATAAAAATATTAGGGATTTTTTCAGTGGGAACAAAATTTTTCCTAATATTTATTAATGTATTACTATAAATGTTGCTTAAAAAAAACCTAGAATACTCAATGATTAAGGTTTATGGTGAGTCATTGATTTGTTAATTAATACCGTAAAATCAGTTATTATGTATAGGGTGATGATTATATACATGAAATAAGTGATACATGCGCGAAATTGATATGTTGCAAATAAAACATATAAATATAGTCATTTCTTCGTGATTTTATTGATTAAAAGTGTTTAAGAGTTGAATCTTTGATTGTGTTTTGTGTTTATGTACTAGATTGAAGAGGGTAAAATAAGACTTTCAAATGTTTGCGACGTTGGAGACGACTTTCGGATATGGCACGAGCATATGGACCTTAAAAAAACTGATTAGAAACCATTCCTTATCAGGCTTAAGCACGACAAATTCATTAAAAAAACTGGTGTAGGCACGATATCGCTAAATTCTAGATTCTTAAAAGAGAAGAAGCAGTTTGCTCTACCCGTGACATACCTTGGCCGATATCACAACATATGGATGAAAATTAGGGATCTTTTTATAACCATTTTCTTTATCTTCTAGGAGATTTTTAATATCTTATATGATTTACTAGTTTAAAGATAATTAGGGAATATTTTATTCTTTCCTTATTTATTTTAGGTCTAGGTTTTCTATTCAAAAGAGGTTTCCCCTCTTTGTAGGAATAAGCTTTCATTCTTAATTTTAATTTTATTTTAAGTTTTCTTTTTCTCTCTAAATTGAAGTTTTGGTTCAAAGAATTGTGAGATCTAATATACATTTTTTTCTTTATTCTCTTCATTTACATATTTTCTATGCCTAAGTAGTTTTGTTATCTTGATTGATTTTACAAAATGGTGAGTTGTTCAATTATTAATTTTGCTTATAGATATTTAGAACTTTAAATCCATACTAATTTAATTAATTATAGTAGTAAATAAAATAACTAATTAAATATAAGTTTTTGATTCATGCTATGGAAATATAAACATAGTTTAAATAAATCGAGCTTTTCGTATTTGTTGGTTAGAAATTCGTGGTTCTTCTATTTATTTAATACTAGTAATAAATTAAATCTTAAGAGCTCGTTTAGGGTTGTTTATTGATAAAAGAAATAATTGATTAGATTCTCTTAATTATCGAATTGTTAGAGCTGGTTAACAAACATAACCAATTTAGGGAAGAATTTACGTGTATAAATGATCAATTCAAAAGAACCATAACTGAGATTACACTTTTGGATTCTAAACCCTAATTCTCTTTTTCCAAACTCAAAACCTTATTTTTATTGCTTTAATAAAGAGACAGAGAACACTGAATTAGATTGAACTTGAACCCTAAACATTTAGGTGTATGTCTGAGCTATCTCAATGAGGCAATGGAAAAGTCGTTGAGGTTTTGAAAACATAGGCATATGATCACTGCCATTGATTTCCATCACGTTTTCAACCCCACTGTTTTCAATCATCCATTTCTGAAATTCCTTACTTATGGCTTTGTCTTCATCACAAACCACATAAACTTTTGTCACTGATCCAAACTTTTCTTCTGAAAACTTCTCTGCTTTTGACAAGTCTTCTATGAACAGTGAGCTTGGCCTCAATAAAGTCTTTGCCAACTCCAGATCCTTTTTAAAGAAATAAATAATTGGTGGAAAATGAAAATGCATTAAAAAAAAAACATTAAGAGAGATAGGGAGAACAAAACCTCAGTTGGGGAGAGTTGGTAGAGCTTAATAGCCAAGAAATGGGGGCCAAATAACATTGAAGTTGAAGATTTTTCAGCTGTCTCTCCATATGAAGAAAATTTGGTATCCAGCCAACCTTCCATGGGAGTATTTGCAACATACTTTTCCATCAACCAAACAAGAATCAAAATAGGTAAGAAAAAGTAGAAAAAATTCATCTAGATTCTCAAATTTACATAATCTTGGACAAAAAACTTGGCAGGTTGGAGAAATTATTCAATGAGACTGTCATATTAATATAACCCTCATCTCCTAATCATTGGATCACAAAAGAAAATATTATCGATAAAGATCTAATAATTATAAGTGGAAAACAGACTACCACATTTAATAATTTCTTGCAGCGAAACCTTCATCCCTCTAAATATTTTTTTTATCACAAGACCAAACCGGAAAAAATCTTAAACTACCCAGTTATGTATCCTTTCATTCATATGACTACAATTTAATCATTGAAGATTTTTTTAATATATTATTTTATATTTGTCCAAACAAAAATAACCCTTTCCTTAATTAAATTTTTTTTCCTTGAAGTTTTCTCACATCATTTAATTATTGCAAAAAAAAAAAAAAAGGTATAAAATAAAATAAAAAACAAAACTTACCTGTTCCAAGACATAGGAAGGTTTGTTGATGGTATCAGGTAAAAAAGCAGTCAAGAAAACAGAGGCAGCAATCTTGTGTGGATAAGTTTCCATGGCCAGAGCCAAATTCATTCCTCCAAGGCTATGACCCACAAGAATTACCTTTTCATTTGCAGAAAGAGATGCCATTGTTTTTAACAAGGGTTCAGAATACTCTTCCATTGAATGGATATCATAAATTGTCTTGTTATTGATGCCGGAAGCTGCCATATCGAGCAGCGTTACACGGTGTCCGGCTTCCTCGAGCAAGGGTTTGATCTTAAACCAGCTCCAAGCTCCATGGCAAGCTCCATGTACAAATACAAAATGCTTTTGTTCCATGACAGAAAGAGAAAGAGAGAGAGAGAGCAACCACACACTAAAACAAATAGACACATTTATGGAAGCTTTTATTGGTCCCATATGGATTGACTGGTGACGTCAAGTCCTGGCGTGGTGTTTTCCCTGTTATCTCTTTCCAAGAGTGTCAAAAGTAGAAAAAGGAAAAAGAGAAAGAGAGAAAGTTGTGGAGAATGATTCTGTATATTGATGTAAAAGCATAACAAATGAGAGAGATGCCCATATAAATAGCCTATGGCTTTACACGTGTCACATAACTATTGGAAGAAAGAATAACAAAAAAAAAAGTGTAAATCGTGAGCTTGATACGAAGGTTGGAGAAGCGTTGAGGTAAATATAGCATTTAAAAAAAATAAAAAATCCTCACTCATGTGAATCAGTAAAATCAATAATTATATATAAGATGAATCAATGATTACCATGATTTAATATTGTGAATTTGTAAAAGCTAATGATGTGTAAAGGTGAATAGATGATTACATGTGTGCAGTGACGGATCTAGGAATTCAATTTAGGAGGGGCACAATAATATATAAATTTTCTTAATCTCTACAATTTTTTACTCATCATTACTATTTATATATATATATATATATATATATATATATATATATATATATATATATATATAAAAGTGGGAATGTTTAAGAAACATTTTTGGACTACTATATCCCTTTTAAAATCTTAAAATTACTAACATACCATTATATATACCCTTTTAAAACCTTCAAATTACTAAAAATACCATTGTTATTTATACTCCACTATCTATTAAATGACTATTTACATTTTTAATAAAATATTTCTATTTTTTTAGATAAATAAAATATTTCTTGAATAAGAAATGGTCAATTTTATTAAATAAATTCCTTGCTTTTTATTGTTTTCACAACAACAAACTAAAAAATAATTGAAAAATCAAGTACACCATATGAAAGTGAATTCATTGTTTAGGTTTATCACCAATTTATGAAAAATAAGTTATATTTAAGTATTCAAATATTAAATGATTTAATAAAGGTGACGATGTTTTAAGTTTAAAAAATATTAAAAAAAAACCTAAATTTTTTTTTAAAAATAGTTAAGATTAAAAAAAAAACGCAAAATATAATTTATTGAATTAGTAATGGTATATTATTTAAAAAAAATTAAAAGCTTAAAAATCAGAGAGAAAATATATAATTTCTTGAATTTTAATTAAACTTAGAAATAAATAATTTATAAATGCAAAAATTAACTAATATATGTATATAGAACACACAATTTCTTTTTATTTGGTAGTATAAATTTTAAAAATAAAGAAGTTAAAAAAATCATCTTATATAAAAAGACATATAATTATGTGAATTAGTAAATTATACCATAATTTAAATATTAAATAGAACATAATAATATGTTAATAAAATCATTTCGAAAAAGATATATAAACCATAGAAAAATCAAATAAAGTATATGTCAATCTTTTAAATATTTCTATGTTAGAAAAAACAACACGTGCGATGCACGTGGTAAAAGACTAGTATATATAAAAGTAGAACCGTAAATTTGAGAAAAGTGATTTAATCTCTACTTGAATCAATTTTATTTATTTATTGAATATGAAAATATCATTAGAATTAATAAATAATAAAATTAAGGAATTTTTTTTACAAAATAATATCATATTATCAATTGTTGATCCAATTTTTTTATTTTTAAAAGGGCATTAAGTAGTAATAAAATCAAGATTTTAATTATTAATTCTTATTTATATATTTTTGACTCTTTAACTAATAAATTATTATATTTATTTTATATTAATTGTATACTTTTCAACGTTTCTATTGAAAAATAATTGAAGAAAACTTGATAGGAAAAGTAATTGAAGAAATTAATGTGCGTTATTTATTATTTGAAGAGTGTAAAAAAGTATATGTTTATTAGGAGTGAAAGCAAACTCCCCCGCCTCTACCCCGCCAAACCCGCTTCGTAAATGAGGCAGGGGCAGGGGCAGGGTAGGGGGAAAAAATTCCCCCGTTTACTAAACGGGGCGGGGGTGGGGAATGGGAATATCCCCGTCGGGGCCCCGCCCTGCCCCGTCCCGTTTAGCACTAAGTTTTTTTTCTTTTCTTATTTTAAATTACATACATTAATTATGTTTGAATTTGGATTACTTATGTTTATCGAGACTTTGAAATATCAAATTAGAATTTTGATTGATTTGATAATATTAGAATAAAATGAAAATTGATTATGTATGTTTACAAAAATTGTTTTTGAATTGTTACTTAAGACTTTATAATGAAAATATATCTTATGTTTGAGACTTTTAGTTTTATTATTAAATACATTGTATATGAAATGTAAAGAAATAAAAATGTGTATATTATATAAGATTTATATTTGAAAATATTAAAATTTATAACAATTTTAAAAAAAAAAGTCATGCATTTTTTTTAAATATTCCCCCTGCCCCACCCCGTTTATCCCCCGCCTCGCCCAGCCCTTTTCCATAAACGGGGCGGGGACAGGGGCGGGGGAAATGTTAACGGGGGCAGGGGCAGGGGCAGGGGTGAGGTGTTTTCCCTTAAACGGGGCGGGGGATAAACGGGGGACCTTGCCCCGTTTACACCCCTAATGTTTATATAGTTTTTATTTTAAATAATTATAGAACGTTATATCTACTCATAAAATGTAATAGAAAATTATATATATTTTTTTAATTATTGAGATATATTATAATTCTTAAACAATAAATAAAATAGCGTATATAAATTAATAAATAACAAAAGCTAATTTTTTTTATTTAATACAAAAAAATAAATTATCTTAAACTTCAGGCCATGATTAATTCCAATTTAAAGAAAAATCGGATATTTTTAAATAATACCTAATTATTTGAAAGCCAAATAATTATAATAAATAAATAAATTATAAAAAAAAACAATAAAATTGAAAGCTAATTTAAAAATACTTCTAAAAAGATTAAATTATATTGAGTGGAATTTTATTATATAATGCTATATTTCATTCTATTAAAATGAAAAAACAATCAAAGTGGGGGGGGGCACGTGCCCCCTAGTCCTTCAATGGATCCGTCTGTGCATGTGCGTGAAACTAATGATAATTTTGTAGTATTATATGTGCAAATTTAAAATTTATGTTACATTTATATATAGATTTTTCTACTTTTATAAATATTAGACATGATTACGCTCTATGTGGAAGGGGAAAAAAGGGTAAAAGTACAAATGTTTTAGAAAAGAAAATGAACTTTTTTGCTACATAGCTAATAAATCATCCACCGCAAGCGAACTGGGGAGTTATCAACAGTGAGCTTGGTACGAAGGCTGGAGAATAAGGGAATAAAAAGATAATAAGCGAATAACTAATGATGGCCCATTTTCTTGAAAACCGGTGTTTCGTTTAAATTGAAGAACTCCAGTTTTTAAGTCCCATTTTCTACTTTTTCAGAAAAATTTTGTGCGCCACATTGGACGCCGGTTTCAAAAGCCCGTGTTTATGACGCCGCATATATAAAGACGGGTCTTCATAAAAAAAAAAGGACATTTAACCAATTTCTTCAAACATTTAGACATACATAAAAATACTCTAAAAATTCAGGCTACGTAGAAAAAAAAAAGTCCAAAGAAAAGAGTATTCTACATTTCATTTGCGCACCCCTCCCCTCCCCTTGACTTTTATTTTTATTTATTAGGGATTGGAATCAAGAGGATCAAAATTAACCGGGACCATCTTACTAATGGTATCATGGATTGATTATTTATTTATAAAAATAAAAATATATTTTAATTCATTTACTCCTCCTGGACCTAAACCTTAATACTCTAAACTCTAAGGCCCTAAGCCCTAAACCTCGAGATGACTATCTTATTAATGGTATCATGGATTGATTATTTATTTATAAAAATAAAAATATATTTTAATTCATTTACTCCTCCTGGATTCCTTTTATAAACAAAACATGTTTTCTTAACATTTGGATTAGTTGAATTTCAAATTATGTCTTATAAAATTTGTAGTAAAATTTCTTATAATATTTTTAACTATGTCGTTTAAAAAAATATTTATTAATATGGCCTTTTATAAAAATAAATAAAACTTTGATATACAATTGATTGACTCTGAAATATCTATTGATTTATATAATTTAGTGATTGATTTAAACATTAATTATTAATAAGTCATTAATCGATAGTGAATCAATGATTAATTTAAAAAGCCATGATTGAGTTTATGCATTTGGTTGAAAGTTTCTCTTTTTGATATTTCTTGATTTATTTTTATTTGTTTACGGTATTTTTTTTAAACTCAAAACCTCCCTTTTTTTTATTGCTTTAACAAATAGAGAGAACTAATTAGATTAAACTTTAATCTAACAGTTACGTAAAATAGGTTAATCTTGAACCTAACATTTAGGTAATATAGATTAAACTTGAACCTAACATTTAGGTGTCGGTGCGAGGCGAGCTATCTCAATGAGGCAATAAAAGTCGATCTGTGATTTTTATTAGGGGTGTAGGGTTCGATTCGGTCAGTTTTTCAATAATTATTGAATCGAACCGAACATATCAGTTTTGTTAAAAATAGAATCCAACCGTTCAATAAAATATACAAAAATGATTCTTAAACCAAACCGATGGTTTGGTTTATCGGTTTTGTGAAACAAATTTAAACAAAAAAAACTTAGAAAAAATAGATGAAAGGGCCCTGTTTGGTATGCAATCAGAAAAGCAGAATTTGAATTTAGTGGATTCTAATAAATTCAGAGTTGTATTATGTGAATTTGTTGGTTCTGAAAATGTGTTTGGTAACAGATCCAGAATTTATAATTGAGATTCAGAAATTTGAAATATGTGTTTGGTTGGTTACTCAAAAAATTTAAAATCAGATTGTGAATCAGAATATGTGTTTAGATCATAATCCAAATTTTGGGTGACCCACTCATAAAAATAATACTTCCAACTTTAAATCATTCATTTTTAAGTTTGAAAAAACTAATAATTCATAACTTATAAATTAGAAACATCTTTATCTGCATCAACTATAACTATTCTCATTCTTAGGATAAATTTTTCATTTAAAAAAAATTATAATAAGATAATAGAAGCATTTCAAGTCTATCAAATAAATTCTTTAGATTAAAACAACTCAATTTTTTCCAAAAGGAGAACTATACAAGACACAATGAGATCCATTCTAAAATTCATAAGAATCTAGTGCAACCAAAGAGAGAATTTCTCAATAAAAGAGAATCTGAAAAAATATTTTCACACTGAATGGAGAGACTATTTGGGCATTGAAAACCTCCAATAGCGTTATTCAAATAGTACTACATACATTAGTAAACAAAAAGCAGAGAAAAATGTGAGCAACAACCTCCAAAACATATATATATATATATATATATAATTATTTTATTTTTTATATTTAAATTAATCTTATATATAATTATAAAAACAAAGTATAAATAAAAAATAGGATATAATGAAAAAATAAATTAACTTTTTTTCCATCACTTTAGAATTAAGTTTAAGTTTAAAAAGTTAAAAATCAGCTTAAAAACACGCAATTAAAAATTTAATTAAATAAATAAAAGCTAGAAGGGACCGGGTCAACCTCGAAAAACGAGCCCGACCCGACCCAAATCTGCAAAATGGGTCCAACTCGTATTTTTATCTCATGTGTTGAAACCCGTGGATTAAATTGTGTGGGTGAGGTCAATCTGTGTTTTTCAGTTTTGAGTTGGATATTTTGGATTCTTGTTTTAGTTGAATTCATTTTTTAGCCTAAAAAAGAAATTGAATCCAAATTGCTTTTTTCTGGATTGTAAACCAAACACAAAACAAAGCAGATTCTTTTTATTCATTCAATCCAGATTCATAAAACTGAATCTGGATTGCAAACCAAACAGGGCCTTCATTTTTCCAAATGGTTAACTTCATACAGAAAATAAATGACACAAAACTCTATATAAATTAAAATATCCTAACTTTTATCCACTAAAATTAAGGTTAAAGAAACAAAAGGGAAGGAAGCCACAAGATTGACAGGTGAATTTACAAAGGGAGTCGAGAGATTGATGTGTTTTTTAAATTGTTCATTAAGGTTTCATAGTGACTGTTGTGGGGTGAAATGTCAGTACATGTGGAATTTCTCACGGTTCAAAGAATGGACAATCGATATGTCTATGTCGCATAGAAGGCTATGTCTACGTCGTCTGGGAGGCTACGTCTACGTCGTCTGGGAGGTTACGTCTACGTCGTCTGGGGGGCTACGTCTTTGTCGCCTGGGAATCTACATCTACGTCATCTAATAAGGCTACGTATCTAAGACTAAGGAAACTACATTATACTAGTATCCAATCAAAAGATGACATGTGGCAAATCCAACACATGACACGTTGTTGGGAAGCAACATAAGGCCCAATCCCGACGTGACACGTGGCACGATGATGTCATCAACCTCCTCTCATATAAATAGGAGATGAAACTCATTCATTTGGTTACAAATTTCTACTACTATTCTCTCTGGCACACTAACTCTGCTTGCTCTGACTTTAGCATCGGAGGGTGTTAGGCCGGCACCACACCGGTGCTCTCTTTATTTCCTGTGCAGGTACATACAGTGCTCGTCAACTACTTAGCACATCACCTTCGCAGCACCTCCAGTGCAGCTCACTACCTCTGACTCGTCCCATATATTAAGTTCATTGCTTATGTGGAAGCTCTCTATTTTTAGGCAACAACATTTGGCGTCGTCTGTGGGAAGAGTATATAATTAAGTGCTCTACCATTAAGGATGAGTCGAAGAAGTCAACACGGTGATGATATAGATGACGGTGAAAACTGTAACCCTCGTAATACGAGATATCAAACTCATAGCACTAGAGAACGACAACAACAACAACAACAAGCTGATGAAAATCAATAAGTAGTAAGAGTTGTGCCAATGCTGGACGGAAGGGTAGATGCTCTAGAAGAGTAAGTTCGAGGTGTGAATCGAGATCTTGCTAAAGTACTCAAAATTCTTACACAGAAAACTGATCATCAAGCCCATACTGATAACCAGGAATTACTATCCAAAAAAGGCAAAGACAAAGAACCTATAGAGCGCATAGGTGAATCAAGGAATCATGCGAAGGGTGGCTCGAAGAGGAAGTAGAGGCTAAATATCCAGGACAGTTCCTCTTCCTCTCATAACTCTTCTCGCAACAAGCAACCTAGTAAAAAATGAAGGTCCGACCTCAGAGAAGTTCTCAATCAAAAGACAAAAGAACATTCAGATGTTGTGAAGTCTACTGCAGAAAGTGTCCAGCCTTGGGCGCCAGAGTTGAAAAAACTCCAAGATCAACTAGGTCATATGAAGAAAGAGTATAGAGGAAAGACTCTTCTTGCACTAGAAGATCTACTTGAGCAAACTGAGCCGTCATTCACCGATGATATAATGGAGGTGAAACTTCCCACCAAATTCAAAATGCCAACTATGACCATGTATGACGGTTCAAAGGATCCACTCGAGCATGTCGATACGTTTCAGACCTGGATGGAGCTCCAGGGAGTCCGAAATGCTATTAAGTGTAGGGCATTCTCCCTTACATTAGGAGGCCCTGCTCGCGGGTGGTACAGGAAGCTCAAGCCGAGGTCCATATCTTCATTTATAGATCTTACTCGGTCTTTTGTAACTCAGTTCTTTGGTGGAAGAGATCATAAGAAACCAACCACGCACCTTTTGACTGTGCGTCAAAAGTCAGAGGAGAGTCTCCGCAACTATGTAGTGAGATTTAACAATGAGGTACTGAAGGTGGAAGGTTACAGTGATGACATTGCTCTGACTGCTGTGATGGTTGGTTTGAAAGATGAAAAGTTCTTGTGGTCACTAGGCAAGAAAACGCCTGTTACATACACCGAACTTCTCGCTAGAGCGCAAAAATATATGAGCGTTGGAGAGTTGTTTAGTGCAAGAAGGACTTCAGATGAAGAAGGTAGTAGTAAACGATCGGAACACAAGAAGAAAGATCGAACAGAAGAGTTTGTCTGGGGGAGTGACTTTCACGAGGATGACAAAAGACATAAGTCGGGAGATCAACTTGAGAAGCTCAGTCTTCCTCCGAGTAAGTTTAAAAAATACACTCCCACCACGGTCCCGATTGAATAACTACTCTTGGAGATTAAAGACAAAGACTTGGTTAGGTGGCCGCCTAGGATGAAAGCAGTGTCAAACAAGAGGAACAAAGATAAGTATTGCCTCTTCCACAAAGACCACAGTCATACCACCTCTGATTGCTTCGATCTCAAGGAAGAAATTGAAACCCTTATTCAAAAAGGGTACTTGAAAGAATTCATGAGAAGTAAAAGAGATAAGAAAGATTATGACCGTGATAATTAAGATTTTCCAGATGGAGACATAAGAACCATCTTTGGAGGACCGACTATTGAGAAAGAGCCCAAGCCCTAGACAGAACCATGTTAGGTCACTGAGGTATTCGCCAAGGCATTAACACATTGATTAAACTCATCTACAAGGCTCTACTCTATCGATGATGATATCAAGCAACTTAGATTTCATTTTAGCAATTTTATTTATTACTGTTTTCATTTCCAATAAAGTTTTTTATTATAAGAAGTACGAAAATAAAATGAATAAGTCGTACTTTTTCCACTTATCGCATTTATGAGAGTTAAATCATTTAGAGAACTCTTAGACTCGAGCTAGATTTCAAGACGTAAAACTCTACTCGAGTAGGGGCAAACTACGTAAACCTACTACAAAAAAGCCCACCACGGTGGAAGAGCTAAATAAAAAATTCAAAGTCTACTAGGGAGTGCAGGGATCGCAAGAGCCGCACCTGGTAGGAGAATTTAAAACGACAAAAAAATTCTAAGCCTACCAGGGAGTGCAGGGCTCGCATGAGCCGCGCCTGGTAGAAAATTTAAAACGACCATAAAATTCCAAGTCTACCAGGGAGTGCAGGGCTCACACGAGCCGCACCTGGTAGAAGAATTTAAAACGACTAAAAAATTCTAAATCTACCAGGGAGTGCAGGTCTCACACGAGCGAACCTGGTAGAAGAATTTAAAACGATTGAAAAAAAAATTCTAAGTCTACCAGGGAGTGCAGGGCTCACACGAGCTGCACCTAGTAGAAGAATTTAAAATGACTAAAAAATTATAAGTCTACCAGGGAGTGCAGGGCTCGCTTGAGCCGCACCTGGTAAAAGAATTTAAAACGACTAAAAAAATTCTAAGTCTACCAAGGAGTGCAGGGCTCGCACGAGCTGCATCTGGTAGAAGAATTTAAAACGACCAAAAATGCCAAGTCTACCAGGGAGTGCAGGGCTCGCAAGAGCCGCACTTGGTAAAAGAATTTAAAACGACTAAAAAAATTCTAAGTCTACCAAGGAGTGTAGGGCTCGCACGAGTCACACCTGGTAGAAGAATTTAAAACGACAAAAAAATTTTAAGTCTATCAGGGAGTGCAAGGCTCGCACGAGCCGCACCTGTTAGAAGAATTTAAAATGACAAAAATTTCTAAGTCTACTAGGGAGTGCAAGGCTCGCACGAGCTGCACATGGTAGAAGAATCTAAAACAACAAAACAATTCTAAGTTTACTAGAGAGTGTCGGGTTCGCACGAACCGCATCTAGTAGAAGCATTAAAAAAAAAGTCAATGATCGAATGTAAAAAAGTCAACGGTCAATGGATCAAAAAGTCAATGGTTGACGGTTCATAGGTCACGGGTCAACTGATCAAAAGACGAATCATGCAATTTTCTACAAGTCTAAGACAAAGTAAAAATGACAAGGCGCTGATGACAAAACCCTATTGACATAGCCCTGATGACATAACCTTGATGACAAAGCCCTAATGACAACGCCTACATGTCGAAGCCTCATTATAAGGCAAAAAAAAAAAGTCAGATGTCAAAGGTCAAAAAGTCAACGGGTCAAAGTTCAACTTGTCATAGGACAGGGTCAAACAATTTTTTACAGCTCCAAAACAAAGTACAAATGACATGACACCGATAACAAAGCACTATTGACACAACCCTGATGACAAAGCCCTATTGACATGGCCCTGTTGACATAGCCCTGATGACAAAGCCCTATTGACATAACCCTGTTGACACAGCCCTAATGACAAAGCCCCATTGACACAACCCTGATGACAACGCCCAAATGACGAAGTCTCATTTCAAGCTAGAAATCAACAAGGCAAGACAAAGTCCAAGTTATAAAATAAAAAAAAATGTTGAGCGCCGGGAAAGAGAAAAAAAAATTATTTTCTCATTTCTCTACTTTCTAGTTAATTAAAAAAATTCTTTACAATGGACATTGGAGACTTACATTTATACTATGATTTTAGAAGTAAATTTTACTCCTAAAATCATAGGGGGCGAAGTACTTGATGCTTGAATCAGACAACTTAGACATACAACCCAACTCCAAAATGACCAAAATAGAAACATACAACCCAACTCCAAAATGATCAAAACAGAAAATTCAAACTACCAAGCTCCAATACTTAGTATTTTCTCAAAATTTTGACGACTGGAAAAGCAGAAAATTCACGCTACAAACTTCAACACTTAGAATATTTTCAGATATATCACCGAGACAAAATTCAACTTTGAAAGAATACTCCCAAGTAGCATTGAACTCACATCTCAATTCAACTCAGGAGTAGGGGGCCTCTATTGTGGGGTGAAATGTCAGTACATGTGGAATTTCTCACTGGTTCAAAGAATGGACAATCGATATGTCTATGTCACATAGAAGGCTATGTCTACGTCGTCTGGGAGGCTACGTCTACGTCGTCTGGGAGGTACGTCTACGTTGCCTTGGAATCTACATCTACGTCATCTAATAAGGCTACGTATCTAAGACCAAGGAAACTACATTATACTAGTATCCAATCAAAAGATGACATGTGACAAATCCAACACATGACACGTCGTTGGGAAGCAACATGACGCCTAATCCCGATGCGACACGTGGCACGATGATGTCATCAACCTCCTCTCATATAAATAGGAGATGAAACTCATTCATTTGGTAACGAATTTCTACTACTATTCTCTCTGGCACACTAGCTCTGCTTGCTCTGACTTTAGCTTCGGAGGGTGTTAAGCCGGCACCACACCGGTGCTCTCTTTATTTCCTGTGCAGGTACATACAGTGCTCTTCAACTACTTAGCAAATCACCTACGTAGCACCTCCAGTGCAGCGCACTACCTCCGACTCGTCCCATATATTAAGTTCGTTGCTTACGTGAAAGCTTTCCATTTTTAGGCAACAACAGTGACCAAGTAAGAAGAGGTAAAAAAAACTAATACACTTAGGGTTTTTTTATCATCATTTACATATGGTTCGATTCGGTTTTATTCGGTTTTTCAAATATAAAAATCGGATCAAAACCAATTTATACGGTTTTTTATTATTGTAAACCAAAAGAATCATTGGTTCTAATATCTAGGCCACAAACCGACCGGTTCGGTTCATCGATTTTTCGGTTTTTTTTAAACACCCTTAGTATTTACTAGTCACCTCAACAAAAACTGTTATATATTTGAAGGTTATCAGTTAACATTAGAACATGTTAAAATAATAATAATATTCTTTTAAATAAAGGTTAAATTGCAAATAACCCACGTAGTTTCAGTCAAATTTACGAACAGTATCTGTGATTTAAAAATAACAAATCACACCTGATACCCTTATAGTTTTAAATTATGTCAATAAAACATCTCCCCTCCAACATTGTAATTTTCTTTTAGTCATAACCTTCTTGGTTTGAACTTCGATTTGAATGATTCAAGATGTTTTGAAATTTTCATTTCAAACTCTACGTTATAGTCATTTCAAAACTTCAAAATTACCAAAAAAAATAAAAAAAAGTTTATTATCATCAAAATATTAGGTATGATTGAAGCCATTAACCTCTTGTTTGATGATGATTTAGAAGTTTTCAAGTGACTATAGCGTAGAGCTTGAAATGATGATTCTAAAACATCGATCTTGAATCATCCAAATTGAAGTTCAAATGAAGGAATTATGGTTAAAAGAATGTTTACAACGTTAAAGGGGAAATTTCTTATTGGTATAGTTTAGAACTACAAGAGTGTGATTTTCTATTTATAAACTACACTGAATTTTACTGAAACCACACGGGTGTTATTTACAATTTACCCTTAAATAAATCCCCAATTTCTTTCTCTCTCATATTTGAAAAATAAATAAAAAATATCTCAAATATAATTTTTATGCATATTAATTAGTAATTATTGAAATGTAAAAATTAACGAGATAGTAGTTTAATAATTATTGAATTATAATTCAATAATTTATGAAAATATTTTAATATATTTTATTGTTATTTTCAATGAAATTATTGGTTTTTGACCTTTTATAGTTCAATAATTATTAAGATATTTGAATAGTTTTTAAATTTTTATAACATTTTAGTAATTAATATATAGAAATATGTTATTTCAGCAATTAACATAATTTTTTTAATATACTTTCTCTAAGTTATTCCCATTTTTTTTATTTCCTTTGTTATCTAAAATTAAACCGTTTTAAAAAATATATATACCACTTAGATTAATTCAAAAATTAATTTTATACCATTAAAATAAAATTAATTAGTGAAATATGTATTAATTGAATCTATTTTTTTTAATAGGATAATTTGATTGAGTGGCAATAGAGATATTGAGGTGGTTATAAATCTGGTGACCCTTGAAACCGAAATAAAAATCATTTTAATTTTTTTTTTATATAAGTATGCATATAATATCAATTATTTTTTTTTAAAGAAATAATAAAGTTTTACAATTTTAAAGATTTATTCATCAATAATTTTTAAATAATTAATTTTTGAAACAAAAAAATATGTTTTGAAATAAACGTGTAAAAAATGTAAGTCAATTTGTTCGGAGAATTTTTTTGAGTAATGTGGGTTTTGAAAATATATAGCAGAATAGACTACTCATGAAACGTTTAAGCAAACTAGGGTACTTTTTGACTGTTGACTGAAAACGTGGAATGATACCACGTTTTTAAAATCCATGTCAGCAGAAAGCGTGGAACCATTCCACGCTTTCATCAAAAACGTGGAACCATTCCACGTTTTTAATGAAAGCGTGGAACCATTCCACGTTTTTAATGAAAGCGTGGAACCATTCCACGTTTTTAATGAAAGCGTGGAACCATTCCACGTTTTTAATGAAAGCGTGGAACCATTCCACGTTTTTAATGAAAGCGTGGAACCATTCCACGTTTTTAATGAAAGCGTGGAATGGTTCCACGCTTTTAATGAAAACGTGGAACCATTCCACGTTTTCATTGCAGATTGCAGAGATTACTCTTTTCTTTCCCTTCCTCTCTATCGCCGCCCCCTTTATTTTCTCTTTTCCCTTTCCTCTCAAACCCCTCCCCCCAAATCGCCCCCACCTGGTAGAACCACCACGTCACATTCCTGTCCCGAACCTTGTTCTAAGTTCTATAATCATCTTCATCATTATGGAATTCCCCAGAATGTTCAACCAAGCCACCTATCACGATCAACTTTTGTCATCTCCTTTCTCTCTCTGTTTCTTCCACTTTAAATACTTCTAGCATTTCCCACCTCCATTCATCTCAAAGCTAAGACAACGATCTAACACCATTGCTCTTCACTTTCCCTACCATATTTATCTGCCGTTAATTTGCATTGCTTCTCAAACCATGAGGGCAGGAGTCGTCGTCTTGTTCACATTGCTCTTCTCTTTTATTTTCGGGTCATCTAATGGGTCTATACTTCCATTCATGGATCCATTAGAGAACAAGAGAAAGAAAAACCCACATAAATGAGAAAAAAATTATACAATCTGCAATGAAAACGTGGAATGGTTCCACGTTTTCATTAAAAGCGTGGAACCATTCCACGTTTTTTATGAAAGTGTGGAATGGTTCCACGCTTTCTGCTGACATGGATTTTAAAAACGTGGTATCATTCCACGTTTTCAGTCAACAGTCAAAAAGTACCCTAGTTTGCTTAAACGTTTCATGAGTAGTCTATTCTGCTATATATTTTCAAAACCCACATTACTCAAAAAAATTCTCCCAATTTGTTCTAAAATCATATATATTCTATTTAAACTAAAATCAATAACTTTTTAAAGTAAACAATTTGTAAGGGAATATGATCCATTAACAAATATTCCAATATCACAAAGCAAAATATATTCAAGAATAATCAATAGATGTTTAAAAACAAACAGATTATTTGGATCTCAATAAAAATAAAATAAAAAAGACCACCAATTAAGTATGCGTATAACAATAAACATAATCAATAAATATTTTTCACAAAAAATTAACAATAAATGAGAGTAATAAATTTTAGCAATAAACACAAAAAATGATTTTAGCAACAAATTCTTAATAATTCAACAATAAATATAAAGGTCAGGATTTAAGAAGTTTCACTTTTTTTTTTCTTTTTTTCTTTTTTTTTTTTTGATAACAGAAATTTCACTTCTTGTTTTTAAGAGTTTACATAAAGTCCATAAACAATTATTTCTAGTGTGGCTCATTATCAAATTGTTAAAGTTGAGAAATTCTTCCATGCTCGTGCATTGAGGCGGTTGCTTTTAATTTTATTGCAAATAAATCATTAACGGTAACTAACGGAAATTAACAATTAATCCTTTGCTTTTTAATTCCCTACGTACAAATAAATTCCATTCTCAATTGGCTTTTAAACTGACAATTATAATTTTTTTTTTATCCTTAACTTTTTTTAACCCATTTGATAACTTTGTCGACTATTTAAATAAATTTAAATTAAAAAATAAACCGATAGTGTTTCCTTTAAAACATTATGAGATTTAAAACTTACTTAAACTTAAATAAAAATTACACAATAATTCAAAGATAAATAACCTAATTTTTTTTTAAAGAAAATGATATATTTTAAATATACTTACATATAAAATTTTATAAACTGAAACCAAAGAATAAAAAAATCACACACATAATATTTCTATAATATGGTGTAGAACTAAACGATCTTTTACATATGAGTGTGATCTCCACCTGAAGCAACAAAATCTAAATCCGATTAAGTCTCAATAAAAAATTTAATATGCAGAATATATATCACAGAAATGTGACAAAATTTAATTATTAAAAAAATATCTTATACCTAATTTGTATAACATAAATCTTTATCACATCTCATTCATAATTACAATGATTACTAAATAATTCTTAAAATAACAAATTTACGCAAAGAGTATAATTAACAATAGAAAAACTTTTAGTAATGCTTAAGATGCAAATGTAATACATTAATTTATTTTTTCTAAATTTAGTTGACAAAGTTTTTTTCTATTTTAAATAGTTGAAAAAAATTACCAAATAGGTTGAGAAAGAAAAATTTGAAGGAAAAGAAAATATTGTTAAGGTCAGTTTAAAAGGTAATATTTTATTTGACGGTAGCTGTAGGAAAATTAAAAAGCTAAGGTTCACCAGCTAATTTAATTTTCATCCATAACTGTCAATGATCTATTTACAAAAGTGACAAATGTCCTTATTAAAAGCAACCGCCTCAATGCGCGAGCAGGGAAGAATTTCTAAAAGGGAGAATTGCAATTCTAGCAATATTTTTTATGTAATATTTATAAAAAAATATCATGATTTAAAAATATATATAATATTTTAAACTAATCTACTAACGATTAGCATTGAATTACATAATTTTAAAGTAACTGAATAACTGATTTCACATATTAACCATTACTAATAATAATCACCATAGTAAAAAAATGTTGTATTTATAAATAGTTTTAAATAATAATATATTTAAAAAAAATTGTATCATCCAGCGATATTTCCCTATTTCATAATGCTGGTGTTCTTCTCAACTAAATCTCTTTCAATAATTCAATAAATCCCAAAGACAAACTCTCTTAATATATATATATATATATATACACGTTTAAAGTGCACTCAATATTCACAATATTCAATAATATTTCTCTTCAAGTAGCTTAAAAAAATATATTAAAAATAGCGAGAATGATAAAAAAATTGTGTAAATGGAGAGAGGATGCGTATACGATATAGCTTCAAATCATATATTTTCAGAATTTTACTTGTGTAAAAACCTGTAGTATGGGGTCAGAGCAGATTTTTCTGTCAGGGCATGATTATGATTGGATATTTTCTTAAACTTTATTATGATAATTATCCCTCTAATTAAAAATTTAATCGCGAATTCGAATATAGTTTAACTGATCAGACATTTAGGATCCGTTTGAGATAATTTTTTAAAGTGTTTAAAAATATTTTTTTTAGGTTATTGAAAACACTTTTTTTTTAATTCAAAACACTTCCAAAATCTATTACAAACGGATACTTACTCTCTTATTTTAAAGTCAAAAGTTCGAGTCTCCTTCTAATTTGATGTAATATTTAAAAAAAATCAAAACATTGAAAACCACAAAAAGCCATCCAACCGATAAAACAAGTGAGGAAGAGTTCCACTAATATATTTGAAGCTCAAGTATAGAGATTCATAAATTAAACAATTGGAGCTCAAATTTAGAGAATTTACAATTAGGCTTTTTAAGTTTCAATTTTTGAAAAAAATGGGTACTTGAAGTATTGATGTTATGCAAATTACCAATATCTTTATTCAATTTTTATATTCAAAATGTTGAAATGTTTTATTTGTAATACTTGAATGTAATAAAAATTAATAAATTAAAAAAAGCATAAAATTGAAGTTTATGTTTTGGTATGGCTTTCAAAAGCAATTTCATTAAAAATAATAACTGAAAATTATGTTGGATCCCTTCGTTTTGAAAGTTATTTTTTCTCTTGCTTTCTTTTAGTTTGGTTCTTACGGGAATCTAATTTTTCTCTCGATTTCGTTTTGAAAGTTACTTTTCTTTAAAAACTAATAAGGTGTAATTTAAGTATATAAATGTATTGATTTCCTGTTAATTTTGTTGATTAAAAATGGTTATTATTGTGAAGACTGATTAAAAAGTTAGTTGGTTTTGGCTCATTGTTCAAATGCAAAGCCCATTCATGAGGCCCATCTATGGCTTTCAGCTGCAGCCCACGTGATCTGTTTAGATCAGCTCCTTTATTGTTAATTCTGTTAGAACTTAGAAGAATGCTTTGTACTCGGAAAAGCTAAAGGCTAAGTGTGGAAGAAACTTTCTTGCATGCTGTTCTTCATGAGTGATTTGTAACGAGAATTTGATCGTAATTCTTTACGAGCCGTTTCGAGTACATAATCTGGGAGATCTCTCTCCAGTAGCTGGATTAAGATCTTATGATCAGGGACGGATCCAGGATGTCATGTTTGTGGCGGCATCTTAACTTAAAAAATATATTTGAATTATAATATAGTCAATATTTCATTTGATATTATTATTCTTTTATACGTGTACTAATTAACTATTAAAAATTATTTGAGATATAAAAACATTTCTCTATACATAATAATTAATATGGACATAATTTAAATAAAAAAAATTACAAATTTTTCAATTCATCTATGTAATTATTTATTAAATTATATAAAATTATAACCAATAAAAGAAATTTAAATTATTATTCTTATTTTTTAGGTCAAATTATACAAAATATCACTAACATATAGTGTTCGTTTCAATTTTGCCCCTAATCTTTTAAAAGTTTCAATTCTACTCCCAACCTTTTATTTTGTTTCAAAAATACCTTTTATTGAGAAAATCAACCTTTAAAAAATATAATTCGTGTGCACTTATAGTTAAATTTAATGAAAATTAAGAGATTAAGGGTATTTTAGAAAGAATTGTTTTAATAAAAAAAATCCTGAAGATGTGATATTTTGAAAGAGTGGTTTTTCTAACTAAGGATATTTTTTAAACTTAATTAAAAAGTTAGGGGTAGAATTGAAACTTTTAAAACGTTTGGGGTAAAATTGAAACAAACCCCATAGTAGAGGGGTGTTTAGTATAATTTAACCTATTTTTGATTAATAAATTATATCATTTAATATCATCTTTTTAAATAATATCATAATTATAAATTAATATAAAAAAATTTAGAACTTAGCACAAGCATTCTTTTAAAATTATGAATATAAAAATAAAATAATATATATATGAAATTGAAGAAAAAAAAGGGGGGGCCATGGCCCCCCTTAGCCCACCCCTAGATCCATCCCTGCTTATGATCCTAACCAAGATAAACCTTCTTATGTCAAACTCTTCTTCTCTTTCTTTGTGTTTTTTCTTAGTTAAGATTCTGTATTTTGTTCAATTTTTATTAACTGATTAGTTCACATTTATGATTTTGTAATAGATTAGAGGACTTATAAGAAGAAATGACTTAAATTTATGAAGTTGAGGATAAAATTAGAATTTCACGTGTTCGTATCATTGGGTTAGGGATGACAATAGGGTGGGTCGGGGTCGAAAATGTACTCCCTGTTGAGTTTTGTTATATGGACCCAAATCAAATAAATAAGCTCATTAAAGATTAATCATAGAAGTCAAAGCCCATTTGACTACTTAGCCCAATTGTATTCATATGGTTTATTTTTAGCTTTTGTGTTGTATGTGTTCAAGTTTAAAAATGGTGAATGGATAGAGAACTTTCACCGATCACACAACACCACTCAATCCTCCATATGCTCCACCTGGTTATTCTTTATTAGATGAATTACAAATGTGACGGGTACACCAAATAATTTAGAGGGAATCCAACTAGTTTAGGGTTTAGACAAATACACAAATCTAAAGATAAAGACATGATAGATAGCCCTCTCAAACAAGAGAAGATTTAAAGGTAGGAAGACGAAATTATTACACAAGTTACAAACGTGACGGGTACATCAAATAATTTCTCGAGAAAATGACTACATTTAAGCATATTTAAGAGCTATCTCAAGGAGACATTGAGAAAGTTGGTGTGGCTTTGAGAACATGGCCATATGATCAGCACCATTAATCTCCATCACATTCTGAATTCCACTGTTTTCAATCATCCATTGTTGATATTGTTTCGTCACAACTTTATCTTCACTGCAAACCAAATATGCTTTGGGAATTGACCCAAACTTGTCTTTTGAAAATTTTTCTGATTTGGACAAATGCCTCAAAAACAGTGGACTTGGTCTAACTAAAGTCTTGGCCAACTCCAGATCCTTTTAATAAAAAATTAAATAAACCCTTTAATTTAATACATTTTTAATTAATTAATTAATGTGTTAATTTAGAGAGAGAGAGAGAGAGAGAGAGAGAGAGAGAGAGAGAGAGAGAGAGAGAGAGAGAGAGAGACCTCAAGAGGAGATAATGGGTAGAGACTGGAGGACAAGAATTTTGGGCCCATAATTGATGATGTAAAAGGTTCAATGGGGCTTCCATTGGATAAAAACTGAAGGTCCAGCAATGTTTCAACAGATAGTTCCTCCAAGTGCTTTACAAGAAAAACAAAATATTAATTGATCCAAAATTCATCTAATTCAAATGTGATTTTTTCAATCAATTAAAGAATTTTTTGTAGTTGTTTTTTTTAAACGGTTTGAGAGTGTTAAATTATTAATAGACTTAAAAATTTAAACAGTTGGAATTTACACGGCCCCCAATCACGTTAAACATTAATAAATGAATAAGAAATGTCATTAGATGGCTCGAATTCAAGACCTTATGTTCTGATACCATATTAAATAATCAATATACCAAAAAAATTAAGTTATATTCTCAATTGAGAGATTTAAAAAACTGAAAAACTATTCGTTTGACTTGGTTAATAACAAAACCAAAAAAAAAAAAAAATATCGAACCAAATTGAACCGAACTAATTAAGATCCCTTTTCTATTATCTATTCAATTAATCATGAGAGGGATGAATTTCAAGATGGAGTGGATTTTGTTGATTATAAAATAATCATAAACTAATACCCTCGATCATTTGTTAATTTTTTTAAAAAAATCCATACCTTATCAACAACATAGGATGGAACATGGGTGGTATCGGGCACATAGGCTGACAAGAAAACAGCAATGGAGATCTTTTCTGGGTAGGTTTCCATGGCATGGGCCAAACTCAAACCTCCAAAGCTATGTCCCAATAATATCACCTTCTCATTTGGAGGAATAGAAGCAATCTTCTCTAACAAAGGTTCACTATACTCTGAAAGTGTATGAATTTCATCGACCGTCTTCTCGTTGATGCCGCAAGCCGCCATGTCGAGCACCGTGACACGGTGCCCGGCAGCCTCGATCAGCGGTTTCAACTTGTACCAACACCAAGCTCCATGACAAGCTCCATGCACAAATATAAAATGTTTCTCCTCCATTGCTTTGGTAATTAATTAATTTAGCTTCTTCCTCTTCTTTGTAATTGACTTGATTTTTTAGCTTTAGAAGTTGATCGAGAGATCAATTATATGCAGCTGTTTGAGCCACATACCTAAGGGACGAAATTAATAAAAACAAAACAGCTGTCTTTTCCTATGTTTGTTTTGTTTTGTTTTCTTTGGCCGGCTTCTCTTTTGAGATGATGATGAATAATTTATTAAAAAAAGAAAAAAAATTAAAAGCATAGAAATTAAAAAGTGGAATATTTTAGGTAGTGAAAACGAAGTGCAAACGTAATATTTTTTTAGAAGCTCAATGATCATTGATTGAAAGGCTCGATTGCATAAAAACTTATTCGTTGTAATTATGAATGTGAAGTTATTGAACCTTCTAATCGGATAAAAATAGTAATTCAATAAATTTATTGATCTAATAACGAAAAAAAAAGTTCAATAAAGTTATTGAAGTGTTGAATTGCTATTTGAGTAATTTTTAAAAAGTTTCGATATTTTAGTAATTAATATGTAGATATATACTATTTGAGACAATTTCTCTAAAAATAAAGAATGATTGTAATTTCTTTAAAAATACTAGCTAGTAAATTTTTATGTAATATTTAAAAAAATACATTTTAAAAAATATTTGTAAATATAATAAATTTTGGGTGTGTGAATCAATAATTAACATTGAAATACATATCTTCACAATAAGTGAATCATTGATCCACACATAAATCATTGTTAATGACTGATTAAAATAGTAAAAATTGTTATATTTTGCAAATAACTTTAAGTGATGATATATAAAACATAATGTATCATAATCAACTATCCAGTGAAATTTCTCAAAAAATAATCATAATAATTATTTATTTATACATATTTTAGTATGTTTCATTGAGTAGTAGAATTTGATTGATATTGGGAAATTTCATTGGGTGACAGATTTTGATGCAATATTTGTAAAAATATCAACTCTAAAAAATATTTGTAAATATTAACAATTTTTACTATTCTTAATCAATGATTAATGTGTATTATTGATAAACTTAGTGTAAAAATATGTACTTCAATGTTTATCACTGATACATCATATCAAAATTTGTTAAATTTACAAAGGCCTCTTGAATATTTATAAATATATCATTGTTTAAAACTATTAGCAAATACAACAATATTTTCTATGTGAATAAGTAACAATAATTAAAGTTAGAATCGACGGTTAACTTATTGTAAAAATATGTAATTCAATACCGATCACTGATTGATTCTTTCAAAATTTATTATATTTGTAAATATTTTTAAAGCATAATAATTTTATAATTATTAAAAAAAATCCTAAATTTGGTAATCACCCATTTTATTTTTTATATATTAATATTTATGTTTTCAAATGTTATTTTATAATGATTATTAGGACGCTATCCATGTAGCTACACTATCCATAAACAAATATTGTAAATATGGAAAACAACCAAACCAGCTGCAATTGATAAACGATCATGCCTATTCATACATGCATTACGGAGCACAAGAAAGGAATTTTTTGCAACTTAGTCATTTTTTAGGAGGTAATTAAGTATATGTCCAAACGTTTAAAGTAATTGGGAAAATATCTATTTTTTGAGAAGTCGAGGGTTGAACACCCGTCTTTGACCGACTGGACTAAAGACGGTTTCCAAGTGGCAAAGACGGGTCTCCATCTTCAATAGTGTTTTTTTTTTTAACACAAAATTGATTTTAGAAAAATTGTTCCATTTGAAACTTCTTGTTGCAATGGACGTAAAACTAAAAACTCAATGCGTTTTTAATTTAAGTGATAATATCAAATTACCGAGTTTCCATTGTTGATAAAAAGCGGTTGATCGGAGAGACGGAAGTAGAGATCTTTCTTGGATAGAGAATTAAAAAATGATGAGGAAGAAGAAGACGACGACTGAGAAATGATATCTTGATAATCAGCGGCAGAAAACTCTTCCACAAGGCGTCATAATCTACGGCTGATCGAAAGGCGGTGGACACGGCGGCGAATCTGCATGCATCTTTGGGCGATGTGAAGGCCATGATGCAAGAGATGCACTCTGCTGATAACATGCTGAAATTCATTTCTCGTTTGAGTCCAATTTCTTTCAGTTTCTTCTCTTTTGTTCTTCTTTCTCTCTTTAACAATCGAAGTTGAAGTAATCCACTTCACAGATAAGTAGATCCTTACACTACAAGAATATGTAGTTCTACCGACGCTAGTAATACCGACGTTATGCATAGCGTCGGTAGTGGTCTCACAATCACCGACGTCACGTCGGTGATTGTGAGAATTTTTCAATTAAAAGGTGATACCGACGCCACGTCGGTATCACCTTGCACCATTGCCGACGCCACGTCGGCAATGGTGCTCCTGACAGCCCAGAAGGCCGTGATACCGACGTGGCGTCGGTATCACGTGCCGCACCATTACCGACATGTTGTCGGTAATGGTGCCTCAGGAACCGAATTGCCATGATACCGACGTGGCGTCGGTATCACCTGGCATACCATTACCGACATCCTATCGGTAATGGTGCCACTTACCAAAACGCAAGTTTGGTAAGTGGCAATGTTATTGCCGACGCCACGGGGACCCATTACCGACGCCCGACTGGCGTCGGTAATGGTCCCACCGACATCACTCCTCAAATCCCCCATCAGCCTCATTTTTTCTATCTTCTTCAACCTCTACTCTCTCTCTCTCGGCGCAGCAGCACAAAAATGGCGTAAAACCCTTTTTTTTTTTTTTCGATTTTCTTCAATTTCCGGCCGTTTCTCTCCGTTCCAACGCCAAGGTTTTCATTATCGATCATATTAGGTATGTTTCCATCCTTTTTTTTATCAAAATAGGTTGAGATTTGAGTGATTTTGGGAAGTTAGGGCTTTTTTTTCAATTTTATTTTTAGTGATTTTCTTATTTCATTGATGTTAGTTTGTATTGTTTTTGTGAAAACTGGAAACAATTGAAAAGTAATGGTACAATTTGAGATTAATTTTTTCAATTTTTCATTTTAGGGATTTGAGTGATTTAGGTGTTTAGAGTTTTTTTTTTTTTAATATTTTTCCTTAGTGATTTTATGATTACATTGATAATTTTTTTTAGTTTGTATTTTTTTTGTGTAAAATTAGAACTTGGGTATTTTTTCAATTTTCAAATTGGGTATTTTTTTTAGTAATGTTGAATTAAATTAGTTTTAGTTATTTTGCAATAAATTGAATTGAATTATGATTTAGATATTTTGCATTGAATTTAATTTAAATTTTCGTTATTTTTCAAAGAATTTAATTTTAGAAATTATGATTATATTTCTTATAATATTGAAATAGTTTATTATTGTAAATTTAAAACAATTTTTGTTGTATTTACAGTGTATCTCCACTGATCGTAGTTATATAAATGTCGGGATTAAGGTTAGTTTACTATTCATTTTTTAATTGTACGACTTTATTTTATAGGTTGCATGTTTGGCCTTATAATTTTGTTTGTTGAGAGACGGCTAACCTGCAGCAAAGTTAGCCGTTAAATATATGCTTTATAAGATTTTATTTAGGTTCGTGTGTTTCTAAATTGAGTAAATATTTTGTTTGATATAGGCCGAATGTTGATAGAAATTGGATGGAATTAAGGGATAGATTTTGTAAGGAGTATATAGATGGAGTTGTGTCTTTTTTAGAGGTTGCGAGGAAAGTTTTGAATGGAAGTGGGAAGGCTCGTTGCCCTTGTATTAAATGTCATAACACCATATTTGCCTCACTTCGAGAAATTAGGGAACATTTACACATTCACGGGATATCACGTGCATATACTCGTTGGACATTCCATGGGGAAGAATTGAGGGAGTGTAGCACGGGTGATAACAATGTGAGTTTAGATTGTGACATAGATGAAACAGTGAGTGAGGATGACGATGATGATGGAATGATGGAGTTTCAGTTATAGGTGAACACGATGCAGGTTCCACGAATTTCTATGGATTGATAACTGAAGTATTAGAATTAAGTTACGTAAGATCAAATCGAGTCATTATTTTTCGGTGTGAATGGTATGATACATCTCCTTCTAAAATGAAGCAAGAGTCGGGTATAACATCAATTAACATAACCCGTAAATGCTTTAAGGAAGAGCCATTTATCCTAGCGAGTCAAGCCCAACAAGTTTTATATCTCGACGATATTAAAAATGGGAATGACTGGAGAGTGGTACAAACTTTAAGGCAAAAAAACGCTTGGGATGTACCTGAGTTGGATGAAAATGATGAAAATGACAAGATTTTGCATGTGATTTCACCTTTTGATACACACGTGAGTGACAATTTAGAAGTTCAAATGCTCGATAGAAATGACGTTTCCGGTAATGAAGTTGATGCTGGGGTCATGGAGCGAATACTTCGTGGTTCAAGCTCTCGTATAGATAATGAAGACGCCACAAATGATGATATTGATGAGTTTAAGAACGATAGTGATGAAGAATTGAGAGATCTCGACGAGATAGAAATTGATAGTGATGCATCAGAAAGTAATAGTGATGAGTCAGAAAATTTTAGTGACTAAGTGAGGTTTGTTTAGTTTTATTTCACTACACATTTTTTTCTTTGTACATTACTTAATCAATTTTTCTAACTAATGTTCTTTTTTTTTATTTTTTTTATTTTCAAAAGGAAAGGAAATGGTAAGGGGAAAGAAAAGATTGACGAACAACCCATTGCACCGGGAAATAGGAGGACTCCGTCTCGGCGTGGTTCAGGGATAGAGATCCGAGAGCCGTCCTCGGAGACAGTCTCACCTACGCCCTCACAGATGGATCATATACCATCTTCGACTTCAGGTGTATCGGCAAACTCAGCATTGCCGACATCGACTTCAGGTTTGAATTATTCTTACTTGACAAATATGTTTAGTCTTTCTTATATATACATAATATGTAATACTTTATTTTGTAGTGACGGATCAAAGCAAAGTGCCAAGACGTGGCATTGCAAAAAACTTGCCAATGAGGAAAAGGAAGCCGAGTGAGGGTAAAAAGAAAGTTATCATATCTCCAGAACTTAAGCGAGTGGTTGGAGATAATTCAGAAAATTTAATCACTGAGGTAAGCGTACTCATACGTCAGTTCGTACCCCCGAGTCATAGGCAATACAACTTAATTCCACGAGAGATTCTAGACTCGATCAGACACCGTATTGCGGTAAGTATTTGTAAAATAATGTGTTTATATTACAAAATTTATTTTTACTTCTCTACTGAACATTTATTTTGTTTCTGGTTAGGATCAATTTGATCTCGATCTCGACAATATCGATCATTACGATGTTATAAATGCTCAAATGATCGCTGATGCAAGAGAGTTTCGATATGAACTCTATCGAGGTTTCAGGAGAAACATTGACGAGTATGGGGAAGAGGAGGCACGACGCATGGGGCTTCCACGAGTGCGGTGTGAAGATGAGTGGAAGAAATTCCTGGAAAAGTTTGATTCTCCAGAATTTAAGGTAATCTTGTATTATATACATCTCATATGTTTAAATTTCATCTCTTTAGTTACCTAACATAACTAAATTTGTGCTGTGTAGAAATTGTCAGAACAAAATTCTAAGTCTCGAGCGCAACTCCCATATTTGCATAAGGGAGGTTCCAAATCGAATGCCAAAAAGCATTACGAGATGGTATGTGTTTGTTTGTAAATTTTATTTTAAGGTTCACATATTTAGTAGTATAACTTTTTTTAAATGAATATATTAGACTCAAGCAAATCCAGATGCAACTTGGGTGGATGTGTTTGAGCAACAACATTCGTACAATAAGAATCAATGGGTGAGCGACTTGGCCAAGGAACAACATGTAAGTTTATTTCTTAATTTGAAATGATTTAATGTCATTTTATTACTATTTTTTAATACTTATCACATAACTCTTTTTTCTTTTGTAATGTAGGAAAAGATGGTAGAGTATATTACCCCGCCCGAGAACCCCGAAAGCGAGGATGCGGTGACGGATCGAATCATGTGGAGTCAAGACAACCACCTATCTCTCGATCTGAGGCTATGCATATGGTTTTGGGTCATAGATCGGGTTATATGCGGGGTTTGGGTAGAGGCCCAAAGCCTCCCTCATCAGGTGGATCATCATCGGGTTCAGTTAGATCATCACAAAATGAATTGTTTGAAACGCAACATAAAGTTTATCAACTAGAAGAGGAGACAAAGAAACTTCGAGAAGAGATGGCATTTCAAGAACAACGTCGTGATGAGGAAACAAGAAAGCTTCGAGAAGACTTGGCCATTCAGACGAGACAATTTGAAGAATTCATGCGAAATTGGATGGCATCTCAAGGTCGTGGGGGTGGGGGTAATGTTTAGTGCATTACTTAAAAGAACTATTTTGTAAGACAATTTGTGTCCTAAATATTTCAAATTACTCTAACACTTATAAAAAGTGTTGTTTGTTTGTTTATGTTTGTTATATTTTAGATAATTCGAACTTATTTATGTTTGCTGTGGAATTTAGTTATAATTTAGAAATGTTAAAACAGGTTGCTTTAATAGGGGAGTATAAATATGACAAAAAAAAATTTTAAAAAAAAAGAGGAATTGCCGACGTTAAGCGTCGGCATTGGATGATACAAAAACCCAGTTGCCGACGCGACACGTCGGCAATAGGGACTTTTTTGACCATCAAGTAAGGTCATTGCCGACGCCACGTCGGCAATGGGCTTACTCGATCGTCCGTTTAGTAAGGCCATTGCCGACACCACGTCGGCAATGGGCTTAGTTAATGGTCCATTTTGTAAGGGTATTGCCGACGCCATGGCGTCGGCAATACCCTTATGAAATGCCGACATGGTGTCGGTGATAGTATCACCGACACCATATGCTAGTGTCGGTGATAAAATCGTATCACCGACGCGGCGTCGGTGATACTAAAAAGTAGTAAAGCCAACGTCGAATAGCCGACGTCACGGCCGACGTGGGATGACCGTCGGTGTTGAGAATTGCCGACGCCAAGAGGCATATTACCGACGTAGAGCAGCGTCGGTAGTAATAAATCATCTTGTAGTGTTAAAGACGAGTTTCAAATGGAACAATTTTTCTAAAATCAATTTTGTGTTAAAAAAAATCTATTGAAGACGGGTCTTCAAAACCCGTCTTTATCACATGGCAGCCGTCTTTAGTCCAGTCAGTCAAAGGCGTGTCTTCAACCCTTGACTTCTTAAAAAATGACATTTTCTCAATTATTGTACATATGCTTAATTACTTCTTAAAAAAGGGTTGAATGGCAAAAAAAGTCCCACAAGAAAGCGTCAAACAGATCTAGTTACCTTCAAGCATTGGTCTATCAATATCTGATCAAAAGTTTCATACTTGAATCTTAATTGACATATGAAAAAAAAATCTATTAAACTTATGCTTTAAATTTATATTTATTTCTAAATTACAACCAATAAGAGACAATACGTCCAATATGATTTTTCTACCTTAAATTTAAATGCATTCTGATTTTTTATTCTAGAAATAATATTTAGTGTAGTTAATTTTTTTTCTTCTTATATTACATAATAGTGAATCTAATTGTTGTTGTTTTTTTATGATACTGATCAGGATCTTTAAAATTAGAGGCCGATAACTTTTAAAATTTTATAATTTTTCGCTATTTGATAATTTAATTAATTTGTTTATTTTAGGGCAAAATGTAAAAACCACCGCTGTGATTTTGGTCAAAGACAAACACACCCGCTGTAGTTTAAAAATGAATATTTATACCCCTATAGTTTTAAGATTGTGCAAATTGACTCATTCGTTCTACGCCGTTGATTTTCTTTTAGTCATAACTTTTTCGTTTGAATTTCGATTTAAATCATTCAAGATGTTATGGAATCCTCCTTTCAAGCTCTACGTTGTAGTCACAAAAAATTTATGAATCATCAGTATATAAAAGTGTTTACCACTTCAACCCAATCGAATATTTTGATGATGATAATTATTTTATACATTGATAATTTCAAAGTTTTTAAGTGACTACAAAGTAGAGCTCAAAATGAGGATTCCACAATATCTTGAATCATTCAAATCGGAGTTCAAACGAAAAAGTTATGAATAAAAAAAATCAACGAGGTAGAGGGAATGAGTCAATTTGCACAATTTTGAAACTATAAGGGTATAAATATTCAATTTCAAACTATAGGGGTGTGTTTGTGTTTGACGAAAACCACATGAGTGTTTTTTTTGCATTTTTCCTTTTATTTTATTATATTAATGAAAGTAAAAACATGTTGTTTTTTAAAATTCTAAATTTTAGAAATTTATTATTATAAATGTTTTATTTTTTTTAAGTGTCCTTAAAAAATCATTATGGTTCTATGTTTATAAATTGTAATTTTTAATTGAATATTTTTTTAAATTAAAGTCTTTTATTTGTAATTAAATTAAAAATTGACAGCATCTATAAAAATATATAGATTAATCAAAGTTATCTCATTTTATTCTTTATAAATTTTATCAAAAGAAAAAAAAAACGCAGCTTAGAAAATCGAGTCGTACAATTTAAAAAATAAAAATACAATGAATAGAAGAAAATATCTCTTTCAATTTCAGTTCAAATTTCATTCCACTGTTCCAAGTAGGGATGGCAACGGGGCGGGGCGGGGCGGGGTCGGGGATACGTTTCCCATCCCCTAACCCGCGGGGATTTTTAATCCCCATACCCTACCCTATCCCCTAATAGAAAAATCGGGGGCTGGTTCGGGGATTCCCCGTTCGAGGATCGGGTTACCCGCGAGGAAAATTCTCCGTTTTATATTTTAAGTATTATTTAAAAAGGAATATAAAAATGAAATAGATATTTAAAATATACTTTTTTAAGACAAAAATAAAACATAATACTAAACATTTTATAATTTATTAATTAATATAATCATATTATATATTTGTTTTCAATAAATAAAAAAAAAAGTAAACAAAATATATAAGATGTTATTAAATTATCTGGTTCGAGTTCGGGGGCGGGGCGAAGGAATGTATTCCCATCCCCGTACCCTATAAGAAATCGAGGGGAAATTTCCCCCCTAACCCTAACCCTTACCCTAATTAAACGGGGATTCCCCGCCCCTATAGGGTCGGGGCCACGCGGGCCCCCTAACCCGCGGGGAATTTTGTCATCCCTAGTTCCAAGTAAACAAATAAATCTTATCGAAAAAAAAATCTGGTATGGTATCTCCTAAAATAGAAACAACCGACTATGTATGTATGTGATAAATTATAATGAGAACACGTGGCGGGTAAGAAAGAACTAGTCTCATTGTGAGAGAAATTATTCAGAGAGGCCGCCTCAATGTGGCGGCCTATGAATGATTGACAAGTGTCCACTTTAGTTTTTTTATTTTGTCGATAAATGTAGGGTTAATGGCAGTTCGTAAAAACAACTGACGACGTAGCAAAACTTATCTTTTAAATGGAGGGTTAACGAAAGTTTATGGAAAACTGACAAAGTGGCACAAAAAAAAAAAACTGACAAAGTGGTAAAGATTTGCAACTTAAAGGCTACAAATTATATAGAGTTAATTTCAGTGGACACATTAAGTTTGTTTATTTCAAAAAAATACAAGCTTTTATATATAAATCAAAACTACTTAAAACCACCACCAGAAAAATTAAAGTACATTGTGAAAAGACGAAACATACCCCTGATCTATTAAATGATATGTAATTAATGAGACATAATTATTATGAGAGATAAAAGGGTAATAAGTTAACACTCGGAATCCACCAGAATCGCCACCATAAATGGTTTTTTATGGGTAAATATGATATTAATATGAAACAACCATTAAAACTGAAATTAGGTGAATTAAATTGGTTATTAGTGTAATTAATTCAATTATATATAATAAAAACTGAAGATAGAACATATATTGAGGGTTAAATTATTTGAAGATTTTGAGTAAATAAATAGTATAATTTGATAATTTATTGATAAAATGGTAGCAGCGTATTTTTTTTTTTATAACTATAACACAAATGTTTTATTTCATTAACAAGATATATAATAAATTTTGAGCAAATCAATCAGTGATCAACATTGAATTATATACTTTTAAATATAGTAAATTTCGAACGGATCGATGAACGTAGTAACAATTGTTATATTTACAAATAGTTTTAAGTAAATAATATATTTACAAACATTACATTAAATCTACAAAACAATGAAAATTCCTTTTTAAATATTGATTTAATTTTTGTTAAGGTACGTACCACAATAAAAAAGATGAAGGGACGTTATAAGTTTTATAAGTATGTAAGTCTCTTATTACTAATTAGTTTATATATATAAATTCATGATTACTAAAATTTATTTAAATATTAATTCAAATGTAAAATCCATCTAATGTTTTTTTTCTTCAATAAATATATTTTTCTATTTTGAATTTAAATTATATGTTCTTTTTATTCCTCCCCTCAAATTATTAATTCCTATACATAAAATAGGTTTTCAGTTTGATAACATATTTTAAACGCTTTTAGTTTGAAAATTAAAAAAATATATAAGTCTAGGGCTGAGTAAAAAATCAACCGAATCGAGAAATCAACCCGAACCAACCCAAACCGAGTAATTCGGGCCAATTTTCTCGGTTTGCTTTTGAAGAAAACTGAATTTTCATTTTTCTTCGGTTTGGAAGGTTCGGTTATTTAACCGAAAACATATTAAAAAAAAAACTAATTCATTTTCGTTCTTTTGTTCTATGTTAATTGAATTATATTAGGTGTGAAAATTGGAATTGGATGTTATTGTGAAAACTATTAGGTGTTGAAATTGAAATTCGATGTGAATTTGTGCTAATTGAAATTGAAATTATAATTAAATTTATTACGCATAAATTATAATAGATGTAAAATTGGATTTAATTTAATAATGTAGGCGTGAATTTTTATTAAAAAATGGTTTTCTAATTTACAAATTTTAAAAAAACGCCCAAACCGAAAAACCGAACCAATCAGCTCCTTTAAAAAAAGTGAACTGATGGGTTCACTATTTCCCTAAACCGAATTGACCGGTTCAGTCCAAGGTTTTGGGCAAGACCGGACCGAACCGGCCCGCACCCATCCTTATATAAAAGTATCCAAGCGCCTCTTTTTGCCGTGCAAGGGAAAAGGAAATTTAAAATATTTTCCTTCAAACTTTCCTTAACCCTCCATCAAAAAAAACTTTGCCACCGTCAATTTTACAAACTTCCGTTAAACCTGTTGAATAAAAAAACTAAGGTTGACACTTGTCCTTCATTCAGGAGGCCGCCACATCGTGCCCGACACTTTAAGTAATTTCAATCACCCCGTATTGTTATTAATCCTTCGTAAGATTTAATTTATTAGAACTTCAATCACACAAGGAAATGTTTTTTTTAATTTAGCCACGTAAACGAATTTTAGAGAACTTTCATGGGGCATTATTGTTTAATTAAATATTGACAAATTTTAGTGGTTAGTTTATTTTTTAAACTGTTTACATATCTGTATAAAAATTGTAATAACATTTTTGAAAAAATAATTATAAATATGATAATTTTTAAATTGAATTAATTTTCTTTCAATTTGATAAGTGGTAATCACTTCACCGATAATTATTGATTTATATAATTTAGTGATAGATCTATATATTTATTTACACTAATAAAAAATTGGTTCGCTTTAAAATTTGTTATATTTAAAATTATTTTTAAGAAGTAAATATAAAGAATGGAATATTAGTTATCTAATCTAACTAAAGAGTTTACTCAATTATTCAAATAACATTCAAGTTCATATAATTCGACTGATTCTTCGAATCTGCCATTAATAATATGTTTCAATAGTTAGTCCATCTTATTCAATATATAAACAAACTAAATAATTTTTCTTATTTTTGTAAATTATACTGTTAATATATAATGTTTTTCCATTTTTAAACTACCCTTTTCTGATATCATCTTTGACTTTTTCATGCTCTAAACATTATTATTTTAATAATTGAATTAAATAATATAAATTTTGTCTTAAATAATATAAATTTATATGTTAATTATTAAAATATCAGATTTTTTTTTAAATTACTTAAATAGTATAATTATAGTTCAATAAATTACATTATTATTTTCATGGGTATGTTTAATGAATTTGTATGTTTCTTGCTTTTTTAAGTTGAAGTTCAATAATTTATTGAAGTACATGATTATTTTCATTATTATTTTTAATGAGTTTTTGAGTTTTTCTTTTCTTTTTATTTTTTAATTCAATAAATTATTGAAATATAATTATGTTATTTGAGTAATTTTTAAAAAATTATGAAATTTTAATAATAATATATAAAAATACGTTTTTTGAGTAATCGTTTCTAAAAATAACCTTTTATTTATGCCAAAACTCTCCACTTTCAAAAAATTATGCGCGCATTTCAATGACATTGTAAATTTTTATTCATGATAATTAGCTGTCTTCAACTTTCAAGAAATTAAATTATAAAAAGTCTACTTTCTGAGATTCATGGATCTGATATACTACAATAATTAAACTGGTCACCTTACAAATACAGACACAAGGAATGGAGTAAGTATTTTATTTAATTATATTTCATGTCTCTAGTTGAATAATATTCTACATTATCCAATGATGAAAGAATGCACATGTTAATGAAATTTGTCAATACTAGTTAATTATGATTTAATCTTCTGTAAAGATCTGAAAAGAATATCAAAGAATCCAGTATAATTCAATTCAAAATGACTTTTTTGTTTTAACTTAATAATATAGTAAAAATTTGTTGAAAATAGGTTTTCCCTTTCAAAATCATATATTTCTGAATAGTTATTGAAGTGTTAATAAATGTATCATTTTTATATATTTGAAAGTTTTCTTTTTAAATTTCCTTTTAAATAAAACACTTTCTTAATTAAATATAGCCTAAAAATTTCCCTATAACAAATACAAAACAATAATATGAACTTAAGTCATCTCTTAAGGGGTGTTTGATAGCGTATTTTAATGCTTAAAAAGTTAGGTAGGAAGGCTTTGTGGATTACGTGCTAGAAAGACTCTATGAAGGTTCATTGTTTCCCTCCCTCTTTCTTTAACTTCCACCCCAATAGAGTTCCTTGGCTTGGAGAAGAAATTTAGTCCGCAAGGCAATTTTGAAGCATGGGTACATAGCCCCTTTACATGTAAGACCTATTGCTCCGCGCAAAACTAATAAAATAAAGAAACAAATCTATTCGCTTTACAAAATTTGAACTTTCGTAATTCATTGGTTAAAAATTTTACTAATAATTTTTTTTAAATCAATCTACTTTCAGATAGGGTAGGATGACATTAGATAGCCTAACCTATATTTGGTAGGAGAATTATACAATTAGAGTTAGAGTTTATTTACCCCTTGATTTTAACTAGTAAAACTCATAGGTTTGGTTATATCCATGAAGTTTAAATAGAAAGAAATGGATTATATATTTTAAAAGTAAAAGAGTAAATATGGGGAATTAGCAAACTAAATTGATCAAGTATTATGTGATAATTACTCAAAATTGATTTTACTGACTTTTTAGAATCTAAATAAGTACATAAATAATTTAACTAAAGAGTGATTCATAAATAATTTAGTTCATTAAATAATTCATTATAAATATTGGAAAATCATCTTCTTCTTTTTTAGTTCATGAAACACAAATTATTTATTTATTAAGTTATTTAATTTTATTTATCTATTATAAAATAATAATTAATGTGTTAATATTATGAATAAAATATAAAATATTTTTTTATCAATATTCTTTCTGCAAAGGATCAATTAATTATTTTAAAATTTAAGATTTTAGAAACTCACCCTATTGCACATCTAAACAAATGTTACACAAATTCAGGCTATTGAAACCTACCATATTACATATCCAAATAGAGGTTACATAAACTACATAATTGCTATCTAAACCACCTTAATTCTCACACCCCTAAGAGATCGTTTGACTTGAAAATTACTACTTTTCACCTTATATAATAGAACAAAACAAACACCTGTTTGGTTAATGATTAATTAATAAAATCATTGGGTGGATTTATAAATTTCTAGAATCTTGTTCATGATTCAAAAACTCCATCCTTTCAAAACGAAGTGAAAATAAAATTTCCCAACTTAATCTTATAGACAATCCATTCGGATTAAAATGTACATGATACTATAGAGTCGATAAGTGCTATTATAAAAACAATTGGCATAAGGGATCGAACCACTCATCTAAAAGCGAGAATATTTATCTTTTATTACAACGCGGTAACGCCTAATTACCCCCTTAATCTTATTAAAAGGGAAAAGAAGGATGGTATAATTTAGCTAGGCATATTTGTGGGCAATCTGGAGTAGGCATTGACAGAGTTGGTGTGGCTTTGAGAACATGGGCATATGATCAGCACCATTGATCTCCATCACATTTTGAATCCTACTGTTTTCAATTATCCATTCCTGAAATTTCTTTGTCATCATTTTGTCTTCACTGCAAATCACATATACTTTGCTAACTGACCCATATTTCTCTTCTGAAAACTTTTTTGCTTTACACAAATTCTCCCCAAATATTGGGTTTGGTCTCACCAAAGTCTTCGCCAGCTCCCGATCCTTTGTACACAGCGGTTAAATCATTACTAGATTTAAAAGTTTAAACTCTAAATCGAAGATAAATTTAATTTATATACTCTAAATTGAAGATAAATTTAATTTTTATTTTTAAATATATTCTTAATCAGGGGCATCCACTAGTCCCTTCAATTTAAAAAAAAAATGAAAAGAATAAGTAAGAAATTGAATTTTTAATATATTTTTTTTAATTTTCATCCTTTTTATTTATTAAAAATAGCTTTATATGGTTTTTACTCTTTAAATAATATTTCTGACTCCGACCTTGTTCTATTATGCTTGCTACTTTATTAAATCATCAAAAAAACTTTTAAAAGATTAATCTTTTAAATGTCTTCTAAACAATATTTCAAAAATATGGAAAGAGAGAACCTCACCTCAAGAGGAGATAACTGGTAAAGGTTAGAGGACAAGAATTTGGGGCCAAATAGCATTGAGGTGAAATGTTGAGTTGTGGTTCCATTACATGAAAATTCGATGTCCATCAGATCTTCTATAGGGTTTTTCTCCGGATACTTGCATTACAAATTTATTTAAAATAAAAAAAAAAATCAAATAATTAATGCACATTTAAACTAATTCCCTTTGCTTGTTCTTGAATGTAAAAAAAAAAAAGGAGTGTTTTTCAAAAATTACATTTTTAGAATTGATATTTTCAAGGTAAAAGTTTTGATTTTTAAAAAAATGATAATTCTCATATTGAGATCCACCGATTTCAATATAAGAAATGTCATTTTTGAAATATTTCAAAACGTTTATTATTTTAAAAATTACTTATAAAAGAAATATCATCGGTTGAAATTTCTAGAAAAACTTCATACCTTATCTAAAACATATGATGGCACATGGGCAGTATCCGGCACATAGGCCGTCAAGAAAACGGCGACGGCAATCTTTTCGGGGTGGTTGTCCATGACAAAGGCCAAATTCAGGCCACCAAGACTATGACCAACGAGTATCACCTTTTCATTTGGAGGAATGGAAGCTATCTTCTCTAACAAAGGTTGAGAATACTCTGAAAGTGTGTGAACTTCTTCAACCGTCTTATCGTTGATGCCGGAAGCCGCCATGTCAAGCACCGTAACACGGTGGCCGGAAGCCTCGATGAGCGGTTTCAACTTATACCAACACCAAGCTCCATGACAAGCTCCATGCACAAGTATGAAATGTTTCTGATTATGATCCATTCTTTTCTCTTCCTCTACAATTATGTGGTTTCAGCCAATGGTGCAGGAGCTTGCCTCAGAGATATGTATTATATGTTAGGAAATATGCAATAGATCGGTGGGTGCCATTAACAAATCCAAAAGAGAGTTTTTTTTTTTTTTTTTTTAAATAATAATAAAGAAAATTGTGAGTGGTGATTTTTAGCAAACGGGTGTCAAGTTCTATGATGTAAAAATAATAAAGATTAACAAATCTAGTAAACTGGTTTTTTTTTTAATATTTATGAAAATAGTATTTTTTTTTAATAATTATTAATTTATCAAACATTTTAAAATATTTATAAATATAATAAAATTGGAGTTAAATCAATCATTGATTTACATATTTTGAAAATAAGTTAATCACTATATGCCATAACAATTGATTTGTGTCAGAAACACCCAAATTTTGTCGATAGCGTATCATCAACGGAAATTTTTCTCTGGCAAAGCCCCATTTTTTTTAGTGACTCATCCCCCAAATTGAGATTTAACAAACTTGAAGCTTCCAACTTGTTTTCCACGTTTTTCTTGTGATACCTCTCCCAATTTCGTAAACCGGTATATCAATGATAGTATATCATGGAAAATCGGTGATGGTCAATCATTGATAGTATTTTAGTAACAGTATATCATGATAAATCACTGATAATCAATCACTAATAGTGTATCATGATAAATTGACGATAATCAATCATTGATATACTAAGATATATTATTATTGATATATCATTTATTAATATGGTAAGTTAGTGACTTGCTAATATATTTGCACGAAATAAGAGTATTTATGACATGTAATGATGAATACTAACTAGAAATGAACATTGGATTGGTTTGGTTTCTATTTTGCTAAAATTTCATATCTGATTGGATTTTCGTTTTAGATTATATGAACCGAACTGAACCGTTCAACATGAATAAACCAAACCAAACCAAACTAAAATGGTTTGGTTTGGATCAGTTTGGTTCTTACATTTTTCGTTTTTTTATCAATTATTCATAAATATTTAATTTGCAGCATGATAAGTGTAACAAAATCTCAAAAAATAACTTCCAAACGTTGACTAATTTCAATTCATCTAAAATTCAATAAAAGACTAATTACAAATACAAACATAACAAATTTATAATATCTTATTATAACTATGCAACCATAACACATATAATATTAAAAATTCTTCCTATTTTTTCATTTTATTAAGTTTTATTGATAAGTAAAAATTCAAATATATCATATATATCTTATATTATGCATTAGTTTGGTTTGGTTTAGTTTAGACAGTTGGATTGGTTTGAATTTGTTCACCCCTAATACTAACTATACTTCTAAGTTTTTGATATTTTTTTTTAATACTTTTTACAATTAACAAATTTGTAAATATTAAAACCCATTTTTGACTCGTAAATGCCAATTTAAAAAACTAATGGGCTTGAATTTCATATAGCAATGGCATATTCGCCTGACCCACCCAGAGCCAGAACCCGACCGACCCAAAGACCCAGAGCCAATTGAGATTAAAATGATGGGATGGAAAAAAAAAAAAATCAACTTCCTTCATGCGACAAATCCGACGCCATAGCCAATCCTTAACGAGCTTTGATTCAAAACCCTTTCGATTCATTCGAATCAAAGCCCTGATTTTTCGGAGTTTGAAAAAGGCAGGCTTTCCGCTTTTGCATGGGTTTAAGGAGTTGGGGATTTTCAATTCGTTCAATGATTGATTGATTTGTGTATTTATAGTTGAAGAAGCAGGTAATTTTTCTATAAAGTTTATGTCTTGCAGATGAATGATGAAAATGTTAAATCTTTTTTCCCCTGAAATTGTCAATTTATGCTATGCTATGCTATGAAAAATTTAAAAAAAAATTTCATAGTGAACCGTATGTCTGTGAAAGTTAGGCTCTGCATGTTTTGTTAGTGTGGAAATTAGACTTACTTCCGTATTTTGCTCTTTATATCAGCAAAAAGCATTATATAAAAGCTTACTAAGGATTTTGAGGGAGTTTATGGCATTAGGGATTTAAGTTAGTGGTGTATCAAAGGAGGCTATTGACAACTATTGCAAGTTGTTTAAACTTTTGGACATATTATCATAACTGAAAGGTGCATATATGGTGTTTCAAATTTTCATTTAAATGTTAGGTAAATTTTCGTTTACGGCTATCGTGCTATTTTTTGTTCTTTTTCAAGTTGATGATTAAACGTTGGCCTATGACTATCTTGTAGCAAGCATAGCCATAGTAGTTTTACTATACCTTATCTTTAGGATAAAGTTGTAAGATCATAGCTATCACGGTTTCAGGTCTGGGTCGTTCATAGGAGTCTATTGATATTATGTGCCGTTGGTTGGAGTATTGTTTTAGTGAAGTATCGTTTTAGTTAGCTAATCGAGGTAGGATAGATTCAAAGTTTGGATATGATCCGGATTTGTTCTTTGAGCACATGTTCATGTTGCACTATCTCTAGACATTTCAACCTAATTTTTTTAGAGGATATTATATTAAACAAATTTTAATCTAATCATACAATACTTTACCAAAAGGAACGCATCTTTCTGATAGTCTTCTTCTCTCATATTTTATCATTTTCTCCATATCCCATTAATCTGTACTCATCCTGCAATGCAGATTCTTCTTGGAAAATCATTTTCCAATCCAAGGATTCCTTTTACTTTTATAGTGAAGATCAGATTAATTGATTATTGGTAGATCAGTGAGAGATAGAGAAGTAGAAAGAAGAGAATTGACTTTTTTTTTTTTTTTGGATTCTGCATTCTGATATGGAATTTGGATAAGCCGTGTGAAACTGTAAGTTGCCTCTTCTTCTTCTTCTTCTTCTCAGAATGTGATTTAAGGATTTGTGTTTAAACTTTTTATTCACTGTGATTTAAGTCTTTCACTAGTATAATAAACCTATTTGGATTAGTAATTGGTCGAAAAGTTATAAGATCCTCCCAATTTCTTCCTTCTTTTGCCATTACCAATTCTCCAATTCTCCTTTGTTAACCCATCTTGAGGAATTCAATTTCTCTCTTCAATAATGCTTCTCATTTAGAGTGATGATTCCTTGCAAAAGTGGTTTCCACACATTTAGTTCTACTTTCTACAAATTTTGCAGATTAAATTGAAATCCCAAGTATTTTCTTATTTATTATTGACTTAAGTTTAAATGCTTCGTACGATGCTTGGTACTTGGGCAAAGGCAGCTAATCTGCCTTGATTGTAATGACTTTGCTATTTCTTTTTTAACTTTTTATCTGGAGTCCTGTTGTTAATAAACCAATTAGATTGTTTTTGAAAGTATTGCATTACAAAAATGGGAAGCAAATCGGACCTACAACTAAAGGAAATGGAGCATAGTATGTGACCATTTGAGCTATGCTGAGGTCACTAATAAAGTCTAGACATATAATGTTACACTGTTACAATATATATTTTTTTAACAGCACTAGTGCAAGGTTTTATTTTCTATGAAATTTATTTACTTAATCTTAGCCTTATTGACAGGTATTTTAATGCCACACATTGATAAATTGAACAGAATGGGAGTTGGGAATGCAAAGATGACCTTTCTGGATAGAATCAGCCGGATCTTTGAAATAGTAGTTAGTTTCTTAAGGAGATGTGTTTTTTCTATTCTGTTGATTGGTTCAATTCCTAACCATATTGCTTTTATCATGGATGGGAATAGAAGGTATGCAAAGAAGAGAAGGTTGGTGGAAGGGGTTGGCCATAGGATTGGTCATTTAGCTCTCATGACCATGCTCAAGTACTGCTTTGAGTTGGGCGTGAGATATGTCACAGTTTATGCCTTTAGCATTGATAATTTTAAAAGAAGTCCAGCCGAAGTTCAATGTTTGATGAATTTGATATTGGAAAAAATCGAAGAATTGCTTAAAGAAGAAAGCACCGTGAATCAGTATGGAATCAGAGTTCTGTTTCTAGGAAACCTGAAATTGTTGAGTGAGCCTGTTAGACAAGCAGTTGAAAAGGCTATGGCAACCACTAGGAATAATAATGGAGTAGTACTTTCAGTTTGTGTTGCATACACTTCCACAGATGAGATTGTTCAGGCTGTTCAGAGATGTTGTGAAGAAAAATGGGATGATGCAAATGATGAATCGTATGATTTAGTTAAATTAGCAGTGGTAGAAAACGGTAAGAAAGGTAACCCTATAACTTCAACTGATATCGAGAAGTATATGTATACGACAGTTACTCCCGATCCTGATATTTTAATTCGCACGTCTGGAGAAACCCGCTTGAGCAATTTTCTTTTGTGGCAGACCTCATATTGTTATTTATACTCCCCTTCTGTGTTATGGCCAGAAATTAATTTTTGGCATTTCCTTTGGGCAATCTTGAATTTTCAAAGAAACAACCTTTATTTGGTAAAGAAAAGGAAACAATTATAAATCTTGGGAGATGGTTGATATAAAATCGTTTCAGAAGAAAACCGATTAGGTTACAAAATGGTTTTTTTTTTTTTTTTTTTTTTTTTTTTTTTATATATATGTAAGTAACAACGGTTTTTCATGGATGAATGAAAAGGCCCAAAAGGGTTGTTAAAAAATTACAAGAAAGTAGAGAGAGTATAGTTACAAAAAGAGTTACAATGTGCGCTCCAAGTGGAGGCATGAATAACACACGACTCTCAAACCTCACTCCAATGTCTACCCTTCCCCTAAAAAATACGTTTGTTCCTTTCTAACCAATACACCATACAATAGCTTCGAACTGCGGAGGAGGGCTATAGTTTTGGATATAGGGTCCTTATGGAACACCCAAGTCATCTAAAGTATTATGAAAGGAAGATCAAATAGCTTGAGAAAAGCAACAGCCGAACAAAATGTGCTTTGTGGTCTCCGAGTTCATCCGACACAAGCTGCACCAATAGGGTTGTTCTTTCAAATGTTTTTGACACTATTATTGACAATTTAGATGCCAGTTGATCAAGTTATATTGCTTAAATTCTGTGTTGTTATTTTGATCCTTAAGAACACCTAAATGCTATGAGTTTTTCATTCCATCATATTAGGTTGTGGAATTATCACCATTGAAGTTCGTTGCTGTATTTAATTTTCTATATCTTCTACTTTTTTTAAAAAAAAAAACTAAATGAAACAATACTGTTATTTTCCTCTTGTTTCTTTTTTCTCCTTTTAATGGTTAAAATTTCTAGTATATAGCTTTACAATATTATTTCTCCCAAATAAAAGGTATACTTGAGTCCTTACAGGAAGAGTTCCTCGAAATTTTCTTAAAAAAAGAAAAACTACAAAGCATCCCTACACCTAAGTTTGTTCGTTTCTTTCATTGAAACAAAAACAAAAAACAAAACCATCATTCTCGTAACTTTTGAAATACGAATTCACGATTGTTGGCTAGCTTTTGCAGTTAATGAAAAAGTCTGATTCCTACATTAATTAATTTTCTGAAACAAAACTCTCAGCAACTTCAACCAAATGCTTGAAAAGTTGTGTGGGCTCTGAAAGCATCACCATATGACCACCTCCTTTGATGGAATTCACAGCTTTAGGTGGGAAGCTTTCTACCATCATCTTCTGAAATTCACTTGCCATAACGTCATCCTCTTCGCATGTGATATAAACCCGATTCACCGACCCGAATTTCGCTTCTGTCAGTAAGGATTCTTTGGATAAATCTTCAAAAAATAACTTGAATGGCTTCACCAACAATTTGGCTAACTCAAAATCCTACCAAAAAAAGAAGAAAGAAAATTATTAAATTAATCCCAACCTATAGAGATTTTACGATCACAAGGGAATAAGATAAATAACGAAAATATATTAAAGAAAATAAACTAGAGTTAGGCAGTTTTTTTGTTAAATCGTCGCTGCGGTCACAAACGCTCGTTTCCACGGCATCGTCCATCGTGAAATCTCTATACAACCCAGTAATCAATATTTCTAAGATGAATAAATATTTGTAATTTTATAAAGTTTTACCTCTTCTGAGCAGTATTTATACAACTTTTTGCTCATATACTTAGAACCAAAGACAGCAGCAATTGGCATTTCTGGATCTTGGCCAAAAATTAATTGGCAGTCCATGAGATACTCCACAGAAACACTCTTGAAAAACTGGTCAAAATTAAATTTGAACCTGTTAGCATGATTTCCAAAGCACATGAAAGTTTAAAATAATATTTTGTATACACTCCCCTTCACGTGTGTGCTCAGATACATGTACGTGGATGAACCACGTGAATAAATGAGTAGGAAATATTATTGTAGGAGTTTGAACTTAGAACCATATTAAATCACCACAAGACTCAAAAACTTAAAACTATTGAATTGAGAACGTAAAATTAATCTTTTATATATTCTCAACAGAAGAATTTAGAAAAGTTTTTACTTTTTGTATGAGAAATCCAGGAGGAGTGATGAAGTGAGGCATATAAGCTGTGACAAAAATTGCAACAAGAATTTTATTTGGAAAATTCTCCATGACAAGAGAAATGATGAGACCACCAAAGCTATGACCAACAAGAATAACTCTTTCTTCTTTATCTTCAGGGAGAGCTTCCATGAACTCCATCAATGGTTGACAGTAATCATGTATAGAGTGAAGTTCCTCAAGCTTTTTAGGGTTGATGCCGGAGGCGCCGAGGTCGAAAGCCGTGGCACGGTGACCGGCCTTGTGAAGTAGGTTTATGAGCTTGAACCAGCACCATGCTCCTTGTCCAGACCCATGAACCAAAATAAAATGGTTTGATTTTGATTTCTCCATAATTGACAATTTATTTTATTTTATTTTTAGGTGAAGAAAGGAACTTAGCTTACCATTAAATAGATAGCAATGTATCAAATTTTTTTACCACATTGGAAGCTGTAACGTCTTTTCAACATCAACTCTTTTTTCCTTCCCAAATTAGAAACCATGTTTTTACTAAGGTAAATATTGGCTCTATAAAAGGTACTCTGAATTTTCCTTCCCCTATTAATTTAGAAAACAAGAGGGGAGGAAAAGGTAAAAAAATTAAAAATAATTTGTTTTTAGAAAAAAAAAAATTAAAAATTAACCGCAACTAAGAAAGAATTCATCCTTACCTATTTTTATAGAATAATATGTTCGATTCAGGGCTCAATAACAACAATTGAGGTGAATATGTTAATGTATATTGATTTCGACACTGTTTATATAATCAAAATAGATTAGTAATAATAAAAATTTAATTAAAACAAATAACTGAAGGACAACATTATAAAGCGTAAATCTTCAAAGCACAGTCAAACCGTTGTCATTGAAGTTGATATTGCCCTGCTCGGATTGTTTGTAGTTTGATGGCAACTCGGCTCGGCACTATTCGATGAAGCGTTTCATGTGAACAACAATCAGATACTCACGAACGTAACAAAACCCCTCAAGAACAACTCTCCAAATCTTTATACATAAAAGAATCGCAAAATTTCAAGAACACAATAGAGCAATCTGATTTGGGATATGTCAAACTCAAGAATTTGATTAAATAGGAAACAAAACTTGTAACTCCCATAACACCTAATTTAAATCATATAATAAATCAATATAAAATATGACTCAAACGGTAAGAAAATGGAAGTAAAAGTAAATGAAACGTCTCCATTAAGGGGAATAAATTCACTGTTTATCGTTTGAAAATGTCCGAAATAGAAACCAAAAGTTCCAGCCGTATAAACCAACCACTGAATTTTGACCTTTAGTCAAATTTTCTCTCTCTATATAATTCAAAAGCAATAAATATCTTCTGCCAAATGAATTCAATGACAACAAACCAATTAATATTATATATCTATCTATACTATCTAAAAAGTGGTTTAGAGGAAAAACTTTTGATTTCCATTTTTACCCTTATAATTCATTTAAATTTCTATAATGCCATCATTTAAAATTAATAATCATTTTATTACCAATTAATTAAATACAATAAACAAATTTTATACTATCTAAAATTTTCTAAATATACTTTCTTATTATTAATAATTGAATATTATTACCAATTAATTAAATACAATAAACAAATTTTATACTATCTAAATTTTTCAAAATATTTTTTTTTATTATTAATACAATAAACTAAAATTGTCTTCGTTCAATAAATATTTCAAATATATTTTATCATGAGCTTATTCCAAAAATTAATTTAGTAATAATTTATTGGTCATATTTATAAAATAAATATACTTATTAAATTTAAAATCAAACCCAACAATCAAATTAATTTTTAATAACTTTTCGTCTACTTTTTCTCTAACAAACCTTTCCCTTCATAATTCCTTTTTTTTTTAATATAAAACACACACTAAAACAATTCTCTCTCTAATTTAAATATATAATTACGTTAGTGTGATTATTTTTTAAAAGATCAAAACCAAAGGACATAGCATACCATCTTGTAACACTCCAAATAAATGAGTAGTAGAAAAATTTTGTAACTCACTAATTGAATTAAAAATTTATTGAACTTTTCACTTTTAATTTACTATATATATATACATGTAAATAGAGATGAACTAACTCACCAATTTAAAAAACAAAAAACTAGATGTTTGAGGATAGAGTTATGAAAAGAAAATGAATATTAGGTATGAGCAACAAGATGATATAAAATCATTATTAACCTTTAGTCATTTACATGTATCCATCATCCATGAGTAACAAAATGATATAAAATCATGAAATTTAAGTTTTTTTCATTTTAAAGATATTTTTTTAATATGGGTTACGTTAATTTCTTCCATTTCATTATAAAATTTGAAAGACAAACCACGTGTCTCACGTGCATGGCACGTGTGAAAAACCTAGTATATATAAAAGTAACTTTTAGTTTTACATTCAACTTCATTGCACATTACCTTCGATCATTATTTTATCTTGCTTCCATATGGTTGTAATCTGTGATCATGTTATGTTTCTCTCCTAAATGACTAGTTGAAACTTGGAAAACAAATGCCTCTTTGATTTTAATGTTTTTTGAGCCGAAAATTTTGATACTCAAATTTATGTGGAACAAAGTTAGGGTGCGTTTGGATACCTTATAAAAGTGTGTTTTTTTTTACAACTTTTAAAAATGTTTTTTTAATGGATATCAAATACAATTTTTTTTTTTTCAAAAACACTTCTAAACATTTTAAAAAATTATTCGAAATGGGTGCTTAGTATTCGCTAAATTTTTTTAAGGGGTAGTTTTAAAGGTGAGCGAGTATGTGGGATTCTGGCTCTGCAATTGAATAATGCAATATTTAAATAAACATGCATGAACGAAATGACTCTATTAATTATATTTGAGATAAAAATCGAATGGAAGTGAAATAACAACACAAAAATTATTCGTAAATATGACATAAAGCCTAAAATTCACACATATAATATTATAAAATTGATACTAATTTCGCGTAAGTGATCAATTAGTTCGGCACATGTGATCATTGATTTTACTAATTCACAATATTCATTATTTCGCGTATGTAATCATTTATTCATCTTATAAGTTATCACTGATTTCACTTACTCACACGAATGAAGGTTTGAATCTATATTTATGTATACTTTTTTAAAATGTTATATTTACAAATATTACAGAAACTCTGCTACCTAATAAAATTAAAAAAAAAAAGTATACTTTGATTCAATTAAAGATTAAGGGTTCAAATTCACACAACTCTTTAAATTTAGGATTTTTTTTTATTGATTGTTCCATTAACAAAAATAGAGATGATCTGTTATTTTCACTTGATTAAAGTTGTAGTGCTCTTATTTTCATTCGGTTATTTAAAAATAAAAAATAAAATAAACCAAACTGGCTGTGTTTGGTGGTTATGTTTAAAATAACCTTTTACCTTTGTAAATCAACAATCGAGTTGTTTGAATCAAGTTTTCAAAAACCTTTCATGTACAATTTTCGGTTTGGTCCATATTTTCAAAACACAACTTTTTATATTTTATAACAAAGAACAATCACATTTTGAATGATGGTGTGAAATTTATTTTTTCTGATTTTCTTTTAATTTATTTTCTCTAACGAACTTTTTTTAATAATTGAAATTACAATTTTATTTGACTAAAACCATGAACTTTAAAAAAAAAAAAAAAAAAGGTATTTGAAACTAGTTAATTTTTAAAAACAAAATAAACAAACAAATAAACAACTATTGCAAGGAGCCTTCACATGCAAAGAATTAAGAGATAGGGCCGTTCACATGAAAGAAGAGAAGAAAGCCCCCCCTTTTTTTTAACTTAAAAGTAAAAAAGAGAGACAAAAGATATCAGGTCGACATCTTTGATGTCTGGTAGTGGTATGGTAATCCAACATTATTTTACTTCTTTGACAGAATTTATATATGAGAATGTTTTGAATGTGATAAAAAAAAATCAATATTTTCCTTGAATAAAAAATAATAATTTCATACAAAACATTGGCTTCTTGTATCAACTTAAAATATCATTTTATGGTAGACAACTTAATACACTAATTAAATATTTTAATAATTTTTTAAAAAAATAATTACAAATTATATTAATTTTATATAGAAAAATAAATGTTAAATTAATATTTATTAAAAAATAATAAAACAAATTGATAAGTAAAATATTTAATTCACTAGTTAATTTATAAATTAAGGGATAAATAAGTAATAAAAACTCATCATTACAACACCAATTGTGTTGAACATAGGATGGACTTCCATAAATATCTGGACATCTTAAAAACACCTATAAAAAATTGATAATTTAAATATCTCAAGACAGTTTTCTATGGAATCTTACCAAAATGAACCAACCTTAAAGTCCCCAATTCTGTCGAGAAATTGTTGTGTTAAGCATTTTTATAAGGGACGTTTTTGAAATTTTTAATAACATTCTCTATTTATAAAAATAATTATAAAATGGTAAAATTTATATTATATTCTATATTATTAACTAACACACGAAAGGTACGAATCGCATTTTTGCCACTCATTTCTCCTTTGTGATAAAGTGCTTTTTTTTTAATGGGCAATATTACTGATTAAGAAACCATACTTTTTTTTTTAAAGCAGACAAATATTTCTTTATCAAAAAGAAAAAAAGCAGACATTTTTTACCACTAATAAAAACAAACCTAGCAGTACTCGAAATTCATATGATAAAAGAACTCATATTTTTTATTTTTTTCTCTTTTCATTTTTATCTTATTTGAACAATCAATCCAAATGGAGCCACCCATGTGGAGCTTGTATAAATCTAGAAAAGATAAGCTATGTTATTAACGGGAAAAGCTCCTTGAGACTCTTTTTAGTATTTTTATTTAGTATCTATTTAAATAATAATTTTCTCCGGGCTATTTATTATTATTATTCTATTTTATGTAAAATGATTTAGAAATTATGTATAATCACTTTCACTGAATACTAGTTTGCATTTTTAGTTTTTAAAATTATTAATTATTTTATAATCTACTTTTCAAAAGCATTTTAAAATTCTATCAAATTTTGAAAGTAAAAAGTGTTTTTCATAAACTTAATTTTATTTTTAAAACTTGGTTAAACTTTTAAAAAACTACATAATTAAAAAAAAAATACAAAAGATAATATCCAGCAAATTGAAGGTGACTGTCTTGTAAGAGGTATACACAAACTAGTCCAGATACTCACAGATATTATAAAAAAAATTATATTTTTCAATTTTGGTTTCAATCAGTCTCATAAATTTCTTATAAACCGAACCAAAACAAGATTTATGACTAAACTAAACCAAACCGCTTTAATTTGACTGAGTTTGATCAGAAGATTTCGAATTATCTGTTTGGTTTGACTTTTTTCAACAAAATAAGATAATTACACCTATGATCAGTTATTATAAACTATTAAAAAAAATAACCATCGCAGTCTACGTATTAAAAATGTGATTATTATTTTGTTCCCCATTCATTACTAGACCAATGTATACAATTGTCTGCTATAATCATCATTACATTCTATCACTTCCTCCTTTTTCATAATTTTACATCAATTAAAATATGAGTTTGAGCTTCATTACCATTTTTGTGATTACTAGTTGATCAATACGTGCGTTGCACGTGTCTTATTAGTCTTGATTAATTCTATCAACATCATTATCATTTAAATAACTTTTACGGTTTTTGTAAATAAAAATGATTAAATATAATATAGTATTCAAAAATTTGAATTTGTTTTAAATTTGATAAATATAATACAGTTTTGATTCAAAACCATGGCATCATTAGGCTTTTTGACCTTCTCGCAAGTCTGCCTCTGAATTCCACCATCGCTTTTCCTTTTCCACTACCCAATTTAAAATCAAAATCTTCATAATCTACTCAACATAAAATTAATTTTAGGTTTCAAACTCTCATTATACAATTATTTTATTAAAAATAACCACAGAAAATGTTAAATGTTTTCTATTGGCTAAAAATTTATCATCACGCTAGGAAATTACAAAGAAATTAAAATAAATAAATAATAACCATAAAAAATTGAAAGAAAAGATAGACATCTTTTTTTGTCCTTGAGCCACTTGATAAATCATAATCAGTATTATTGTCCGGCACTAAGGGCGTATTCCAGCAACGCAGTCTCTTGAATCAGAGTTATCGGGAAAATTACACCCACAAACAGAGAAGTTCTTAATTGGAAAGAACTGTAAATTTGCATTAAAGCGGAAGCCGACTGATAGAGTGTTTTGAATGTTTAAAGAGGGAGAAAGAAAGCTTTCCACTTTGTGTGATTCGGCCTCAAAATCGCAGGAACCTTCTCCTTCAATTATTAATTTCGTTGGATGAATCTGCTATTGTTTCCTAACTTTTGCACCATCTCCCTGATATTTTTTATTTATCTCTGGAATGAGTACATGTACAAAGATCAAATGAAAAGTCATTATTGGATCACCACCATCAATTTTACAAGTTTGGAGATAGTAAAATTTACACAATCGCAAGTTTATAAAGGAGTAAGAATTGTCCTTCGACATTCACAGAGAAAAGGATGCGTCGTTTTGTTTCTCTAGGTCGAGGTTATAATTGTTTTACGTTTAACAATCTATCTATAAAATTTTAAGTGTAAAAGAATTCTAAAATCAAAATAAATAAACCCTATTTAATATGCATTGGGGAAGTGATATGACTAATCAATTTCTTTAAGTATTCAGAAATGATAGGATTAATGAGTTTTTGAGATTTATCATTAGGGTCATAAATATTTATCACCAATCAAAATTCAAATTCATTTTCTACAACTCTTATGATTCCTTATCACACGTATGAGACCTTTAGAACTCCTTGTGAGAGAATCAGAGACATAAATCAGGAAACTAAGGGTAATAGTGGAATTGAAAGTTTCTCCATCTATAGTACTTTTTAAAGGGATTATAGATTATATATATATAATTGTTTAAAATTCAATCAGCTCGAGTTCCTAATTTGAATATTTCCAGTAATTTAAAATGTTAGAGAATAGTTTCAAAATAAAAAAATAATAATAGGTAACCCAAAATCAATTCAAGAAAGATGAACCAATACACTTGAATTTCATTAGAAATAATAATTGAAAATATAAGATGAAGGACTTTTTTAGATGGAGGTTGAATGGCGTTGAAGGAGATTGAAGTTAAAACTATTGCTTCAAGTATTCCACCGTTCAAACGTCCTCGCTATTCTAACACTATATTAAACATAAAAAAAGGCCCTAAATGCCAAATAAAAGAAATCAAGAGAGTGAAATCAAGTAAAAATATGCCCACAAAGGCTGCCATTGATATCGTTTAAATATTCGGTGACAACAATTAAAAAATAAAACCAATGAGGAATCCGAAGAAGCATTTTACTTTTAATTGTTCGTTTAATTTCTCAAGGTTCACGCACGGTTTGTTGAGATAAATCAAAGATAAAGGATCAAATTGGAATATTTTATGAAATTAAGGGTAAAGTGGGAATGCAAAGTTTCTCCATCTATAGCCACTTTTAAAGGTGTTATAGATTAAAAAAAAATAGTCGTAATGCTCGCAATTCCGTATGTTTCTACAAAAAATTCTCTAAACAGAAAAGATTCACATTCAATTAGAACCATTGATCACTTCATAATTTTTTTTTATTTTTTTTATAGGAAACATTGAAATTATCATTAAGAAAAATAATTACAAGAAAAAGGTGGAGAGGGATCACCAAACTCCAAAGGGATTACAAAAATGTTTCCCAATTGGAGTTAATTAAAAAAAACACTGTAATTACAAAAAAAAATTAGCAAGAGAAGCAAATATGGACACTTTACACTGGATCAACTCCCAGACTTCATTCACCATAATATAGTCAATAAATAGATATACACAATGATACAAAGTATATAAAGATTCACAGTAGGATTAAGAGATAAGAGAATTGGAAAGGGAAGAAGAAAGACAGGGTATTAACAGGGATAAGGATCGCATAACAACGGGCTAGCTTATGCAAGGAAAAATCATACCTTTTTCCTTGCCGCGGCTACTTATATTTTAATTTTGTTTCTGAGAATCTTAACAATCCATAGATAAGAGCATATAAAAGAAGGAAACCATTCAATGCTATAGAGACGATATAGTCGATGATCAGCTTAGCATTGTGGGATGACCAGTCTGCAGCATCCTCTTGATCATGTCCATTCCAAACGGAGAATCTGATGAACTGAACAATAGAAACATACTATTAAATACGATACCATAATAAACATAAGCTTCAGAATTTTCTTAATCAAAGAATAATTACGAAGAACGGTGACTTGGGACCAGTGACACAAGAAGGCTGGTCCATCACTCTATAGACATGGTTTATAGCAAAGTACTAAAATATCAGTTGAAAAGATTCAAAGTATTTAATTCTTCTGCAATCACTCACATGCTTGACAACAAAGAGTTAAGGTGTATGTGTGTGTCAGCCTGTCGATGAAGCAGTACGACTAAAAAAAAAGAGGAACCATCAACAAAAATGCCTCAAGTAATTTTTTATAAAAACATAGTGACTCTAGAGGGTACTACAATGTCAGAAGGAAAAAAAACCTTTTGCCAAGCTATCGTTTACTAGTAGAAAAAAGTGTATAGTGTGGCTTTTAAAGCATACGTTTCTTTACCAATTTATCTATTGTTTGACGACCCATACCTAGGGCTGTGCTGCAATGTAAACCAAACAACCCAATCAAACCGACAAGACGGACAAAAACCAACCGAAAATCAGCCGCGTAACTATCAGTTCGGTTTCAGTCCGTAAGCATTGGACGTTTCTACTAAAATTATAAAAAATTAAAAAAAAAAAAACTCTCGCCGACCATGTGTGTGGCTGCATTATTTTTTTTCTCTCTTTTATCTGTCTCTCTCTTTCGTATCTATCCAATTCCAATCCCTTCCATTTCTCTCCTTCACTACTCCGCGCTTCCAGAAGAATCTCCAATTTCTCTCAGGTCATATGGCTATCAGCCTATCATGCCTCGTCTCTCTCTTTTTTCTTAAAATGTTTTCTTCTTAAATCTTGCTAATGGCAGGAACCGTGAATCCCGAAACCAAACCCAAACCGACACCTTGTCAGTTCGGTTTTGGTTTGGTCTTTATACCCCAGGCGGTTAGGTTTCAGTCCAAAAATATTTCCCTCCCCCTTGTTGGTTTGGTTTTGCCAAAAACCGAACCGCCTACCCATAGCTATCTTTTCCGTGAATCAAGCTTAGAGCCACCCAGCATTTTTCACTGCAAAGAATAATAGTTTGAAGTGTAAACGAATAACTAGGTTTACAAAATCCAAGAAAGGGAATAGAGAATATCTGGAGAGTAGAACAGCATATGATATATATATATATATATATTACAGCAGCCCAGGGTAAGATACAAAAGAACGTTATGTCATATGATTTCATTGGTACAACTCACCTTGGAATGGTTATTTCATAGGGAAATGAGACAACGCAATCAAGATTTGGTATAGGAGGAACATGATCCTTCTTCTCATTCACAAATTTTATAATTTGAAACAACACCTCACGAAGAGAAGCTTCTAGTGATGTTCTGCGGATGCTTCTGTCCTCCAATGTACTCTCTGCGAACACAGAACCAGCTAGATATAATCAACTTAACTTTGAGAGATCAGGGATAACAAAAGAATCTCAATACATGCAATTGATAGTACCTCCCGCGTCAACTACAATTTTTGAATGCTGAATCTTGCCAGAATGTGCTTTCGTGTGTTGAGCCACATGTAAATTGATGTACCATTGTTCCCAATATAGGCGTTCAATTTTGTTAGTGAACCAAGATGCCTGTTTATTTTTCACTTCGTAAAAAGATAAACATATCTGTAACAAAAATAAGAGGGGAGTATACATTATTGACGCTGGTAGGAAAAAGTAAAGAAATAAACACTATCATAGTAGACAACTGATGAGCTATGTAAACTACACAAAACAGCATGATGTATAAAACTGTTCACAAAAGAAAATTGATAGCAGTCCAAATTCTACAGCATTTTTTCTTTTTAATAAGTAACAACTTTTCATTGAGATGTGAAAAGTAAAAAAAATAAAAGCAGATGCAACCAAAGCCAAGAAGACTACAAAAAGAGAATTAGAAAATTCTATAACAATTCAAGACCTGGCTTTTCTTGTTCGGGTGTTTCTCTACCCAATTAATGAACTGGTCAATCTTCTCATCAATCTTCTTTTCAAGTTCCAAGTCTCCACATTGCACCTATATTATAATAAATAGAATTACAGCCGCCCCAAAAAAATGTGGAAAAAAAAAAACTATGGTTCCACAAGACTGGAAGAATCTGAAATTGACCAAAATTTAAAATATATTAAGTTAAGCCTCATCCTCAATGAATATAATTAAACAGAAAGAAGAAAAAAATTGACAATGGGTAAGATCATTCCTTGTAGAAACACAAGGGGCAAGGGAAACACAGAATAAATAAATAAATATTTAGATAAATTATAATGAATACAGATATAGACAAGACTGAATTTTCTCAACTTTTATGCTGTAAGAGCTGAAAGAAAGGTTTTGCTAGTTCTCGTCTTAAAAGAACAGTTACTTACATAAGTAATCTCAAAAAGCTCCAAATCAATGTCTTTGGGGCGAACGAGACCTAAAGCTCGATGAAATACAATTGTGTGTAGTATGCCTGAAGTAATTTTGAATAAACATTATCATTAATGAACACACTTGGTCACACAAAATAACATAAAAAGATTTTCAGTAGCAAATAGAGGTAAGTCATGCCATAAAGCCATGCTGTGAGGCAATATAATCAAGTAATTCATCATGTAATCTGATCTGAATACATAAGCACACCACACATCCATAGAGTATCTTAGACATAACTGCCTGCCAATCCGGAAAAGAATAACCAATATTTCTCTTCTAAATTTTGACATCAGCATGAAGGACAGATAGATTCCTTCCTAAAAACTCTCGAGGAAATCACTAAGCCATATAGGTTCGAACCAGGGACAAGAGTAAGGAAAAGCAAGCAAGCAACCACTGGGGTACATAGGTTTAATTAAGTAAGGGTATGATGTGTAATTAAAATGTCAATGGTTGAGTTTTTAGATGCTTGCTACTGGTTTAGTAAGTCTGTTAAGCGATCACATTACATGCTAATCCACATTTAGTGTTTTGCAGTATCAGAACCATCTAGAAGTTTATCTCATTTTTTGCTTACTGAATTTTTTACTTTTCTTTTGCACACTAGACAAATGTCAATGGTGAAATCTTGTAACGAAGAAGTCTAGCTTAATAACACAGTAGATAAAATTTCACAAGCATGGATAACCATTCACCACAGTAAAGAAAATAAAGAAGGGAAACTTCCTGTTCCTCAACCATGAAGAATCGAGTTTCTCTTCAACATTTCACCAATGCAACCAGATTTTCACAATTAATCTCGACGAAGTATTAAAACAAAGATTTTTGTTCTAGCATCAACATGTCAATACAACAATCAAAGGTAAATTATAAAAATTGTTTTTGGAAAGGAAATCATGCTCCTCCAGCATTCCTTTAGATGGAAGATGAAGCACAAGGAAGTAATTATCAAGACGACCAGGATGGAAGCAGTACGATCAATTATTGGTCAGTCGATACTTACACAACTGGTAGGGTAGGTCATGGCATTGGTGAAAAGCTGAAGATAAATATATTCAGATTAGGGTTGGGGGCACTTAAGGGCTAAGGAAGCGCCCCACCTATCCTGTTTAGGGCTTTCTTTGGTTTTATTTGTTGTAAGTCATCCTTTTCCTGTTGTCAGTTGAATAGGAATGTGATAGGTTCTAAACAATATAATATGATAACTAAACTGAAGTATATCTTTTTCTACATTAACCAGTTCATGCAGGCCCTTGTCAAAGGATTCTTCAGGTACCTTGCACCATGGTCTACTCATGGAACCTTCTTCTACGATCCTAATTGATCTTCAGAACCAGATGATCAAGGTTCTACGACCCGGTATCATATCTATTTAGGAACCAATGTAGTCTCTTGGTTTTGGAATAAAAAAAAGCAGCAAGTGGTCCCTCTATCAATTACAGAGGCAAAATACAACTGAACTTGGTTGCAATTTCTGATCAGTGAACTTCAAGTACTGTCTTTTCAATATCTCATTTTTTGGTAAGAAAACCTAAGGGCAGGTTTTCTTGCTTCCCATCAAAATTCAATATGCTTGCACCAAGCATATTCAACTCGATCCTTCTGATTTGGTAGAAAGCTTTGCAAAGCTTCAAGAAGTGAGACATGCTACCGCTCTTTCTCGATATTTCTACTTCCTCTCTATATCTCAATTTCTTATTCTGAGACAACTCACTCAGTTCGAAGAGGGGGATGTAAGCCAGGATTTGTTAGAAAAATTGGTTAGCCAGTCAAGTTTTTTATTTCTTGCAACTGGTTTAGTTAGTCTATCAAGTGATCTATTACATGCCAGTTTGTGCTTAGTACATTTTGTAGATTCAAGAATACAATCATCTACAGAACTTTCTCCTCACTCTCAACTTAGTATATTCCGTTCTTTTCATCGGCAAGCTGACAACATGAAGCAATCTTCTCAAATCATAACAAAAATATTTGTAAGGAGAAAAGATCATATATAGTATATAATAACTTTTCTCCCTCCAAAACCTCGGCATTCATTTCAATTGCTAAAACTCAAATTGATCAAATCAAACAGAACAAGGATGATAGCCATACTGAACAATTCATATTATTTACCAACATGATTCTACAATAATAAATCAAAGAGATTATCCAATTCTTCAGTTTTTGAAATTCTATAACTTTTTCAGCAAAGAGGAAATTTCAAAATTACAAGCACAGCTTACAGCGTAGAACTTCACGTATCTCGAATTGTTCAACTTCCTACACACAGAAAACCAGTATGAAAATCTATGAAACGCCGCCGATTATCAAAATCACATACTTTCTATTGATTGATAAACAAAATTACAAGAAGAGGAACGAAAATAAATACCAATTCTTTGAGATGGCAGACTTCACAATTCATGGCACTTGGAAATGGTGGAAATTCTATCGAAGTCCGATCGCAGGCTGAAAAACCCTAACTTTCTGATTAACAAAGTCACCGTTTTTTTGTTTCTCTCTCTTTCTAGGCAAGAAGTCCGGGAAATATTTTTCCGGCTGTACCAATATTCATAATTCATACTCGTTCGGATCAATTTTCAAGTAATTAACATATAAAATTGAAAGACTATCTCCAATAACATTTTTTTTCCACTTAATTTTAAATATAGTAAAATTTAAATTTATTTTTTAATAAAAAAATTCTTTCAATTACTGAATTAGTTTTGAGTAATTTTATATATATATATATATATATTACTAATGGAGAAATCTTATTGTAATTTTTTAAGATAGTTATTGAGTTGTTTTAAATTACAAATTGGTAATTTTGTAAGTTGGGTTAGTTTTTACTATTTTAATTAAAAAAAAATATTAAATTATTGAAGGTAAAACAAAGTGTAATTTTAGAAAAACTCATAAAACTTTTGCTAATTTTGAATTTACTCGTAAAAATGTCATTAAAAAAATTGTTTTATAAATGTAGAGTATAATTTTTTTTTTTTTTTTTTTTTTTTTTTTTTGCAAAAGAATGTAGGGTATAAAATTTGGGTGATGGTGAATCTTGCAAAAGTTTTTTTGATTGTTTTAAATATCATATTTGTATTTTAAAAAAAAAATCATATTTATAAATAATTTTTAAAGATACCGCGATTTATAAATATTTAAAAAAAATTACTACCCAATAAAATTATTTCAAGTGTGCGTTTCTAAAAAAAAAAAAAAAATTATTTCAAGGGTGGATAATAAAATGCTCATTTGTGGTAGTTACGAAAATTTCTTAAACGCAATTGGTCCAGAATGTGGCCTGAGCCCAATGGTCCTTCTCGAGAGAGGTCTGTTCATTGAGAATTTACATGGAGGGTAATTTTCATAACTACCCCATTTATAGTTTAAGTTATCAAAAATACCCTAATATCATTAGACTTTTCAAAACTACCCTAAAACTACAAGTGGCTATAATTGATTGGTGAAATCTTACAACCAACTATGTAATAACTACCAATTCAGGGTAAAAAAGAAACTAATTTTTTTAAGGGTAGTTTTGAAAACCACCCTTAAATAAAGGGCATTTATGATAAAATTTCTTACATGGATGTGTGTTAAAATTTGGGGAAATTTTCATAATTACCCCATTGAGAAAATCAATTTTCAAACTTGCCCTATGTATGTAGAAAGTATCAAATTTACCCCTAATTGTACACGAGGAGGTTAATCAATTGAAGTTAGTGGGATACTCATAACTAACCAAAGGGTAAAAATAAAAGTATTATATCAGAGAGGGTATTTTTGATAACACATCTTATATTTAGGGTAGATATGATAAAATTCCTAAAATTTGATTAAATATTTTAATATGTTCATTTTTTAAAAACTATTTATATATATGCTATATTTTAGAGTTAATTAAACTTTTTAATACAAGAGAAAACAAAATAATGAAGTTTTTTTTTTTATTAATTTAATTAAAGGAAAAAAACGATACTTATTGTGTTGGGCATTTTTGGCCCAAAAAAATCGCCTTATTCTAAAAATAAATTTGTTAAATTTAAATTAAGTTGATAAAAAGTGTTAGTGAATGTAATTTCTTAGTTGTAGTTGAAGACTCTCGTATATCATATGCATGTCATAATTAATAGGGTCTCTCTCCTTATAGTTAGCATGTGTGTAAGTACCAATAAGATGTCCTAGTGGCTTCCTCTCAAAAAGGGGTGTGTTCGAATCCTCTCAATCACAATTTTTCGATACCAAAAACAAAAGATAAAAATTTGACTTCCCCTCAAAAAGGGGTGGGTTTGAATCCTCTCAATCACAATTCTTCAATACCAAAAATAGAAGATAAAAAATTAATTTGTGTAACAATTTTTATAGGGTTACATGGATTGGGTGAGAGGGCTTCATGGGTGTTTAATTATGGTGGCTTCATATTATATACTAAATATGTAGGAATATGGTATGGGATTGAGAGCCTACATTTATATATTTTTTTAAGATAAAATTTTAAGATTGTGAAACATGAGTGAAAGTGACCCCTCTTGTTATTAATTAACAATTCGTTTATATCAATTTAATTGCGGAAAATAAGAATGAAATGTTTCGAATACGATATTGTTAATATAAACATAGTTGCAACAGTGATCATTATAGTTGTAACTTAAGACAAATTATCAAGGTTAGCACCAAAATCAAATAAAAGATCAATGTGAGGAAATGACAAGCGCAAATAATTAACGTGAAAAACCAAACAGAAAAATTCATGAGGTCACGCCTAGAGAAAAATCAATAGACATTCAACAATAAATTTAAAACAAAATAAAGCACAAACGAAAAACTCTATTTTTCTTTGTCTTTGATTGCTCCTTGATTATGACGATCTTCAAGTCGGATTCTCTACAAATTCCCCCTTGTGAATCTCGATCTAAAAAACTCTCTTCCTTGTCACGAATGTATCAAACCAAACTCCATTAGAAATGTGTTAGTTTTCTCCCAAGACTTTTGAATTTGTATAATGAAAAAATACTAAACAACACACTTTCAAATATAAATAAATCTTTCTCAAATACACAAAATTCTTATAAGAGAATACAAAATAAAGCGAATAATACAAAACACTTTTTAATATCAATATGCTTCTAGCTTGAGTGCTTAAGAGAGGTGATCTCCCAAAGCTTGTTTCCATATCTTTATATAACTTAAAGTTAAAGAAATAAAGCTGGTAAAGGTTGTCAATCAGCATAATTCAAGGAAAATCAATTTCCTATCAAATTCCAATCAAGAATAAAATTAATAAAGAGATATCAATTAAATAAATTAATTAACCAAATTTTCAAAAGAGATAAACTGAGACTTTGGACAGTAATGCTAAGCCTAAAAACAAGGCTAATAATAAGACATTTTTTTCTTACCAAATCTTCCTAAGAAAATCGGAGGAGGTACTAACCAAAGACTAATTAAGAAACAATGGAATATGAAAACTTTCCATGTACAGATCATTTCAACAATGAAATTTATTTGAATTTGAATAAATTCAAATTTAAACAAAATAAGTTGATCGTATTAAAAAATTACAAAAAATTATTTTATAAAAATAAAATGTCAATCTAAATTTTTATTCTAAAAATGAGTTTCTGTAGTATTTCTTTTAAAATATTTTAACTCAAAATATTTTTAGTAGAAATTATACCAAACAAACCCTTTTTGGATGTAAAACATCTTTTGGCTAGAACTTTCAAGAAGTCTGGAAAAATAAAGGGCTATTATCACATATACCCAATATCGAGTCTCAGTTTTCAAAAAAAACACAAACATTGAAAAATATCAAAATTACCCAACACATAATTAGCCCATAATTTTTTTATGAAAATTTGATTATAATTGATATATTATTTTTGTAAATTTATATTATTGATATAAATTTAATACTAGAATTTACATTACTGATAAATTATTGTTGTAAAATTACATCAATGATATATCATTAAATTAATAGAATATATAAAAATGGGTAAATCTGATATAAACATGAAAGTGTGGCATATGTGAAAACAAAACTCAAAAATTGGCTACCACGCATCATTTTCCAAAAATAAATTACAATTGAATAAACCGTCATCTCCTTTTAGTTCATATAGAGAGAATTGTTGCATGTTAATTGCTATGAGTGAATGTAGGCTTCATTACCTTGTTTTTATTATCTACTAGATTTTGACCATATATTTATCTCCTTAATTTTTATTTTTATTTATTACTATTTATCTCCTTAATTTTTAATTATCATGATATATTTTACTAATTTTTTTAATATTATCATCACTTGCCTTATGAGGCCGTATGTATCTTCGACTTTGCTTAAATATTGTCTTTTATTTTCAAAATAATGTTTAGAATAATTTTTATGGAGGTAGATTTTTGTAAATTTAAAGTTATTATTCACAAAAATGATATATACTATGAATATATCCTAATAGATCATTTCATGAAAATAAACTATAATAGTTAAGTTTAAATAATTTTAGAAAAATTGCATAAACCACACGTAAATTAGAGGGGTTGTAAATTTACATCCACAAACTTTTAATTTGAGCAATTGTCTCCTAAACTATGTAAACCGTTAAAATTAGATCTAGTATAATTTACTTTGATAAACTTACCGTAGTTAAATTATTAATTTTTAATTATTATTTATAAAATGCAAATGGGACAAGGTCCTCGAGGGCCTCCATCCTGCCTCAAATTCCATCTTTAACCCCGAAAATCCTCGTGAGGATAGAGACGAGATGTTTTTCTCCAATCTTACCTCTTCTCATTCTATTGATATGAGGGATATATTTATCATCTTCTTCAATAATTTTTTAGGGTCTAATTTAACAATTTAAATAGGTGATTTGTTAAAAAAAATTTGTTTAATTTTAATATTTTATAAAATTTAGGAGCTCAATTACTCAAATTAAATATTTGAGGATATAACTGTTACAATCACTAATAGTTCAATGGTGATTTATGTAATTTTCTCCATAAATTTTAAGAAACTTAATCCAACATGTTTTCACTTAAAGGAGTTCTCATGTTTAGAAAACACAAACATACTTTTAAAAACAGAATAAAAAAAAAGTAAACGCAACAAAAAAAAAATCTTGCCTAAAGTAATTGGTGGAACATAGTGGTGAATAAATTTGCAACTTTTGAGGGTACCATATTTATTATTCCAAACCCTAATATTATCAATCAACAACAACATTTAAGGGAAAAAGTGACAAAGTTAGCTTCACAATCAAACCGGCCATGTAATGATTACAATTCAAATAAAGTAATTTACTTATGTTTTGAATATCATTTTAATATATAATATTATTGCTTTTTTTTAATGTTCAATTTCAACAACTGCCCCCACCTCAATTGGCCACTGGATTTTCTTCTACAGTTGCTTTAATAAGACAACATGAAGTGGGAACTCACAGCTTGATTCCTTCTGTTCTTGATATGATTGGCTGCCTGCCTATATAGTCTGCTTGAATTTCGTCTTTACGTTCCCCAATATCCCAAAAATAAAATATAAAAAAAATTGACTCATAATTTAATGATAATGTTTTCTTTTCGTTATGTAAATTAATTATTATTAATATAACACTCATTTAATTACAACAAGGGCTCAATTCATTTTTTAAATAAACAGAAAAGTGGAAGATATATAAGATAATAGAAGTTCTTTTTATTAGATATTACCTTAAATAATGAGGAAGACTCAAACTTCCGAGCTCAATAGAAGAGAACGAGACTCTAATTAATTGAGTTATGTTTATGTTGGCAAAAGAAAAAAGAGGTTGGAACCTCACTTTTCCGTTTCTCTCTTTATTTTTCTATATAAAAATATAACTGATCAAATTTTAAATGAGAAGGAATGAATTTAATGAGAAATTTGATTTTTTTTTTTTTAGTATACTTTCCAAGAAGAGAGAAATGTTTTCCCCCTCATAGTTGTATATTGTTTCTCTTTTTCTTTTTTTTTTTATATAAAGAAACGGAAATGTCTTTGGATAACCATTTCAGTTAAAATATTTGTTTCATAAATCTATTTCTGTGATAGTCCTTTATAATTTTTGTCTTTTATTTTACTCCTTCAACTTTTATAAATTCTAAATGGATTTTTTTGTTCAACATGGTTTTGAGTTAAAATTAAATGGAATATTACATGATTGTGTTATTTTTAACACATGTTTAACAACAAGAGATTTTTTTTAACTTGGTTTTTAAAACCTCTTTTCTCTTCAAATTTTAATATATATATATATATATATATATGGTTTTAATCTTAATATGTTATTTCATATATTTTGTTTATGTCTCTCTATAATATTTTTAATAAAAATACACCGTGAATAGATAAAAAGATCATAATCTCTTCACTCTCTCACTTTCAACATTTCATCGTTTTCTCCTTACCTTTTTTGATCTAACGAGCATAATTAATCCAACTATTTTACCCGATTCTCCTTTAATTCAAATATGAGATACATTCTCTTATATATAACTAACTCATTTACTCAATATTATTATATTGAAAAATAATGGCATCTGAGTCTTAGGTTGAGATGGCGGGAGAGACTGAAACAGAAATGTTCGGTAAGGTTTGGATACTAAAACAAAACTTTTGAAAATTTAGAGGTGAAATGGAAATAGTGTCAAAGGTTGAGACACCAAATTGATTTTAAATCTTGTAACATATTAAATTTGGAGGGACGAAATTATGTTTGTTAACGGAAGTTAATTGACTAGATTAAAAATAAGTGTAAACTCTGAGACCAAAGCTAAACCATCTATTTTTTTTTTTCTGTAATTTTTTATGAAAAATAAATGAAAGTACCACTTGAAAATTAATTTTAAAAAAATATAAAAAACTTAAAACTTGAACATTTTCATTTTCAGTTTTTCTTTTTTATACTTTACATACAGTTCTTGAGAAAAAATATCTATAGAAAAATTATAAAATAAAAAACACGAAATCATTTGTTACTTGCAATTGTGAGATCATTAATAAAATAATAAGAAATAACAAACAAATAACATTAACAAATACATATATTTCTCAAAAACTGAAAAACGAGAAACAAAAGGGATAATTGTAAATCTAGCATTTTTTTATAATAATATATATAAAAATAACATGTTTAAAATTATCTATAAATATAGTAAATTTTAAACGAATCAATTAGTGATTAACATTGAATAAAATATTTTTACCATAAATTAATAACTAATTCACAGAGTAATCAATATTAATCATTATAAAAAATTACGATATTTACAAATAGTTTTAAGTAAAAATAAGTTTTATAAATACTACGTAAAGTTCTGTTACCCAGTGAAATTTCCCAAATATTTTTTTTGATATTAACAATAAATTAAAGAAGGAGACATTCGAAACTTTCGATCATAGGAAAGGTAGTCGAGTGCCTAACAAGTTGAGGTAACCATTAGTCTACTAACATTTGGACCTAAGAATATTGGAGACAATTAATTAACAAATCTTTGATCATTTTCCAAGGAAAAAAAAATCTTGAATGACAAAAAAAAGAGAGGGAACAAAATGATATTCCTTGAAACAAAACAGCAACAAAAGAAAATAAACTGCACACACATCAAAACCTGCATGAATTTTACAATTCCATTAGAAATGGAGAGTGAGAGAGAGAGAGAAGCAAATCTTGGAAGCATTGGGTAAACAGGAAAATTCTATTATTTGGAGACACACTTTGAGGGATGGTAGGCCTCCTTAGGTTGTCAGCAAGAATTCTCTATGTCAGAAAAAACTCATTCTCTCTGACTCAATATTTTACTGAGCTATATATATATAAAATAATATTTTTTATATTTATTTTTATACATTAAAAAAAAAAAAGCAGCCCACATGCAAAAGCTTTTGTCTCGAGACATGATAGATCTATGGGAGTCCTGCAAGAAGGATTCCTGTCCATACCGCTCAGCTTTTTGTCACGTTTGGAGATATATATATATATATATATATATATATATATATATATATATATATATATGTATATATATGTATATATATATATATGTATATATATATATATGTATATATATATATAAGCAAATTATCACAATTATATTTAAAGAATTATTCAACAATTTTTTTTTAATCTCTTTCCCAAAGATGACAGAAAAAAGTGGTAAGTATGAACTTTTTCATCCAATGTTATTGGGTAAAGATTTGTTATGGGATTTTCTTTTTCTAGCTATATTGTTCTTTGAATGTTAATTAATTGAGTTAATATGTATGAAAGAAGAAACACATGCGAAAGTATGAATTTGAAAGGTTGACAATTATACTTTTTGCTCTTTTTGTTTTTATTTTTGAAGGTAAGGGATATTTGGGACAACTTTTAAAAGTAATTTTTTGCTTTCTAGCACTATAATTTAGTGAAATATATATTAAACCATTGATTTTACTGAATGTTGATTCAAGTGTTAAATAATCTTATTAATTTGTGAATAATGACTCGAGCATTAATAATCGATTTTAAATTACTTAAAAAGTGTTTTTAAAACCATAAATTTGTAAGTACTAATTCTAACGCTCAATATAATCTTATTATTTTCAAACCATTCGAAAGGTAATTTTTAAAATTACTTTTTCGAATTAAAGTTGTAAGGTGCCTTTTTAAGCATTTTCCCCGAGAAGTTCACAAGTGTTTTTTTTCTTCTTCTTGTTTTTATTGAAAATAAAGTTAATTTAATTAAAAAAAACAATATAAATTATTTTATAAAAAATGTTTTTTTTTTAGTTTTTTAATTTGGTTACAATTAATTCCAATAATATATATAACAGAGAATAAACATATAAAACGAAAATGGACACTAATGAAAGCTCACTATTTTAGAAACATAAAAAGGACAAAGACAAATTGAAAGGAATGTTAGAATTATAAGAAATATCCAAAATGCATAAAAAAATTGGCCAGTTTTCAAGGGGTATGATGATGGATGAATAAAGAGGGTTTTGTTATTGATTCATTCTGTTTCTGTAAATCGCTATAATTGTTGAATGAATGGGAAATGAACAAAATGTCATTTCAATTTTTAGTACATTTGGGAAAGGAAAGAGACATGAGAATCCCAAGAGAGAAGAATGCTTACAAATCCTAAACGACTAAAAAGCTTCTCTATTCGAGAGTTTAACTTGTAGTGTAATGTAATATGTTTTTCAACCATTAGAATGTAAGAAGGGACGAATATTTGTTGTATTTGAATGACTGATTTTGACTATCTGGGGTCTCCCTCTCTACAACACTTGTCGAAGAGATTGTACCACAAACAATTAACTCAATTTTGCAATGAAACTAATAATAATAAATCGTACGTTTACTATATTAAAAAAAAAATCGAGAAAGGGGAGGAGAACTTGATGAGGGTGAGGTTCGAACTAGGTACTGGACTTATTATTATAATACTCGTAGTTTTATTGGCTTACTTTTTTTTTTTTATTGGAAAACATGTATTAGATTTATTATTCATTTATTTTGCTACAACTAGAGGAACTACATAAATTTATTTCTTCATTTTTTTCATGAACATATTTTCGGCTGTTTAGCAACACACTTAGAGGGCGTTTGTTTCTAGTGATTGGGGAAGGGGATTCAAACCTCATGGTGACTCCATAGCCTCCATGAGGTTTAGAAACCCTCAAAACACATGGGTTTGGATCAACCCATAGAATAGATGAGAGTGAAAGGAAGAGGAGAGAGGAAGAAATTTTATTTTATAATATAATTTTATTATTCTCATTCTCATCTAAAACCAAACATAGTGATCTCGTCCCCGGGCATTTCGTCCTTATGCATCTGATCCCCAGACATCTCAATCTCATGCAAACCCGGAAATAAAAACCCTCTTAGGGAGCATTTAGTTCGTCGGTTAGAGTTGTTAAGTAGGATGTTATTAAGTAGAGAGTTGTTAACACTGTTTATATATGAATTGTGCAAAATTGTGGGTTTATTAAGTCTAAGTTAATGTAAAATGTGTTGAAATTGTGAAAATAAATGAGATTGTTAAGTAGATAGATTTATGTAACCCGCTACTCTTAATCTAACTGGCGAATCAAGCATGTCCTTAATTTTTAGTTTATTTAGCATTTGATTATTCTTTCTAAATTTGGAATTTTTGTACAGATATTTAATTGTTTTGTGCCCTCAAACTAAACTAAATTTAATAAAAAAAAAAGGATTGTATTTATCCATTATTTAATCATTCAAGGCTTCCATTACACTTTATTTAATTTTGATTATGTCAACACGAGCATAACTCAATTGGTTAGACATCTGCTTTTTTTTTAGATCGAAGGTTCGAGTCTCCCCTCCTCCAATTTGATGTAATATCTTAAAAAAAGTATTTTAACAGTTAGAAACATTTTTAAATTGTTAGGAAAAAAATTAATTATACCCTTGAACTTGACCATGTATGCTGAATATTAAATTCTAAATTTTTAATTTCATCAATTCAAACCATAGTTTTAATAAGTAGTTTAATTAATTTCATCGGTTGATATTTTTTAGAAAAATATATTTAGTTCAAGGTTCAAGGTTTAAATTGATGAAATCAAATGTTTAGGATTTTAATTGACACAATCCACTATTTTTTTTCATGATACTTGACTATATGATAAAAGGTATTTTAGCAAATTTAGAAAGGTTATTTTCATGAATGACTTTTTTTGTGTGTGTTTATTACATTTATGTTTAGATGTGTCTTTTGATATTTTTTTAAAAAAAAAATTATAATCTTGCACAAATTATGGGATCTCATAATAACTAACGAAATTTTTAATTGAAAATTAGTTTTTTCTTTTCTTAATATTACCTGAATTAAAAGAAGGGAAGACTCAACTTACGATCATATGAAAAAAAACACTAATGAGTAATCAGTTGAGTACTTATGATTGACAAAATAACTTAACTAATTAAATAGAGTTGGCTTAAATTTTTCATCCCTAACTTGAAATATCTCCACATGTATTGATTATTTTTGTAAATGCCCTAATTCCGCCATTTTTATTTAAATCCCTGAAATGGAAAAAGTTATCTATATATTATATTAGTAAAATATCATTGCTGCTATCATTTTTATAGGACTAGGTCAAGAAATCTTGAAACAATCCGCGAAATTAGAAAACCTATTTTTTTCCCGACTATGCTTTCTTCATTTCTTTTCCATTTTCTGAAATCTTGACTCAATGCTTAGAATTCTTGATCGGATTGAAGATTTCTTGAACGTGTCCTAAATAGGTGAGAGGGTGAAAGGCTTAGGGATATTTTTGTCCAAATGGTGTGAAATTAATTAACTTTTCACTCTAAGGTATTTTTAAGAAGCACTTTCGTAGTATTCAAAAAAAAAAAAAAAAGCACTTTCGTGAGGAACCCTACACTGTCACCTTTACTAAAAAAATAGAAATAGAAATAGAAATTAATATATATATATATATATATATATATATGAAAACTAAACTTGTAGTTGTAGTTTGAAAACATAATTTTTTAAAGAAGATTTTTTAAAAAAGAAGATTGAATTCATATTTTTATAAATCAGCAGATCTTATTTTTAAAGAAGATTTTTTTTTTCAAAATGAAACTTGTAGTTTGAAAACATAATTTTATTTTATTTTTAATTTTTTAGGGGTATGTATTAGAATAGCCACTAAAAAGGGTGAAATAAGAGTAGCTAACCATATACTCTCAAATTAGAGTAAATAGCCATAATTTTAAAATCTGGAGAGGGAGAATATAATGAAATTACTAAAAAAAAACCTTATTTCTTTTATGTAGGTCTTAATAGCTAGATTGTAGGCATAATTTATAAAATGCATGAATTTATTTCTCTCACTCTCTTTTTTAATTTCCTAGAAAATCTCTTTCATCTACCCATTTTACCTATTACATTTTTCTATCTCTTTCTCTCTTTTTGATTCATCTTCTCTCTCAAGCTCTATCTTCTTCTTCATTTTCTCTCTACATATGAATGGTTTTTGGGAGATTTTTGAAGTGAAATACAAGAATCTTGAATATTTGAAACATAAAAAACCAAAAATCGACGAATGATATCTATTTTTCAAAGGTCTTGCTAAAAGAATTTGTTTTTTTTAATAAATTTTTGGGTTTGATATTTTCTCGATTTTTTTTACTCTCATAAGTTTTTCCGGTGTTTCTTTTTTTTGGCATTTATTGTATTTTGATATATCCAGATCAAGTATATTTTGTATATTATATATATAATACAAATAGCCACGTTATAAAAAGTTTTATTTTTTATGTGATATATTATATGTTACTGTACAAATTATACATTGATTTACCCACATACATTTTTCTAGTGTTTTTTCTGGAATTTATTGTAATGTGTTGTGTTTAGATTAAGTGTATTTTGTACATTATCTACACAAGGTAAATAGCCACCTTACAAAAAGGTTTCAAGTTTTACTGGTTATCCCATACGCTGTTTACACAATATATATTTAGATTTTAAAATATGATAACTTCTTTTTTTTTAAATGCAGATTAAAGGGCAGTTATACTACCGTATATTATGTACCATATATTCTGAAATTCAATAACGAAGCAGGGGACAATTATATTATGTAGAAAATAAATGAACAAAATGTATAAATGTATCAATTGAGTGGAAATGCAGTATAACTGAATTAAAATTAGAAAATTAAAAGAGATAATCATGAAACATAAAACAAAAGTTCCATAAATCATGAGATAACATATAAATTTAAAAAAATCATGAAAAAATATGTACATTATATTACAAATATAAAAAACTATAAAATTTACCATATTTATTGTAAAATCTGGAAATGATGTGCTAAAAATGTAGAAGAAAGTGACATTTTAGTGTTTTTAAAAAAAGAAAGAGGAAAAAATATGTTGGGTATATTACAAATATAAAACTAAAAAAAATGTATAAAATGTACCATAAAAACTATAAAATATGGAAATGATGTATTAAAAACTAATAAAAAGTGATGGTTTGGTGTTCTTAAAAAATGAAAAAATAAAATTTAAATTTAAAAAATAATAATAATTATTATTATTATGAAGAATGTGAGAAGTCTTAAATAGAAAGAAAGAAAATTAAATTCAAAAATAGAAAGAGAAAGAATATGGGAAGTCACTCTTGGCATTAGTAAAAATCTTGGAAGATAAAAAAAATGCCATAAATGACCGTTAATGTAATTAATAAAGGAAAAGGGCAAATATAGTACTACAAAAGAATAAAATTCTAGAGGTGGCAATACACTAAAATATTAGGATTATATGACTATTTTTTGAAAAAGGGTAGTGAAATTTGACTGTTTACTTAAGTAACTCATTTTTTAATATATTACATCAAATTAAGAGATAAGAGACTCCAGAGTTCGATCTCAAGAAGGGAGTACTATAGTCTAACCACTTGAGTTATGTTAAGTTGGCTAACTCTTTTATTTAATTGATCATAAAATCTCCATAGTCAATAACAAAACATTAATAATTGAAATAAAATAAAATACAGGTAATGTAACAAACCAACACTAGTGTTTGGACTTATTAACCCATAGATTTGAAATAGTAAAATAATTATAGTAAGTCAAACCATGAAGTTTAAATAGTAGAAATGAGGAGTTAGCAAACCTAAATTAATCAATGTGATAATGACTAAAAATTGATTTTATTAACTTTTAAGAATCTAAATGAGTATATAAATAATTTAATTAAAGAGTGATTCATAAATAATTCATGGAAAATCAATTTTTTAATCATCTATTTATTTATAAGCTAGTTATTTTTGTTATTTATTATAAAACAATAACTAGCGTTTTAATATTATAACTAAAATTTAAAATAATTATTTTATCAATTAATTATTATTTTCTTGTGCAAATGATCAATTTAATTATTTTAAAACTCAAAACTTTAGAAACTCACCCCATCATACATACATAAACCCAAATTATAGAAACTCACCCACGGACATATCTAAACATACGCTGTATAAACTCAGGGTTCACAACTCCAAGCTACCTAGCTAAACCAATCCCACCCTAACCCTCTTACCAAACACCCCAATTAAAACTCAAGTAAAGAAATTAAAAATGGTGGTCCTTGAGAGAGAGAGAGAGAGAGAATGATTGAGGGTATTGATTGAAGGAAGGAGAGGGGAGGGGAGGAACTAAGACGTAGCAATGGTGGAGTATTGAAAAATGAAAAAGAAAGAGTGAATGAAAGAATGAGAGAGATTGAGTTGAGGATTGAGAGAGGCCTATAAAAAAGCTGAGTTTGTTGGATGAGTGGGAGACATAGAAAGGGGTCCATTATAGAATGTGGGTTTCTATCACTTCTCTTCTCATCTCTCATGCATTGTTGTCATGTCTTTTCATACCACACCCCACACCTACTTCGACCCACCCCCTTTGGCCCCTCTCTCTCTTTCATTCCAATTTCTCTAATTATTTCTCCTTTTATAATGTTAGTGCTATCCCATTTTAATTTAATTAAACTCTCTTATCTTTAAATCAAATTGAACGGGAAATTTAGGTTTTGTTTGATAATCATTTTTAGCTTTCTATTTTTCGTTATTAATTTTTGGTTTTTGGTTTTTTTAAAATAATAGTAATACTTGTTTGGTAATTTTTAACTAAACATGTTTGATAAGAATTTTTTATTTTTGAAAATTAAAATAAAAGTAGGAAAATATTTTCAAAAACCACTTTTTTTTTTGGAAATTTTTTTTTAAATGTTGTCAAAATTTAATAATTTAAAATTGAAGTGGTTATCAAATATTTTTTTTAAATAAAAAATAAATAGTTAATCAAACGAAGCCTTAGTTTGTTTTTTTTTTTTTTAGAGATATTACATCAAATTGGCGAAGGTCGGGGAGACTCAAACCTTCAATCTCATGACTAGAGAAGTTGCCTAACGACTTGAGCTATGCTCGTATTGGCAAACAGAGCCTTAGTTAGATGTTCTTTTATAGAGACACAAGTACAAACTACTCTGATGTCATAAGTAATTAAGGTTGTGGAGGGTCGAATTTAGTCAAATTAACTCATTTTTACCGATTAAGTTATTCCGGTAATAAAAGAAAAAAATTCTTCAGGATCATAAAATGAATTTTGTATGACAAAATCCAACAATCCTCCATTCTAATTTCATCTTCTCTCCTCTCAATTTAATAATTGAACTAAGAAATTGAAAATCTTTTTTTTTTTTTTAAGAATTGAATTTCCAGAGGCAAAATCTAGTAATTCCTTGTCTTGTAGCCTCTTTTTCTTCTCTCTAAATACAGAATCCCTCTAATTTTGAGTGAAAAGAGAATGTCTTCAAGTTTCAATAGTAAAAAGGAAAAAAGAAGAAGAAAAATAACAAAGATTATACATATTAAATATACACCTTTTTTCATATATATTTTTCAACAACTACCTCCACAAATTGTTTCCAAAACTAATTCTTAATTGCCAACTAGCCATATCTAGACAAGCAAGTCAGTTCCAATTAGTTTTTTTTCCCTTCATTTTGTCTTTTAAAAAAAAATTGTGGTCCATTTACTTTGTCAATTATACATGAGTTGTCTTTTTATATCTCTTTTTTATATAATTATTTCTAGAAACGATCAGACGTCATTCGTGATATCTTTGTCATATAATTCGGTAACATATATTAAAATGTGAAATAAAAAAGGTCTGAAAACATTATTGTTTCCAATTTGTTCATCTTTCTTCCAAAGTCTAAATTTTAAAATATATTTTTCAATGGATATATGAATTTTATTCATTCAACCATTTATTATCTTTATTGGCCTTGAGATTTTTTTTGGAAAAGTTACATTTTACTTCTTAAGTTTTACTAGTCAAAATTTTCGTGCGTTCCACGTGTTTTATAAAGTTTAAAAATAATCATTAACAAATAATTATAGACATTACTCAGTCCTATAAAAGAAACTAATTTTTATATTTATAAAAAAAGTTGTTTTAAAAAGTTATATTATTTATTCCAGTTAAATTTTTCTAAGGAAGAGGTTAAAATAATAATATTATTAAGATGGATACTAAATTTATCTAAAATTAAAGTAAAAAAATGTAATTTGAAAAAAAAAACCAAAATTTATAATTATTTGCAAAACTCAAATATGATGACTATACTATGCCATAATAACGTCTACACATAGATTTTTTTAAATAAATGAGTAGTATTTAATAGAATCAAAGAAGGAAGTGATTCATGCATTTATATTTTTGTAGTATAAATATTAAAATTATAATTATGAAGCATCAATAGGATTAAAGTAATAATAAATATATATTTAAAGTTAAAAATTATTTTAAAAAAAAATCATAGTTTTGGTTTTAATGAAATTCATCTCTAATTTTTAGTTAATTAAAAAAATTCTTCAAAATTAATTAAATTAAACATTTCATTCACTAGCTTAATTAAATTTAATATATATAAAACTAAATTAGTTTTTTTTTAATCACGTTTCCATGTGTTTTTCTTCTTATAGATCTCGAAATTTAATGAGTTGATTTAGTATAGAGTTATTTTTTCAAAGTATTTATATACATTTTTAGGAACATGCTGTTTGGAAAGAGATTTTTCTTAGTAAAACATATCACTATAATTTAATTATTTTTAAAGATCTAACATTATTTGAGTTTTTCGGCATTAGAAAAATAGAAAACTCCTGCAAGACTCCATAGATATGCACCTTTAAACAAACAAAAAAAAATGAAAATTTAAGAAGATAATAGGTAGGTTCAAGACTCAAGAGGTGCCTAAACCATTATTGAGTTTTCAAAACCTCTTCATAAAATACGAATTTATCCACTAATATAAATATGATCCTAATAATCTACTTCATAACTATATTGGTTAAATCTAAATACATACTATACATAAAATAAAATGATAATACTGAATTAAAATTACGAATCTAACATTCTCTTCTCCCACCATAAAGATCATCTTCATGGATGTCATTGTATCTTGGTTCAGTTTTTCCATTAATTAAATATCCCAAGATTTATCAAATTGGCCATCTAATTTGTTGCTTCGCCCTGAAGGTTTGGCCGTCAAAATATCATAAAAGTTGTGGATTCTTGATTTGATGATTATAAAAACACACTACAATTGAAGGCCATAAAAGACATGTAGACTTGATCAATTCTTCTCTCTTCTGAAATTAAAGATTCAAAGCAATTTTTATACTCACATACCCACGGTGTTTTGGGAAGTGTAAGGAATTTGAAATATCCATAAATTATCTATTTGGTCTAGAAAAGTTAAACGTTTTTAATATTTTAATAAAAATAATATAAAGAAGTGAAATTGGCATTTAATCCCATCGAAAGTCTCATTTTAGGTACAATTTACAATAAACCAACAACAATATCGTAAATACATGTCAAACCTTTTGGTTTATTAATTAATTTAATATATTTAAAAAAACAATTAATATATAATTCTACTTATTTAATCTAATTAATTAAATTTTATAATAAAAGAGGGGCAAAAGGGGAAATCAAAAGTATCTCCCCTCAAACCCCTTTTAAAGATAGTATAGATAATACGCTTTTTTAAACTTTAAAAAAAAAAGTTTAAAATTTTCGCTGAAAATGAATAAATTTCCATGGGTATAATCAATGACAGAAAAGTGATTGTGAAAAAATATCATAAATAGTTACAATATTTTATAGTGAAAGACCATTATCAAAATAGAAATTTACCATATAAAATTTCAATTCAAGTCCCTAAATGTTTAAAATAATCTAAATATTAAATCGTTTGGTTCGTTGTAATCTATGCTTTCTTTATAAGAGACGTTTAATTTCATTGTTTGTTTGGGGTTATTTAAAAATATATCTATAATTTAAAATTTCCGGAATCTATATTTTCCCAGAGATGTGGGCATTTGATTAATTTCAAATTCGAGTGTCTTTTATGATTCCCACAATAATGTGATCTTCCTTTTTACAATTTTAACCATATTTAATTAGAAGAAGGTATATATATATATATATATATATATATATAGGAAAAGAACCTATACTCACGTTTTCACAACTCTACTTTCTATAGTACCACGTTTCCATGACGTGGTTAGGTGCTTTTTCAAATTAAAATTGGGTATAATACTACATTTTTTTTTATGATTTGATGATCGTTCGTTTTTTATTTCCTTCATTTTTTTTGTTAGTTTTCCAATTCACAATGCCTATTTTGGAACTTAATATGAATATATTTTAATTATTTTTTTAAATTAATGTATAAATTGGAAATAAGGATATTTTGCAAAAAAGAAAGAAAATTTATCATATTTTCCTATATAATTCCCATCAAACAAACACTACAATCTACAAATTACTAGGTATCTGTCCCATATTATTATTGAGTTAAACAAACACAGTAATCTAAGATTTTCAGTAATTAAATACCCTAACAATATATTATTAGGTATTAGATTATTGAAGGTATCTTAAAATTTTATTTATTTTTATTTTTATTTAGTAAAGGTACAAATATGTTATAAGTGAAGAGATTATCGAATTGAGCATGACATTTTTAAGCAGGCATGGATAGACGAAGTGAGAGGGGCAAATGCCTCCCATTTTTAATGTCAAAGAAATATAGAAGAAAAAAGTAAATTTGAACTTTTTAGGTATTTATATATCTTTATAACTTTTATTCATTGAAATTAATTGTTGTAAAAATAAGTCATATTTATGATGAAAAAAAAGAGTTAAAATAAAATAATCTTCCAAACAACTTCTATTTTTTTTATATGATATGGGGAGGAGATAATATGATAAAATATAAATTTTTATCGTTGGGCGAAACATTGGTTGCACTAAAAGTAATTAATAATATTAATATTAATTCTTATTTAAATAATCTCATTATTCAAATAATTAATATTACCTTAAAATATTATAATTAATAATATAAATATTAATTTCTATATAAATAATATGATTATTTAAACAATTAATATTACCTAATTTTAAGCCAATCAATTACTTAAAATATTTGATATTCCTAAGTTAAATTAATAACTTCATTTTGCTACAACGACATTTGGGATAGTATAGGGACCTGATAAACCTATAGTTCACGGTCTCCAATAATAAGTTAATTATTCGATTAAACTCATTAATCAATTAAAACCTATTATTAACGAAGAGTTATCCCACTATAAAACTCATAGTTGCATTTTCCCTACTATAGATGAGTTGTGTTCATTGATTATCCAGTTAAGTTGTGACGTATCCTTCACGTGATAACTTCATAGTTACAGCTTGGCACAAATTACCGTTTTACACATATAATTATATCTTGTATCTTATGTACCGGTGATTCTCTAATCAACAATTTTTATAGTTCAACTATAGAATAATGCTTCTATGATCAGTGGAAGACGAGACATTTCTTTGTTCAAACATCGAATCACTATATCAAACGAGTTACCTAAAATTATTAAATGAAGTGTCGCACAAATATCTTTAAGAACGTTGTGAATTTTATATTGTGTATAAATGTTTTCAGCCTAAATATTACCAAATAAACTTACATAAGGCGGCAAGCAACAACCTTCAAAAATTATTTGAAAAGTTATAGAAATGAAGTTTTTTTTTTTTTTGTTTCCATCATTAAATTAATATTTCTAAGAATTTTTTTTTTTTCTTTTGAGTGAGAGAGAGTTAATAAATTGAATAATGTTGTCCTTATTAATTAGCTTCCAAAAAAATGAAAAAAAGAATAATAGAGAAGAGGGGGAACACGAAATAGAGAGGGAGAATGAATGGTTTTCAAAAAGATTCGTGAATGGCACCAAAAGAATCTTAAAATTGGAAACTGAAAGAGACTGAATATGATGGAGACTGGGCAAAGAAAGACCGCCCGAGAATCGAGGGAGGGGTACCCCACAATTAAACATTGACGGCGACTTGATTGCCTGCCCTAAACTGACCAATTCTGCCCGACATCCATTTCAGAATTTTCAGAGGATCGAAACCTCTCGTCGTTTTCCCTCTGCCACTGCCCGCTCAAGCTATAGTCGGGCAGGACACCCTCTGATTTAAAGCCTCCCGCTCCGGACGGCACGCGCGCTCAGGTTTCTTCTCTCTCTGTACATTTTGAACGCCTTCAATTCCTAAGCTAATTTTATTTTATTTTATTTTCAGATTATGATATATAGTTTTGATTATTCTTGGATATTTAGCTCTCGATTTTGGATCAAATATTTAGTTTATATTGATTTATGTCGAATTTGATTATAATTTTCTAAATTTAATTAAATGATGAGTTTTATAAATTCATCGTTTTCAATAAATAATTTTTTTGTTTTACGAATCAAATGTATATTATAGAAATTCAAATTTAACAAACTAATTGTTTTACATAATTTAAATATAGAATGCACTATACACACATGTATGTCTCTCAATAAAGGACTTAATAAAGTCAGCCAAAATCAAGAGTTAAACACCCCTTCTATTAACTTTTGAAGGTTCTATTTTAGCTTTTAAGATTTAATTATTTTTAAAAATTGACATTTAAATTTGAATTAATATTTAATGAAAGAGTAATGGATTCTTTTAATAGTCGATTATTTTTTGTATTTTTTTTACTAATATACGAAATGGATGTTCATAATAAAATGAATTATGTCATTTTTCTCATTCCATTTTAACTCATGTTTTAAAGGTAAAAATTGTATTTCTAACTAGATAAAATAAGAATGACTAAAAATAAGACTTTTGAAAATCAAAAAACTGAAACAATTTCTTTTCTTTTCTTTACGGTGTATTGGGGTGAAGATAGTACCATTATGTTGGAACTATACGTCAAGGGTGACAGTTAAACACAAATTTAGACATTAGAGACTAAAACCATATCTCAAGTGAACATTATTTTGAAATAAAACTGACCATATTTTCTTTATATTTGCATTCATATTTTAAAGATCCCCCATAAAAATTAATTTGTTTGGTCTATCCGTCGATAGTTTGAACTCCTTAACTCAAGTCTCAATTACTTTTATATATATATATATATAATACAAACTGCATAACACTGAAATTTAGGCATCCCAACGAAAATTAAAAAAGATATACATGTGCTCCATTTTTTTTTAAATCTTAATTAAAAAAATGAAAAAGAAAAAAACTAAAAAAGCACTTGCTCGTTGTTTTAATTCTTTTTTTTTATTAAGATTTAAAAAAAGAAAAGCAACTTTTAACAACTAACTTTTTGTTTTTTAAAAACAAAAAATGAAGGGACCGTTGATAATGTTCTTATTTCCTATTCTTCATTTCTAAATTTTGAGAAACATATTTATCTAGTAATTGTTCCCTTTTTCAATTTAATTTTTTTTTCCACTTAAAATTGTATAAAATTTTAGACACACAAAATTATGGTTTTTTTTTTTTCCCTGTTTATAGTTTTTTCAATACAGTAATAAAATGGTTACTTGGACCGTTCTGACTTATAAAATTTATAATAAGTATACAAAAAATAAATTGATAAAAAGTTTTAAATTATTTTTTTAATAAAAAAATCCAAAAAAACAAGAAACATAAATATTTACCAAACACATTTTTATTTTATTTTTATTAAAAATGGTAAAATAAAAAACAAGAAATGATTATCAAACATGTTTCTGTTTTTATTTTTAAAAATAAATGGATACAAAAACGAGAAATCAGCACGAGAAGTAGAAATGATATCAAATAGACCCTAAACATATAGATATTGCGGAGTGATCCCTAAAATAATTAAGGGCCTTTGTCACATCACTAATACACTTTGTGAAAATGAATTTAGAACTTTAAGAAAATTAATATATGTAGCAAAATTTATGTTAGTGAGATTTTAAAAATAGCATGTATTAAATGTAGAATGATTTAAAAAAATAGATTTTTCAAAAATGACATTTTAAGATTTGATATTTTAAAAATAATAAATATTTTCAAAAAAAATCAAAAATATCATCCTCAAAATGTGATCTTCCAATCTCATCAAACTGAGATTGATAGAATATTAATATAAGAAATATTATTTTTAAAATTACTTATAAAAAAATATTATCCGTTAAAATTTCTCTTTTAAAAAAAACCTTTAGAATGATAATTACAAGAGAATCAATAATGCCAACATTACAATAATTAATATGAATATATGGAATTGCCGTGTAACTTAAGTGATAAGATTTTACTCGTTGATCATTATCTTCATATCAACATTAAAAAACATTCCGTTAAAAAAAAAAACATTTAAAAATCTCAGACATGTAGGTCCCTTGAGCCTTTTCTTATTATTTTGGTCCATTTAATTCAATGGATGTAAATCAAAGGTAGCCCACAACTTCATGGAAACCAAACTGTTCACATATTTTAATCTCTCTCTAAAGTATGAGGGGTCAATATCAGCTTCAAACGTAACAACCACTATGAATGAGAGAGAAATTTCTCCTATTTCAATTTGTACTTTATGTTTTTTTAGATAAGTGAATTTGGACCAATTCTTGAATCCTTTTTTAGGGTGCACTTTCAATTATCATGACATAGAATATTGATTATCTACTTGATCTAAAAAATTAAATGAAAGGGGTAAAAAGTTTTTTTTTTCCAATTAAATCACTTACAAATTTGATCAGATGTTTTGTATTCGAATCTATTAGTGAAATTTAAAAATACTAAGATGATAGGTAACTAGTCATAAAGTTAGAAACTTAGAACAAAATCAGAGGAACTAAAAGTTCAATTCTTGTACCGTTTGAGAAAGAGAAATCCGAGTTGAGAAAAATTGAGAGAAAAGTAAAAAAAATGTTGAAATTATATATTTACCCTTACATAGGATGAATGAATATAACAAAATCAGTATAGAGTACAATAATTTCATCACTTACCTAAATTTGAAGATCCTAATTGTCAAGATCTCAAAAATGTTAAAAAACGAAGAATAAGGAGAGAAGAGTATATAGATAACATTGTTCACTTTGCTACATTTAAAAATCTCAGGGTATCTTAGATTTATATGTAATCAAAGAATACATGGTATCTGACCATTTTAGATTGTGCCCTCCACCGATAAGTTTTTGAGATTACATTACGATTGTATTATGTTTTTTACATCTTTGTCCTTCAATATTATAAAAAGTTATTCCTATTTTTACATATAATTAATAATATAAGGAAAAATATTTTCAGAACTAAATTTAGAAACATAAATAATTTTTGCTTTACACTAATTATTGATACTTTAATAAATTCATTTGTATCAAATAATTATATAAATTTAAATTTAAATATTAATTAAACATTTAAATAAATAAGTTATAAACTAATTGAATTATTAAAATAGTTACATTAATCTATCAAAAATAAATATTAATTTGTAGATTTTTATTAATAAACAAGGGTATTATTGAAAGACTTGTTAATTTCATTACAATCCCACCGTTAAATACAGCACAACAAACACCTAAAATGGACATTGTAATCTTGCATTCTCCGCAATCCAGATATCATGTATTCTAGATACCCAGCAATTTTAGATTACATAGTATCTGAGATAACTGAAAATGATTAAAAGGTTTAGAGGTGTTTTATTTGATTTACCATATTTATTTTGATCTATTTTTTTTATTTTTACCTTTCTTTTAAAACAATAAAAAATATTCATAACTTAAATATATGGATAATGTGGGAAAAGATTTCTAATATTTATTTTAGAAGAGTACAATAATCTCATCACTTACAGAAATTTTTATATACTCAAATTAAGGGAAGAGAGATTTTAATCCTTGATCTCAAGAAAATGGAGTCGATATCTGATGAGTTAAAAGAGTTACTTACCTAATTTTGAATATCTTAATTTGCTTACCTCAATTTGAAGATCTTAGTGGTCAGCATCTCAAAATTGTAAAAACAAAAACACAAGTCTAGGGGTGGTTTGTTTTATTTTACCCTTTTTTTTTTTGCCTTTCTTTTAAAACAACAAAAATATTACTTAGTTCAATTATATGGATAATGTGGGAAAGATTACATCTCATTTTAACTAAAAATTTGTCTTATGCTGAATTATAATTAGGTAAAACAGTTTCTGAAATGTGGGTGGAAAAAAAAACAAACAAACAACTTAATCAATCAATATTTCTCAAAGGTCAATGCCTAGAGTCATGTTTGAATTGTTGTATTTATGTAATTTCTTGAGAGTTTCTGTCCATGTGTGAACCAAAATCAGCCCCCCCATTTTTTTTCTTTTTTCTTTTTTACTAAAAAAAGAGTCAACTTTCGTCAATCTATTAGAATACTCAGTCTTTTATACTTTGCATTTAAACCATTTTGCTGATTTCTATATTATTGATGCTTTCATATCTATGACTGTTCAAAAAAATTAGATAAAAATTCTAAATTAAATAATTATTTACTTGGATCAATTTTGAATTAGGAATTTCACAAGTTGAGGATAAAATAGGAATTTCACGTTTTCGTGATTTTGAAGACAACTTTTAGATAAGGCATGGGCATTTGAATCCTCAAAAGAGAAATCAATCTGAAAAACTGACTTAAATTGAAGTTGGAAAAGTTGACACCCTTTGTGGTTCGGCCACAACAAGATGTCGCAACCTGCAAATTCTCGAGAGCATGTGGCTACATTCGCGACTGAGTGATGCTGGTGCATTGGCTTTGTGGCCGTAGCACCGGGGCGGTGATACACATGCTGTTTTCTCGATGTCGCGGTGGTGGGAACTCGCATGGCCGCGACACCAGTGCAATTTTTCCTATATATCTGTTTTTTCTTGATCTATTTTTCAATCTTTTCTTCCATTTTTTGGGAAGATTTTTTAAAACACTTTTCCACATCTTTACTCTTGCTTAAATTTAGTCTTCTGTATTAATAGATACGTTATCCTCTTACTCTTAAATTTAGTCTTATGCACTTCTAACCGATGAAAGACTTTAGTCAAACACAAAAAAAAAACAAAACATTTGTAAAAAAATTGAAATTATAGTAATAGCATATAAAGCATAATAATAATGAAAGACAAAAAGGAAAAAAAATATATATAACATGGAATGGATTTCTAATTGCATATTCATTGTTCATCACACGTGTAAATAAAAATTGATAAAAATGGGATTAAAGTAAAGTGATCCCAATGTGCAGCACACGATGGCTGCTCAAAATTATGTCTCTCTCTCTCTCTTTCTCTCTGATAATTAATTAGAAGGAAGGAAGCAAGCAAGCATGCAGGTTGCTGTTTCCTTTTTTATCTTCCCTTTTAGGCTAAAATTGAAAGCTTTTAAATCTGTGGAAATGGAAATGTGTGAATGTAGGGACATAAATCCCTTTTCACGTATTTCCATGTGATTACCTCACTCTTTGAATACTCGTAATGATGGATTTTTAAGAGCATCTTTGGCACATCACACAAAGCTCTATTCTAAATATTGAATTCCCTTCTTTTAATATAATTTCAATTTAATTTTACTTTTATTTTTTTAATATTTGTTTATTTATTTTTATATATGTCCTATTGGTTTTTTTGGAAATATATAAGTTAAATTATACAAAATACCACCAACTTATAGTGTTGGTTTCAATTTTACCTTTAACGTTTTAAAAGTTTCAATTTTACCATCAATCCTTTTATTTTGTTTCAAAAATATTCTTATTAAGGAAATCACCCTTTAAAAAATATTATTCGTGTGTAACTTCAGATAAAAGATTGAAGGCATTTTTGAGAGAGTATTGCTAATAAAAATATAATTTACCAAAGAAAAGATATTTTGAAAGAGTAATTTTTCCAATAAAGGATATTTTGGAAATAAATTAAAAGGTTAGGGTTAGAATTGAAACTTTTAAAATGTTAGGGACATAATTGAAACCAACCCCATCATATAGAGGTAGATTGTATAATTTCACCAAAAATATATTGAAAATATTATATCTAAAAATAGACTCAAGAAATAATGGATCTAATATTTAATCAACTAGGTAGAACCCAAAATTATTTTTTTACATATAATTAAAATTATTTTACTTTTATTTTGTAGGGTGGATTTGGAAATGACTTTTGATATTAGTATATTTTATTGCTAATCGAAATAGGGGAGATGATGTTGATGAAGGTGAGATTTGAACCTCCACTTTAAAGTTATAAGACAGACTTTTTTACCACTATGCGACAAACTTTGTAGGATAATAATGTTTTTTTAAGTGAAACACTCTTGTTTATTATTATATTTTTAGAAGGAAAAAAAACGTTAATTAATTAATTCTTCCTCCAAAATCTAGAAAATTTTGAAAAGTATCAATTTTAATTTTAGAATTACCTTTTATAAAAACAATTTAAAATCTAAACAAATAATTCTGTTTTAAAGGAACTAGATATTGAGACTCTTTATAACTTTTAAAATTTACTCAGTATTTAAAAAATATTTATAAAAGCTAGATTACAAAGTAAAGAAGTTGTTAATAAAACATGCTTTATTTTTAAAAATCGAAACTAAAAAACAAAATAATATTAAAAGAGACCTAATTTATTATCAAATGAAAGAGCACACTAACATCTAACAACTTAAACTAATAAATTTATTTTAAAGTTAATAGTGGTAATTTTTCTGGTAAAACAAATACTATGTCAAGTAGTTTTGCCAAAAAAAAAAATCGTAGATATTACATCAAATTGGGTGAGGGGAGATTCGTACCTTCAACCTCATAGAAAGAGAGTAGGTGCCCGACAAGTTCAGCTATATTCAGGTTGGCTGAGTAGATAATTTTTCCAAGAATATTCTATTTAATTTTTAAACATGATATAAAAAAATAAATGACCAAGTATCTTATAAAGGAGAGAGAATTGTCTTTTTTTGAAGTTAGTTTAGAAAATGAAAGAAACTGTTAAATGACAGTCAACAAGAGGAGAGGAGCAGTAATAGGATGGGCATATCAGTAAATAATAATAATAAAAAAGTTCTTTTTTCCCTGCTACCAAATTACAAATCCAAAATGGACTTTACCTTTAAAACAAAACAAAACAAAAAAAAATAGTTTTTTTTCTTTTTTCTTTTTCCTTTCTCATTCTACATTATCTATATATTAAAGCTTCCTCTTTTCCACTCACAAAAAGCCCTTACCCAACCAAAGCCTAAAACCTCTCTCTATCTCTCATTCATATCATTTCATCAAATTTTTTAAATAGTGATCCAACAAAACCTACTTTCTTTTTCTCTTTTCCACTAACTAAAAAGACTCATTTCTTCTTTTTCTTTTCTTGTTTTTGGATCCTTGTGAATCTACAAAGAGAGATGATCCAAGAATTATTTGGAGTTGCTGGGCTTATTGGAGAGAACAAATTCTCCATTAATGGTGGAATTTTAGATTCCACCACCACCACATCTACCTCCCTTATTTCTCCTTCTCTTTCTTCTTCTTCCACGGCTCGAGCGGCCACAACGACGACGGCAATAACAACTACTACATCGACTACTTCTTCCGGCTCTGAAGGTCAGAACTTGAGATGCCCTAGATGTGATTCTTCAAACACCAAGTTCTGTTACTACAACAACTATAACCTCACTCAGCCTCGTCACTTTTGTAAAACATGTCGCCGTTATTGGACCAAAGGAGGAGCACTCAGAAACGTCCCGATCGGAGGCGGGTGTCGGAAGAACAAGAGTGTCGCGACCGTCGCAGCTTCGGTCGCGAAATCGAGTGCTGGGAAGTTGAAAACCCTTGCATCTGAATTTGGGAGGGTTGGCTTCGGGGCTGGATTCGATCAGAATGTCCCACCGAGCCAAATTCTCTGGGGCTCGCCACAGAATTCTCATCTTTTAGCGATATTGAGATCAGCTACTCAAAACCCTAACCCTAATCTTAACCAAAGCCCTTTACATAACGGCGTGGCTTTGAAGGGTGAGCTAGCAACCATGGATGCATCCCACATGGTGAACGAGCCGGTAGCGGTGGCGACATCGGCATTTCACGGACGAACGATGAGCTTCGATCCAGTGAATCATCTTCCTTCTCTGGGACTTTGCAGCTCATACTGGCGAAACAATCAAAACCAAGTCCAACAACAAAATGGGATGGCTGTAAGCGATCAGATGCATAACAATGGCATACAAGAACTTTATCAGAAGCTAAGATCATCGTCTACCAATTACTTCGCCGATCAACCGACAGTTTCGATGACTAATGTCGCTTCGACGTCGGCTATTTTGGAGTCAGCACCCGTCGCCGGTGGCGAAACAGGTTACTGGAACCCAGCTTTTTCTTGGTCTGATCTTCATACTAGTACTAATGGATCATATCCTTGAAAAAGGTTTCTCTTTTTCCCTTTAACCCATCTCCCAATTTTCACTTTCTTTCTTCCTTTCCCTCTTCTTTTTCTTAGGATTTTTCTTTTTTTTTTCTCCCACTCTTGTTTATGCTTTGGGTTTGTGGTGTATGGATGGCTTTAGAATAATTAGTGTTTTTTTTTGGAATTTAATTTACAGTGTGTTTTATTAATTAACTTAAATGAAGATGTGTATTGAGGACTCAGATTTTATGATGAAGTTTTGTAAACATTTAGGATTTTTAAGTGTGTTTCAATTTTGTTGTAATCTTATTATAATATATAGATCCAACTAGAGTTTTTTTTCATTTTTCTTTTTTACAAAAAATAAATAACCAGATTTATTACTTATTTAAACCATTGTGTTTTTTTTATTAGTGATGATTTAAACCATTGTTAGTTTGATTGTTGGAGTTTTTACTTTCTTATTTAGTATGTTTCTATTCTTTTTTTTTAATCTATTTCGTGTATACGCTGATTCTACTAATATTGTTTATTTATTAAAATTAGTGCATCTTGAAAGCTTAATAAGAGTTGTTTTTTTAAAGGTAATTGAGAGTAGGAGGATTACGATATCTTGTAGCAATTCGTCTCTATTGGTTAAAGATCAGTCCTGAGAGTTTTTTTCTTTAAAGATATTATATGAGGGGAGAAGGGAGGGGAGGGGAGGGGAAGTGAGGCTCAAACTTTCGAACCTCATAAGAGAATACTAATATATTTAATCAACTGAGTTTATGGTCAAATTGATAACTTTCTTAGAATTATCTCGTTAACATGAAGTGAAACTAAATTATTAACTTTCTGAGTTGAGATATTTGGAGTAATTTACTAGATTTTATTTATGTGATCATTCTATGAGTTGATCAAAATAGAGTAATAATATACCTAATTTTTTTTAGAATTTGTCTCAAATAGCATAAATTTACATAAATGTCAGAATTTTTTAAAAATGACTCAAATAGTATAATTATATTTAAAGAATTATTAAACTATAGTTCAATAATTAATTGAACTATTTTTCATGGGTATTTTTAATGAATTTGTTTGCTTTTTTTTTCTTTTTTAAGTTCAACTTCAATAATTGATCGAACTATTTGATTTTTTTTCCTCATTATTTTCAATGAATTTGTTAATCTTTTTATTTATTGAACTATAATTATGTTATTTAAGTAATTTTTGAAAAGTTATAATATTTCAGTAATCAATATAAAAAACATATTATTTCAGTAATTGTTGTTATTTTTTGAGTTACACAAGAGTAATAATATACCATTACTTAAACTTAAATGTATAGACCATTGTTTCGATATCCCAATTAGTCAACTAAGATTTGAAAAGGCAACAAAAAAAGAGAATAATTATCTAGTATTTCTTGATTGCCTAAAAAACAAATCTATCTTTTCAAATATTTAAATAAGAAAAATAAATAAAAAATAAAAAAGGGTAGTGGTGATGGTTGGTAAAAAAAAAAAGATATATAGAGGAAAAAGAAGATGGAGAGAGTGGTGGATGAATGTGCAAAGATTCGATGGGTCATAGTTTTTATTACGAGGAAGTGATGAATGAAGAGATAGATAGATAAAAAAGCAGCCTTTGGGAAAAAAAACAATAAAGTTTGTGTTTTCTTTCAACAACATTTCTCTGATCCTTACTGTTACTCAGATTTGCTTTATTAGGTCTCAGACCAATCAACCATTATTCATTTACGACCTTTTTTTTAAAAAAAATTCTTTCCCATTTGTTTAAATTTTCCTTAATTAGCTCCTAATTTGTCATAGTATCATTGCCCCTCATGGTCTCATACTATATATATAGGATTTTAGATTCTGCATTCTTTAATTATTATTGATCATATCAATTTCACTTTTATAAATTTTATTTTTATTAATTTGTATCTATTTTAGGGTCCGTTTGGTATAGATTTCCCTAAAAATATTTTGTGTTAAAAACATTTTAAAAGAAATGTTAATTTAGCATTTTATCTAAAAACACTTGAGTGAAATATTTTAAGTCAAATACTTGTTTATAAACACTTTTAGAAGAAACAAAAATCAAATATTTTCTCCAAAAACACCTTTTAGTATACTCAAGTGTTTTTAGATGAAACACTTGTTTAATATTTATTTTAAAAAGTTTCACTCAAAACACTTTTAGAGAAAATTGTACCAAACGGACCCTTAGTCTCTCTCATTTAGTTGGTGTAAAGAACAACCGGTCTCCACAATCTTCATATTCATATAATTTTATCTATTTTATGTTTAGGCTCACATTGACTTTGCTTTTGGTTTTATCCAAAATGTCTCATACCAATTGAGATGTTACTTTCCCCTTTATACTCATGATCATCCTCTCTTCTATTTAATGTGAGATTTTATTCACAGACCAACAGTTAGATATGATCCTATTGACGGTCTCTATAATCATAAGTGTGAATGATATTAATTTCAACAAAAATTTGATGTTAATAAGTTTAATTAATATTAAGTTATTGAGTCAAGATTAATTTTCCATAAAAATTTATATAAGTACTTTTGAACTGAAATACAATGATTAAAATAAAAAATTTAAGAATATATACTAAATTAACACTAACAAAAAGAGTTAATAGCAGAAAATAAAATTATATGAGTGTGATTTATAGATTTTAACATTTTACTAACATAACAGTTTATTCTAAAAATTCTACACATATGTTCAAAATTTTCGTTATTTTTAATGGTATTAGAACACGTGGCATGCGTAAAATATGAATGTTTCTCAATTTCGTTAAAAGCAACTGATCATATAAGGGTATGATTTGTAGTTTTACTAAACTACAGAGGTGTTTAATTAAAAATTTAAAGTGTTATGATTTAACAATAATTCAAAGTGCAGAGGTGTGTTTTACATTTAACACTAAAAGAAACCGAACATGTTGAGAATAAGTAAATGATTACATTTCTTAGCCCATCAACTTAAGTTTTTAGGTCTATTGGTAATTTAACATGGTATCACACTAGAAGTGTTAAGTTGAAATCCTGTGATAACAATTCCTTTTCATTTATATTAAAATTCCACGTGATTCTTTATTGTGCAGATATCAAGCCCACATATATAAGGGAGTGTTCAGAAAATATAAATAATTTAATTTGTCTTAGCCCATCAACCTAACTTTTAAATCTATTGGTGATTCAATGTAAAGTCTCGGGTTTTCGGTAAGTTTTTGAATTAAAAAAAAAAATAAATAATATATTCTCTATTTAATTTCTTAAATGATTTAAAGATAAAGTGTTTAAATTTAATTCTTATTATTAAGAATTTATTTTTTAAATAACTTTAGACTTAGATAAATGAGAGATTTTATTTATTTATTAAATGATTTTTTTTAAAAATAAATGAGGGGAGAGTAAAAAGGAGGAAAAAGAAAGAAAAGGGGAAAAGTCATCTCATTCATCCTGCTTCACGTGAAAAACCTAGACAGAGAAAAGAGGTATGACATTCTCCTTCTTCACTTTCTTTTCCTTTCGTTTTGAATGAGAAATTGATCGATTTCGGGTTAATCGATTCAAGAATTTCGCGATCAATAGGTGTGTTTTGTTGGGAATTTGAAGGGTTTGTAAAACCCTAAACTCCCTAATCCCAAGAATGATGAATAACAATACAAGAATAAATAAAAGCGAGAGAGAAAATAATGACACCAGAGATTTATACAGGTTCCCAATTGATACGTCCAGTCTTCTGCAGACTCTGCAGGTTCTACTATGAAGTTGAAGATTACATCATTGAGACGAATAATTAAAGAGTGTATAATTACTCACAATTATACATAACCTTCGAGAATCACCCAAACAGTTGCCCCCTCTCTAATTTACTCTCAATAGAACAAGCCCCGAATAAACCCTAATTACCTCTCATGATGAGAGGCCAATTGGCCACCTCTCGTTCAATCTCTCGGCTTGTAAGAATTTTGGCCGCCACCCAAAATTAAGAACAATAGCCTGCACGAAGACCCTTTTATATTTAGGTCAAGTCCCACCGACTATGTATTTACCAAATACCAAATTGTTCTGCCTTGACTATGTAAATGAAAACCAATCTAGGCCTTAAGAGTATGAATGAGCCATTTATGTTATATGGGCCAAAAATTATATTATTTGATTTAATCTCCATTAAACCTAACAATCTCCCACTTGGAGATAAATCAATCATCTTCAACCCCCACTACAATAGCAGCTCATCAAATGCTTGGAACACCAAGGCTTCAACCTGCAAACTCAAATCGATTTGCAAAATAATACATGTTAGAATCCACTAACATAACCCCTGCAAGGTTTTCCGATGTGAGCTATCTTCCAGGTATGAAAAGATACTCCACCAACTCCCACTCCAGCTATGTGACGGGATCTACCATCTTACCCATTATCTGCCTGCGACGAATCTTGAGAAATGAATTTTCCACCGATGACTTGACATGTGTTCATTCAAGTCGGTTGTCAAAACAGAGACTTCATCTCCAACGTCTACACCCACGTTGACTCTGAACCCAGTCAAAAGTGCACTATTGCCCTCGAGCAACTTCACCAGTTCGCTATCTTGCCTGTCAGTTGAGGCTACTTTCCGAGCGCTTCCAGATTCTTCCCAACTTTTCCTCCCATGAACTGGTGGATTAGGAACTAACTGTCCTTTCCTGCGTTGTTGGCTCACCCCTCTAATCCGAGGGAACATCAACAACTCTCCGATTTTGCACTTTGTGTAGAACTGATATAATTGACAACAATAATTAACAAGGTCAACGATCTCACCAGTTTGTTCCAATCTTCATGCTTTATATCCTCTGGCTTCTCTCCCAACGATAAATGCAATTTTATTTTTTACTGTAAAAGTAATCATTAATCTGCATCATCCAGAATGAAAAATCTGAAACATCAAATTTTTTGATCCCAATATTCTTTTTGCTATCCACCGATCTCTAACACAAGTCCCCGAAACCTGAAGCTCTAATACCAATTGTTGGGAATTTGAAGGGTTTGTAAAACCCTAAACTCCCTAATCCCAAGAACGATGAATAGCAATACAAGAATAAATAAAAGCGAGAGAGAAAATAACGACACCAGAGATTTATACAGGTTCCCAATTGGTACGTCATGTTTTCTGCAGACTCTGCAGGTTCTACTATGAAGTTGAAGATTACATCATTGAGACGAATAATTAAAGAGGGTATAATTACTCACAATTATACATAACCTTCGAGAATCACCCAAACAGTTGCCCCCTCTCTAATTTACTCTCAATAGAACAAGCCCCGAATAAACCCTAATTACCTCTCATGATGAGAGGCCAATTGGCCACCTCTCGTTCAATCTCTCGGCTTGTAAGAATTTTGGCCGCCACCCAAAATTAAGAACAATAGCCTGCACGAAGACCCTTTTATATTTAGGTCAAGTCTCACCGTCTATGTATTTACCAAATACCAAATTGTTTTGCCTTGACTATGTAAATGAAAACCAATCTAGGCCTTAAGAGTATGAATGGGCCATTTATGTTATATGGGCCAAAAATTATATTATTTGATTTAATCTCCATTAAACCTAACATGTTTTGCTTAGGGTTCTCTCTGGTGGAGTTGTGGAGAAATTTGAGAAGAGCCTTCTTTCAAGATTGAATTGAGGTAGTGATTCCTATTTTGAAACCTAATGTAGAATTGATAGATAACAAATGAATCAAAACCCCAAAATTCTTCCTCCGTCCTACGCTGTCATACGTCCGTCCTACGTTTGTCCTTTGCTGTCCTACGTCTGTCTTTTGCTGTCCTACGTCAGTCCTTCGCTGTCCTACGTCCGTCCTACGCTGTCCGAACCCGAATCCCCCTGTCATAACTAGGGATGTGCACGGTTCGGTTTGGTCCTGTTTTAGATAAATAAGGAACCAAACCGTGAATCTCAGTTTTGTCATAAGATGAACCGTACGGTTCTAGTTTTTTTATGAAACCGATCTATCTCGGTTTTTATGGTTTTCGGTTTTTTAGATCTGTTTTCGGTTTTGGTAGATCTAAGAAGAAAAAAAAAACTTAAGCTGAGCAGAGATAAGAGAGAGGAAGATGGTTTTTCTATTCCAGTTAAAGATGAATCTAAAACAAAACAAAGGTTTCATGGTAGAAAAAGAAAGAAATACTGGGTTTTTTTATCCTAAAGGTTCACAGAAAAATTAAATAAAAGAAAAGCAAAGAGGAGGATCATCTACTCAAAAAATCAACCAAGCTACAAGTCTTTGATTGTCGTTCAACGCAATCTGTAGATCTTATAAAACTTCATGCCGGAGATGGACATCGCTCACCGGAGTTAGACTAGACGTGGATGTCGTCGCCTGATGCTTGCGAATTTGTGAGTAGATAATGAAAAAGAAGATGGATGGATGAATTTGAGAGGATGGGTGGGGGCTGATCTCATAATGAAATAGTAAACTAGGGTTTTTTCTTTATGTTGACACCTAAGGGCATGTGCTCCACGTGGATGGTAGATAAGAATAGGTAAATAGTTTTTTTTTTTTTAATTTACATATTTGCGGTTTGGTTTAATTCGGTTTTTTAATAGTACAAACCGGATTAAACCGAAATATAATCGGTTCTTGAAATATCAAACCGTCCAAACCGAGAATGAGTCAAGAACCGGATCAAACAGGTCGGTTTGGTCCGGTTTACCGGTTCGACGGTTTTTTTGCTCATCCCTAGTCATAACCATCCTAACCCGAAGTCGAACCCGTCACCCTTCGTCCTAAGGCTGTCCTAATTGTCCTATCATCGTCCTACCCCGTAATCCCTCCTTCCTACGTTCAGTTTAATGTTTATCTTAGCATAATGTTAGGTTTAATTTATTTTAGATTGTAACTTATTTTTCAGGTTGTAGTTGTGTTGTGAAAGGAATCAAGAATTTGGAAAAATTCTTGCTGTGTACAAGGTGAGTAGAAGTTGTTAAGGCTAGAATTTTTCCATGTTTGTTTTCCTTTTTCTTTAACAGTATAACCTCTTAAATTTTGGCATTGACCTTGGATGTTTATAAATATAAAATGAGGTTATTTGGATGGAATTAAAAACTTGGAAAAAATTAATGAAAAGCATGCTTAAAAGATTGAGATGTTTAAGACTGATCTTGGGTAAATTTTAACAATTGTCGTTAAGTTATTAAATGCCGTTTTTGCATGATAGTGCCCAATTAGGAGAATATAGGCTTAGGCGGCTAGTTAGAAACTGATGTTGGACTTATTATTTTTGTGTTGCGTTATTTATTTGGATGTGTAGGGCTATTTAGGAGTTAAAAATATAGCCGTTATGCCGCCGGTTTTTCCTTAGAAATTATTAGATTCTAAGTTTTGATTAAGAGACGAAATGGCGTAGACCTAGGCTATTTTCGCCTCTAGATTGGTAACAATGTTGGAAGTGACTGAAAATGACCCAAAGTATTTAGTTGGATATTTTTGGGCTGTTTTGAGTTGAGATTAAGGTTAAATTCTAAAAGTTGTAATTTAGGGAATTTTAACCTTTCAGTTGGGTTAGTTGAGGAAAGTAAGGTTGTTGGCTTGTTGGAGTGTCATGGTTGACGTTGTGTGAATCATATTACTTTAAAATACCTTGGGTAATATGGTTGTAGGTTCGCATTAGGCAAGGCCTTGTCTAATGAAGAATAGCTGTTAGGGGAGATTATTTAGTGTGCACAACTTAAATAACACCTAATGGGGCAGGTTCATTCCATCCGTACAATGGAAAAGAATATCCCTAAAGGATTTAAATTGTAGAAAAATTATGTTTAAATTCCTTATGGGCGTAGTCTCTCTTTGTTTGTGAATAAAGAGGAGATTAAAGGTATTAAACGGGAAATGATTCGATTAATTTTAAATTGTAGAAAAATTATGTTTAAAACTAATTCGAATAGAGATAACTTGAATAAAGAGGAGATTAAAGGTATTAAACGGGAAAGGATTCGATTAGTTTTAAATTGTAGAAAAATTATGTTTAAAACTAATTCGAATGGAGATAACTTTTAAGTTTTGTGGTAAGCTTTATGATTTCTTTGGGAGTGAGTGACTTATTGGAAGTCGGTAAGGTCGTTTATGGACTTAAAGTCTTAGGAAACCTCTTATTGGCATGATTCTTTCTTTAATAATTTTCTATTCGCTGGGCGTAGCCTCATGATGCTACAACTTTTTTTTTCATGTAAAGAAAGAAGAAACTCGGTGACTGATGTGGTTCGCGATGGTGATTGGTTGGCATAGATTTGCATGCCGGTGAGATTGCTGTTCTTAATAATTTGGGGATTTGTCATGTTTTGATTTTGTTGAACTAAGTTTAGTAGTTCAGTTTTTAATTTGAGTATATTGCTCATTAATACTTCGAGATTTGTTTTAGTTTAAATGGTTTTATGGTTTTGAATTAAAATGATCGATCAATAATGTTTTGATGTTTTGTTTAAACTGAGGAAAAACTCTTATTTGGTTAATAAATGCTTCCGCTTTTGTTCTTTTACATTTATATGTATTTGCGATTTTTCGGGTTGTTACATTCAACAAAACGTCTGACTTAGCCATTATTTTTCGAGCTGATAATAATAAGGATGTTTCACTTGGTTTCATTAAATAATTTAAAATTAATCTTTGATAGCATTTGTACATGCTGTTGTGGCCTAAAACTTTATATTTTGAAAATGAACATTTTTTACCAAATCCTTTGAAAGTGACCGTCCGAATAATGAATAGCGTAGAATATTTTTCGAAAACAAATTGAAATGTGCTCTTTCTGAATGAAGAGATGGCTGAAGAATAAGATTTCATGTGTGTGCCTCTTAGAACTATCTAATTGCACCTACTAAATCTTGCATTGAAAGTTCATAGTACATTTTGAGTTCCCATTTTTCTCTCTTATTCTCTTCCCACATCCCGTTTATTTATTATACGGGTATTTAGTGAGCGGGAATGAGAATATGTAGTCTGAAATTATCATATTTGTGATGAGATTATTAAAATTGAAATAAAATGAAAATATAATACAAATATTTAAATTATATAAGTATGAGAATGTATGTGAGAATAAGATTCAATTTCGAATAATAAATCAATTACAAACTAAACTTTAGAATGGTTCATTCCTTCTTTTTCTCTCTCTTTTTCTCTCCTACCCCATTCCGAAAACTACATTCCTTTAGCCAAAAAAATAGCATTTCAAGGTTAGTTTTCAATCAATTTTTTTGATTTTATGCTTATAAGTCATTATTAGTTATTATTTTCGTGTTTTGAGTTTTTTACCCTAGATTTTAGAGTTGTGGATTTGAATCTATTTAGAGAAAATTATTTTGATTTTATTTAGGGGTGTAAAAGAAAATCAAAAAACCAATAGAACTGGTCGAAACCAACCAAATCGTTCGGAGTAAACTGGGTAGGGGTACCGACCATGGTCGGTCGGTTTTCAACGCTTCAACCTTCACAGGCGCACCATTAGGTTTAGAGAGAGAGACCTCTGTTCGATGTTGGTGTTGAGCCTTCGTAAAACTGGCCACGGTCGGTCGGTTTTCAATGCTTCAACCTTCACAGTCGCACCATTAGGTTTAGAGAGAGAGAGCACGCATAAGCCTTAGCCTTTGCCGCCGTGCGCCTTTCAGCCTCTACCGCACCTCCTCTCGTCATTAAGGGCCTATTTGATTACCTTTTTCGTTTTTATTTCTGGTTCTTATTCTTGTTTTTTTATACGTAAAACAGAAATATGTTTGGTAACTGTTTCTTATTACTTGTTTTTGAAAGAAAAAAATAAATAAATAAGTGTTTGGTAACTATATCTTGTTCCTGTTTCTTTAAAAAAATATGTGGAAAATATTACAAGTATAAATGAAATATTTAAAAATATATATCAATATAATATCTGGATATGTATAATATATTTTATAAGTCAAAACGGAGAAAATGTTATAATTTATCAATGTGTTGAAAATTTTAAAAATAAGAATGAGAAACAAGAAAGTATAATTTGTCATTTCTAAAAATTTTACACAATTTTGGGAAGAGTTTCTAAAAAAAGGTGAAACAAGAAACGAGAACAGTTACCAAACAAGTTTATTTCTTAAAAAATGATAAAGAGAAACAAAAAATTGAAATTGAGTAGGTTACTAAATAGACCCTAAGTCACCGTTCAATCCTCTTTCCACTTACAAATTGAAATTTTTGTAAGTTTATTTTTTGAAATCTATAATTCTTTTATATTTTCTTCCTCAAATGATTTTGTAGGAAATATAAATTGGGACAAAGTATTTGAGAGTATAGACAGGGAAAAAAGAGGGACTTTAAATTTGAGATTGATGGTTATTGATATTCTTTTGAATTTTCAGGCTTGAAATTGAATTGATATTAAAATAGGTGGAAAAAAAAAAGGTTAGCAAATTTGTAATCAAGATTAAAATGTCCAGTCCAAAAGAGCCCAAATAGCAAAATGTCCAAAACCGGCAAACCAAACCGGCCGAATCAAACTGGAAAAAGGCATAAAATAATATTAAAATAGGGCTGGGCCATAATTCTATCTATAATTTTATTTTATTTTTTTTAATCTTATTAGAGATTGTTGTCACCCTTTCCTGTCTAACTTATAATTCTAAAAAAAATAAAAATAAAAACTCTCTTACATTAATGTGACAAACACCTATTCATTAGTAAAGCACATTCTGTTCACTAAACTTGATCCTCTAAAGTCTTAAAGAAGCAAGTTTACTGAAAATAATAGGATCAATAAACAAATAGTTTGACTCTGTTGGTTTATAATATACTTCATACCACAAACCTCTGGACTATGAATTTGAAAATTTTAGAGCCATGCTAGATTGTGCCAATTTAAATAAATAACAATACATGTAAAATTTTCCTAGGCATTGAAAAAATGAGGCAAATAACTTAGAAATTTGCATTGCTTGTTCATTCTATTCCCTCCTGTATAATATTTTCTCTGTTTTGTAGTCAAACTCTCATGACTAAGAAAGAGACTGCCGATGTACAACCGGGTGATGCGAAACTCTACCGATGTCGTCCCACAGCTTTTCCACATAATAAAGCATTAGTAGGAATGTCATATTCATTAGCAAGGCTCTGAGTTTGAGTCCAGACTCTGAGATAGAATTGTTGTCCAAGATACTGTCTTTCCCATATTGCAGATCTCAAGTTCCACATTCCCTGGTTGTCTAAAGACACCAGTATGGTTGTCCATGAATTAGGGTACACCTGCAATGCCACAACAAAGAGGAACACAAGATAAAGACAGACTAAGGCTCTCTAAGAGTTTTCTGAAAAGAAGCTTTTTATTCTTTAACCACGTAATTTAGTGAAAAGACGCTATAAAATTATTTTTTACTTCCAAAGGCATAAATTTGTTAATAGTGACTCAAGGGCTTAGTGATATTATAATTTTCAAAGTACTCAAAAGTTTATTTTAAAAATTGTTTTTTAAATAAAATAAAAAACAGAGCCTTAGTTTCAAGTTCTACTTTTGATGAAAACACAAAAGAATAATAGCTCATAATGTCTATGTAGATGTATGGCATTTCTTGGCATGAAGTGTGAAAATAACATCAATGTTAAATAATGGATACTTTTCTTTCCTAATCTACCAAAAAAAAAAAAAAGATGAATCAGGGATGACAGGAACCAACTGCAAAATGGACACTCGATCCCGGTCATGATGTTCAAAAACAAGCTCAGGAGAGTTACCTGAGCAGTGTGTCTAGTAAGAGCATCAACTAAATTGTAGGAACTTCTGCTAGCTTGAGTCCATTGTCCATTACCATACCTAAGATATTTCCAACAAAGAAAGATCAAAATTTGCACAATAAACAAAGATTGAGCAAAAAACAGCATATTTGGCTTACCCGACGACCCAGAAATCATAACCATCAAGATGAAAGGATTGAATGGCATCCTCATTGTTTTGGAATACAATTTCAATAAAATCATGGAGAGATACTGGCAGTACAGAAGTAGCGACAGTGGCCGGACCATTAGAAGGAACGCTCTGGAGGGAATCTACAGTGAAAACCCCAGGAATGTTGAAGTGATCAGCAAGCTTCAGTGGGGTATCAGAATTAACATATGAGACCCTGTTAATAGCATAACGCTGCTTTCCGTTGATTAGAGGAGCTGATGTGGCCAAAACAATCGTCTTCGTAGGGGTTATTGTCCCATAATGGAATGACCCCTGAGGGTTAGGCCTTGCTGCATTTGCAGTTAAATTCCACCTTCAAAAGACATCAAGGATTAACACAAAAAGAGAGGAAAAAAGATCAATTTAACTGCCCATACAAATAGAAAGAGATCTCATCTTGGTGTGCATCTTTTTGATATACCTGAAAGTTCTAGCTTGCTTCACAGACCAGTCAACTTCAATGGAAGGACCAGCAGGCAAAGGTCCAGAAACAGGTGAGTGAGAATTTGTATAGTGTAGCACCGCTGCTGCTGATAGTACAATTTTAGTAAAGCGTGTCGATGCAACAATGTAGTAGTCTTTCGGAACCTGATCTAAGGTTACTAGAACAGATACTGATTGACCAACATGTACATCAAGAGAGTCATATAAGTTCTGAAGAGTATGAGATCCTTCAACCTCGACTAACTTCAATTTATGTCCCTGAATCCTGAAGTTAAGAGATGTTGACAACCCGACATTTGAGATTCTGAACATGTAAGTTTTACCTGGAATAATTGCAACAGAAATCAACCTGTGTTATTTTGTGAATTTCAAAGAAATAAAAGACGAGAGCATATAACTCCTGGAAGGAAAGAACTATGTCAGAAATAACCTTGATCACCGGTGAAGGTACTTTGAGTATGGCCATTTATAAGGACGCCGTCAGGAAAGGGAAGAGATCTTCCTGAATCCAAAGTTTCTTGTAGGGACTGAGAAATCAAAAAACTGATCTTAAATAGCTAAACATAAAAATTAACAGTTGAAAGAACTTTATCATTAACATGAATATGAGATAAAACACTAAATAACTAGGGAGATTGCAAGAAACTTGTATGTTGAATCATTAAATTATTGTTTTTACTTAGCTTGAGGAATAGTCACTAATTCTTCATATAAATTACCTTGTGATTGGTCTTGTACCAGTCACCAATAAGAAGAGTAAATTCTCCATCTGGATTAAGATAGGGAATCGGAATTCTCGGTCTCTGGTAAATATTCAGGGCACCGAACCCTCCAGCAGCTTTGTGAAATAGTGTTGAAGGGAAATACACAAAGGATCCAATCTGATCTTTTGTTTGGAAAATATAAGTGTAATTGGAGTTTGGAGGGATAGGACAATTGGTTCCAAGGACTCCATCTTGCCATGAGTTCTTCCTTTGCTTAATTCCATTCCTTAGGATAGCAAGAAAATTAGAAAATATATGATAAATTAGAACGAAATACTAAGAACTATTTAGGAAGTCAGCTAGTGCAAAGATCTCAATTCAAAGTCATCTAATCTTTCTTCATATAATTGGAAAAAAACTAAAGTCTAAAACAAGCAAGTTTCTTAAGAAATACTGCAATATAACTGATTAAGTTGAGAATATATTAAATTTGCCTTAGTCCAATAGCTTAAGATTTTGCGTCTTTTGGTTATTTAACATGGTAGCACAGACAGCAAGAGGTTCTAAGTTCAAACCTCTATAATGACATTTCCTCCCGATTTATTAATGTTCCACGTGATTGGGTCTCGTGCAAATATCCGAGCCAAAAACTAAAGCATTTGGGTCGATTGGTGATTTAAAAGTTTGAAAGAGAACAGATCCATATTTTTCGAGAATCTAATAATAACAGATAGCACCACATCTTACATAGCAATAAGAAAGTTTGAATGAAACTATTAACTCAAACAAAACACTTATTTCCTACAGAAAATTACAAGCTTAAAAACAATAAACAAAGAAGAAATGATGATATACAGGAACTCACCAAGTAAGCAAGAAAGGCTCATCTAGATTGTTAATAAGATTGAGAATGATATTATCATTGGTCACTACTTCCAATCTAGGACCAGGAAACTGACCATTAATAAGAATAACCTTAAAAAAAACAGAAAAACAGAAATTTTAGAAACAAACAAAACCCCATTAATACTTTATAGACAAAAAGCAGATCTGAAACTTTTAACAGCAAATACTGACCTGTTGAGGAACACCCAAAGGAGAAATAGTCCCATAAGTAACGGTCCAAGTATAAAATCTATATGGGTTTTCAGCATTCACCAAAAAAACACCAAACAAAGCCAAAACTCCATAAATCAGATGGGGTAAGCCCATTTTCCCCATTGAATCTGCAAAAATGTTATTTTATCAGAAACCAGCATGAAAAAGAATGTAGTAAAGAAAATTCAGTTGAATGAAAGAAAGAAAAGAATTAGATGCCTTGATCAGATTCTTGGGGATTTAGAGAAAACTGAATAAGAGATTGAAGAAGTGGTGTTGTGAAAATGAAGAAGGGCTTAAATAGAGATAGCGCGGGAAGAAAGAAATGGTAATAATCACTAGTCTTCCTTCACCGACAAGAGTCTTGTCTCAGATTTTTTTTTTTCTGAGACCCATGTCTGAGATCTATCTAGCATCGGTAACACTTAACAATTATTAAATTTTGAATCCAAATCAAGAGTTAAAAAAAAATACTAATTTATTGATTTGTAGGTGTAAAACTTATTTTGATTAAATTTTCTAAAGTTTCATTTCAATTCGGTTATCTCTCAGTCAAGATTATAATCTTCTTATATCCATTCACTTTCTATTTTCAAAAGTTATATATCACTACATTTTATTTTCCTCCTTTTTATGGAATTGACATAATTGTCCTCAACGTTTTCTCCTTAATTTAAATATAAGTCACATTTTATTATCACCAAACAAATTTGACTTATGTATTTAAGGTCGGAGATTGGAATACTTTCAAGGGAGATAATTATCGTCCTTCTCTTCTTATTATATCTGTTCTTATATTTATATCTACGGAATATTAAAAAGATATATAGAAGAATTTCACTAGATTAAATTTTATGACAATTTCTTAAACGCGGAAATAATAATCTTAAAAAATTTCAATTTTTTTTTTAAAATTTAATTATATATAATAAAAAAAGAAATATTATCAAGAATATCCACATTAATTCACATTTATTCACTAATACCGGTTGTGTTTTTTTAATATCAATTTTGCCCAAAAAACACCATAAATGGCGGTGATCCCATGTTTTCCGTTTTGAACAATTACCATCATGCCCTTGATTAACTAGCTATTACGTTTCTGTTTTATATACGTTTTACTTTCCGTAAATGTTGTAAACCATAATAAATAGAGGGCAGAAAAAGTCTTTTCATTGTTCCCTTAAACGGCTCGTGGAGTTAAAGTGGATAAGTTTGCTAATTTATAAAAGTATTAATGTTATCATACCTATTTATTATGATCTAATATGAAATTAACCCATAAAAATAAATAGTATCGTATGAGTTTTGAGTAAATAAAATAGACAAAAACGAAAAAAGATAAAAAGGTTGTCGGAGTATTCGGCGCCATTGACGCGTTTTCCTGATGATGATTAATACTGAAAATTACTTAAATTGAAAGCAAGTTCAGTTCAATAACAATCAATGCCAAAAGAGAAATAATTAATGTTTCTTTTCTTTTCTTTGACCAAAACCTTCCCCTGATTACGCTGTTAGCCATAGCTTTAATCTTCCCTTTTTTTTTTTCCTCATTTCCTTTTCCTGAGCTTTGTGTTTTTAATGTTTGCTGTCCTTGTTTTTTTTTTTCCATCGGTTTTTTTTTTCACATTAATTCCATCTCCTGAATCACAAGCGACAGTGATGTAAGATATATCTAGAACATGATTCTCCTTTTCATGGGATATATCTTAATAAAAGTGTATTCGATTTTTTTTCCACTTTGTATGCCTAAGCTAAGTGTAATTTTAGTTCTTAAAATAAAATTAAAAGGTTGATTATGTATATGTTTGGTGAAATAATTTTTAGGAAAAATTATATAAACCACCCCTAATTATAGGGTGGTAACAGTTACCATATTAATATTGTGAGCATCGATTTCAAAACTAATTGGTAATGAGAGGAGTGGTCTTTAGATTTTATAAATGTTGTCAGATCTCTTCATCTTTCTGATATGGGATCCTTAACATGCCCCTCAAGATGATGTCTCTTTCGGACTCACCAATCTTGGACCGTATCCCATTTTTGGACCGGATGCTCATTTGAGTTTTATTGGGCTATGATATCATATTAATAACGTGAGTATTCATCTCAAAACTAATTGATAATGAGAGGAGCTTAGACTTTACAAATGTTGTTAGGTTTTTTTATTACATCATCTCTTTCAATTTGAGCAATTGCCCCTTAAAATTTATAGAGAGCTTTATGCAATGTTTCTAATTTTTATCAAGAGATGTAGATATACTAATGACAATACTTAATTTTAATTTTCTTTTTAATTTGGAACATACTTTGAAGGTGAAGCGCATTCTTGATTAGTCTACCTAACATACACATAGCAATCACGATTACTTCTTGAAAAATCAATCTTGCATGTGCTTCAATTCTAATTAATAGTTACATGGCTAATCCACTATTCACATTATTTAGAAATACAATGAGTTGGAAAACAACGCTACCTACAATCAATAATAGTTTTATCAACCACAGAGGCAGAATCTGTTACCGTAACTTAGTTACGAAGAAAGCTCTCTTGATAAAAGAGTTTGTATTTTTCATAGCTTGGTGTGTTCAACCAGAGTAGGTTAAATTCAAACACATCACGTATGGTTAAAAAAAATATTTATACATTCGTTGTTTCAAAATTATAAAATTACACTCATACTCTTTTATTGTCAAATAATTAACGGTTAGACCCACTTTTTATTTATTTTTTATCATTTATTATCTCTTTCTCTCTCACTCTTCTTAGGGATTTGTGAAAACCATGAGAAAATGAGAGAAATGGAAGTGAGTAAAACTTTAATAGTGAGGCTAAATTGTTAACTATTTAATGGTGTTAAGAGAGATGTGTGATTTTATAATTTTAAAACTACGTTGATATAAATATTTATTTTTTTAACACAGATATATTTATATTTGAAAAAAACTACATGGTCTAATTTACAATTTACCTTAGATTTAAATATTGTTTTTCAACACTAACATTGCTGCAAAGTAAAACCTGGTTAGTGTAAGAAGTAGGGGTGAACAATGGATTGGTTTGGTTTGGATTTTACTAAAATTTCAGAACCGATTGGATTTTCTTTTCAGATTATATGAACCAAACCAAACCATTCATTATAAAGAAGCCGAACCAAACCGAACCGGATTGGTTTGGTTTGGTTCGGTTTGGTCTTGCATATTTTTTTTTCTCTCTATCCTTTTTAAATACTTACTTTACATCATCAAAAATTCTATAAAATCTAAAAAATGTCTTCAACAAATTTTAAGATGACTAATTTCAATTTATCAAAAAGTCTAATATAATAAACAAAACAAAAATTACAAACATAGTCATAATAAAATTCATAAAAACTTGTTATAATTACACAAATATAACATAATAGGGTTGAAAATTCTTCCTATTTTTACATTTTATTAGGTTTTATTGAATATTTTAAAAATATGTTATATTATATATATAGCATAATATATATTGGATTGGATTGGTTTGGATCACTACAAAAATTTGTAAAACCGAACCAAACCGTTATTTATTGGTTTGGATTGGTTTGGACAAATCGAAATTTAAAAACCAAACCAGTTTGGATTGGTTTTGTTCAGTTTGGACAGTTGGATTGGTTTAGATTTGTTCCCCCCTAGTAAGAAGGGTTTTTTTCTTCTTGAAGTTAGTGTTTGGAAATTTGGTGGACAATTTTCTTAGTTTTATTTTTAACATTTAATTTGATAGAAGATTGTTTTAGTGTTAAATTGTTTTTCTTAATCTCTTGTTTACGGAAAAAACAAAAAGTTCTCCCCCCTATTTATTCTCAGTTATATTTTAATTATAATTTCGAGAAATTTATGATTCATATTATGGAGATTATGCTTTTGACAAAATATCCATCAATTCAAATCAGACCTGGTTTTATTTCTCTTGCTATGTAATTCCTTAAATTGTGTATCTTTATCGTATAAATTAAATCTATTTATTGAGTAAGTCATAATTTTCTTCCTATTTTTCACAGGCTAGCAACTTTTTCTTATAACTTGTTTGAGATAGTTTTTAGAAGTGTTTAAAAGTGTTTTCTAATGGTTATCAAAAACATTTTTAAACACTTTTAAAAGTTATAAAAAAACGGACACTTAATCTAATGTTCATATTTATCCTTTGTTCTTGAATCCTTAAAATGGCATCCCTTGTCATTTTATTGCTACAACCAATCTAATATTTTTGAGTCACCATCTTACTCTCTCTAGTATTTTTATCATTTAATATATTAAGAGACTATTCTTTTATAAATTGTGGTTATATACCTTGATCAATAGTCATATATATATATATATATATATATATATATATATATTTTGTTTGGACAGTTTGTTGATTCTTCGAGATACATAAGTCACTTTACTCATGTAACGAGAAAGAGATTTTTTTTATCCATAAATTTGTAAAGAAGCTTGTGATTTGATCGCGATAAGGTCTTGAAACTAATTTTTATAAAGAGAGTGTGAAAAAAAAATCGAATAAAAAAGGGACACGCTTAGAGAAACATATAAAAAGGAAATAAGAAAATGGAGTTTTCTTAGTTTTTGACTATCGATTTAAATTCAAAATTTTCTCATGAACAAGTGTAGCTGATTCTTCCTAGTGAACTCTGAGATTTTTTTACCATCACATATATTGCATCTAAGTTTAATTCGTAAGATAAATATTATAATTATATGATTTATTAATACAAAGTTCAATCCTCATTCCCCACTTTTTATATAAAAGAAAATTAGAAAGAGAGCGGGGCAAGAAAATGATGGCCATGTGAGATGTGGGAAGGGGAGTTGGTATAAAGTGGGAACCACACGGTTTGCCGCTTTTGGTTGGTTGTGACGGATTTTTTTGCAATTTAGCCCTTTTTTTGAAAGTATTAAAGTATATGTCCAAACGTTTGAAGTAATTGGGGAAATGTCCTTTTTTTTTTTCTTCTGAAATCGGGGGTTCAAAACCCGTCTTTAGGTGACTGGGTTGAAGCCGGGTGTTCAAAACACGTTTTCTTGCCACGTGGACTGGTTTTTAAGTAAAAAAATTTTTTTGCCTGAAGACAGGTCTTCAAGACCAGACTTCAGTGTAATTTTTTTTATTTTATTTTTATTTTTAAACTTACTTTAGAAATGTGTTTCGTTAATTATCATATTTATTTGTAAATTGTTTGGATTTAGATGATTTTGGATTGAATATTGAAAAGGCATAATCTTGATAATATTGCATTTACTAATCATTTATGTTATTTCCTTTTTTAAGGAGTTGGGCAAAATCGTGGGTATCACATGGAGATCATATATTTTAAAAAAATCAAACGAAACAATTTTTCTAAAGTCATTTTATAATTTTTTTTTCAAAAAAACATGGGTAAACCCACAATTTGTGTCCACGTTAACTACGTCGTGGGTTCTACCCACGATTTTGCCCAACTCCTTAAAAAAGGAAATAACATAAATGATTAGTAAATGCAATATTATCAAGATTATGCCTTTTCAATATTCAATCCAAAATCATCTAAATCCAAACAATTTACAAATAAATATGATAATTAACGAAACACATTTCTAAAGTAAGTTTAAAAATAAAAATAAAATAAAAAAAATTACACTGAAGTCTGGTCTTGAAGACCTGTCTTCAGGCAAAAAAATTTTTTTACTTAAAAACCAGTCCACGTGGCAAGAAAACGTGTTTTGAACACCCGGCTTCAACCCAGTCACCTAAAGACGGGTTTTGAACCCCCGATTTCAGAAGAAAAAAAAAAAGGACATTTCCCCAATTACTTCAAACGTTTGGACATATACTTTAATACTTTCAAAAAAAGGGCTAAGTTGCAAAAAAGTCCGGTTGTGACCGCTCAATGCAATTGGCAAATGGTATCCCACAAAGATCCCCCCCTTTAATGCCCTCTCACAGTCTCTCTCTAAAAACCCACCAATTGATTGATGCAATATATTTAAACCATGCATCTTCATTTATTTTTAACAACATTGTAGTAGCTTGTGAGATTCTTTTCAAATAAGGGGTTATACATTCAAATTTAAATAGTGGTTCAATTAATACCATTGGTTAGTTATTAGTCATTAATATTATTTTTAGAGATTCATAGTTAGATGTGGACGTTTTTGTAGTTGGTTGAAGTCATATTTTATGAAAATTAATTTGTATATTTGTGTTGAATGATTTTGATGACTAAAGTGACTGAGATAAAGTTTTTTGTGGTTGAGATTGATCGGTTTTATAATAATGTTAGAGATGTATTATAATGATTTTTTTTTTATAATTTATTGTTTTTTTTATAGTTTTATCAATAAAGGAAAAATTGAATTAGGTATAAAAGTTTAAGGTTTAAATTAATAAAATTAAAGATTTAAAGTTTAAATTGACATACCTTAATAAGCTGAAGAATATAAATTAATCGTTTTCACTTTTATTTTCAAAATTACTTTTATATATTAAAATGAATATTGTAACATAAAACTCCAAATAATATGTTGGTATTTATATTTGTAAAAAGAACGAGTTATATAATACGAGTGAAAATGTTATTATAATAATACTATATATCACTACCATGAGAAATATACATTTCACAAAATGAATACCTTTTATGACTATGTTATTAAACTCTCTTAATCAATGAGTTATGCCCTGGTTAACTAGTATTATAAAAAATTCAACTTAAAAATCATATATGTAGTAAGTAACAAAATTAGTAATAATTAAGATTCGTGATCTAAATTATGTTAATCAATTAAATTTTAAGTATTATTTATAATGGGCAGTGGCAATAAATTTAATGCTGTAAACAACTGTCTCACATTATGCAGGCAATTTAAAAGGTGTAGTTGGAAGATGGCCAAAAAAATGACAAGAAACAGCTGGTAACAATTTTCTTTTTCAGTTAAATTACTTCCCTACCATCACAAACAATCATCTGCTCTCATCAAATTGCCCATATCTATCTTTTTATCCATACAAGCAAATTTATAAATTAATAAAACAAAATTGGGAGATCTCTAACTCAAAAAAAAAAAAAAAAAAATTGGGAGATCTCGAATCTAATATGATATAAGCACTTGAATTTTTTTTCCTATTTTAAAGTCAATTATTTTCTAAAAGGGTTTAATTCTATCCATTTATTTCATGATTTCTTAATCAATTTAACTTATTATATTTTCACAATTTCGTTTAATCTAATTAATTTATTTACCCGTTGTATCACGATAATAAAGAAGAAATTTAAATAATTTAAATCCATTTAGTAATGATTTGATTTATATTTTTTTTCAAAAATAATTGTTGTTATAGTTATGTTTTATATTTTTATTTTTTATAAATCGAATTTACCTGTATTTTTTAAGTTAATAGATTTGACAAAGAATTAGAAGTATATTACAAAATAAACAAGTTATTAGGAAAAAATATATGTTTTATTTAAATATAAATTGAAAAATATAGTTTTAATAATAAAATAACATAATTATTAAATTACTCTATTATTATCTTAGAATGAAGACTAAAACTTCGCAACAAGTTGAGTAAGAACCGTTTGTGATAGCTTTTAAAAGTAAAGACACTTCCAAAAACTATTTTCAAAAGCTATCTCAAACTAGGGGTGAAAATCGAAACTGCAAAACCGAAAAACCGAAAAACTGAATCAAAATTGACGGTTTCAGTTCAGTTTGGACATTTCTAGAACGATTAAGAATCAATTCTGTTTCGGCCCGGGAGAGTTAAAACCGCACCAGACCGAACCGGCGAACCAAACCGAAAATTCTTTTTTTTTTTTTAATTTTATAAACTGCCCTGCCCAACCCACCCGCCCCCTGCCAAACCCACTTGCCCTGCCCACCCAACCCAACTTGATCACTGTATTTTGTGTCTTTTTTTTTCCAAAACATATATATATAAAACTAATTCAACATATTTTTATACAATATTATATATATAATTAATTACCACCACCTAGTTTATTAATTCTTTTATCAAAATATTTTACAAATACAACTGTACTTTTATTAATTTTGAATTATCAATTATAAATTAAATATTAGAGTTATTTGAAAGCTAAAATTTAATATAGAGTTATTAAAATACGTAATCAAATTAAAATTAATATATTACTTAAGGATTGACATTTCACATCACAACAATAATAACAATCAATAACTACTAATGGTCTATAAATTTTTACCTTTGGATTGACACCAATTCTAAATTAAATATTAGATTTATTTAAAATTTAAATATCAAATTTTACATTCTAAACTAAAACAATCATTCAATGCTAGACTTATTTTAAAGTAACCATTCAATTTCAAATCCATATGCAAAAACAATCATTCTAGTACATGTTTATTAGACTTTGTCTTTGTATTTTGGTCCGTACAAAAAAAAATCCATGAAAAGTATGAATATCCCTCCTTCGTGCAAAAATTAAACTTCGGTCCGAGAAATGCCCGAAACCGATTTCACACCCCCTATTCCAAATGGACACTAACTCACAACCGCTTAGTATTTTATTGACTCAATGTTTAGTATTTGTTGGCTCAATGTTTAAATCTAACTTCAATAAAACAGGCTTTAGAGCCATCTTAAAAAAAAAGTTTGAATCTATAAAATTCGCAATATGTCTAGAGGTCAAATATTAAGTCGGGAGTATTCAGAAACTTTTTCCACGTTATCGCAAATGCACAATATCAAGTTATACACCGATAAATAATAGGTCGTCGTCCTCTAAAATTGGAGGCCTAAATTCTACTTAAATAATCATTATAATCTTAGCTTAATTTTCTTTAGAAAACAATAATAATAGGAAAAAAAATATATAATCAAACTGATGAAGGATAAGAAAGAATAGGAAGAAAATTAAGAATGTGACTTTACCAGTTGATTTATGATTAATTATATAAATTTCTCTAAATTGCCTAAAGTCCACTCTATAAGCCAAGAATTTCTCAAAGAACCTAGACTTTCATCCACATTCTACAGTACCTAGGTGCCAAAAAAAGGTGTTTAGAGTAAAATCTAGTATATCACCAATAGTCCTTACATGAACAACTACCAGCTACAAAACAATGAAATCTATTTGAATCTCTCACAATTATTTTTCTATTTGTAATCTTTGAAATAAACTTAATAGCAGTATGACAATCAACACAAGTTCTTAGATTCTTGAAAACTTTTATTGGTGTACCTGAAGGGGTTGAAAGTATTCCAAATGCAACTGCAAGTTTTTCACTATGGTAAGAAAGGTTTTGTTCTTTCTGCTCCAATTCCACATCATGTAGCACAAAATTCGTGTCGGGTACGTAACCTTCTTCTTTCAACTTCTTTGAAAGCTCACTCAAATACTCAAGTATTTCATTAGATTTTGGGTGAGAGTCATCTCCCACTGTGAATACATGAACCTCTCTCTTGATCTCAATCCAACTCAAGCCGGGTTTCTTTACTATTCCCCTGTTATCCATAGTCTTCCTGATCTGTGCTACTTCAACCCACTTACCAGTAGTAGCATAAATATTGGCTAGAGTTATATAAGTGGCCGGATTCTCGGGCTCTAAGTCGAATAAAGCTTCTGCTGCTCTTTTTGCCAATTCAAGGTTTCCATGTATTCTACAACCACCAAGTAAAGAAGCCCATAAAAACTTATCTGGCTTCATAGGCATTTTGTTAATAATGTCCTCAGCTTCTGCAAATCGGCCAGCACGGGCCAATAAATCAATTATACAAGCATAGTGATCGGCAGTATGTGTCAAACCATGTTTCTCCTTGATAGAGTTGAAATATTCTAGTCCCTTATCTACTAATCCAGCATGAGTACAAGCGGACAAAACTCCAACAAAAGTAATATGATCCGGACAGGTACCTGATTTAAGTAGCAATTCGAAAAAACAGAGAGCCTCGTCATGTTGACCGTTTTGTGCATAACCAACAATCAAGGATGTCCAAGAAACCAAGTCAGGCTGGGGCATCCCTTCAAACACACTTTTGGCATTCTCAACATTCCCACACTTTGAATACATATGAACAAGAGCACTTGCAGCAAATGAAAAGGGGTTAAACCCTGCTCGCATCATGAAGCCATGAACCTGCTTACCCAAATTCTCCGCTGCATGATCAGCACAAGCATTTAAAATACCAGCAAATGTGAACTCATTAGGTTTGATTTCGGATCTCATCAATTGTCTAAATAAAGCAAATCCCCCTTCCCTCCTCCCATCTTCAAAGTACCTATCAATCATAGTTGTCCACGAAACTACATCCTTCTCCGCCATCTTGTCAAAAATGTATCTGGCTTCCTCTATACTTCCACACTTCCCATACATATCCAATAAGGCACTCCAGACCACTTCATCTGAATCCAACCCCATTCTCGTAATATGACCATGTATCTCCTTTCCCATGTATAAACTCGGAATAGCTGCTGAAGCAGCAAGAGCACTAGATACTGTAAACTTGTTGGATTTCGAGTTCTCGTGTCTTTGCATCAGTCTGTACAATTCTAAGGCCTCTTTAGGACGATTATGTCGAACACACCCCGATATAATCGCCGTCCAAGAAAAGTTATCTCTCTCAGGCATTTTATCAAACAAATTTCTAGCTTGTATAAAATCTCCCCCTTTGACATAACCAGAAATCATAGTATTCCAGGAACACAAATCTCTTTCCACCATTTCATCAAATACTTTCTGGGCTTCCACCAAACTCCCACATTTTGCATACATATCAAGCAAGCAATTCGAAATGTACAATCCGGGTATGAACCCGGAGGCTTTGGTGTGAGCATGAACTCGTCTACCCTCTTCGAGAGCTCGTTGCCGGAGACAAGAGCGAAACAAAGTCGAGTATATCAAAGCAGATGGTTTCTCAATGTGATCAAGCAATTGAATTGCCTCTCTTAAACATCTTTGCTCACATAGTATATCTATAGCTTCTTTAAACTTATTTTCATTACAAAGGCGGTTTATTTCAGCATCTTTACCAATAGATTGAATAAAACATTTCCTTAAATTAGTTCTACTTTGTTGGGTCTGAGTAGTTAAATCTCTAATCAATTTTCTTCCAGAAAATTGTGGCAACACTTTTAGGAGAAGAAATTTCATAGCTTTAATGGTAACTGATCCCAGACCCAAAGATAAAATTAATTCATATCCTCCGGCTTGAAAAGATCACAAAATTCTTATTAATTACCTGTTCGGGAAAGGATTTTGTTGGTCTCGTTTCTGTGGTCTATCATCGGGTATGGATCGTTTCGACTTTCGGGTCGGGTTCAGAATTTCCATGAAGTTTGTAGATTGAAGTAGAGTAGCTCCGCCGTCGATTCCTTGGCCGGTTGCAGCTCCATTCGCCATGGCCGGAGCATAAAATCCATTGCTGCCCCCGCTTATGACTGCTCTAGGGTTTACAATTTCTTACCTTTCGTATAATTAATTACCCGCGTTTTTTACTGAGTTAAGAATTCAAAATCTGCCATCATAACAAACAAAACAATGTGAAATTTTATTGGGTGGCAGATTTTTATGTAATATTTGTAAAAATATCAAATGATATATGTGTTTATTAGTGATAAACTTAGTGTAAAAATATGTAATTCAATGTTTATCACTGATAAACCAAATCAAAAATTGCTATACTTGCAAATATTTTTTTGAGCTTTTATTTTTATACTAAAAATAGGAATCTGAAATCAATGTCACATGGGTCTTATACTTTATCTAAGTATAAAATATAATAAGAATAACCATTAAATATTATTCTATTTTTTTAATACAATTAAAAATTATAAACAATGGTAAATTACGTAGAATATCAATAAGTGATGATGATCTTTAGGTTAAATACTAAATTATATAAATCAATAGTTATCACGTGATATCGATTACTTTTATCTATAAATTTCAAAATAAACAAATCAAATATATCTAAACAACCCAACTAAATACAATTTTTTAGGATTGGGTTAGATACTGTTATGGATGAAATTCCATGTCATCGTGAAGTAGGTCGAATGAGTACATATGGCTCGACAGGACAAATGCTCACTCTGGAATACCATTTTGAGAGGGCTTAGCCGTGAGAAGAGAACTGAGATGACGTACTTAGCATAATGAACGTGATGAGTCTAGCAAGACGCATATGTTCATCCCCATAACATCTACTCAGCTAGACTCGGTAGAGTAGGTGACCACCCTGATAGAGAATGAGTAACGATGAGTTCATAGGCAGGATGAGACATGAGCTCACTCAATGTCGATGTGGTATCATTTCAACACTAAGATGAGAGGCTCGACAACTCTTCTAAAGGAAGAGCAATGACCATTGAGATCTACCCTCAGACGGGGCAAGCAGACCCAATTCCCGTTCCCACATCCAACAGTAGGCCGACACGTGGCCTACAACATACATTTGACACTTAGGCAGTAGAGTCGTCATTATACTCCTCTTATAAATATCTAAAGGTCTGACGACTTAAATATCAGAGTGGATAAACTGATACCCTATCAGTGCTCAGTTTTTTCTATTGCATGTCGCAACTTGCCTCGACTCTTGACTCACTTCTCACCCCTCTCCTTCATTAGAGTTTTTTCTATTGCACAGTCTTTATTATGAAACAATTGTGGTATCATAAAAAAGATTTAACAGACATTATATAAAGAATCACGGTTGTTGTGGATATGAATTTTTGAAAAATATTAAAAAGTAAATTAATTGACAAATATATATATAATAACTCTAATGAATTATAACAACTATAGTAGACGGTAACCGTCATTATAACTATGAATTTTCTTAGAATCGATATAACAAACTACTTATAATGGTACTAATCGCAGTGGATTATTATGGTGACGCCGTTATTTTAAAACAGGACGGTGATATTAAACAATATTATCTAATGAAACTTTTTCAAAATGTATGGCACCGCGCTACCTTTGGCTTCCACGTCTCATTTTTAGTCTTCAACGTGTTATAGCCACGGCCATAGTTCATTAATTAAATTTTGTCACCATTTCAAACTCTTAGTCTTTAAGAGAACTTTTAATTTGCATCTTAATAATTTCCAGTTTTCTTGTTTTTTTTTTACACACAGCTAAAACACCATGTCTTCTTCTTCTCCTTCTCCTTCTTCATCAGCCTCATTGCAGCAAATTACAGGTAATTTGAATAATTATTTAAGGATGCAAAAAGAGAATTGTATTTTTTTTTAAGGTTATGAAAATTAATTATGTTTTTTTTTTTATTGGGGAGCAGATATTGTGAGAGATATAACTTTATGGAAGAGGAAGAAAGTGATGAGTGCAAGTGTTGTAGTGGTAGTGAGTGCTATGTGGGTTTTGTTGGAAATCTACAAATTCCATTTTCTTACCATTCTTTCTTGGGCTGCTTTGATTCTTCTTACTTCACTCTTCCTATGGGCTAACTTACTCAGGCTTTTCTCCAAGTATATCTCTCATTTACTCTACATAATTTACTTGGTTCAATTATGTGTTTATTACTTTGATTCTATGATTATATCAATCTTACTAAATATAGTCTTGATTATTTAATAGTAATAGTTTTTAATTTGAAAAAAAAAATATAATATTTACAGATATGTCTTTTTTTAATTGAGTACATCAATCAATGATATATCTGTGTATCGTATTGAGAATCTATCATTAATCACTATCAATGAGTGATGGACTGGTGACATATTTATAAATAATATATTTGTTAAAGATGATAAATTTGCAAGTGTTACATAAAATTTTGACACCAGATTTCTCCGTTATTTTAACATTTACTTATAAGAAAGCTTAAATGGGTGCTTGTTTTGTTGGGGTGATAAGAGAACCACCTAGTTTATCAGGTTTGGGAGTTTCGGAAGAAAGAGCAATTGAGGCAGCAAATTCCATAAGAGTGATTGTAGAAGAAGGGGTGAGATTGATGTTCAAGATTGCTACAAAAGAACAAGTCTTTTCATGTCTTGGAGCTGTTCTTGGCTTGTGGTTTCTCTCCTATATTGGATCTCTTTTTGACTTTCCTTCTCTTCTTTGCTTAGGTAAATTTTAAATTAAACCCACCCCCACACTTTCAAAATCTTTGCAATTACCATGTGTAATATAATATTATTGTTATTAATTTCAGGAACCTTGATGGGGATGACAATGCCTCCAATTTATATGAGATATGAAGAAAATCTAAGAAGGTATGGAGAGAGATTGAGGGTGCAAGCAAGAAAAGTATATGATATGATAGATGAAAAGTTGATTAAGAAGATTCAAAGCAAGTTTATCCAAGATCAAACCAAGGAAAAGAAGCTTGATTAATCAAAGAATGTAATAGTATAATATAATAAATAGCTAGTTTGGACCTTTTTTGAATGAATGTATCTGGTATATATATATATAGTATGTAAATTAATTAATGATCATATGTATATATAAATCAAGTTCTTTTTATTGTTCTTTTGAAGCTCCCTTTTTCCGGAGATGATCATGTGTGTGTTTGTTTGCATGTGATAACAAATAAATTGATTTGCTTCAAAATGTTGCGTCTTCGTAGAAGTTTCGTCAAAATTAGATGTCATTTACTTTCTGGTTCATAAATTTATTCTCATGTTTGGTTCATATTTTTTTCCAATTGATATAGACACTTTTTCAACTTTATTATTGGATTTAACATCTTATTTTAATACATTTATATTATTTTCAGGGCCGGTCTTAAAATAATGGGATAAAATGTGAAAAATAAATTTTTAAATGTATGATAAATTTTAAAAAGATACATGAAAAATATAACATTATTAACTTCAATCGAATAATGAATATTAAAATATAGAGTAAATTTTATAAAATGTTCTGGTGTTTGTTTCAATTTTACCTCCTCAATTTTTTGAATTATTTTGAAATACCTTTTGTGAGCAATTTTCATCAAGTTTTTACGGAAATTTAAACGCTATGAGAAAAATTGAAACTTTTAAAATATTTAGGGGTAAAATTAAAACCTATTACATTTAATATATTTGATCTCTAACGTTTAAATTTTTCGTAAAATTTAAATAAAAATTGCAAACAAAAAGTATTTTTAAAACAAATTAAAAGATTGAGGGTAAAATTGAAAATTTGAAGACGTTAGTTTTAAGATATTAATGTACCATTTACTGTTTTATTACAACGTACAGAAAATCATTAAACAAATCAAACTCAGTAGAGAGGCAAGACATGGACAAGAGTCGATGACTTGAGAACTGAGGTCAACGTCATTTTCTGCAAAATAACGAGACAAGTTCATCTCCCATTTCCACGAAGCTCTAAATGAAATCCCATCTTCAATAAATCAACATTTCAGTCTCATATTTGAAAAGCCAGACTTGAGAAAGCCATTTCTACATTTTGATTTGTCCTGAAAAACCCACGAAGAAAAATGGCTGCGGAATTGATTGGTGGCGCTGCTTTGGGGGCAGTATTTCAAGAATTGTTAAAAGCAATCTTGAAATTAGGTGAAAGAACTATCAATTTCAATCCCGTTCTTAAAGGTATCAAATTTAAGGTAAATGCTATAATCCCTCTTCTTAAAGAGATTGATCAACTTAATGAAGTTATGGATTACCCAAAATCAGAAACAGAGCAATTGATAAATCTTATAGATTATGGAAAGAATCTCATTCTTCAATCTGCTGATGCCAAATTGCTGAGACCGTTTTATACTAAGAAGCTCCGTGATTTGGATGCTTCGATTCGAAGTTTCATGGATATTTTGTTGTTGCAAATGGCTAGAGATCAGAAAAAGAATTTGAAGATTACAAATCAATTGATGGAAATCATTTGTAGGATGGAGAGTAATGGTGGGTTGTTGTTAAAAAAGCCTGTTGATTTGTTTGTGATGCCATGTTTGGTTCCTGAAATCATGGAAGAAAGTGTTGGATTGGAAAAGCCTGTTGAGGAATTGAAGGTGAAGCTTTTCAAAGACGGGATTCGAATGTCGATCGTGACTGCTCCTGGAGGCTGTGGAAAAACCACTCTGGCCTTGAAGTTTTGTCATGACAAGCAAGTTAAAGGTACATGATTTTGCATATCATCGATTTGTTTGCTTATAGATGCTTTAACATTTTTTCATTTTGACAGAGAAGTTCCAGAAGAATATCTTATTCCTGACAGTTTCAAGAACACCAGATGTGAAGCTCATTCTTAAAAACATAATTCAAAGCCTCTGGGGCGTTGAAGTGCCTGATTTTCAGAATGACGAAGATGCATTCGGGTATTTAGAAGTATGGCTGAGGCAAAAAAGTCAAAATGATGTATTGATTGTGTTAGATGATGTTTGGGAAGGATCGGATTCGGAATACCTTCTTGACAAGTTTTTTCAGTTGTCTAAATGCAAAACTTTGGTCACCTCTAGATTTAAATTTCCTAGGTTTGGTGAGCCGTATGATTTGGAACCCTTGAACCATCTGGATGCAAGGAAGCTTTTTCATCGTTCGGCAACGTTGGCAAACAATACACCAAAGTTTCCAGATGAAGAAATTGTTGAAAAGGCAATCTATCTATCAATCTGCTTGAAAATAGCCTTGATTTTTTTTTTCCGTGTTTTCCATCCAAAATGTTTCCCTTTACCTTATTTGTGATTTTTCTCATGTTTGTAACTTTAAAGTTTTTTGTGACATTTAATTGCAGATAATTAGGGGGTGTAAGAGATTCCCGCTTGCTTTGAAAGTGGTTTCAAGATCACTTTCGGGTAGATCAGCATCAGTTTGGAAAGTAACAGAGAAGAAATGGTCAAGAGGGAGTTCCATATTGGGTTCTGAGACTGAACTTCTGGAATGCCTCAAGAGCAGCTTAGATGCAGTCTCGGAGGACAAGATGGTAATCATTGAGTGTTTCATGGATTTAGGTTCATTTCCTGAAGACCAGAGAATGCGTGTGGCCACCTTCATTGATATGTGTGCAGTGTTGTATGATCAAGATGAATGTGAAGCAATGTCCATCCTTGACGAACTTTCCACTCGGACGCTGATCAATTCTGTCGCTTTGAGGTAAAATTCCTGGACTTTTCAATTTGTATTCAGTTGTCATCTAGGTAATCAATGTTGTTTGTTGCAAGAATTATGTTGATTTATGTGGTTTGATATGCGGATGATTTTGACAAATATAACTGCAAGAACATCCGATGATTCTTGTTTTTTTTTTTCCTAAATTGTTTCCCACAAGGATTTTTTTATAACTATTATATTTACCAGAAATGAGGCATATGATGATGACTGCCACAGTGAGTCCTATTTTACACAACATGATATTCTCAGAGAGTTAGCTATCCATTTAATTGATAAGGAGCCCATAAACCAAAGAACAAGATTGCGCTTAGACATTAACAGAAATAACTTTCCTAAATGGTGGTCAGATAAAGAGATGCAACCCACCAATGCCCGCCTTTTGTCCATAACCACCGGTCTCTCTCTCTCTCTCTCTCTCTTACACGTGCACACAGACCATCGTTTGATATTTCATTTTCTTTGTCCATTACTTAATCCTGAATGGAAGTTGATGTTTGCAGATGACAAGTTCTCATCACATTGGCATGACATGGAAGCACCTGAAGTTGAAGTGATGATTCTCAATCTTCGTTCAAGAACTTACAACTTACCAGAGTTCATGAAGAGAATGAACAAATTAAAAGCTTTGATAATTACAAATTGTGGCCCATTTCCAACTGAATTAACGAGCGATTGTGAACTAATCAATGGCCTATCAAAGCTTGAGAGAATCAGGCTTGAGAGAGTTTCACTTTCTTCCCTTGGTAATCAAAACCCAAAACCATTGATAAATCTGCAAAAAGTTTCCTTCTTCATGTGCAAAGTTGGTCAGGCTTTCATGGGTTGCTCGACCCAGATCTCAGATTTGTTGCCAAACTTGCTCGAGATTTCCATAGACTTCTGTAACGATCTGATGGAACTCCCGGTTGGGCTATGTGAGATTGTCAACTTGGAGAAGTTGAGCGTTACAAATTGTCATGGATTATCTTTCTTACCAGAAGAAATCGAAAAGTTGATTAATCTAAGAACTCTAAGGTTTAGATCATGTATTCACTTGGAAGAGTTGCCAGAATCAATCACAAGGCTTCGGGAATTAGTCGTTCTGGACATATCTAATTGTCTTGGCCTTGCCAAGCTTCCAGAGAAGATTGGTGAATTGCAGAACTTGGAAAAGCTTAACATGTGGCGATGCCCGAGCTCTCTAAAGCTGCCAGCATCACTAAGAAATTTAAAAAGCTTGAAGGTGGTAGTTTGCGACAGAGAGATTGCAAAATGGTTGAAAATCGTCTCGCCTCGCCTTGTCAATGTGATAAAAGAATACAAGGAAGAAATCAACTTAGATTGGCTCTGACAACTCTTTATTTGGAAGATTTGTAAGTTAAACTTACTATTATAGTTATATGGATCTTAGTAAAATAGCTCGCTCATATATTTTGTATATATAAGAATTCTTGTTCAAAACACCATGAATGAAGATATTGGTATCTTGTGTTTTAATATTTGGTTTGAGCTTTCAGTTTGGTAGATCATTTTGTTTTCAAAAGGATATTTTTTTTAGTTGCATTCCATGGATGATACATATGATTGAAACAATTAAAAGTAATTAATATTACTGATAATTAAAGATTTAAAGCCATACTTTATATAATGATGGTTTTGGTTAGAAAGCAACAATTTAAAAAAAAAAGGCTATGCAAGTCTCTAATCTAAAGAACTTATCACTTCAACAATTTACTGCCTGTGAGATGGAGTGAATAATTGTTGCATATCCAATAATATCCTCTCATTAGTTATGGAGTCATCACTTGCTATATTAAAGATATGGCAAGTCACCAATTTTGGAGAAGCTTTAGTTTGCATAACTAAATTTCAATGGTTGATTTTATATAGACGTCAAGGATAATGAAGATTTAAAGCCCAAACGGGCATTCAATCCAAAATAGTATTTGACCCAAGAATGGTGAGCCCAAAAGAGGCACCATCTTGAGGGGGCATGTTGAGAATCGCCCTTCCTCTCATTGCCAATTGGTTTTGAGATGGATGCCCACATTATTAATAAGAGGTACTAGTACTTAAAAGCAACATTAGTTTAATAATGAGATTATTGTAAATCTAGCAAATTTTTATGTAATACTTATAAAATTATCATGTTTAAAAAAAATTTATAAATATAATAAATTTTGAGTGGGTCAATATAATATATTACATATTTTTACAATAATTGAATTACTGATTCACGTAAAAAAAATTATTACTAATTACTTATTAGTCTAGTAAAATTTGTTTAATACAACGGTATGTTTACAAATATTGCATCAAAACCTGCTATTAATTTAAATTTATGTTTAAAAATAGCTAGATACCATAATCTCTATTGTTTTAAAAGTTTCAATTTCATCCCTAATTTATCAATACTTTTTAATAAGATCATTGTTTAATAACGATATTGGAAGTTTGTAGCGAAATTGTTGAATATTACTACAATATTATTTTTTATGGGCGACTTAGTTTTGAAGGTTAATTATACACCTGATTTAATAAACCTAAAACAAAAATGATTAATTTGTCTTACACTCCCACTCTTTTAGTAAAAGAACAAAATATCACGTTGTTTGCTGCGTCCTATTTGGGGATTTGCAAATTTAACAATTTTTTTTAATAATATTTATAAAAATAAAAGCTCAAATCAATGATAAATATGGAATTACATATTTTTACACTAAGTTTATCACTGATAACACATAAATCACTGTTATCACTGATAAACATGATAAAAATTGTTATATTTGCAAATACTTTTTTGAATTGATATTTTTATAAATATCGTATAAAAATCTGACACCCTATAAAATTTCTCATTCTACATCTTAATATAATTAATAGGAAATTATTTGGGTCCTTAAGATTAAGCAGCCAAAGATGCAAATGACTATTAAAAAATTGTCGTCTAGATAAAATTTACAATTCTTTTTATTTTTTTAATGTACGTGACAATTTTTTAATGGTGATAAGCATCTTTGGCTAATCTTAAGCAGCAAGTAATTTCTTGCTTTTTGAGGAAGACTCTATAAAGCCATTCAAAATCAAATGGGGCTAAAATCTCTTCCGTTGACTAGACCAAACGACCCTTGTTAAACAAGCAACGAAAGAGCAAGACAATCAATCCGTTATTGATTCTCTCACATTTATATTTAGAATTGTTCAAATTTCCTTATTTCTTCATATGGTGAAGTTGAGGATCCATTTCCACAAAAGATTTCATCTTTCTCCTCTTCCAACATTTTCCCAGTTCTGGAAATTAGCTTATGAAAAAAGGGTTTGATTGATTTCTTCAGAATCTGTTGTTATTTTTGGAAATTAACGAAGAAAATGGCATTAGAATTAGTGGGTGGAGCTCTTTTAGGCGCCGTCGTTGGTGAGCTGGTAAAAGCCATTATGGATTTGGGTGAAAGGGCTATCAATTTCAATCCCGTTCTTAAAGAAATCAAATCCAAGCTCAATTCTATCAGCCCTTTAATCAAACAGATAGAGGAGTTGAATGATTCCCTTGATTACCCAAAAGAAGAAACTGAAAATTTGAGGAATCTAATGAAAGAAGGGACTCAGCTTCTTCAATCTGCTGAAGCCAAATCGGGAAAGCTTGATTTTTTCAAGAGACCATCACTCACTAAGAAGCTTCGTGAATTGGATGCTTCAATTCGAAGTTTCATGGATGTTTTGTTGTTGCAAATGGCAAGAGATCAGAAGAAGAATTTGAAGATGATGACTCAAATGATGGAGATTATTATTAGACTTGATAGGAAAGTTGGATCAAGTGAGAGTAAGAGTGTGGATTTGTTTGTGCCACCGTGTTTGGTTCCCGAACTTCGGGAAGAGACTTTCGGGTTGGATGAGTATGTTGAGTTGTTGAAGATGAAGTTTTTCAGAAATGGGATTAAATTGTTGGTGGTGACTGCTCATGGAGGCAGTGGAAAAACCACACTTGCTTTGAAGTTTTGCCATGACAAGAAAGTCAAAGGTATGCAAAATTATGATTTTGAACAGATAAATGTTTCATTTTAGTTTGGATTTGTATGAGGTTTTTAATGTTTTTCGCGTTTGTTTGATAGATATATTCCAAGAGAAGATCTTCTTTGTCAGCGTTTCAAGAAAACTAGATTTGCAGCTCACTTTAAAGAACATAATTCAAAGCCTTAAGGGCATTCAAGTGCCTGATTTTGAAAATGATGAACGTGCATTCTGCTATCTAGATATATGGCTGAAGCAAACAAGTCGAAATCCTATATTGATTGTGTTGGACGATGTTTGGGATGGGTCGGAATCAGAATTACTTCTTGACAAGCTTTCCCAAATGTCTTGCTGCAAAATCTTGGTCACTTCAAGATCTGTATTCCCCCTAAGATTCAGTGAGCCGTTTTATTTGGAACCCTTGAACCATGAGGATGCAATGAAGCTTTTTCTTCGCTCAGCATCACTAAATGTCGGGAAAAAAAAGTTCCCAGATGAAGATATTGTAGAAAAGGCAATTTATCTCACTTTATCGTATATGAGATGTCTATAATATGTCATTTAAATCTGTTAATGTTGAATGTTCTTTTTTTTTGTTTTTGTTTTTGTGATATTGAATTGCAGATAGTTGCGGCGTGTAAGAGGCTTCCATTGGCTCTGAAAGTTATTGGAAGATCTCTATCAGGGAGACCTGCATCAGTTTGGAAAGTTACAGAGAGGAAATGGTCCAAAGGTGGCTCCATATTTGAGTCTGATAGGGAACTTCTGGAATGCCTGCAAAGCAGTTTAGATGTGTTGGATGATATTGATAAGATAATAATCAAGGAGTGCTTCATGGATTTGGGTTCATTTCCAGAAGACCAGAGAATTCCTGCTTCTATTTTCATTGATATTTGTGCAGTTTTGTATGATCAAGATGAAGATGAAGCAATGTCCACTCTCGACGAACTTTCCTCTCGGAGTCTAATCAATCCTGTCACTATAAGGTATCTGTAACAATAGTATATTAATAATTTCAAACGTGAATCTCAAAGATGTTTCACCTACTGATACTTTGCTATTGGGAAACCTGTGATTTTAGCAAACTTTCAATGACATTGTGAATGAGGATCTTAAAAAGAAGTCTTGTGCGTTATTTTGTCCGTTCCATAGTTATTAATGTGATTCAGGAGTTTATAATTCATATTTAATATAAGTTAATTAAAGATAAATACTTGGTTGTTAAAAGTATTGTTTGGTTTTCTTTAGAACATGACTTCAATGTAAGTATTTGTCACACAGACAGCTTAATGGTAATAAATGTGGTTTCACTATTTCTTGAATCAAAGGATTTAATGTAAAAAGTTGTCTTAATTTAAGTATATTTGTGGCAAAGACAATGGTCAAAGTTGATCAATACAAGTCACCGTGGGATACAACGCATCACCGTCGCAGACACATTCTATTCAAATATAAAACTGTCTAAGAAGTTTTGTTTCATGAAATGCCTCAAATAGCTTTTACTTAATCTCCTTTTATTTTGATAATTGATGTGTTTGGTTTTCACTAGAAATGATGCATCAGATGAAGACTACTACAATGGATACTTTTTCAATCAGCATGATATTCTTAGAGAATTGGCTATTCACTTGATGAATATGGAGTCAGTAGAACGAAGAAAGAGATTAATTTTAGACATCAATAGAAATATTCTTCCCAAATGGTGGTCACAACAGGAGAAGCAACCCATCAATGCCCGCCTTGTGTCCATAACCACGGGTCTTTCTCTCACTCTCTAATATTTCATTCTCTTCTTTTGCATCTTCAAACTCAATGAGATGATAATATTGCAGATGAGACGTTCTCTTCACGCTGGCATGACATGGAAGCACCTGAAGTTGAGGTCCTGATTCTCAATCTTCGGTCAAGAACTTACAACTTACCCGGGTTCATCGAGAGAATGAACAAATTAAGAGCTCTTATAGTCACCAATTGCGGGCCCTTTCGAACTGAATTGACGAGTGATTATCAATTAATGAATTGCTCAACAAGTCTAGAAAGAATCAGGCTTGAGCGAATTTTCATTCCTACCTTTGGTCTTCAGAACCTAAAACCACTGGAAAATCTGCAGAAAATATCCTTCTTCATGTGCAAAGTTCATCAGGCTTTCATCAATTCTCCGACCCAAATCTCGGATTCCCTGCCAAATTTGCTCGAGATTTCCATAGACTTTTGCAATGATCTCACGGCTCTCCCTGATGGGATATGTGAAATTGTCAGTTTAGAGAAGTTGAACATAACAAATTGTCATGGATTATCTTCCTTACCAAAAGAACTTGGGGAGCTGATTAATCTAAAAACTCTAAGGCTTAGATCTTGCATTCATTTGGAAGAGTTGCCGGAATCAGCGACGAAGCTCGGAGAATTAGTCCTTCTTGATATATCTCACTGCCTTGGTATCACCAAACTTCCAGAGAAGATTGATGAGTTGCAGCAGTTAAAAAAGCTTGACATAAGGCGGTGCTCGAGTTTGGACAAGCTTCCATTGTCAGTTAAAAAACTGAAAAAGCTGAAGATTTATTGTGACCCAGAGATTGCACAATGGTTGAAAATTACAGCACCTCACCTTGCAAAACAGGTAAGAGTGCACGAGGAAGAAGTTAACCTGGATTTTCTTTATCTATGATAGCTCTTTATTTTCAAAGATTTGTTTGTTGATGTTGAGTTTAAAATATAACTATCATGAGAAAATGATTTTTTTTGGATCTTAGAGATTTAGAGAATTTTTAATTTGTTTCAAAATTTTATGTCACATTTATAAATTTATTGTATTTAAAATTATATACAAATGTCAATTTTAAAAACAAGTATATGATTGACTATAAAATGATGGGTTAACTACAATAATCCTAATCATTTCACGCAATAATTATTGATTGACTCTAATGTATATATCATTGATTGACGTAATCAATAAAAATGATATATTAAGTTTTTAATTATTTTGAAAAATGATCTATTTATAAATATTATGGTAAATTGCAAATAACACCCTTATAGTTTCGGTCAAATTCATGTAGTTTAAAAATAGCAAATCACACCTTATAGTTCCAAATTATGCCAACAAGACCTCTCCCCTCAAATGTTGTAAACTTTCTTTTAGTCATAACTTCTTCGTTTGAACTCCGATTTAGATGATTCAAGATGTTTTGGAATCTTCATTTCAAGCTCTACGTTGTGGTCACTTCAAAATCTTCAATAAATAAAAGAGATCATCAAAATATTACGTATAATTAAAGTCATTAACCTTTTTGTTTACTGATGATTTAGAAGTTTTCAAGTGACCATAACGAAATAAAGATTCTAAAACATTTGAATCATTAAATTGAAGTTTAAACGAATAAGTTATGGCTAAAAGAAAGTTTACAAAGTTGTAGAGGAGGGGTCTTATTGGTATAATTTGAAACTACATGGGTGTGATTTTCTATTTTTAAACTACAGGGACTGTTCATGAATTTAACTAAAACCACCGGGGTGTTATTTACAATTTATCCTAAATATTATAGTTTAGTTTTTGATAGAATTGTAATCACCCCTTTGATTTATTTGAGTCTTTTCCAAATAAGGTCAGTTATTTTGTGGGATCCTGCGCAGCCCAATATTCTTCTTTGATTTGGGCCTGTGTTCAAAACCAACCCAGTCTTTGGGTCATTTGCCATGTCATGGATGTGTATAAATTTTCTTTGAAATACAGTTTTATTGATTTTATCTTATATAATATTTTACATCTTTAAATTATTGATGGCAAAAGTTATTGGATGAACCGAGATATCTTAACTAATTAAATAGAAACTTAAAACCATTATCTAACACATCTAAAAATATTATTAAAAATTGAAAGAATATATAATGAGGTTGAAAAATTATCATCAGATTCATAACCCATTAGAATGATACTTGAATATCATCTAATATAAAAGAATTACAAATGGTTCACCATTTAATTAATGTGTGTATCAGTAATAAACTTAGTGTAAAAATATATAATTCAATGTTTATTACTGAGATATATGATTAAATTTACCCTTACCAATTGATTTAAGCTTTTGGGTTTAGTGGTGATTTAATATATTTAATATGGTATTAGAGTATGGGTCCTGAGTTAGAACCCCTGTGATGACATCTTGTGCAAATATCCACATGTGAGAAGGAGTGTTGAGATATATGATTAAATTTTGGGATATATATGAGAATAGCCACTAAGAGAGGTTAAATAAGAGTATATAGCCATATAGTAAAAAATAATAGTAAATAGCCACTTTTTTAAAAATTGGAGATAGAGAAATTAATGAAATTACCAAAAAAATCTTTTGTGGGGCTGATTTCCTAGATTTAGGCACAATTTTCAATAGCATGCATTTATTTCTCCTCTCATTTAAATTCCTAGAAAATTTCTTTCATCCACCATTTTTTTGCATTTTTACGTTTATTTTTTTTCTCTCTCTCTTTGATTCATCTCCATTTTCTCTCTTTGATTCATCTTCCCTCTCAATTCCAACATTTGCTTAATCAAATATTATATTGTAAAGTTTATTAAGATTAGTTGGAATTTACCAACCTAACTAGTCAGACACCTATTATATTTCTATAAGGTTGAGGGTTCGAGTGTTCTCTCTCCCATTTGAATATGTAATATTAAAAAAGAAAAATAGTTAGGCACTTGAAACATCATTAAAAATCCCAAAAAAAAAACTCAGGGTTGAATTTGAAGGTAATATAATAAAGATTAAAATGATTATGAATATGTTAATTGAACAAAAGCAATGTCGGGAAAAATGTAAAAGATGCCTCTTTTTTCTTTACCGTAGAAATCTAATCTCAAGTGGAAAACACGCAGATTTATCACAAAAGAAAAAAAGAAAGAGAAAGAATAAATATAATCTTTAGAGAGAGAAAGCACTAAGAATTTGTGGAAGTAGTTATTAGGGCACATGGAGATTGAAAAAACTTGTCTGATAGTCTCTCCATTCTCTACTCTCTAACACCACCCAATATGTGGCGAAACGTTCAAGTTTTTTGAGATTGTGTCAGGACTGTCTCCACGTTTCTACTCATTTTTCTTATCCAAGGAAAATAATAATTATTATTATTATCAGAAATACATTATCTTAATCCCTATTTTTTAAAATGGTAATTACAAATCTAATAAATTTTTAAAAATATTTACCAATATTTTTAAAGTAGTTATAAATTTACCAAAATTTTCTATCATTTATAAATATTTTATTTTTACTAAGCACATCAATCAGTGATATACTATTGATTGCTTTTTCACATAGAAGGATTTTTTTTTAATTATTTGCAACATTTTTTTCTTAGAAATTTTTATTTCTTTTTCTTAAAAGATTTCTATAATGTCTATAATATTTATTTCTATTTTCAACATTTTTTATTATTTGCAATTTTTAACTCCTTTTTCTTAGAGAAATCAAGCGGCATTTAAAAAAATAATCAAACTCTCTTGATTCTTTCGTTCATGAAATAGATCACTTATCACATGGAAATGAAAAGGAAAAGACATTTATCATCTCTAATACCCATTTTGATAATTCATCAACAAGGACCCAGCCGGTTAATGGGGTCTTATTATTTTTTTTCTGTATGTTGAGAAAAGAACAAGGACCCAGAAAAGAAGAGGGATTTTTAGATGAAATAAAATGTTTGAAACCCCCCATTTAGATCCAATAATAAAGGGTTAATTTCAGTAATGGATAAATTAATGTTGTTTATTTAAAAAAAACACAATCTTATATATATATATATATATATATATATATATCATAACTACCCAAAACCACCACCGGAAAAATTAAATTACATTGTGAAAAGACAAAACATACCCCGATAAATTTTTCTTAATTAAATGATATGTAATTAATGAGATATAGTTATTAGGAGAGATAAATGGGTAATAAGGTAAACACGAAAATCAGAATCCACCAAAATCGCCACCATTAATGGTGTTTTATGGGTAAATCTGATATTAATATGAAACAATCATTAAAACTGAAATTGGGTGAATTTAAGTGGTTATTAGTGTAATTAATTCTAACAAAAATCCAATATAATGGATATTTCTATAAAAAAAAATTAAAAAAACAACAAGAACCAAGGATAGGAAAGGAACGAGATCATAGATATAATTAAAGTCAAAATTTGATAGTATAATAAATCAGTTATTCTGGCAAGAGGGTTCTTTGTCTTTCACTTGGCCTTTAATTAAGCAATGCTCACTGTTGTGGGGTGAAATTGGATGAGACGTGGAATTTTACAACTTGACAAAGTTGGTCCGAAGCACCTGGAGTAAAGCACCTGGTGTAAAGCACCTGGTCCGAAGCACCTGGTGTAAAGCACCTGGTCTAAAGCACCTGGTCCAAAGCACCTGGTGTAAAGCACCTGGTGTAAATCACCTGGTCCGAAGCACCTGGTGTAAAGCACCTAGTGTAAAGTGTTAGGAATGGTGTCCTAGAACTTGTAATTATTTAATAATAATAATTTATTAAGAATAAATTAAATAAATAAACATAAGTTCTTTATATTATCTAGATTGATTCAATTGACGATATTAGGAATATATGGAAATATATAAATATCAAAACATTCAAATAGTAAACCCTAAGTTACTCTTATGAAATCACGACTTAGTATGTGAGTCATACAAGAGGATTAAAGTCGAGATGAGTAACTTAAAAGTGTCTACGATGAAATGGATAACGTTTGGGAACCTTATCCTGGTAACACCGTTGATAGCTTCGCATTTTGTTTATAGACAAATGATCTAATCCTGATCATTCATGTGGGAGACATGAAATGGAAGTATCATATGCAATGTTGATTGTATAAGACAGGACCACGATGTTCGATCAAATTTCTCATTAGTACCTGGTTTACGAGAAATAATCGAATATCAAACTAAGTTTATCAACCGTGATAGATCTCAATCCTGAGTGAAATGCGGACTCCTATTTGTGGAGTTATGTTCTTTGATTCACATAGTTGAGAGCGATCTGTAAGAACGCTCAATACACTCCTGTTTTGGGAACATGACTAGATAAGTAGCCGGGAACTCATTTTCACGAGATGGAATTCATAACTTTCCTATAAATTAACGGTATCGGTCCGATACCTAAACATTTTAGGAACTTTAGGAAACTCCTTGATGTCTCGATTCGAGACATGAACAAGTGACGTCACGACTTCTATTGATCACGATATCTTATCTCTAGTTCGACTAAAGATAAAGTTCATTGGAGAATCAGGGAACACAAGGATAAAGCGGTAATTACAGGGGCAAAACGGTAAATTTATCCTCTGTAATTATGAGGGTTCCACGTGAAGGATAATATCACGAGATATAAATAATGATAAACTAAATGGACATAACTCATCTATAGTGAGGGGAGTTCAATATGAATCTATAGTGGAATTATTCATAGTTAGATAATAAGTAATTAACTGATCATGTGTTAATCACTTAATTGACTAATTATTAAGCCCATGATCTATAGGTCCATCGGGTCCCTATGCTAGCCCAAATATCGTAGTCGCGAAATCAAGTAGAAGAAATGGAAATTTTAAGTAAAGTGAATTACTTAAAATAGGCAATATTAATTGTTTAAATATTGAGTATATTTAAGCGGTAATTAATATAAACATTATTAATTGTTTAAATAATGAGTTTATTTAAACATGAAATTAATAATGAAATATTATTAATTGGATATTATTAATTATTTAAATATTGAGTATATTTAAATGGTAATTAATAATTTGAAATTAATTGACAATTATTAATTGTTTAAATAATTAATTATATTTAAACGGAAATTAATAATTAAAATTAATTAATTAATAATAAAATGTTGTCAATAAAATTATTAATTTATGGAAATTAATAATTATAATATTTATTATTAATTATTTAAATAATAAAAAATTATTTAAATGGAAATTAATAATTAAATATAATTTGATAATATTTAGACGGGAGAAAATATTAATATTATTAATTGTTTAAATAAAATATTTATTTAAATGGTAATTAATAAATAAATTAATTGAGTTGGACTTATTAATTTAAGAGAGAGTTTCTAGCCCAATTGGATTAATGAACCCAATTGGGATTGGCCTAAATAATTAATTAAATAAATTAGAATTATTTATTAATTAATACATGAATTTTCGGCCATATATGTATTTTTGGGAAGAGATAATTGCTTGAATTATATCCTAAAATAACTACATAGATTTATTTACCCAAGATAAATAAAAATAAAGAAAATAAAATAATCTTCATTTATCCTTGGCATTTTCGAAATTGCTAGATAAAGGAAGGAGATTATCTTTTTTCTTTTTGTGTTTATCTCTATAGATTAATCCTAATGTGATTAGGATTCCTATTTTTCTATAAATAGGAGGGTTGGGTCATTCATAAATCACACAATTCAATTCCATAGAAAGTTGGAACTCTCTCTTCCCTTCTCCCTCCCTTGGCCGATTTTCTCATAGTGTTGGGAAGAAAAATATTTTTTTCTTCTCCAACTTCTTCTAAAGTTCGATCCCACAATCGAATTTCGTTTGATCGATCGGGATATAGCGTAGAAGATCCGGTGTTGCTTGAGGAATTAAGGCGTAAAGAAACCTCCAACCGATTCTCCATTATTCAGTCAATGTAAGTTCGGTTTTAATTTTCGAATATATAAGCATGAATCTACATGTTTTATCACAAATTGCATGATGTTAATAGATCCGTTATTAAATGTTAATAAGTTTACTAAACAAAATTCCGCTAATTTAGTAAATCATCCCTTCAATTGGTATCAGAGCTAGTTTTAATTATCATGCAAAATTGTGAGTTTTCGAAAATTTTGGTGGGTTGCATAAAAATCGTTTTATGTATGTTTATATAAATTGTGCTATATAAATTGTGGAGGTTTGCTAATTGACTGTTTAGGTATTCTTGAGGCACTTAGGATTTTAAATTTTAGTAGAAAATTTGTAAACCCTAATTTTAAGGGTATAGGAAAAGGTTGTAATTTTCCCATACCAAAAGGAGCAAAATCGGCTACACCAAGGGAGGAAGAGAAGAAAATTCATCTCCAACAATCCATGTGGTCCACGCCCAAGGAGGAGATTTTTTCAAGATATGGTAAGATATTTTATCATAATTATCTTGTTATCTCAATTTAAAAATTTAAATATTTAAGATAAGGATAAAATCTTTTTAAAGATTATATCTCTATCTTAAATTATGAATTTAGAAATTGATATAAGATTACATGGAAAATATTTTCTTTATTTTTCCATATAATTAAAAGATAATTATTTTAAAACAAGTATTTATGGAAATATTAAGGAGATAATATTTACCCCATAAATACCCATTGCCACGCCTACACCATGGAGGAGAGAGAAAGTTGAAGCCCCAAGTTCTAGAATGGAAGATTTAATTAAGTTGTAATTTTAATTTTCCGTTTTAGAAATAGTGCCAAGAATACCGGTCAATTTAGCTATTTATTATTTAAATTATTTATATGTATGATATAATTGTTTTAAATAATGATCATGCATAAGAGTATGTCATGTAGAAAATCCCACCATAGGTTGTATGATTTTAATTAATTGTACATACATGCATCATGATATAATATGTGTTATTATATGCTAATGTATGTGAAGCATGCTATAATTTTATTTTATAAATGTTATTATCGAAAATTATATTCTAATTGTTTTAGAATTAAAAGCATGCTTATTTAGTTAAAATTCAAAAGTTAAATCTAGTTTAAAAGTTGAATAGAAACTGAATGAATTATTTGTAATATGGAATTATTGTTTAAACAATTGGGCCAAAATCCATATAAGATAAACAAATAGAAACTTTTAATTAAGGGTTAATTAAAAATTAATAATTGAGATTAATTAAATTGAACGGATCTCCAGGAGAAAGCTCGCCTGCGATGAGGTTTCATAAAGTTCCCCTAACACGGGCGCCTCTAACTGGGAGCGATCCTGGGAGAAAAGTTCAAATTAATAAATCAAAATTATTAAGACGGCGCATAATGTGATTAGTTTAAATTAGGAAAACTTGAACAATCACTTTATAAAATTAATCTAACCAATTTAAGAGTTAAAGTTGATTAGGTTAATTACAACTTGGATTAATGAGTTAGCCTGAATTAGTCTAAGTTATGAAACCCTAACTCAAAATATTAAGTGGGAGAAGGAAACATGTCAATGTGTCCTATGGTCTCCACTAATGGGCTCAAACGTGAGATTTATACATGGCCTCGTAACACTGCTGCGAGTGTTCATTCCCATAGGAAGGTTTATTGTATAAATCAATATCAAGTTGGGTCTCCCGAAAGGGATAAAGAATTTTAAATGAGATTGATTGAAGACCGAATCTACACTTCGTAGACACTCTTCAATTTTATTTAAAAGACTAAATTAGTGGGTTACACTTAAGAAGAAATTTGATAAAGTTTGTTATCAAAATTCTTGACCAAACACACTAGAAAACAATGACATAGGAATATGAGTTATTCGAGTTGTCAATTGTTCGAGTGACATCTCGTTTTAATGATGGTAACTCGACCTATCATTCGACGGCACTTCACCTATCATTAAAATATCGTGACATAGTAACATGTTTTAGGGCTTTTCTGTTCATTAATATGTTCGCATTCATGCATCATATTTAATTATATGTCGAAACTTTGAGTATTTGAATGTTGAATGCATGTTAGATTACTAAGATAAAGTTTATTTAAATTTCAGTAATATAGCATCTGTTTTAGTCACTATACTTGGAAAGAACAAACCGAACTATGAGAACTATGTTTCCTAGAAAAGGAAATGAATAATTTAAGTAAAGCAGTTTACTTAAATAAATAGACAATATTAATAATGAGTTTATTTAAATGGAAATTAATATCATTATTATTAATTATTTAAATAACGTGTTTGTTTAAATGGTAGTTAATAATAAAATATTATTGATAAATAATTATTAATTATTTAGGTAATGTGTTTACCTAAATGGAAATTAATAATTAAACATTTATTATTAATTTTAAATAATATCGATTATTTAAAAGAATAATATTAAATAACCTATTTATTATTAATTTGAATAATTTCGATTATTTAAATAGAAAATAATAAATATTTATTAATAATAAAGTACAAAAATCGGAATATGATATTTTATTTAAATGATTGATTTAAATAAATATCAAGAACTAATAAATAAGATTTATTAATAAGGAAGAGTCTATAATTGAATTAATGAATTCAATGGATTTTGGTTCAAACTATTTGAATTATTAAATACCAAAATCGAGTCATATATAATATTTTAGGAAATAATTGTGGAATTATTTTGTCTAAAATAAATATATAAAAGAATGTTTAACCAAAGGCAAATTAAACAAAGAAAAAATTAGTTTTTCTTATTAATTTTATGCACATAAAATCGGCACGTAAGATAAATAAGGAATAAAATTTGTTTTTATTCTTGGCATTTATCTTGTATTTATTTTAATAGTATTTCCTAATTCGATTGGAAAACTATTTTGCGTATAAATACAAACGTCTTGGTTGTTCATTCAAAAGCTTCTAATTTCAATTTTCGAAATTGAAAACTCTTCTTCTTCCTATTCTCCTCGTAACCGATTTTACAATAGTCTAAAAGGGAAGAAAATATTTCTCTTCCCAAACCATAGTTTTCGAGTTTAGTTTAGTTATCAATTTGTTTTATTTTGAATTATGTAATAACTATTGGTTCTCATGAACCAAATTTGGGAATATTTTAAATAAGAGTTATTTAGGTAGATATTCCTTTACAATTATATTACAAAGTTCCAAAGTGTGATTGGATGGTTATTCAAAATACTTAGTATAAAACAAATAAATTTCAAATCCAAATTCTAAACTCCGGTATATCTAAATGAGTTATAAGGTTTAAAAATGTTTAAATACTTAAGTCTAAAATTACTTAAATAAGTTAGAGGGATTAATCTCTTAAAGATGGTTCTCAAGGAGTTTGAGATGATAACCATATTAATCCACAAACTTATGGGATAAGTAAAATCGAATATCTTTTGATTTATCAAAGATAACTAGACTTAAACATCATTAAAGTTGGACATTTAGATGTTAGAACTTAAGTATAAGTAAACATTAAATCAATTTCTTATATTCCAAACATTCAGTTATTTTAAAAGGATGTTTTAAAAGGAGTACAAACTGATATGGAATAAATAAAATAGAAATTGAATAGCAATAACCAGTGGATAATTGAATTCACAAATTATTAAAGAGAATTTCAGTAAATCAGTGATACTGAAAAAGGTTTAAACCATACTCAAGATAGAAAAGAATTACAATACTTTTATTTCACAATAAAACAAGTAGTCATTTAAAAGTTTAAATAATTAAACTACTTGTGGAACTTTATTTGAGTGGGAGCGTCATAGCACGAACCGAAACGACTTTCGAAGTCCAAGTGAAACTCATTGACTTCAAAATCAATGAATAAAGTTCAAAATAAGTGAAATAAAAATGACATGAATTTTCAATAGCTGAGTTGAAAAATGGTCACTTATACTTATATATTATTTTTGAAATAATAACAAGTAAAAAAATTGTAATCATTAAACAAATGAAAGTAATGGAGAATTATTTTGTAGTGGGAGCTTAAGAATTTCGAGAATCCTAGAACAAATGTGACTAAAATAAAATTTACAAATAGTATGTTAGTGCACATAGATAAAATGTGAGATTTTATGAGTTGCACGGGCTCAAATTCGAACATGAATTTACTTCCATGCAAGAATTCGACGAAAGACCTTTGCGAATTAAACATCAGATGAGTTAAGTATAAGTAAAATGAGTTTTTACTAACTAAACTCTAAATTCGGCTAAAATTACTAAGTTGTTAGTAAATGAAAAGGTGTTTGAACATGATGGTTTCAAATCAATAGTTAATAGAGTTTATTTTATGGCGATAAAATATGGAATCTATTACACTTAATGAAACTAACATCAGACAAAAGAAATACATACTAATAGATGAAAACGTTACTGATAAAGTATTAAAATGACTACCATGGCTAAGTAGTTGATAGTCATCCAGTTTGACTGGAATTACAAGTCAAATCTCCAAAGATCTAGGACAAGTGGGAGATTGTTAGGAATGGTGTCCTAGAACTTGTAATTATTTAATAATAATAATTTATTAAGAATAAATTAAATAAATAAACATAAGTTCTTTATATTATCTAGATTGATTCAATTGACGATATTAGGAATATATGGAAATATATAAATATCAAAACATTCAAATAGTAAACCCTAAGTTACTCTTATGAAATCACGACTTAGTATGTGAGTCATACAAGAGGATTAAAGTCGAGATGAGTAACTTAAAAGTGTCTACGATGAAATGGATAACGTTTGGGAACCTTATCCTGGTAACACTTTGATGATAGCTTCGCATTTTGTTTATAGACAAATGATCTAATCCTGATCATTCATGTGGGAGACATGAAATGGAAGTATCATATGCAATGTTGATTGTATAAGACAGGACCACGATGTTCGATCAAATTTCTCATTAGTACCAGGTTTACGAGAAATAATCGAATATCAAACTAAGTTTATCAACCAGGTGATAGATCTCAATCCTGAGTGAAATGCGGACTCCTATTTGTGGAGTTATGTTCTTTGATTCACATAGTTGAGAGCGATCTGTAAGAACGCTCAATACACTCTGTTTTGGGAACATGACTAGATAAGTAGCTGGGAACTCATTTTCACGAGATGGAATTCATAACTTTCCTATAAATTAACGGTATCGGTCCGATACCTAAACATTTTAGGAACTTTAGGAAACTCCTTGATGTGCTTGATTCGAGACATGAACAAGTGACGTCACGACTTCTATTGATCACGAAGTATCTTATCTCTAGTTCGACTAAAGATAAAGTTCATTGGAGAATCAAGGGAACACAAGGATAAAGCGGTAATTACAGGGGGCAAAACGGTAAATTTATCCGCCTGTAATTATGAGGGTTCCACGTGAAGGATAATATCACAGATATAAATAATGATAAACTAAATGGACATAACTCATCTATAGTGAGGGGAGTTCAACTATGAATCTATAGTGGAATTATTCATAGTTAGATAATAAGTAATTAATCGATCATGTGTTAATCACTTAATTGACTAATTATTAAGCCCATGATCTATAGGTCCATCGGGTCCCTATGCTAGCCCAAATATCGTAGTCGCGAAATCAAGTAGAAGAAATGGAAATTTTAAGTAAAGTGAATTACTTAAAATAGGCAATATTAATTGTTTAAATATTGAGTATATTTAAGCGGTAATTAATATAAACATTATTAATTGTTTAAATAATGAGTTTATTTAAACATGAAATTAATAATGAAATATTATTAATTGGATATTATTAATTATTTAAATATTGAGTATATTTAAATGGTAATTAATAATTTGAAATTAATTGACAATTATTAATTGTTTAAATAATTAATTATATTTAAACGAAATTAATAATTAAAATTAATTAATTAATAATAAAATGTTGTCAATAAAATTATTAATTTATGGAAATTAATAATTATAATATTTATTATTAATTATTTAAATAATAAAAAATTATTTAAATGGAAATTAATAATTAAATATAATTTGATAATATTTAGACCAGGAGAAAATATTAATATTATTAATTGTTTAAATAAAATATTTATTTAAATGGTAATTAATAAATAAATTAATTGAGTTGGACTTATTAATTTAAGAGAGAGTTTCTAGCCCAATTGGATTAATGAACCCAATTGGGATTGGCTAAAATAATTAATTAAATAAATTAGAATTATTTATTAATTAATACATGAATTTTCGGCCATATATGTATTTTTGGGAAGAGATAATTGCTTGAATTATATCCTAAAATAACTACATAGATTTATTTACCCAAGATAAATAAAAATAAAGAAAATAAAATAATCTTCTATTTATCCTTGGCATTTTCGAAATTGCTAGATAAAGGAAGGAGATTATCTTTTTTTCTTTTTGTGTTTATCTCTATAGATTAATCCTAATGTGATTAGGATTCCTATTTTTCTATAAATAGGAGGGTTGGGTCATTCATAAATCACACAATTCAATTCCATAGAAAGTTGGAACTCTCTCTTCCCTTCTCCCTCCCTTGGCCGATTTTCTCATAGTGTTGGGAAGAAAAATATTTTTTCTTCTTCCCAACTTCTTCTAAAGTTCGATCCCACAATCGAATTTCGTTTGATCGATCGGGATATAGCGTAGAAGATCTGGTGTTGCTGAGGAATTGAAGCTGTAAAGAAACCTCCAACCGATTCTCCATTATTCAGTCAATGTAAGTTCCGGTTTTAATTTTCGAATATATAAGCATGAATCTACATGTTTTATCACAAATTGCATGATGTTAATAGATCCGTTATTAAATGTTAATAAGTTTACTAAACAAAATTCCGCTAATTTAGTAAATCATCCCTTCATAAAGCACCTGGTCCGAAGCACCTGGTGTAAAGCACCTGGTCCGAAGCACCTGGTGTAAAGCACCTAGTGTAAAGCACCTGGTCCGAAGCACCTGTGCACCTGGTGTAAAGCACCTGGTCCGAAGCACCTGGTGTAAAGCACCTGGTGTAAAGCACCTGGTGTAAAGCACCTGGTCCGAAGCACCTTGTCTGACCGTGGTACCTAGGCATAAAGTCCATGCACCTGAAAAGAACTGGCTACGCAGTCTCCAACACAGACCAACACATTTAAACCGATTGCAAGCGTCCATTTAGAAAGCGACACGTGGCGTAACCCGAAAGCGACAAGTAATCGAGAAGCAACATGTGGCCCAATCCTGCGCGTGACACGTGGCACGATGATGTCATCAACATATTCTCCTATAAATAGGAGAAGAAACTCATTCATTAGGTAACTAATCTCTACTACTACATTCCGGCACACTAGCTCGCTTGCTCGACTTTAGCATCGGAGGGTGTTAGGCCGGCACCACACCTGCTCTTTTCCTTTCCTGCTGTGCAGTACTTACGTAGCACGCCGTCGAAGCAACAGACTACCTACCTCCGACTCGTCCCATAAATTAAGTTCGTTGCCTACGTGGAAGCTATCCATTTTTAGGTAACAACATTTGGCGCCGTCTGTGGGAAGAGTATATAACTAAGTGCTCTACCATCAAGGATGGGTCGTAGAGGTCACGAACACGGTGATGTTATCAAGACGGTGAAAATCGTAACCCTCGTAATACGAAAAATCAAACTCGTAGCACTAGGGAGCTACAACAAGTTGATGAAAATCAAGAAGTGGAAATAGTTATGTCAATGCCTGATGGAAGGGTTGATGCTCTAGAAGAACAAGTCCGAGGTGTGAATCGAGATCTTGCTAAAGTACTCGAAATCCTTACACAGAACCGACCATCAATCCCCTACCGACAATCAAGAAGTCCAATCCAAGAAAGATAAAGAACCTATAGAACGCATAGGAGAATCGCTAAATCATGAGAAAGGTGGTTCAAAGAGGAAGTCAAATCTAAATATCCAGGACAATTCCTCCTCCTCTTATAACTCTTATCGCAACAAGCAACCTAGTCGAAACGAAGATCCAGGCCTCGCAGAAGTTCTCAATCAAAAGAGAAAGGAACATTCGGATGTAGTGAAGTCTGCTGCCAGAAAGTGCCCAACCTTGGGCACCAGAATTGAAAAAACTCCAAGATCAACTTGGCCATATGAAGAAAGAATATAGAGGAAAGACCCCTTTTGCACTAGAAGATCTACTCGAGCAAACTGAGCCTCCATTCAGTGATGACATAATGGAGGTGGAGCTTCCAACCAAGTTTAAAATGCCAACTATGACCACGTATGATGGTTCAAAGGATCCAATCGAGCATGTCGATGCGTTTCGGACCTGGATGGAGCTCCAGGGAGTCCGAGATGCTATCAAGTGTAGGGCATTCCCCCTTACATTAGGAGGCCTTGCTCGCGGTTGGTACAGACAGCTCAAGCCGAGGTCTATCTCTTCATTTAAAGACCTCACTCGATCTTTTGTAACTCAGTTCCTTGGTGGAAGAGATCATAAGAAACCGGCCACGCACCTTTTGACTGTACGTCAGAAGTCAGAGGAGAGCCTCCGAGACTACGTAGTAAGATTTAACAGTGAGGCATTGAAGGTGCAAGGTTACGATGATGACATAGCTCTAATCGCTATGATGGCCGCTTAAAAGATGAAAAATTCTTATGGTCACTTGGTAAAAAGACACCAGTCACGTACACCGAGCTTCTTGCTAGGGCTCAAAAGTACATGAGTCTTTGGAGAATTACTTAGTGCAAGAAAAGCTCCTGGATGAGGGAGGTATTAGCAAACAATCGAGCACAAAAAAAGAGAGCAACGAAGACCTTTCCCTGAGTACTGAACGTCATGATGACGAAAAAGGAAAAGGTCAGGAGACCAACTTGATAAACAGAGTCTTCCTCCTAGTAAATTTAAAAAATACACTCCCACCACGGTCCCCAATTGAACAACTACTCATGGAGATCCAAGACAAAAACATAGTGAGGTGGCCCGCTAGGATGATGGCACGCAAATAAGAGGAATAAAAACAAGTATTGCCTCTTCCATAAAGACCACGGGCATACCACCTCTGATTGCTTCGATCTCAAGGAAGAAATTGAAACCCTAATTCAAAAAGGGTACTTGAAAGAATTTGTAAGAGGTAAAGGAGACGGGGAAGATCAGGACCGTGATGATCAAATTTTTCAATTGGAGAAGTAGGAACCATATTCGGGGGCCCGACTATTGAAAAGGAGTCCAAACTTTCAAAAGGACCATGCTGGGTCACTGAGGTATTGACCTCATCTAAAAGACTCTACAATACCTATGAAGATGTCAAGCAACATAGATTTTATTTCAACAATTTAATTTATTGCAATTTTCATTTCCAATAAAGTCTTCTATTGTAAGAGTTCGAAAATGAAATGAATAAAATTATTATTTTTTTTTCCTACTTATTGCATTCATGAGAGTTAGATCGTTCGAGAAAAATTAAACTCGAGCTAGACTTCAAGACATAAAACTCTACTCGAGTGGGGGCCAACTATGCGATTCTACTACAACAAAATGCAAATGTTCTAAGTCCACTAAGGTGGAAGAGCAAAAGGAAAAAGTTCTTAGTCCACCAAGGTGGGAGAGCTCTACATTAGAATGTTCTAAGTCCACTAAGGTGGAAGAGCAAAAGGAAAAAAGTTCTTAGTCCACCAAGGTGGGAGAGCTCTACATTAAAATGTTCTAAGTCCACTAAGGTGGAAGAGCAAAAGGAAAAAGTTCTTAGTTCATCAAGGTGGGAGAGCTCTACATAAAAAATTCTAATTCTACTAGGAAGTGCAGGGCTCGCATGAGCCGCACCTGGTAGAAGAATTTAAAACGACTAAAAAAATTTTAAGTCTACCAGAGAGTGTAGGGCTCGTACGAGCCGCACCTGGTAGAAGAATTTAAAACGACTAAAAAATTCTAAGTCTACCAGGGAGAGTAGGGCTCCCACGAGCAGCACCTGGTAGAAGAATTCAAAATGACTAAAAAATTCTAAGTCTGTCAGGGAGTGTAGGGCTCCCACGAGCCGCACTTGGTAGAAAAATTTAAAATGACTAAAAAATTCTAAGTCTGTCAGGGAGTGCAGGGCTCCCACGAGCCACACCTGGTAGAAGAATTTAAAACGACTAAAAAATTCTAAGTTTTTCAGGGAGTGCAGGGCTCCCACGAGCCGCACCTGGTAGAAGAATTTAAAACGACTAAAAAAATTCTAAGTCTACCAGGGAGTGTAGGGCTCCCACGAGCCGCACCTGGTAGAAGAATTTAAAAACGACTAAAAAATTCTAAGTCTACTAAGGAATGCATGATTCGTAGAGGAATTAAAAAAATTCTAAGTTTACTAAGGGTGTAAGGCTATTACACCTACGAAGCAACACTTAGAAAATTTGAAGATGGAGCAATCAAGCAAGCTTGTGTTAAGATTCAACGACAAGTCGACGACGGAAAACCAACTTGAAATTGGTTATTATTATTATTTAAAAAATAAAAAGGTATAAAGTAGTTTGACTTTGTATAATGGAAGAAAGAAAAAAAAAAGAGGGAAGGGAAAAAAAGAAAGAAAGAAAAAAAAAAAGAAAGAAAAGCTGCTGGAAAGAGAGAGACAAAAAAAAAAAAAAAAAAAAAAAAAAAAAAACCAGGAGGGACGCGGGTCATTCCCTGACCCGCGCCCGGACTCCTGGTCAAATCGACCAGTGTCCTGGAACCCCTCCCCCTTTATTTTTTTTTTTATTTTATTATTCCTTTCTTCTTTCTCTTTAAACCCCTCTTCATTCCTCTCTACATTTGTGATTAATTCCATTTTCTTTCAAATTTTGTAATCCTTTCTTCAATAAAAGATAGAAAATTTTAATGTTTTCGATTTCAAGAGAATTTTTACTCTTAAAATCAAAGGGGACGAGTATGTGATGATTAAATGTGACGACTTGGACGTACAACCCAACTCCAAAACGACCAGAGACTGAAAATTCAACCTACCAAGCTTCAACACTTAGTATTTTCTCGAAAAAAAATTTATGACAAAAAATTCAATTACAAAGGAGAAATACAAGCTACAAACTATCAAAATTTTGACGAGTGCAACGGTGAAAAATTCAAGCTACAGACCTCAACACTTTGAATATTTTCAAGAAATTGACTAAGGTAAAATTCCGCTTTGAAAGAATACTCCCAAGTAGCTTGAACTCGCATCTCAACTCAACTCGGGAGTAGGGGGCCTCTGTTGTGGGGTGAAATTGGATGAGACGTGGAATTTTACAACTTGACAAAGTTGGTCCGAAGCACCTGGAGTAAAGCACCTGGTGTAAAGCACCTGGTCCGAAGCACCTGGTGTAAAGCACCTGGTCCGAAGCACCTGGTGTAAAGCACCTGGTCTAAAGCACCTGGTCCAAAGCACCTGGTGTAAAGCACCTGGTCCGAAGCACCTGGTGTAAAGCACCTAGTGTAAAGCACCTGGTCCGAAGCACCTGGTGTAAAGCACCTAGTGTAAAGCACCTGGTCCGAAGCACCTGGTGTAAAGCACCTGGTCCGAAGCACCTGGTGTAAAGCACCTGGTGTAAAGCACCTGGTGTAAAGCACCTGGTGTAAAGCACCTGGTGTAAAGCACCTGGTCCGAAGCACCTTGTCTGACCGTGGTACCTAGGCATAAAGTCCATGCACCTGAAAAGAACTGGCTACGCAGCTCTCCAAATACGACCAACACATTTAAACCGATTGCAAGCGTCCATTTAGAAAGCGACACGTGGCGTAACCCGAAGCGACAAGTAATCGAGAAGCAACATGTGGCCCAATCCTGACGTGACACGTGGCACGATGATGTCATCAACATATTCTCCTATAAATAGGAGAAGAAACTCATTCATTAGGTAACTAATCTCTACTACTACATTCCTGGCACACTAGCTCGCTTTGCTCGACTTTAGCATCGGAGGGTGTTAGGCCTAGACCACACCTGCTCTTTTCCTTTCCTGTGCGGGTACTTACGTAGCACGCCGTCGAAGCAGCGCACTACCTCCGACTCGTCCCATAAATTAAGTTCGTTGCCTACGTGGAAGCTATCCATTTTTAGGTAACAACACTCACTATTGTGTTAAGTGATTTAATTGACATTTCTTTAATAAATAGGACTGAAATGTTGTATTTTAAATAATAAAGATTAAATAGACACAAATCTTAAACTACATGGACTAAAATGTATTTTGTCGAATTTGAAATAAAATGTTTTTAACACAACCAAATTTTATATCAATCAAAAAGTGGAGAAAACTATGAATTCATAAATGTAGTCACACGAGATCTTTGTTTAGAGTTTAAAAGTAAGAATAAAAAAGGTTAAGTGTAAAAATAAATTAAAAAGATAATTACATTTTTTTTTTCAAATCTATATGTTTTGGTTTGGATTAGACATGTATCCATAAGTTTTAAATGTTAAATGATTATATAACATTATTTATGTTATTATACAAATTTTGTTTTCAATGAGTAAAAAGAGTACTAAAATTTAGCATGAAAAATAAATTTATAAAAATCGTATAAATCATTAGATATTATCTAATATGAAATAGAGTAAAAGTTAAATGACTAAAAAATTGAGATTTTAAAAGTCAAGAGACCAAAATATAAAGATAAAGATAAACTTTCTAAAATTTAGAGATCAATTATAAAAGTTGTGGGAGTAAAACCATATTTAAACTTTTCTTTTTAATTAAATACATTATACCAACAAGTTAATCTTAAATATCAAATAACATTTTTGATACTTACCTTTTCCTCATTATTAAGAGAGAGAGAGACTCTTAGAGACCTATTAGATTAGTTGGTAGACTAATTAAGAGAAAGTGAGAGAAAGGACACAACTACACTTTGGTCAAAATAAACTCAATATGAAAATGAAACAAAGAAAAGGTACATCAAGTGTTGAACAAAACTTGCGCGTGCTTCCATGTGGAATGAGCAATGGCATAAGCATAGAGCTAGCTACCAAATTAAAATTAATAGCTTTTCTCCTATTGACTTCTCAAGAAGAAGAAGGGGAAAAAGAAGGAAATAAAAGTTCTTCAAAGATTTGGAAGTGCATCAAAATCCAAAATAGTGGTGAGTGGGGTCCATGATTTGAGCAAAGACAGCCATCGATTCTTTTTTTTTTTTTTTAAAGAAGAGGCATCAATGGTACAAAGTCCTTCGTTAGTCATGAATTAGAGCTAAGTTTGGACAAACATAACATAATGGCCTTAAAAGTATTTTGCTCACAAAACAAATAGGAGCCATTGATTATGGAGACCAACCCAATATAATCTTTTGAGAATCATTTCATCCTTATAAAATCATAATCTTTCAAAACCATTGAGAAGAGAGGCATAATAAAGTACTATTCACTATCACGCTTCTTAGTATTAAGATAGAGAGGCCATGTTTATGAATGACTCAAAAAGAATTAATATTCTCCCATCCTTTGCTTTGGATAAGAAGCACCATTTGTTATTTTGCCAAAAAAACCAATCATTTTTAATGTATTTTTTCAAGATTCTTCCATTCATTCGAGAATTAATCCATGTTAGAATTATTCACACAATGTACATCACTAGGCGTGACCTCTTCCCTACTAATATGAAATCTTTTATATAGAGTAAGAAGGAAAAAAAATTATACAAGAGAAAACAAAAGCCACTAAATTTTTATACGTACATATGTATATTGGATATCTTATATCTTTTTATTGCTTGTTAATAGATTTAATAAGTCTGTAAATAGGCGGTCAAACTTGCTTGTTAATGGATTTAATAAGTCTGTAAATAAGCGGTCAAACAGCTGTAAATTAGGGAGCCAATTAGACTAAGTTTTCCTTACTTCTCGTTATGATGACTACTACTTATCTCATGCTAAATATACCTCTAATTTTCTGGTTTGATATGGTATTACTGATTCTATTACTGCATCCACACTCCCTTGGATTATAATGTTCATCTGACTCCTTTTAATGGGTACACCTCTCCCAGAACCCACTTTGTATTGACAACTTGTTGGAAGTCTTGTGTATGACTCGCCCAAATATTATCTACCTAGTTCATATTGTCAGTTAGTTCATGGTTGCCCCTTAGACTATCCATTTCACTGCAGTGCTCTGTATTCTACGTTATGTCAAGGGCACCCTTCTCCACGGGCTTCGGTTCTTATCACAGTCCTCTTTGATTTTATCTGGATATTCTGATGTCGATTGGGCTGGTGATCTTACTGATCATCATTCCACCACATGATACTGCTTATACTTAGTTACTTCTCTCATTTCTTGGCGCAGTAAGAAACAGACTGTTATATCTTATTCCAACAAGGATTCTGAATATTATGCTCCTACTGATGCTACATCTGAGTTATTATGGATTCGTTGGCTGCTTAGACACATAGGTGTTCCTCTTTACTCTTCTACTATTCTCCACTATGACAATCGTGATGCCATACAAATTGTTCATAATGGTGTTTTTCATGAACGTACCAAACACTTTGAAAATGATTCACTTTATCTGTCAACATCTTAAAGGAAATACTCTTTTTTTTAACATTCAATTTCCACAACAGACCAACCAACAGATATCTTCTAAATCTCTTCTTCATGAATGTTTTACTCGGTTTTAACTTGACAAACTCAAGTTGGTTTCAACACTATCACTTTGAGTTTGAGGGGGTGCAACGTATTTCATAAGTCTGTAAATAGGCTATCAAACAATTGCAAATTAGCTAGGGAGTCAATTAGGCTAGCTTTCTTTACTAGTCTTAGTATTATTCTATAAGATCACGTGAATTCGCAATATACAAATGTGATTGAGAATACAATTTGATATTAACTCATGGCTATCAATGATAGGTTTCTAGATTTTTAGTGGTTTTGGGATTGTTTTTTGATTGATTAGTTTTTGTTCGAATATTTCTCTAATTCCTATCCATGGGTAAAAGAAGGGAGAGGAGGGGGGAAAAAGAAAAGAAAAAGAGTGGAATCAAACATTTTAAAATTAACGGTGTGAGGGGGAAGAGATGTCTAATTGTATGATTTCAAAACAACAAAAATATTAAATATGCATTCTTAAATGATAGTGGTGTGTTTACCTAATACTTAAGCTATAAAGGTGTTATTTACATTTTAATTTCGTTAAAAAGATTAAAGGTATTGAAGAAAAGGGGTCTAATGATATATTTTCATAACCATATGAGTATAAATTTGTATTTTTAAGTTACAGGGGCGAGTTTTTATAATACCCAAACTACAAGTATGTTATTTACATTCAACCTATAAAATAATTATAAATTAATTGTGATTAATGTGAACTGTTGATTTATTGTTGCAGGTGAAAATTTGTTTATCAATAATTTTTCAGAAGTTGTTAAAAGAAAGACAATAACTTCTAATAAATAGTTATTTAAAAACAAAATATTGATAATAAATTATAATATAAAGATTATGTAAATAATAAAATTAATAATGGAGAGAATTATCAAAATAACAAAATAATAATATATAATACTTTATATAGGCAAACTTTTAATAATAAATCAAAGGGTTAAATACCATTTTCGTCCCTGAACTTTCACTCAAGTTTCATTTTCGTCCCTAAACTTTTAAAAGTTACATTTTTCATCTCTGAACTTTACGATTCGTTCCGTTTTAATCTTTTAATCTGTGTTTTTTTCTTTAGGATATTACTGGAGGGTTTATGTGGCATGTAATTGATGATTTGACATTATAAATATACAATGAGGTTAAATGACTTGGAAAAACAAATATACAGTGAGGTTTAAGACTGAAATTAAGGAGAAAAGGATGAGAGTAATCTCACTATATATTCACTTTTCCATGGTATTTAACCTCACAATATATTTCTATAATGTCACATCATCAACTACATGCCTCATAAGCCCTTCATTAATGTCTTAGATGGAAAAACAAAGTTTGAAAGAGCAAAACAGAACGAATTGTAAAGTTTATGGACGAAAATGAAACCTGAGTGAAACTTTAGGGACCAAAATGGTATTTTACCCTAAATTAAAATAACATATTATTTCAATTTTAATAAGCTATTGAAAATAAATGTATAGTTGGTTTTTTAATATTTTCTATTTTAACTCTTGTTATGGGTTGAATAGGTATCATGAGTTTTTAGAAACTAAATTTTTTATTTTATTATAATTTAATTGTTAATTTAACTTTGATAATCTATTCCCCAGTTTCAATATGTTTTTTTTGTCATTTTTACCTAAATGACTGTGTATCGGTGAGCCCAAATAATATTCTGAGGTGGGTGAGACAAGATCATACTCAACTCATCCTCATTAACTTACATTATCATCTTCATTTGATGAGAACATAATCATTGATAAATCCACGCACACAATCAAATAATTAAAAAAAATCAAACTCACCACCAAAATTGCCCTATCAAACCACAAAAATGTTCAACTCATACTAAATCAATTGCTACACAAAAATGACTTCATCCTACTATAAAAACGCCCGTACCTATCTATAAATCTCTAAAAGTAATATTTATTTAACTCATATAAAATAATAATTATGGCACCACCTATTAAAATTCAAAATTGAAATTGATAGAAATTAAAAGTTTAGAATTTAAAATTACACTCTATTAAATTTCATAGATATAGATCGAAACTTTCATAAAAATTTATTCGAAACTTATATTGTGACATGAAAAGAATATACTCAAATAGTTTTTTTTTTTTTACTTAATATTGGAATTTTTTGTTGAAGATAAAGATGAATAGACTAAACGAGTGGTGGCAAATACACACATTTTTAATATGAGATTCTTTCGGGAGACAATATTACAGGTAATAGGATTATTAGGCTTTCTATGAGATGCTCGAGCTCAAAAGTATCCAACTTTTTAAAATAATCATTTCATTCGTCTCAATTTTAATAATAGTTATTCAAAACAAAAAAATAAATACAAAAAATAAATACACTAACTACCATATTATAAAAAGAATAAAGCCTCATAAAAATATCACAAATTTAAGATTATGTAGGCTAAGAATTGACAACAAATAAATATGTTTGTGCACAATTAATTTTTTATTTTTTAATCTTATTCTCAATCGATTTAAGTTTACTTATAATTTTTTTATTAGAATGTGGTTTTGAGGAGGTTGAGATTCGAACTCCAACTTCACAATCACGTGAAGTGGATTTTTAATAATATAGATGCCTTGAGCAATTTAAATACAATTTTTAAGTAGAACTCATATAATAAAAAAAAAACTTCATTTGTAAATCAAGTAAAATTGCATGAATGTAATTTATAATAATCCTTATCAATGTTTTAAAAAATAGAAACAAGAAAAGCCATAATTTCTTGTTTCTAAATTTTGTATAAAATTGCAAGAGATTTTGAAAAGAAATAAAATGATAATGAAAAATAATAATGCAAAACATGTTTGTTTCTCAAAAAAAAAAAATACAAAAAAAATTGTTATATAGACCGTTGATTTTTATTTATAAAATGAAAGTTTTGGTAATTTTTTTACTGGTGTTTGCTTCACATGTTTAGAGATCATAGGGATTATACAGTATTACATCACACTACCCCTCAAAACACAAGACTTTGTTACAACAGATTAATTTTTAAAATTTGTCTTCACGTATCATATATTTGTACTAAATATGTGTAATACAAACTCAAACTACACAAACCAATGTTTCTCAAACCTTCGATCAAAGAAGATATTTAGGTCCCGACCGGTTAAAAGAATTTTCTTCTGACTTTCCTAGGGTGTTTCATTTTTATTGATTAAAATATTTTTAATAAATACATTAGTCCCACAAGTATATCTTATCCAATAGAAACGAAACATGTAAGAAAGTTAAGAGAAATTTATTCTGACGGGTTAGAACTCAAGTATTTTCTCTCAATCAAACCTCCCTCTACGATCAACATACTCTAATTTTCTAATAAATCTCTCCTTTATGACTTTCTAGAACAATTATCAAAAATACAATTCTCATACACAAATTTAAGGGTTAGATGGTTTTTCTTGTTATTAAAGGTTATAGGAATCAGGAAGTACAACAATCCATATATCAAAATCAGAAGGTTATAAAATACACACAATTAGATTTCGAAAGACAATCTTGCTATAACTTATTAATAATCCAATGCATTGAAAGAATATACTAAAAAATTGCAATTTCTATGGTTTAGGAGAAGAGGGTTGGGAGTGAGGATGAATGGTAGGAAATGGGTTATGAAATTATAGTAGTATAAAAGAGGCATCTTTTACTATCTGTGAAGAATAGCCAATCAAAACATGAGATACCTCATCTTCACAAAAAGCAATAAGATTTTAGACCCCAATTTGACAAATATCCTTATGCTTATCGACACGTGTCACTATCACATTAAAGGAATCTCATAAGAATCATGGAAAGACAGATCGTCCTGGATCCTTACAATTCATTGCATTCAACAACTACCACTCACAAATCTCAGAGTCTAAAAAATATCCCTCTCCACGTGCCCAAATCTTGATCGATGTGACAAACTCTCTATCTTCTTGAGAATTGCCTCATAGCCACTTCTTCGTCCAATTTTTCAAAATTTAGCCGTGTTCTCTTATATTATAAAATGTAGTCATTAAGAGGGCGCTTGGAGTGCGGGAATTGAAATTAAATATCTGGAAATTAGATGTCTGGGAATAAGTAGTATGAAATAAAATAGATGGGAATTTGATGCATGTGTTTGGAGTGTGCTGGAATGAAATTCAAATGCCTGGGAATATGATGTTTGTGTTTGGAGTGTGCTGAAATTTGGTTTATGGGAATATGATTATTGTTTTTGTAGGAAGGAATATGATTTGTTATTTTATTTAATTATTATATAAAATTTAATTAAATATTGAAAAAATTAATTAGTAATATTAAATTAAATTTAATTAAATTAAAATTATCTAACTATATTTATTTATAAGTTTGAATTTTTTATTTCCTTTTAAATATTATTTCATTAAATAAAATAAAATAAAATTGATGAAACATATAGGAATTAATTGCTTACAATCATGTATTATTATATAAATTAGTTGATATTAATTGACGGTAAAAAATAAATGATTGATGTCATTAAATATTTAGGGTTTAATAATAAAACAAATTTATTAATTTAAAAAAAGTGAAAATGTGTTATTTTAAAGAAGGGTAAAATACAAATAAAACCCCTGTGGTTTTTTTCAAATGCATGAACACCCCCCGTGGTTCCAAAATGGAAAATCACACCCTTGTGGTTCCAAAAATTTTCAATCAGACCCCTCCCCTTCAATGTCATTAATTTTATTTTAATAATAACTTCTTCGTTTGAACTCTGATTTGGATGATTCAAGATGTTTTGAAATCCTCATTTTGGTCTCTACGTTATGGTCACTTCAAAACTTCTAAATCATCAATAATCAAAAGAGTTAACGGTGTCATTCATACCTAGTATTTTGATGTTAATAAAATCTTTTATTTATTAATCATTTCAAAGTTTTGAAGTGACTATTATATAAATCCTGAAATTAGGATTCCAAAACATCTTGAATCACCCAAATCGGATTTCAAACGAAGAAGTTATGGCTAAAAGAAAATTATTGACATTGAAGGGAATGAGTTTGATTGAAAAAATTTGGAACCACAGTGGGTGTGATTTACTATTTTCAAACCACGTGGGGTGTTCATGAATTTGGAAAAAACTACAGGCGTCTCATTTGCATTTTACCCCTAAAAAAATATTGTATTTGGAATTAAGCTTGAAAAAAGTACTATAAAGTAAAATTTATCTAAATTACTTAGTGTATTATTTTGAACATATTTTTTTTAATTTAATTATGTATAATATATTGAGTTTATTTAAAAAAATATTTTTGATTTAAAAAATATGTATATTTTTTTTAATTAAAAAATATTTTTAATTTTATCTTGTTCACTATAACCTATTAAAATACTCCTAATATTTATTTTTTTCTATTAGAAATACCAAATAGCATAAAATTAGAGAGGATTTAATTAAATATGTCAATGCCAAAGCTAATACCAAAGCTATTGCCAATGTTAAATAAAGGGGAGATTTGGATGAGAATTGAATGTCAATGCCAATGGTAATAGAGGTTGAACCAAACAATGGAATGGGTATTAAAAACTCATTCTCATGGCCAATTCCCACACTCCAACGCCCCCTAAGATATTTTTTCAGATTTTTCATATTCCTTGTACCCTTATATGTAATCATTAGCTACAAAAACAACTTTGGGTAAAATACGTTTTTGATCCCTATAGTTTCACTTTGGTTTCATTTTCGTCCCTGTATTTTCAAAACTAACTTTTTTTTGTCCCTGTACTTTCCAAAACCCATTTTTTTAGTCCTTCTGTTAACTTTTCTGTTAGTTGACTGTTAGTCATTGGTGACATGATATTTTTAATGACGTGGCAGATTGACTTGATTTTTTTATCAATATTTTTAAATGATGTGGCATTTTAGTACTTTAAAAGTTTATCCTAAAGAAAAATCATTTATGCTCTTCATCGTAAAAGTTTTATCTCAACTTTGTGGTTTGCAGATTCAAAAACTGAGCTACTCTTCGTCTTTGACTTCCTCACGTTATGCAGACAATATAGATTCAGCAGTTGTAGAATTATTGGTTTGCTATGTAGGTTCCCATGAGATTTCAGAACTTTGCATTAAAGCAGAAAGCTGTTTTGATAGGAATCGTTATTTTGATTGGGGTCGCTGTTTATCAACATGTCGATCGCTCAATGTGCTGAGAATGTCATGTGGGTTTGTGGATATTTAGGGAACGTTGGTGTTACAGTCGTTGAGAATTTTAGAGATTAAAAGTTCATGGAAGGGCAACAAAGAGTTCAAAGGAAAGATGTTCACAGACTGTCCAAATTTGGAATCCGGGGGAGGATCCATGGCCTTGGGAAAATCTCTTAGGTATCCTTATTTTCATCAGACGAAGCGATCTCCATGACCAAGTCGTCCGAAGAACTCGTATTTTGCAAAACATCAGTAACGTCTTCTATAGCAGTCGAAGGTGTAGCAGACATGGCAGAAGTTGAACCCGATGGTTTCAGCCCTCGAGGCATTAATGAAAGCTGCTTCAAATCATTATACGAAGCCAGTAACACCCTTGGAACAAGCCCAAAACTGTCTAAACATGAAAACTCTTCCATCGCTTCCAATGAAGTGTTACTTCCAGATCTGAACGTGGGCATCGTTTCCATGATTTTCTTCCATCAAATGGCCCCAGAACCAGCCAACAGTCGTTCCTCTACCATCCCCTTCAACCAGAAACCTTTGGAAACCTCTCCCTCGGCCAGATCCACGATTTTCAAAAAACTGTCCTATATAAAACCTGCCCAGAACACGTCAAGCTTCCTCACTACCAACCCAGAAGCGTTCCTCTATGACTGAAATGGTGTTTTTTGGCGTGTTGGACCTTGGTTTCCGATAAGTAGTTTAGATCTACGATTTTTAGTGGTATTTGACTGATTCAATGAAGTTGATGAAAAAAAATGGTGGTGATGTTGGAAAGAGATGAGTAAGAGATGATACAAGCAAGGGATGAAGGAGAGTTTTGCTTGAGAATCCATGAATTCGATCAAAAGAAGGAAGAGTGGTTCATAAGAGAAAGAGGGATCTGGTTAGAGAGAGATATAGAGGAGAGAGAAAGTTATGAGAAAGATGAGAGATGGTAATTTTAAAATCAATAAAAAAATATTGTTTTAAAGTACTAAAATGCCACATCATTTAAAAATATTGATAAAAAAATCAAGTCAACCTGTCACGTCATTAAAAATACCATGTCACCAATGACTAACAGTCAACTAACAGAAAAGTTAACAGAATGACTAAAAAAGTGGGTTTTGGAAAGTACAGAGACGAAAAAAGTCAGTTTTGAAACTACAGGGACGAAAATGGAACCAAAGTGAAACTATAGGGACAAAAAACATATTTTACCCAACAACTTTTTAGGCAAGCTTTACCCGGTAGATAAAAATGCCAAAATCCATGGGTTCTGTCCTTGTAGTTAGGGGCGGAGCCACCCTTTGGATTAGGGGCGCTTTCCCCCCCTTTCAATTTTTAAAAAACAAAAATTTATATGTTAAAATTGAATTTTGTTGAGTAAAAAATTGAAAAATTAATATAATTTATCCAATTTCCCCCCCTTTCCTAATATTAACTTTATATAATTTTTGTCCCCTCAATTTTTTAAAAAATGAAAAAATAAAGGTAAAATTTGAAAATTTTGCTATCACTTATCTATTTTGCCTCCCCTTATTTCTAAAAATTAACTCTATGTATTTTTTGCCCCCCCTAAAAAAAAGTATGCCTCCGCCCCTGCTTGTTGTTCCAGGTTTCCAATGAAGGATTATCTTCTTCTCACGAAAGATGATATCTTCCTTTTTTTCCAGAAAATTTGGATTCAATTTTTTCCCGTTCATTTTTTTTCTTCATATTATAACCTCATATATATGACGTCGGGTACACCTTCTAGATAGCTACTGTACTAGGCTGTGTACCTATTATTATACCCGTCATAGCTAATGTCAATATTATATACATATTTTTCTTCGTAAGATAAGGTTGTGTTGTTAGTACATATTTTATATTACATAATTTGAGTTATTATTTTTTTCATAAATAAATATCATAACCTTCATATTTTATAAACAATTATATTATTAGATGGGTGCATGTGTGTTGGGTCAGTACTTTTCGTACGTTCATTTACCTACATAGTGCAAACTGCACTTTTGTTAGTTTAATATTTAAAATGTTATGCTCACTCGTTCGTACTGTATGTACTTGTTCATGTACGTTGTATACACAATATACAAAATTTAATACAGGGGTCATTTGTTGAATGTAACAAAGGTAATGTTATCATCAATTTTATAGCGTTACTTATAGAGATGAAAATAAAAACAACGAAGTTATGGGTTCTAAATTCTTTTTTTTCTAGGTGAATTCAGTTTTCCCTCTATTTTGTATTTCATATTTACATTTCATATTCAGCCATATTCCTCATTTTCATATTCAAACTGTAACTGAAGATCCTCAAAACCGTGACACAAATATGGTATTAAAAAAAATTAGTACGCACTGTATGAAATATACTGTTTCTACCAACAATACTCGAAGAACCAAAAAACGTTCACGAAGACGTTGTACATAATGAAGCAGATGGAGAAGTTGATAATTGGAATCCTGGCAATGACGGCCTTTTCGATCACAATATGAATGAATGTGAAACTGACGAGGTATATATTCCCAATGGATTTCGTTTCACAGACCATTTGACCTTCATAATTCATTTATGTTCTCTCTCCCTATTTTTTTTTACTGTAGAAATAAGTATAATAGGTATGCATGGTATGGTGAGTCATTATATACAATACAACTTATACATAATATACCTGACTCCCGTCTTGCCGTGATCAAATGTAGACTTCACTTCTTGTTTATTAGCATCTGCCATCTATTACAACATGGAAGTTCAAGGAATTTACACAAACACAATTCAACCAAATATTTGCTATGAAAAGTAAATGAACAAACATAATAAGAACATAGTTCTTTCGTACTTAGTTTTTCAATATGAACAATAATCAAACAAGAAACCTAAAAAAAAACCATATGAACAAGAATCTGTTAACAATCCCAAAAAAAAACATAAAAAATGTGTAAATAGCCACATGCAAGGTCATAAACATTTTTTTGGCCAAACAGCCACATGTCTTTGAGGAATGTTTAATTGATTATTTATTGAATATGGATTGCAAAGAGATTAATTTGAAGGAAGATTTTGATGGCTGTGGAAGTGGAGGAAATAGTAGTAAGAATAGGGAGATGAGTTTATTGATAGGAGTTATTAAGGAAGCATATTAGAGCTTGCCTAGGGTTAAAGAAATCAGTTAGTAGTTAATTGATTAGTTGGGTACAGACAAGTTGTTATTACATCTTCATTTTCTCCTTCTTATATATAAGGAGATTTGTACTTTGATCAAAGTTAATGAAAATCATTCCCTCGTCTATTACTTGAAACTTCTCTAATACGAGTAAAGTGAGGATTTTGCTATGTGATAATGAAAAGAAGAAGAACTTACGAAATCTGAAAACAAAAAATGAAAATGGAGTGAAATGTAGGCCAACTCTGGAATGGAGGAAGAGAGAGAATGAAAGTAGAAACTGAAAAGTCGAGGGAAATTAGAAAATTAAGAATGAAGGAGAAAGGTAATCCCGCTAATCTAAATACCGTAATAATGAAGAAGAAGAAACGGCACCACTTCATTTTCCCATATGCACAACGATGCGCCTGACACATACAGTTCATACAGCATGTGCGGGCCCGGCCCCAACGGGGAAGGGATGGGGAATATTTTATCCCCGCTCCGATCCCCAAAGTTATTCAATTAATTAATGAATTTTTTTTAACTCGTATTATATTATTATTAGTCTTTTAATTTATATAATATTAAAATTTAATGATAATATACGTTTTTAAATCTAACGAATATAAAATATATCTCCTACTATTAAATTATAATATAAATAAGTATATTTATAAATTTAATTAATATTAAAAAATTAAATAAGTATTTTTTAAATGTTGGAGAACCCGATCCCCACAAATTTCCTACGGGGAATCCTCGTCCCCGTTACCGACTTTTTAAAGCAGGGAATTTAACGGGGATGGGGAATGGTTTAGGAAGCGGGCAGGACGGGGAATGCACACTCCTAGATTTGACAGTTACTTTTTCAGACAACCAAGGGTATATACGGTATTTTGCTCCTTTGCCTCTCTCTAGACGCAATAAATATGGCCATGCACATTAATTTTTATCCTAATGACTATTTACTCTAGTTTACACTTAAAAGAGGCTATTTAGAGAGTTAACCCTATCTTCTTCATCTTTTTTTTTCTCTAATGGCAGAAAATGTTGATCTAAACTTTTTAACTCAAGAGTGGAATCAAGAAATAAATTATCTACATGACTATAAATATATTTATATCATAATATAAAATTTACAATTATATAATTCAATGTTTTGCTAAGAAAAAAAAATAAAGATGTAAATGTCAAAGAAAGTCGACGTTAATGCTGATGTTGATGTTAAATCAAAGGCGTGAACTTAAGAAAATATTGTGGTTAATGAATATTATAAAATAATCATTAATACTATGATCTTTATTGAAATATTTTGAATGAATCAATTAAACTTTTTTTTTTTAAAAAAACTACATATTATCATATCATACTTTAGCGATGAGAAAATATATAAAATTATATCAATCAAGTTTAATTTAGTGGTACACCACTTTTATAGTATCTATTAAATTAAAGTTTTGAATTGATCCAATGTATTGTGTCAAATAATATATAAATGGCTTGTAGTCAATTTTTCATGCAAACAATTTTGCACCCTCATTTTGTTTTCAAAAAGAATATTATATAATTTCCTTTCCTATAAATATACACTTTTCATCTTTATTTTTATGTCTTCCTTTCATTTTCGCATTTTTCTTTAGAAAGTAATATATATAAATTAAAGTACAACTAAAATATATCTAGAAAGTATTTAAACATGAATAATTTCTTCATTTTCTAAATTGTTAGTGTTGGTTTGTGATACCTTTTAGAAGTGTTTAAAAGTATTTTTGAATAAAGAAGATGTTTATAAGTATGGCGGGAAAGCACACATATCATTAGTTTAATTTTAATCTATTTAATTATAAAGATTTTCCATGAAAGGAAAATTTTAAGGCATACCTGCAAATTTAATCCCCAAAAAATTGTGATAAAATATTACAAAAATAACAACTCAAACTATGATTATAAATAAAAAGTAGATACATCAATCAATTATATTATTATGTTATTACCAATAAATATATAGATCATGAATAGATGTCAGTCACAAAAAATTAAATACATTAATTATCATTATTAAAATCAATTGATAATTAATGAATTTCTTTTGAAAATATATATATTATAATTACAGTTGCCTTTATAAATATTTCAGAGATGAGAGATACCCAATTCAAATTTCTTAATATTTTAAAGGGTAAAATGCAAATGAGACCCTTGTGGTTAGTTTCAAATACATGAACACCCTCTATGGTTTGAAAATGACAAATCACACCCTCGTGGTTCCAAATTTTTTCAATCAGATCCCTCCTCTTCAATGCTAATAATTTTCTATTAGCCATAACTTCTTCATTTGAACTCCGATTTGGATGACTCGAGATGTTTTAGAATCCTCATTTCAGACTCTACATAATTGTCATTTTAAAACTTTGAAATGATTAATAAGTAAAAGAGTTTATTAACATCAAAGTACTAAATATGATTGACACCGTTAACTCTTTTGGTTTTTGATGATTTAGAAGTTTTTAAGTGACGGTAGCGTAGAGACTGAAATGAGGATTCCAAAACATCTTGAATCATCCAAATTGGAGTTCAAACGAAGAAGTTATGATTAAAAGAAAATTAATGACATTAAAATGAATGAATCTGATTGAAAAAATTTAGAACCATAAGGATGTGATTTGTCATTTTCAAACCACAAGTGTGTTCATGCATTTTAAACACACCACATAGGTCTCATTTGCATCTTACCCTATTTTAAGCTCTGTGAATTAATAAAGATGTGGGCTTGAAAAAAATCAATCTCCAAACAAATAGATTCAAATGACTGGTAAATTGATGGGGGAATATATATGGGTGTCAAAATTTGATTGAATATTTACATATTTATCATTTTTTGAAAAAATTTTACACATTATTTTTTTAAGAAAGGGTTTATTGATTTTTTTAATTTTTAAATTCTCATCTACGTTCCACCACCAATCATCTTCTTAAATTACCTCTTCCTATTTTTTCTTTAATTTCCCACCACCTTTGCTGTCATATCCACCGACGTCTCCGTCATTAAAAAAATTTCGACAAGAATTAAATCAAACCGTGTTTTCCTCAATTTTCAAACAAAATTTCAAAATTTCTCGTGAGACCTCTCCCGACTTCGTAAAGCAATATATTAGTGATAGTATCATATGAAAAATTGATGATAGTCAATTATTGTCATTATATCAACGATAATACATCATAATCTAGTATATCATAATAGTACATCAGTAAAAATCATTCACTAATATACTGAGATATACTATCATTGCTTAGCTATTGCTAATAATAAATTAGTGACTTACTAATATACCTGCATGAAAATAAGAGTACTTACGACATTTTTCGACGAACATTAACTGGGTTTCTAAGATTTTAATATTTTTAAAATACTTTTTTGAGTTAATAAAATTGTAAATATTATAGCCGATTTTAACATATTTGTAAATGCCCTTAAATTTATCTGAATCATAAATTAAGGAAAGAAATTATTGAGAATAAAAATTATGAAAAGGAAATTGAAAAAATGAAAATTACTAGCTGGGCCCTACGCAATACAACCGTTGCCATGATGACATCTGTAGACAGAGATTGAGAGGTAAAATGGATGGGTTGAACTGTGGACCACATCATGACGTTAATGAACAGATCAATAAAGTTGCTTTGCTTCAGGAATCTTCCACATGACAGCCTGGCACATCTTGTTCTTGTTTTTTTTTTTTACTTGTAATATCTGATTTTCAATCACTCAATTGGTGTCATTAATCATTGTAAAACAAGAGAATTCATCAATTTATTAAATTGTACATAATCATTTGAATTAATGATAAAATTATATGTAATCAATAGAGATCAATTAAAATATGACACATTTCTTTAAGTTGAATTGAAGGGAGATCGAATAATACCACATGTCTTTTTATGACCACTGGATGACATAAATTAGTTCAATTAAAATATGTCACTATGATTTAGTCTAAATCAAATGAAGTCTTTACCTTTCAAAAGCCCATAGAAAACTCTTTTAATAGGGCTGGTCATTCACCATTTTAGAGGTCGAAAAATAATCAATGAAACTAAAGACTCAAAACACTTTGAAAACCAGACTTTTTGAAAACTTCTTGGTAGGGATACAAAATTCCCCGCAGAGCCTCGACCCCATTGGGACGGGGAGTCCCCATTTTAAACGGGTTAGGGGGAAAATTTTCCCCAATTTGTATTCAGGTTCGGGGATGAGAATACATTCCCTACCCCGCCCCGACCCTGAACCCGAACCTAATTTTTTAATAATCTCTTATGTATTTTTTTACTTTAATCTTTATTTATTAAAAATATATATAAAAATACGGTTATATTAACTAATAAATTATAAAATATTTAGTATTATGTTTTTTGGTCTTAAAATGTATATTTTAAATATATAATTTATTTTTTATAGATTTTTTTTAAATAAGAATTAAAGTATAAAACAGGGAATTTCCCCGCGAGGAAACTTGATCCCCGAACCCACTCCTGATTCTTTGCTTAGGAGGTAGGGGCAGGTATGAGGATTAAAAATCCCTGCGAGTTTGAGGACAGAGAGTGCATCCCCAACCTTGTTGCCATCCCTAATTCCTGGAAATTACAAACTCTCCGTAGACCAACCTGAAGATAAAATTTTGAAGAATAAAACCTCACAAGTTTCAAACACTTCAGTGTTCAAGCTTCAAGATCACAACCAAATAAATTAGATTCTTCACGAGCTAAAAAGTTGAAAACTCAATCCCCTTTTGATCAGAGAAATATGATGATTGACACTAACATCAAAATCTATACTTATATGAGAAAGAATCAAATAATCATTTATGTTAGAAATTGTAACACTCCAGTTATCAATATAAATCATGTTTTATTCCACATTTATTTTACCTCCTTAGAATTTTGTGTGAATAGTCATGGATTGATTTTTTAAAGTATCTATTGCTTTAATTTTATTTAGGGAAAATATCAATTTTAATCTTCTTCTTCTTGTTTTTTTTTAATTAAAATACACCCAACATCGGGCAAAAGGCATCAAGCCCGAATAGAAGCCAAATCCCTAGAATTGAGCTTTACAAGCCAAAAAAGGAAAGGGGAAAGCCAGCGAGAAGAATTATTAAATATGTTAAATAATCACCCACTATACCCAAAAACTTAAGTCAATAGGTAAGAGTAAATTTAATCATATATCTCAACACTCCCCCCACATATGGGTAGGGGTGTTCAACAAAATCGAAAAACTGATGAACCTAGATATTAGAACCAATGGTTCTTTTGGTTTGCCATAGTAAAAAACCGTATAAATCAGTTTCGGCCCGGTTTTTATATTTGAAGAATCGAATAAAATCGAATCGAACCATATATGTAAATAATCATAAAAAACCATAAGTATATTAGTTTTTTTTACCTAACTTACCTGGTCACTATACAACCTTAATGCACAATTTAAAAAACACATCAATCTCTCAACTCCCTTTACAAATTCACCTCTCCATCTTGTGGTTTCCTTCCCCTTTATTTCTTTAACCTTGATCTTAGTGGACAAAAGTTCAGATATTTTAATATTTTCATCTATTTTCTCTAAGTTTCTTTTTTTAAATTTGTTTCACAAAACCGACAAACCGAACCAATGTAAACTAAACTGATTCAAGAACCAGTTTTGTATATTTCATTGGACGTTTCGGTTCCATTTTTAACAAAATCAATGTATTCGATTCGGTTCAATAATTATGGAAAAACTGACCAAATCGAACCGTGCGCACTTATTAATAATGTGGGCATCCATCTCAAAACCAATTGGTAATGAGAGAAGTAGAGATGACAAAATTCCCCGCGGGGCCCCAACCCTATAGGGGCGGGGAATCCCCGTTTAATTAGGGTAAGGGTTAGGGTTAGGGGGGAAATTTCCCCCCGATTTCTTATAGGGTACGGGGACAGGAATACATTCCCCCGCCTCGCCCCGCCCCCGAACCCGATAATTTAATAACATCTTATATATTTTGTTTACTTTTATTTTTATCTATTGAAAAAATATATATATAATATGGTTATATTAACTAATAAATTATAAAATGTTTAGTATTATGTTTTATTTTTGTCTTAAAAAAGTATATTTTAAATATCTATTTCATTTTTACATTCCTTTTTAAATAATACTTAAAATATAAAACGGAGAATTTTCCCCTCGGGTAACCCGATCCCCGAACGGGGAATCCCCGAACCCGCCCCCGATTTTTCTATTAGGGGATAGGGTAGGGTATGGGGATTAAAAATCCCCGCGGGTTAGGGGATGGGAAACGTATCCCCGACCCCGCCCCGCCCCGTTGCCATCCCTAGAAGTGGCCCTTAGACTTTATAAATGTTGTTAGGTCCCTTCATCTTTCCGAAGTGAGATCCTTAACATGCCCTCTCAAGATGATGTCTCTTTTGGGCTCACCAATTTTGGGCCGGATTCTATAATTGGACTGGATGCTCGTTTGAGCTTTGTTGGGCTCTGATACCATATTAATAATGTGGATATTCATTTCAAAACCAATTGATAATGAGAGGAGTGACCCTTAGACTTTACAAATGTTGTTAGGTCCCTTCATCTTTCCGATGTGGGATCCTTAACAACACCTCTATATGTGGGCTTGGATATTTGTACAAAACCCAAACATGTGGGATTTAAATGAGGAGGAAATGATCATTTCCTAACTCAAGACTCCATACCATATTAAATATGTTAAATCACCACTAGACCCAAAAGCTTAAGCCAATGGTTAAATATAGATTTAATCATATATGTCAACAAGAATCTCTCGAAGAAAAGGTAAAAGAAGCTATCTGATCGGTAAAAAGATTTATATCAATTTTAATCTTAAAACTATATAAATAGTTGTAAGTTTAACATTATAGTAAGGCCTTCATGATTATTCGTACTAGATTTTTTCTTTTTCTAAAATTTAAAAAATATTAGACCATAAAATTGTAAAACTAATATAAAAAAAATCACAAGAGATATCTTTATCATATTAATAAGTGGGGTATCTAGATTCTCAATAAGTGAATTGTAGTTTTAAAATTATGTCATTGACATTCATTTATTACACTCTCGTATAGGGATGGCAACGGGGCGAGGCGGGGTCGGGGATACACTTCCCATCCCCTAACCTGCGGGTATTTTTAATCTCCATACCCTATCCTACCCTATCCCCTAATTGAAATGAAGAGTCTCGTAACACTAAAATATATGTATACGTAGGAAAAATTCTACTGGCCAAATTGAATGACTTTTGAACACATGAATATAAAGATAGCTTTTCCTTTAAACTTTTCTTCCACTCTTCAATGAAAAAGTATTTAAAAAAAAAAATCGTATAACACAGACAGTATCTCAAATTAACCCTTCTCAAGATACTGGTACTATTATGTCACGGAAACAATTTTATATGTATATATATTTTATTAAAAAAAACATCTTGTTATCAGCAATTTTTCTGTAAAATGAAAGGAAAATATATTTTATAGAAGGATTATTGATAAATTTAGTAATTTTTTTTTGGATATTTATAAAAATATCACCTCATAAAAATATTTAAATACATAGTAAATTTTGATTGGATAAAAAAATAAAAAACATTTAATTACATATTTTTATATCAAATTCATCACTGATTCACACATTAATCAATTAAAATAGTAAAATTTACTATATTTTATAAATATTTTTTAAGTGATGATATATTTATTAATAAATTTGCTACTCAAATGAAATTTCTCTTATTAAACGGTACTTTTAGTTATTGTATTTTAACATTTGTTAACATTTTGGTTTTTTTTTAATATTTAATTCTTTTTACTTTTAAATATACAAAAATTAAGTCATAGACATTAAGAAAAATTCATTATAATCATAATCACGCGAGAAGATATAATTTAGATTTAACTTATATCCGGATTTGGACGTGTCTGGATGTAAGAAATTTCTTTGTGGATAGAAGTTCTTAATACTTATCATCAAAGTTATAAATATTGATGGTGACGGTCAGTTATGTTTAGTCATCTTTTAATTTTTTCCATCGGCGTCTTTTGGTATAAAAGAAAAATTATATATAGATTTTCACCCACTTCATTAACTTGAATTGATTTTATATATTGGTAGTTTTTTATATTTTAATCATTTAATTTTTTAAAATATAAAGACTGAATTATAAACATTGAAATATTATCTTTGTCGATAAGGATGATATTTTGACCAGGGGTGAAATTTGATTAGGTTGATTTAGATTTTTTTAAAACTTCATATCCGATTGAATTTTTTTTTAAGATTATATGAACCAAACTAAAACATTCAATATGAAGAAACGAAACCAAATCAGTAGTTTGGTTCTTACATTTTTTGTTTTTCTCAATTATTCATAATACTTAATTTGCAGTGTGATAAATGTAACAAAATCTTAAAAAATAACTTCAAAAAATTGTAAGACTAATTTCAATTCATCTAAAATTTCAATAAAACACCAATTACAAATACAAATATAATTTTGTTATAACTATACAACCATAATACATATAATATTAAATATTCTTCCGATTTTTCTTTTCATTTTATAAGATTTATTGATATTTAAAAATTCAAATATATCATATATATATCTTATATCATGTATTGGTTTGGTTTGGATCGCTGCAAAAATCTATCAAACCGAACCAAACCGTTATTTTGGTTTGGTTTAATTTGGACAATTGATTTGGTTTGGATTTGTTCACCCTTAATTTTGACTAGGTGATTTCATAGGAGTTTTGGGTGAATCTGTGGTTAAAAAAATTCGAATAAATTTATAATTGAAAATATTATAAAAAAATATTGTAAATCACGTATTGGGTATATAATTTCACCTAAATAAAAGATGAAATGGTACACTTAGTATACAATTTCAAAGTTTAGAGACAAATAAAACAGAATTAAAAAAATTCTGAATTACGAACAAAAATGTCACTAACTAGACTAAAATAGATTTTTAATCCCAACTTTCGATCCAAGAGTCAGAAAGACGATTTATTTTGGCGGTGGCTCCTGACAATACAACTGTTAATAAGAATCCAAATTTATTCAATTTAAGATAAAAAAAATTGCTAAAAAACCCTTACTTTAATAATCAAAGTTACGACTGCATTGTCGTTATTTTATCTTAAATAATATGAATTTGGGTACTTATCAACCATCCTATTATCACACGTTCAATGTAACAAACGGATCGTCTCTCCGATTTTTTGATAAAAAATTACGATGACAAATTAATTGCAATTTACTTCAATGGTATTTTTGTTATTTGTAATTTTGTTTTTTTTCCTCGTCCTAAACTGTAACGTCGTATCACAATTTATCATATTTTTCATAATATTTTACATACTATAACATTTTTAAGATTATTCTTAAATGATGTAATATTAATAAAAGTAATCCAATTTCACAGCCAGGTTACAATCACAAAAGATGTAGTGCATGTTTAACTATGAATTAGTGGGTGGATCTTAGAGGTAAGTAATCATGTTTTAAAAAGCGTAAAAGGTAAGAATAACTCTGCACTTTCACCTAATTTTAAATATGACTCCTGCATTTTATTTTATTTTAAAATACACCCTTACATTTATCAAGAAGCCTCAATTATTTAAAAAAAACCATCCATTTTAACATTGAGATATAATTTTATTCTTTTTTTTAACATTTTAATGGGATATTAATATTTATTGGCCTTTTCAACTAACCTTAGGGGTCATTCTTACATTTTACCCTAAAAAAAAAAAAGTAATATACAATGACGAAATTACCCCAAAATGATAATTAAAAAAAATACGTGTAGGTCAACGACACCGTTACTTTCGGCCCACGATTCCTTCATGACCCACCCACCCAAGAATCTACAAGAAAAAAAAAAGAAAATATTTTAAATAAAGACGATAAATAATAATTTGTTTAAGGCAATAAAAAAAAAAAGAGAGAGACAATTAATTAAATAGTAAAACAATTCGCCGCGGCGTGACTACGGAATCCAAAGATTCCCCAAAACACAAAAACTCGGCCGATTCCGATTTTTTTAATTTCCTCGACTCGTTGAGTCAGATAGATCGATAGATGCGACGACCCGATTTCGTTTCCAAACCCATTAGAATCTTTACCATTCTGAATCTCCGCTGTTTATAAATAAATCGTCTTTCTCTCTCTCTTTTTATCTCACCGTTCTCTCTCCTTCTTCTTTTCTAATGTTTGAGAGTGTTTTTTACTATGGATTTGAGCTTGGATTTATCCTTAGATTTCGTACCCAAAACAATTCCTGAGATTTTTGTTGAAGTTTCATCGATTACTGATACTTCTTTAAAAAGATTGAAGCTTGATGATTATGTCAAAAGACTGGAGGATGAAATGAGAAAAATCGATGCTTTTAAAAGGGAACTTCCTCTCTGTGTTTTGCTCATAAAAGATGGTGGGTTTTGATTTTTTGATATTTATCTGTTTTTTTTTTGGGATTTTAAAATTTGGGTTTTTGATTATTTGATGTTTTGATTCATGGGTTTGCAGCTATTTTGAGATTGAAAGATGAAATGGAACAGTTTCAGCCTGTGACTGAAGAATTCATACCATTGAAGGGAAATTCCGATGATGAGGAAAGCGAGAAAAAGAATAAGTGGTTGAATTCTGCTCAATTATGGAACACAAACTTCGATTTCGAAAAACAAAACTCAAAATTGATTGTGAATTTGGTAACGTAGAAATAACTAAAACTTGTGGAATTTTTTTTGGGATCAGATTTAATAATTCAATATATATATATATGTTTTTGTTTTTGTAATAGAATAATGAGGATGAGGATCGGTCTGTGCCAGAGATTCCAATTGAAAATTGGAATTTTGGAAAGAAAAGAAGAGCATTTGAGTTATTCAATGATCAATCAAATTTCACAAGGAATGAAACGAAGGAAGCTGATAAGGAGATTTCACAAGTTCCTAAACTTACTTTAATGACTGCAATTTCCGATCCGTTTCCTACTAATTTGAGTGATAAGGGAGGCGGCGGCGGTGGTGATGGTAGAGTTGTTCCAGGATTATCTACCATGGCGGCGGAAATGAAAGGACAGAACAAACTCTCACCCCAGCAGCAACAGACTATAAGGAAACAACGCCGATGCTGGTCGCCCGAGCTTCATCGACGTTTTGTCGACGCCCTGCATCGACTCGGTGGATCTCAAGGTTCAATTTGATATGAGACATTCTATTTTATAAAATTATGAAAACAAGTATAGACTATTTGATTTGAAATGCTCGTCTTAGATTCGAATTTCAACTATGTTTCTATACTATTTGCAGTGGCAACACCCAAACAGATAAGAGAATTGATGCAAGTTGATGGCCTAACAAATGATGAAGTGAAAAGCCATTTACAAGTATGAGATATAAATCATATTTTTCTTTTGTTCTTTCTCGACGATCGGAAATCGATAATAATTTTCGCTTTTCCGAAACAGAAATACAGGCTTCATGTTAGAAAGTTGGCTCCATCAGATCAAGCTCAAGCTCAAGCTCAAGGCAGTGATATATGGATGTCGCAAGAATACTCAAATGCTACAAGCATCACTCATACTGGTTCTCCAGATGGTCCACTTCATGTTGGTGGGTCTGCAAAAGCCCTATCCATTACTGAGGGAGACAGTATGGAAGCCGAAGAAGACGCGAAATCGGATGGTCATAGCTGGAAAGGAAGAATTCATAAGCTGAGATGAAACTCCTTTTCCCCCACTAAAACCAGTTTTGCAGTTAAAAAATGAATACAAGATGGGAATATGTGATTTTCTGATTTTGTAGACAAAAAAATAAGGTATAATTGTAACTCATAAAACCTTTTTTTTTTTTTTTTTTGAGGAATAGATGATGAGGATGTTACTGATCTTGAGAAAAAACAACATGTTAATGGAGATCAGATAATGGCCTTTGATGTTAATGCGTTTGTAGGAAAAATAACATGACATGAACAATCTTTTGTCTGAAATGTTGGGTATTGAAGTAAATCATATTGCTAATTTTAATAATAAGATGTTTTTTTTTTTTTTTTAATAGTGTCAAAAGCTTGAGAAGATGGATTATGATTTAATTTAAGCTTAAAATGTTCCATTCTTGTCTCCTTTTGCAAAGGGCAGAGTAAGCAATCAGATCCATATTTGCAGATAGATTAAAAAAATGGATGGTGTGTAGTCAAGTATTTTTTATTTAAAATGGATATCGAATTTATATAACATATTTTTTATTGTTACTTTTATAATTTATATCAGATATTGGGATGATGATTAAACTTTCATTTAAAATGGATATTGGATTTATACAACACATTCTTTTATTATTACTTTTATAATTTATACCAAATATTGAGATGATAATCAATTAGTATAATGACCAATTTATAACACCCAATACAACACATATTTTTATTATTACTTTTATAATTTATACTCTACATTGAGATGATAATTAAATTGGTCTAATGACCAATTTATAACTCCCATTACTAGTGACAGGCCTTTTTTAGATTGGTAAATATTGATGAGGAACATCATTCAATATTTTACATATTAATTAAAAAAAGTAATACTAGACATATAATCAAATTTAATTTAACTGTGAAGTAATTTAGTTTTTAATTTTACTAAGAAAATTAATTTTTAATTAATTAAAATATCATTATCAAACAATTGATCAACAAATACAAGTTAATATAAAATATAGTAATTAGTTAGTGTTGAGATATATGATTAAAAATTTATTTTGACGTAAAAGGTTGATTATTTAACATTGTATGTTCAAACTCATAATTATATTTTTGGGAGATTGCTGATCAAAGTAATAATTATATTTTTCAGTTATTGCTTGGAGAGGTTTTGTGAACAAAAATCCAGAAAAAAAAAATCCAATCTAATAACCATATAATCTACTGTTTTCCAGCACAGAGGCCACGATGTGTAATATTGAGCCCAAGAAGTAAGAGCTTAAACCAAAACCAAGCCCAATCCCAATACCTATCAAATTAACCATATATTTATATTAGAAAACCAACAAGACCACCTTTACATTTATAAAATTAATCTAAAACATTAAAATTTATCCTCGTAGAGAAGTGATAGCTCCTCACTTTTACGATCCTACATAACCCATAAAATCCAAACAAAGTGTAGGAAAATCTAGGGGGAACATGGCGGGGTCGGGTACCCCGATTACACCTCGACCCCGTTTAAGTTAAAAAATGGCATACTGACCCGCCCTAATTAAGTTTTACCCCTATCCCGAACCTACCCCATTTAACTGTCGGGGTCGGGTACTCCGATTACACCCCGTTTAAAAAAAACATCACACTATTGTGTTTCTCCAAAGCTTTGAGTTGAGAAAAGAAAGAAGAAAAGATAAGGAGAGAGTTGAGAAAAGAAATAGAAATAGAAAAGGGAAAGGAAAAGGAAAAAAAAAGAAAGGAAGGGGATGGGCTGGGAGAAAAACAGGGGAAAAAAAACTTAATCAGGTCAGGGCCCGATAGGGTCCAATCCCATAGCCCCGACAAACAGGGCATCTCATCCCACCCCGATTACACAATTAAATGGGGTGGGCGGGGCGGGTTCACGGGGTATCGGGTGGTTGTTCACCCCTAAAATCCAAACCAACTCAATCCAATCCGGACCAATTAATAACCCAATGACAAGGTTAAATCGAGGATCAGGTTTTTCGGGTCATCGGATTTTTATAACACCTACTTACTTCTCCACTTAACTCCCCGACTCCTCCTGCTGCTCTTTCTTGTATTCCGGCAAATTTATCTCTACTAGCAACGCTCACTCACTCCCTCCCTCCCTCCCTCCCTTCTCATCGCCCAGACGCCAAACTTGCAGGTTTAAGCTCTATCTCTATCTCCCTCTCTTATTTTCTTCTTCCATTCAAATATGGATCACCAAGCAGATTACGAGGTGGTTCTTCAAATTTATCTTCACACAGCACCTAATTTCCCCTTTCTTATTATTCTCTTTCACATAGTTTATTTATTAAAAGAAATCTTTAATTCCATACATTGAATTTTTGCGCTTCCATAACTCATAATCGCAGGAATTATGAGGGAAATCGTGACTGTTCAATTAGGGGGATTTGCTAACTTCGTTGGTTCTCATTTCTGGAACTTTCAGGTAATTTTTTTTTGTTTTTGGAATTGGTATTTGATATTGGTATTGCACTAAATGAAGCTTCTGCTTGCTTCAATTTATATCACTTGCATAATTCCCAAATGTTGGTTTTTTATGTTGCTTTTTTTTTTTTAATAATGTTTCTCTCGCAAAATTTAAGCATGGCATGCTAAATAAATTACATTATTTGTTATGGAAGGATGAGTTGATTGGCTTGGCAGCGGATCCCCTCGGTGATGCGGTTTTCAAGAATCAGCATCTAAACATGGATGTTCTCTACCGTTCTGGTGAGACACAACAGGTGGATTGTTTTTTTTCTTCGTTTTTTTGAAAAAGACAGCTCAAAAGCACATTTCATTGAGATAGTGAACAATTGTAAATGAAGAAAGTATTTAGAGTTGCTACACCTCACATCACGGTCACACACTTCCATAATATCATGGACCTATGGTTCAACATATGATGTGGTTGCCTCCTTTCAATTATTGAACCTAAATATTATTTCACACATCTATTAAGAACGAAGTATATCGAGGTCTAAGTTTACATTATCTATAATAATTCATGCCCCCTTCTCAATTACCGAGTAGTGAGTACATGGCGATATTCTCTTTGACAAACCGTAGTTATTAAAGCTATTGCATGTCTGCATTGTTTTTGTTAATGTCTTCAATTTGAATTCATTTTCTTTCTAATGAATCAATGTACTGTATCTTGCCCATCCCTTATATCTTTTTTCTTGTATAATTTCCAGGGTATTCTTACCTATACTCCACGTGTAGTTTCGGTTGGCTTCAAAGGTATTGTATCTGATCAATGCTTCTGAGCAGTTTTATGTAGTTTCTTTTTTCCTAGGCATTAGACTTGACAGGTCTATTAATGCTTAGCTTATACAATTTTTGAGTAGCCAATCATCCTTCAAGTTCTCTGTTACATAAATTACTTGCTCTTGCAATCTTTTACACTTTGAGTGCACGTGTTATGATTGTTGCATTAATTTGCTCATGATGCACATGTGTTTTGATTGTCAAATATACAGCTATGACTGCGAACTTCCGTAGGAACTAGTTTTCTATCCTTTTCTATATTTTCCTGACAGTTTTTTCCTTTTGTATCATATTCACCCGTATTTTTTGTTTGTACTTTTTTTTTTACAATAAACAAAGCAACATTGAAGTATGAAAGAGCCAAAAAGGCTTTCCAATTGAAAGCTATAATAGGAGCATAATTACAAAAAGAATTACAAGTTGCACTCCATTGTTTGTACTTCTTTAAGAACTGGAGTTTGATATGTATTGGGCTTTCGGTATTTATTGGATACGTGTTGGCACTGCACTTGAATTGGAGTGATATGTCTTTTTTTTTTTTCAATTGATGGGCATGAAATCTGAAATATTAGAGAAACATAATAAATTTTGAGATGAAATGATCAATTTTTTTTGAAAAGCATTATAGTATAAACATTATTGATACTAAATTTTCTTTAACTGAGATGTTTAATTATTTAGAAAATATTTATTTAATTTTGGATTTTCTTCTAACTCTTCGTGCAGTGCATCTTAAGAAATAAAATTGGTTTTATAATTTCTCTAAGTGTTGTATACTTCATCATTTCTTGTCCATTGTATTACATATAAAAATATAATAACTTATAATGAATTTTGAATGTGAAAATTATTGAATTGTTGGAATAATTTTTTTTATTGAATTGTTGAAAAATATTCAAATAGTTTTTTTTTTTCTTTCTTTCCTTTTTTAAAAATATATTCTAATAAATGCATTGTTATTGTTTCTCTATTTTAATTCTTCAACAAAATGGCATGTCATCGTCATTCGTCTGTGCCTGTTGTATCCCTGTGGGCTGTCTATGCCTGTAGTTCAGGATAGCAGGTCAGCTCACTCGTATACATATCCTCCTATTCATTCCACCAGAATCTGTAATAAACCATAACAATCAACTTACCAGAAATCTTTGGTTAGGCCTCTGAAGATGTTTGTCACAACTCACAACATATTACATATTTAGGTATACTATCTCAAAGAATTAAAAGGGAGAGGACTTGTTTTTATGCATTGAGATAACATTTAAGCTCAAGGTTTGGATGACTTAAGTCTGTTTTATGATGATGGCTTCTCGAAGATTGTTGTTTATGGTGGTGGGTATCAAAGATTCATACCTTTTCACTGTGACAACTGTCTTCTCCTTCTCTTTCTTATCCTTCTTGTTTTAAAAACTTTAATGAAATGGGCTTTCGAGTTCGAAATAAACTTTAAGTTTGGACTCTTCTGCTGGTGTAAAAGTTATAGATAGACAGTGAAATTTGATTATTTACAGAATTTGATTTGAGTTATAATATGCAGGAGACTTGGGATCTGTAAGTGCACCTGGTACTTTGTATAATAATGATGATACATTTACACCATCTGATATCATCACATGGTAATATTTTTACTGAAGCTTTGTATCCATACTTAAAGAAATCCATCTGAATATCTATTGTTTTGCTCTATATATTTTGTTTTGTTCTTCACTTGAATCGCTTCTACGTTTAGAAAGGTACACGAGACAACACTGTACAGCTTTGTTGCTGTTATGGCTTTTGAAGAAATTAGCCTAATTTGCACTTGTGTCTAAATTTCCTTATTTTGTGATTTTTCTTCCCATTTGGAAATAGATATATTAAATAGTTTGTTCTGTGGTTTTCCTCCATAATGGGATGAGTTTGGAGAACTTCTATCTTAGTCTAAGACCTACTAATCAGTGATAAGGTCTGTCTTATGGAGGTTCCTAACATATCTTGCTGTCCAGTTTTTCTGACAAAAAAATCTGTGACGAGGAGTTTTATAAAATGCTTGATAGTCTGATGTCTCAATCTCCAAAATAATGCCTCTCGGAAAATACTTGGGGGTGGTTTCTTTTGATGTAATGGATAATATTCATTTTGCAACAATTAAAGATATTCAGACATCTTGGATACCTTGGTAGCCAAGATTACATAGCATCTAGCTATTTTTTATACTCTCCTCCACCTATGGGTTTTTTAGATTACATTCCCACTATAATTCGCTTTTTACTAATTTTCCCTATGTAAACTAGAGAATTGAAGAGAATTATCAATTGCATATCATTCACTAATCACATACATATAACTCATTAGATTTTAACCTAATGGGCCTAAAAGTAATTGGCCTCTAACTACGTAACTATATATTCAAATAAACCCTAATAATATCTCTAACACCCCTCAACTACTTACAACTTCTATCCTACTATTTGTTGTTTGATAATGATTAAAACAATCTTTACCCTTTTTTTTCCAAAAAGATTTCAGAAGAGCACAGAAAAAACAATTTCTTTGTAACTAATTGTGGGAAAACATGAATATTTTACTTTAATAAATTGAATTCGTATTAATTTAATTAAAATAGGAAATGTGAAATTAATATAGGTTAATTGAAATATTTAAAATAGTATAAATAATTTTATTTTATGGGAATAAATGTTAAGTTAATGTTTATTACTTTGATATCTAAATTTAAATAAAAAAAAATAATAGTTAGGACATTATTGGAACAAATGTTAACTTTATTACATTTCCATGGATAAATACATCAAAATAAACATGCACGGATCTTCTATACCCAAGTATCTTCAGGAGTACACTAACACCGCAATCTTACATAACCAGGCATCCAAATAGCTCACTACATATTTTTTTTTTTTTTTTTTTGATATCCGTGAGTGTCCGGGCCAGCTTACGCGCACCTCAACTAATCTCACGGGACAACCACACGACCCTACAATACTTGGCGTCGGGAAACTCGTAGGATAATATCGTAGGTAGGTGGCCACACATGGATTTGAACCCATTACCTCAAGGTTGGAAGGACAACCTCTTAGCCATTGGGCCAACCCATGGTTGGTTAAATACCTCACTACATGATGCCCGACATCTTGATTACATGCTATTTGAGATTACAAAAACAAAACAGTCACTTAATGCCTTATTAAGTTGAACAGTTGGCTGGTATTAGTGCATAGATAGACATATTTTTGTATATAAAATCAAAAGTTTCAGATTTCCAAGAATTAGATTTGATTATGAGCTGAATCCTTGTTACTTTTATTATTTATTGGAATGAGCCAATGAACTTTGAAACCATGTAAAACATACTAAATCTAGTCTTAACTCTTAATTACTCTAGCTATCTAGTTTCTACCATAATGATCTGGGTCAGTTTTTGATTCATAGATCTGGTGATGACTGATACACTATCCCTCTTTCTCCCTCTCTAAACTTTTGGTGTTGTAAGCTCCATTTCTGTTATGTAATTTAAAAATATAGTGTTGAACTGTATATATTAGGCTTGAAGAAATTGAATCTATATTTTCAATCTGCAGGTCTGGTGATGTTTCCATTCGTTCTACTGAACCACGTAAGAAAAATCTATTCTTGCAACGTTTATTTGAAGAAGAGCACGGAAATTTGGCAAATGGCACAAATACTGAACAGACTACTTCAAGAGAAATTCAGGACAGAGATATAGTTGACTGTCTAGATAAAGACGTCCTCTTTCGGCCAGACTTCTCAAAGGTTAATTATCATCCTCAAAGTTTATATCAATTAAATGGATCGTGGATGGATGTTCAGGAGTTTGACAATTATGGGATCGGACGAGATTCTTTCTCTTGGAGTCTGCAAGGTGAAGATATCAGTGCAAGGCTTCGTTTTTTTGTGGAGGAATGTGACCATATCCAGGTATGTGTTGTATGAATAGTTTTAATTGAAGTGTAATCACTTTGTGGAAGCTTAGAAACCAGTGATAGATGTTCACTTAGTTTTGTTTTGCAGATTCCACATCACCCCCCACCCCCATTAAACACTTTGAAATGAAATCTTTTAACACATCAAGGGAGTCTTTGTTATTGCAAAAATCATGAGTGTTCTTTTTCTTCATTTTTTTGGATTTTTTTGGGGTGCGGTGTTCCTTATCTATGATATCTCTTTATGCAACCTAGTATTGAACTTGGTAAGACTTTGCCATCTTACTCTGTAGTATAAACATCTGTTATATCTCTTTATGCAACCTAGCATTGAACTTAGTTAGACTTCACAGTCACATTGTTGCATCGACATTTGTTAACTTTATGAGATAATCAGATGTTAGATGCTGGTCTAGTTATTTTTACTTCTTTTTATTCCTTGGAAACTGTCTATGCAGCAAGATCTTTATCATAGGTGCCGAAATGTAGATGGTTCTTTAATACAAATTCTGAGCTAGGATAATTGTATTTTTCTTGCCTTTTCAGTGATGGTCTTGTTTGAATGCTTATAGGGCTTTCAATTCCTTGTTGATGACTCTGGGGGATTTTCTGCAATCGCTGGGGATTTTCTTGAGTACGTTGCAGATGAATATTCAAACATCCCAGTTTTACTTTATACTGTTCGCAGTCCTGGTTCTGGTTACCTCATGCAACATGGAAATCAGAGGCAGAGAATTTCTAGGAATCTTCATGATGCAGTTTCATTTGCAAGACTATCATCTTTTTGTCAACTTTATGTGCCAGTTGGTTTGCCAAGTTTGAGTGGAAGTATGTTTACAATGTGTCTGGAAGTTCTCCCCGCATATCATTTTGTTAATCTTTTCTTTCTACATGACATTGCATAGTTGCTTTAAGTTTCAAGGCACTCTGAAAAACAATTCTTATTCTCATTAATTTTCTTGAAGTAAATACACATTGTTAATCTCTCTTGGAGCTTGAAAAATTATCAGAATGGCTGACTTTTGAGAGTTTGACTCTCTACCAAAATAACCCGAAGAAAATCTCTAGTTCCATCTACCAATATAGAATACCTCTCAGCATCTCACATCACTCTTTTAAGCTACTACTATCACTCTTCTGCACTCATTTGTGCACCCCGCCATCAGTATTCTGCAACTAACATAATTTACATTAAAAGATTCTCTTACTAGAAAAGGCAAGAAAAACATCCTAATAAACCGGAACACAGGTTTCGCCCCCTTTCTAGAAATCACATCCGAAACACTCTTTTAAGCTACTACTATCACTCTTCTGCACTCATTTGTGCACCCCGCCATCAGTATTCTGCCACTAACATAATTTACATTAAAAGATTCTCTTACTAGAAAAGGCAAGAAAAACATCCTAATAAACCGGAACACAGGTTTCGCCCCCTTTCTAGAAATCACATCCGAAATAATCCAGGCTCCTTAGGCCAAAACAACACTTTTTACCAAGGTCCCATAGGGATTTAGGATTTGACAGCGAGCGTTACTTGGATTTTCGCTGGATCAGGTTTCACCCCCTTTCTATAAATCACATTCCAAATAATCCTAGATCCTTTGGCCCATACCATTGATATAAACAAAGCAGACACTAAATGCTGGAGCTAGGGAAAATAAAAGGAAAATAAAAGCGAGGACTACATAAGTGAGTTCCATTTTAAATAGATAGTATAAAAAGAAATGTCTAACGAAGTAGTAAACTTGGTTCAATAGAAAGTACGGTACACAATTTACACTCACTATTCTGCAACTAACATAACAATTTACAATAAAAAAAACTCGCTTTCCCACACAACTAGTTCATGACTTCAGCACACGGATCCCTAGCCTTCCTATAAGGGTATAACGGATTGGGGTTTGTGCCTGAGCAAATGACGCAAGTTCAAATTGACATAACATGAAGCCTATTAGTCTGGCGGCACCGTGAAAGCAACAAAATACCACAGACCACCTAATTGACACACCAACAAGTAAAAACTCCTTGTTCTTCTGGGGCCCATAGTAACAACAGAGAGTGCTAACCTATTAGCATTTAGATTTAGCAGGAGTAGGAAATTGCAACGGTTAAGAAGTTGCATCCTTCCAAATAGGAACTTGCCAATCCATGAGTCGAGTATATGATGAAGTTACCTTAGGCACATGATCTTGACCCAGTCAATATCTTCATCAAGAGTAGTAATTCTTTCTTCTAGATGATAAATATATAGATTTATCCTGCAGTTAAGTTTTGTTGACGTTTTCTCCCTTTGTAGTTTTTTTTTTTAATTATTAGAACATTCTGCACTACAATATTTGCTTTTCTCACACTTTTCTGATACAATACTGAGTACTGACCATCATTCCAACAATAATGAAGGCAAAGCTGCCACTCATCTCTGCATTGACGATGAGAAGCCTTACCATTGTAGCGCTGTATATGCTGCTGCCTTACACTCTATTGGTCTTCCTTTCCGAATGGAAACCCATGGACCGACTGCAAATTCATGCTACAATGCTGGTGCAGTGAATATCAATGACATGGTACAGATGTTAACTAGGCAAGCTAGGCAAAATATGGTGGCGGTTTTGGATGTCGCAATGCCAGCACCCTCTTTATCTGGTATATATAGTCTTCCATAACCTTTCTACATGTAAGAAGAATTATTTAATTAATTATTGGTCACAGGCTTCTGCAATCTGTAATATAGGAAAGGATTCAAGTCAATCTTTGTTGGGAAGTTTGCAGCCATTGACGTCTGAGGTAGCGGATGATGCTGAAGATTTGCAAGCATTAGAATCAATAATGGTTCATGGAATGTTTGGATCAGGTATTATATTAAATTATCATGTTGTATTCTTTATCTAATCTGTCAAAACACACCAGTTCTGCTCTTGAAGACATTTTACGATATCGTCACTAGGCATTAATGATAATGTTTATGTCATAATTTTGTGTCAATTCATAAATTAGACATGCTAAAATTTGCTGCTCATTATACCAGATTAAGTAGGGAAAAAACAAAAGGTAACTAAATTAATAAATTCAAGGTCCTCAGTATCATGATATTACTTGATAGAGGCTGAGGCCCACAGTTTCAAGTCCTCCCCAACCTTACTTTTTAGTCTTTCCAAAAGTTACTTTTATGAATCGGGGTCCTAACATGAAACACATGTTTGTGATCATAGAATAAAATGTCCAGATTATTAAAGGCGTGTCCATTGATGTATTCATAAATTTGAGTAATGGTTGGATATTGACAATTGACATTATCCTGACCATTTTATTGACATTGTAATATCCATAAGATTGAGAATATCATCGGTTTCCATAGATATCAATTTACGTTTTTTATGCATCCATAGCTATCCATCTTCTATGTTGGAAAAAAATCAATAATTTAGTTAAAAATAAAAAAATCAAGTCATTTTTTGCAACATAAATTGCTTCATATTATGGTCTAGATAACAAAGGGAATATACGTATAAAAAAATCTAGAAAGAGTTTTTTTTTTTTTTGAAATAATCGTAGTCTAAATCTTTCTATGTCTCCAATTTCCTCAATGTTCAGAAGTTTCTTTTGAAGGAAAATGGGTAATACTTTCTGGACTAAAGGTGAATTAAAAGGTTAGAGCATCACTCCTTTAACACGATTGTATTTCTTTCAGGAGGGGATCGAGCTTCAGTCTCAGAATTACAGAATCAAATTCAAGCTGCTTATGAACATTCAACAGAAAGGCCAAAGTTCCACCATCTCTCAGTTGCTCAATGTCCTTTGCCCATTCCATTACCTTTTCCTTCAATCTTTGGAAATCGTGTTGGCCAATATGGTGAATTGTTGGCTACTTCAATCTCTAATACCTCATCAAGGGGATCTCTTGATGTACATTCCATCCCCATGGCAGCTCGGCTACGTTCCAGCAATGCTATATTGCCATTTTTAGAGAATAGATTGATGAATCTTCATAGATATGGAATCGAACGAGGAACATCTGTGACCCCGTTGGTTAAGAGTTGGGGTTTTGAAAAAGAGGAGATTGAAGACATGGGAGAATCACTTACAAAAATGGTTTTGGCCTTAAATCCACATTTCCAATCTGATTCTGATTCTGATTGAGGTATGATGTTTAATTGTCACAAAATTGCATCATATGTACTGAAAGAAACCTAATAACTCCAAGGCTTTGTTATGTATGTGTGAAATATGTGCATTTCCTTTTCGTTTTTTTAGTGTTCTCCTGTTGGAAAGAAAGATGTCAGTTTCGTTTTTATTTCATTGTGTAAGCTCTTCAATGAATTTTAATTTCTCATGGGAAAGTTTTCTCCTACACTCACTAAAAAAAAAAAAAAACCAAAACAAAACAAATATATAAGCTCAGATGGCAAATAAATTTTTTAGTTTTTATTGCAAACATAAATTTCTATACTGCAAAATGAGAAATTTATTTTGGTAAGCCTTTACCTTATTACCCATTTGAAGGGAGAAACAATTTAAACTTTTGATGTTTCTTTTCTTCAAAATAACCTAATACGTTGCCAGATTGGTTTTCTTTATTTGAAAGCCACATATATGTGACCATCATCATTCATCAATTCTTTATTTTGATATATCCTTTTAAACCAAAGTTTAAAATTTCACCAGAAATCAATTTTATAAAATCCAAATATAAGAAACATTAGGACTTGTAAATAAGTTAAATATACAAGACAAATCGAGAATTGAAAATAAGATACATATTTTCAGTGACATTATATATCAAACAGCATAATTTATAACATTACTATATTAAGGAACGTGTTGCTTCATTTACCGAACCATCAGACATTTTGCGTTACAACTATAAAATAACTTTTTTTTTTAATAAATACTGTTAAAATTCGCGTGCGTTGAAGTAAAATCTATGAAAGGATCTCATTTAACCCTAACAATGATAAAATCGGATGCATCCTTCTGCCAACTAAAATAAGAAAGATGATATAACAAATTATTTTAAAAAAAAAACTATACCAATCAAAGAAGTAGACAATCAATTGAAACCTGTGATAAATTCTCTAAACCAAGTTTTTGATATAAAGCATCCACTTTTAATTTATTTGTGTTTTATTATCTTCATTGATGCTTTCTTCCATTCTCTCTCTCACTTCATATATATATATATATATATATATATATATATATATGCATCCTCGTTTCCTTCAAATAGAATGCCTAAAAATATTCAGTTGATCATGGGAAATTTGAATAGATAACCTCATTTGAGGGTCCTAATGGAACTTGACTTCACTTTTCAGATTTTATAAATTAGACCTTATGCTGATGTCACTAAGGTGTGAAAAGATCAAAACCCCATTTTTTGTATTGATAGAACTCTCATTAACCTTATTTTATTTTTCTCTCTCTCTAAACTCTAAATTTTTACCCACGAACTTATATTCAATGAATAGATATCGAAAAATTGAATGAAATCGATATCTTATTTTCGCGAAACGGAGTCCAGATGAAGAAGTTAACACAAAAATACTAAATTTTTACAGAAATAAAAATCTGAATTTTTTTTATTGTTGTTTATGATCTGACTGATCATAAGCAATGATTTGTCAGATTATAAGCAATGATCGGTCAGCATCGAGTAACAAAATATTCAAAAAGAGTATTTTGCTCGCAACTTTTTCTACAAAATTTGAATGGCCATGAATTTAGATTCAATTGATAGATATCCAAAAAACGTATGAAATCAATATCTTATTTGCGCAAAACAGAGTTTGGATGAAGAAGTTAACGTCAAAATACTAAATTTTGTGAGAAAGAAAAATCTGGAAAAAAATTTGAAAAAAAAACGTAAAGTCTGGGATCTGACCAATCCCAGAGCAAGATCGGTCCAATCCTAGACCATTTTTTGTATTGACAATTTTATTAATTTGGATGGATAAACATGATTTTTTACTACTTAATCACCTTCTATCAAATAATAAATCCCTACTTCATTGATCCAATTAACGTGACCTATAAAATATGGTAAAAAAAATAATGTTTTTATAATGGTTATTTGTTATGTTGATACAAATATTTAAGTTTGATGTTCAAAATAATTTTTTGAAAAAGAATAAGATTTGAAAAAAGAAAAGTGATGATTCAATTAATCAAATTTATTAGTTTAACATTTGTCTTTTGTTGATTAATTTTGAATTACTTAAAATCAAATTGACAAGATTAATTTATTCTAGTCTTTACTTAATCATTCTTAATTAAATTATCTGGTAAGAGTAAATATTATAAAAGATTCGAAAAGATCATCAAACATAAAAAAAAAACATTTTAAAAAAGATATCGTGTATATATATATTTTAAATATTATGAATATTGTATCTATTATAGATTGTATTTTTCTATCTTCACGAAAGGAAACCTATCCAACATGCATGAATTCAATGTACCTAATTAGTTTTCTATTTGTCAAAAGTTAAAAATGAAAATTATATCCAATTTGAGTACTAAACAAATCTTAATCCTCATTTTATTTTATTATATTGATTATGTTTATAAAGTCATCACGAATTAGAAAATTAGGACTTTGTGGCAATCATGTGCCGGCAAAGTTTACTTTAATTTTGGTCAAGGAAATTTATTTTATTCCATATTTTATAGTGAAATGATTATTACAGTCCACCATATATTGAAGTATTTATGAAGTTAAAGTTAACTTTGACATATTATTATTTTATTGTTTAAATTATTATTTTAACTCTTTATAAAAAAGTATTATTCTAATAAATTGTTTAATTAAATTCTATTTTGGTTTACATTTATCCTTTTATTATTTATACATTTAAATATTTTGTTTGATTTAACTCTTTGAATTTTTTTAAAGTTTTATTTTAGACTTTGTCGTTATATTTTAATATTATATTTTATTGAAATTTTAGACGATCCATTTTCAAATATTATAGTAGACTTTGATATGCATATGACTTTAAAACACATGCCTATATATGAGCACAGGTAAGAAATAGGCAAATTCGACAACTTTTTTCTCAATTTCATTCACGTCAGAATTTTCTTGGGATGATTGTTTTCTTAAATTTTAATAATCACCGAATGTTTATTGTTTGGGCATTTTATTGGTTCCTTTTATCGATTTTATAAGAGCAAGAAGAATTCAAAAGGGAAAATCAATAAAAACAACACCTTCAAAATTAGTTTTTTTCCTTCCTCAATTTTGTTGTTATTAATAACATGTTGCAAATTATATAGATTGATAAAACATAAAAAAAAATAATAATAAAGGAAGTGGGGTATGTATAAACTTAACACAAATTACGTCCACTGCCAATGTGTTACAGTGATTTGAACGAATATCTCTCAAATTACAACACTTCTACCCTAAGTTAATAAAACACTTTACTATCCTTGATTGTCGAACTAAAACTTGAATAAAATTCCTTAAAAAACTAGAGGATGAAACCAACAGAATAACACAACAGGTCAAATAATAGAGAAGAGGGAAATTTTAGGAAATTCTCTGTGTATTTTCAAAGTGCTTTATTCTGAAATGTGGAGGCCAATTTATAGGCACAAACATGACTTTTAAAAGTAAATTTTAAATATGGTTTTTTGTGAAAAGTTGTATCGATTTAATAAATAACTACTTTCATAAAGTGACTTTTAAATTGTGGTTTTTATGAAAGGTTATATTTATTTAGTAAATAACTACTTTTTATGGAAGGTTGTATCTGTTCAATAACTTTTATTTCAACAGATACATCTCATAGTCATACCTATCGACTATATAACTACCCATCCAATCGAATACATCTCTTTCATTGCATCACTACGTGAAATCTATTCATTTGTATGACCATCGCATCTAACATTTACATCCTACCATTGCAAACCATTGACAATATTAACCACCTCCCACTAATAATTGAAAAGATGCATTTTATAGTCCAATTAACTGCCAACGCATGTGACGACTATTCGAGGGCCTTTCAAATATCATTATCACCATAACAATGGTTTGATTATCTTATAAATAAATGCAATTTATAAATAAAACTATTATCAACTTGGATATTTTGAAGTCTTATTTCAATTAAACCAAATATTAATAATGTTTTTCAACAAGTTTATTTTTGTGATGATATTTTTTTCAATTAAACCTCGGATTTTCAACCATTCCCACAAAGATGTACCCAATGTTCAATTTTACCCTCAACTTCATGTATTTAAGTTATTTTTCAACAACCTAACACATATACACAAAAAAAATAATCTAGTAAGTTTTTAAGCACTTTAATCATCAAAATACCAGGAAATTAACCAAATTTATATGTTTACATTCAACTTATCAGATAACATGATTTTGTTTGTTTTAATACAATTTTAAATTTATATAATGTGAAATTGAGATTAGTACACTTCTAATCACTAAAGATGAATAAGAATATCGGTATCTTGATCACGAAAGTAAATCTTAGTTGGATTTTGACCGAGGTAAAAAAAAATACTACTTTTTAAAAATATAAATCAAACTTTTACTATTGTTATAAAAAGAGGAGAAAAGCATGATTTCTATTTTTTAATTTAAGGGTAAATTGCAAATAAAATCCCAATAGTTTCGGTCAAATTCATGAACAACCCCTAAAATTTAAAAATGACAAATTACACCCATGTAGTTCTAAATTATACCAATAACACCACTCCTCTCCATTGTTGTAAACTTTTTTTTAGTCATAATTTCTTTGTTTGAACTCCGATTTGAATGATTCAAAATGTTTTGAAACCCTCATTTCGAGCTCTACGTTATGATCACTTCAAAATCATCAATAAATAAAACAGTTTATTGTCATCAAAATATTTGGTATGATTGAAGACATTAACCCCTTTATTTACTAATGATTTAGAAATTTCAAGTAACTATAACGTAGAGACCAAAATGAGGTTTTCAAAACATCTTAAATCATTCAAATCGAAGTTCAAAGAAAGAAATTATGGTTAAAAGTAAGTTTATAAGAACATTAGATGAGAGAGGTTTTATTGACATAATTTAGAACTCTATAGGTGTGATTTATCATTTTTAAACTACTAGAATTCTAGCACGTGCGATGCACGTGTAATTTTACTTTATAATAAAATGCATCTATCAATTATAATAATTAACTAAAATTATATAAATAATTTAAATTTATAACTTTTTTTTATAACAATTTATAACTTTTTATGTATTAAATAAATGTTTTTTTTTTAATTTCGCAATTTCATTCGTTTTTTTTAGATATTATTTTTAAAATTTAACACATTTTTAATATCATAATTTTATGTGGTCACAAAATTATCTTTATTATAATTGGCTAACTTAAAATATGAATCAAAATAAGAAAATGTAATATTTTCAATACTTGAGTAGACATTATTTAAAAAAACACATTGATATATATCATACATATTGTGACTTTTAAACTTCTTTCGATTTTGTATTTTTTTTTAAAATACGATATTTGATTATTAAATTGGATGTTGATAGTTACTACAAAATAATTAGTTTTACGTTATTTGTACCTTGAAATGTATATTTTTATAATCATTTTATTTTAAAGCTTTTACAATTCTAGCACATAAAATAAATAAAAAATGAATTATTATTATGAAAACAAAAATTAGAAAATATTAGAATCATTGTTGCTTTATTAGAAGAAAAAAATGCAAAATCAATTATTGTAGATATAAAGTTCTATAACTCTAGTCTTCCATGGTGAGTGAAAATCTTGAGAAAGCTTTCATTGTAAAAATTGCATTGAAAATTATAATCAATATTACTAAACACACGTATGAGTATTTAATTATCCAAGAAGAAATTTAAATTTTATAAACATTCTAAAATAATTGAATCACATAAATTTAAGAAGAAAAATAATATATATAAAATGAATGGGTAAATATCGTACCTAGAGCTCGAGCCAACGAAAGATATCAACTACAAACATCCAAAAGAATACAACTTTGTGTAGTAATAATGATGATCGTGCAATGATAAGAATCAAACTTAAATATCAACTTTGTAAAACATCTAAAAGAAAAATTATTATTAAAAACATTACATAAAAATAATTATTGGATAGAAATTATGCCAATAGATTCGGGAGGAAATATCAATAAAGTAAAACATCTACAAAAAAAACCACAAATTCGATTAGAAATTACATAAATTAAAAAAACAACAACAAAAACACATAAGAATACACAGTATGAATAAAAGTCTAATCTTACACATGCCCTGACAATTCCAACCATCTTCAAATTACCTTTTTCTAAATAAATCAGACTGGTGTATTTTTTCTAACATAGAAATATTTAAAAGATCGAAATATTTTTTATTTGATTTTTCAATGGTTTATAAATCTTTTTCGAAATGATTTTATTAACATTTATTGTATAGTTTACTAATTTACATAATTATATGCCTTTTTATATAAGACGATTTTTTTAACATCTTTATTTTTAAAATTTATACTACCAAATAAAAAATAAATTGTTTGTTCTATATACATATGTTAGTTAATTTTTTCATTTATAGATTATTTATTTCTAATTTTAATTAAAATTTAAGAAATTATATATTTTTTTCTCTTTGATTTTTAAACTTTTAAATATTTTTAATTAAAAAAATTTAAATTTATTTAAATATTATACCATTACTAATTCAATAAATTATATTTTGTTGTAGTTGTTTTTTTTAATCTTAACTGTTTTTTTTAAACAATTTAAGTTTTTTTTTAATATTTTTTAAAATTAAAGCACCGTCACCTTTATTAAATCATTTAATATTTGAATACTTAAATATAATTTATTTTTCATAAATTGGTGATAAATATAAACAATAAATTCATTTTAATATCACATTCATTTTCATATGTTGTACTTGTTTTTTCAATTATTTTATAATTTGATGTTGTGAAAACAATAAAAAAACCAAGGAATTTATTTAATAAAATTGACAATTTCTTATTCAATGAAGAGAAATATTTTATTTATAAAAAAAAGAGAAATATTTTATTAAAAATATAAATAGTCATTTAATAGATAGTGAAGTATAAATAATAATGGCATTTTTAGTCATTTGAAGGTTTTAAAAGGGTATATATAATGGTATGTTAGTAATTTCAAGATTTTAAAAGGGGTAGAGTAGTTCTAAAAAATTTCTTAAACATCACCACTTTTATATATTAAGGATATGGGCTATTCATGTATTAGTATTTGTTGAGATATATGATTAAATTTACCTTCAACCATTGGCTTAAGCTTTTGGTTCAATTGGTGATTTAACATATTCAATATGGTATCAGAGCAGGAGGTCCCAAGTTCGACTCCGGTGTTTTTTTGCTTTTATTTCCTCCCATTTAAATTCCACATGTTTGGGTCATTGTCAAGCGTGCCACATGTGAGGGGGAGTGTTGAGATATATGATTAAATTTACCTTCAACCATTGGCTTAAGCTTTTGGTTCAATTGGTGATTTAACATATTCAATAGTATTACATCGAAATCAAATGGGTTTTTTTTTTTTTGAGATTACATCAAAGTAGGGGAGGGGGGACTCGAATCTTGGACCTCAAAAGGAAGAGAGTATATGCCAAACCAATTGAGCTATGCTCATGTTGGCCAAATGAATATTATTTTGTAATTTACTCTTAATTTAATTGATATGATTTTCGCAAGTTAATTTACGAGAAAGAAGTTGACAGCGACGTAAGTTAAAGAAAAAAAAATAACAACAAGAAGAAAGACAGATTAGCAAAACATAAAACTGTAAAATGAAAAAAAGGAAATATATGAATATATGAATCTCAAAACCTGTATATGAGCTAGCTTGACTTAGTTAGAGAAAAGTAATCCTCTCAATTTGGAAGTCTCCTTCTTCCCCCCGTTTGACCTGCTGTTAAACCGCGTTCCATTTCTCATTCCTTGTTGTTGTTTTTTTTTTCCATTCTCCTAAACAAACAAAAAAAAAAAAAACTAAATTCTTTCTTCTTCTTCTTCTTCTTCCTCCATATCCATAATCATGGATTACTCATTACCATGATTCATAATAATAATAATAATAATAAGAATAAGAATTCGTTTTCACGATGCGTTGGTTGCGTAACATTTCCTTTACGTATTCTCAACCGTCGAGATCCGGCGGTGATTCTCCGACGAGAAGGAGACCTAATATCGATCATACCTATAATAGAGGTGGTGGTGTTTCATGGAGAATTGGAACCTCTAAGATTTCTGGTCATAAAAAACTTCGTAATCTAAGTGCACGTGAAGTTGATTCTTCTTCGGCTAAATGGTCTGATTCCTTCCCTATTTCCCCATCTCATTCTTCTTCCGCTCCTGCCGTCCCATTGCCGCTTCCCGACGTCTTTTCCAATTCTAATTCTCGACGTGGAGATGCTCATTGTCCTCTCCCTTCTCCTAAAGATCATAAATTTGGAGCTTCTGTTTCTTCAAATCTTCCTATTAAAAGGTTATATACTAGCTTCATTTTCTTTTTTTATGTATTAGTTTAATGATAATTCTTTGCTTGATTTTGTGTCTTGGAATGTTATAGATATAATAGAGGTTATGATTAAACTCATTCATGTTGGTTAGTGTTGAGATATATGATTAAATTTACATTTACATGTTATCTTAAGCTTTTGGGTTTAGTGGTGATTTAACATGGTACCAGACGAACCCCTGTGATAACGTTTTCTCACCATTTATTAATATTCCACATGTTTGGGGCTTCTGGGTGCAGTGGTGATTTAACATATTTAAAAGTTATAGGTGGGGATGATCGCGAGTTTATAAAGAAGGACAATAGTTTTCTATTCTTTTGCTGAAAGTGGATAATATTATACTGATGTGGAGATTCTAGAGAGGATCGATTTGGTTATATGCATTGTGTTTATTTTGAATACTAATACTTGGTTTTGTTGTGAATTTTACTGAACCAGTGTATTTGATTCCGGGGAGAGGCACAAAAAAGAGGATCAAGCTGAGATAAGGTCATCTTGGAAGGTGAATCAAGAGATGGGTGGATACTCTGAAAGATCAAGAAGCAGTTTTAAGATTGATGTCCCTAGTAGGAGTGCTCCTAATAGTCCTTATGCAAGTCCTGTTCTCAGTCCCAAAAGAACTAATTCCGGAAATCTTTTGAATTACTATTATCTTGTTCCTGTTGGAGGAAATCAAATTTGGTCTTCCCCCGAGATTCCGTCCTCAACGGTGATACCGGCCGTTCCTCCTCCCGTATACTTCGAACGCTCTGCTCTTAGCTCTGAGAGTTCTCCAATGCATAGCCCAAGAGTTAGAAGTCCTCCTCCCAGAAGCCCCCCTCCTAGAAGTCCATCAGGAGCTGCATCTCCAATGCACCCCAAGGCATCACTCGAAACACATGGAGCACGTCGTGATAGTTCCGCTCCTATCAATGTCCATCCATTGCCTCTTCCACCTGGAGCATCAATTCCTTTACCATCAGCCCCAATTACACAATCTAACATTAAAACTGAGTCATTCTCAATGAAAGATCAATGGCAGAAAGGAAAGCTTATTGGTCGTGGCACGTTCGGAAGCGTTTATGTTGCAAGCAACAGGTAAATAAATTTCTTTGGAGTGTTCTCTTGTTTTCATTTTGCTTCTGTAGACTGACCATGTGATTCCTTTACCCCTCAAAAGAGAAAATGGAGCTTTATGTGCAATGAAGGAAGTTGAATTATTTCATGATGATCCGAAATCAGATGAGAGCATAAAGCAGTTAGAACAGGTAATTTTTCGATAATTATTTCGGACTATGGCCAACTGCATATTATGCACACCCTTCTTGTCCTATTAATGGCAAAGTCTTGGTTCATAAACTCTTGTTTAAGCTGTTAAGGATGTTTTGAGTATTTTTTTTTAAATCTGAATTTTATATGCTTGATATCGTTTTCTCTTGACATCTCAATTCTCATCAAAGAACCAGTTTTTTAAATTTTCAAAATCTGACTATAATAAACCATCGATTCCGATAATTTAGCACATACCACATGGAGTAACATGACTTTCATGTTGTATCTTTGTTTATATATTCTAATGCCTTCAGAAAATAATTGTCTTACAGCAATTGAATTCCCAATTTGCCTCTAATAATTCTTTTTTTCAAAGTCAGGTTCTTAATTTGTTTCATTTAATCATTGAGGATTGCAAAATTTTTAAATTTTCGCTTAGATTCCGGTTTGGCGCGGTTTAGTTGCAGTATAGAATAATGATGCTGCTTATTGGAAACTTTATGTAAAAGTCTCACTAAATGATATGCAGGGAATGTTATAGATTAACATTTTCTCCATATTTTCTTATTAATGATTAACTACTCATGAGTCTCTTCAGAAAATTGGAGGTGTAACTATCTTGATATCTGGTGTACTAGTTTCTAGGACTTGTTATTTAAAATGAGAAACACTTAAATCTGTAACTTCATCAACATTGTTCATCTAAATGGAGATGATGTCTGCTACTTTACGATGCCGTACCTTCAAAATTGCCTTCTGATGGCAGGATCTAAGTTGATTTTGTTTACTTATGTCCTCTGTTCTTCTTAACTGTCACAGGAAATCAAAGTTCTGAGCCAGCTGAAGCATCCGAATATCGTCCAATATTATGGCAGTGATGTTGTGAGTGATATTCTTACATTTAGATATTCATTTGAAAGTGTTCTATCTAATGATGAATCGTACTCTGGTTATATCATATGTAGGTTGAAGATAAATTGTATATATACCTGGAGTATGTTCATCCTGGTTCAATTAATAAATATGTCCGTGAACACTGTGGAGCCATGACAGAGTCTGTTGTTCGGAATTTTACTCGTCACATTCTCTCAGGGCTAGCTTACTTGCACAGCACAAAGACTATACATCGGTAGGGAGTGGGTGTATTGATATTCAATTGACAAAATGGTGTTGCTCGAAATATTTTCGATTATGTCTTCAGTTAATTTAATTATGGAAGAAATAATTCTGAACCAACAATCAGTATCGTTATGTCGATATCCGTTTAGCTGCTTATTTTTTCATCTCTTGTTTATAGGGACATTAAAGGTGCTAATTTACTTGTAGACTCTTGTGGGGTTGTCAAGCTTGCTGACTTTGGTATGGCTAAACATGTAAGTCTGAGTGTCTGTGCTGAGTGTCTTCTTCTCCTTATGACTTGAGATGGTATTTATTCTTTATAAGATTAGATTTGAATAATGTCGATATATTCCTCTACAGCTTACCGGACCAGTCGCCGATCTCTCATTAAAAGGAAGTCCATACTGGATGGCTCCTGAGGTATATCTTTTTCCCTATATTAAATGTCGAAAAGTATAGGTAGATTATCTAATGGTTAATTCCTTGGATTTTCTTTTAAGTAATGGGGAATGTGATTGGACTTTTGTATTTTCCTGCAGCTCTTGTTATCTGTGATGCATAAAGATAACAACTCTGATCTTGCTCTAGCCGTTGATATATGGAGTCTTGGTTGCACTATTATAGAAATGTTCACTGGCAAGCCGCCGTGGAGCGAGTATGAAGGGGTAAGTGTTCGATGATGCAGCGTGTAATCGTATCTGCACCGTCTTAGACATGGGCCTTTTAAACTAGTGACTATGTTGCGTATCGTTAGTTACTATTGCTGATAAACAAAATATATGCTGAACAAACAGATTATTTGATTTTTCTATTGAACTGTTAATTAGAGTTTTTTCTTTTATTATTTGGTCAGTCAAGTATTTACAAGTTTGTCTCTTAATACAGGCTGCAGCTATGTTTAAGGTCATGAGGGATACTCCATCAATACCTGAATCCTTGTCATTGGTAGCCAGAGATTTTTTAAAATGTTGCTTTCGGAGAAATCCCGCAGAGAGGCCTTCTGCCGCCAAGCTGCTCGAACATCCTTTTATGAAAAACTTGCAGCAGCTCGATAATCCATCTTGTTCTCAGGCATTCATGAGAGTAAATTTGTTGGTAAACACAGAATGCAACACCCTTAACTCTCTCTAGTTGCTGAACTTTATAATTTTCTCTTTACAATTTGAGTACTGATGGCAGGATAAATGCAATAGTCCGAAAGACAATTATTCGAGTAGACCGGATCAGTATTCTTTACTTCCAAGCTCACAAAGTACAAAGGGAAAGTTGGCTACCGAAAGGTATGAGCTCTCCTTTGAATTGTGGTCCAAAAGTCCTGCATAGCTCTAGTTTCATAAATTATATTGTTTTCTTCTTTCCCAGTGTGATTGGCCAACTATCTCATCATGAAACCTCTGACTTAACAGTGACTTCTCGCCATTCCCCCCGCTCCACCCTTGAGGCTCTTCCGAATCTATCCCCTTCACACTCGATTCGCAATGTGCATCGTATTAGTCCGGCCTCTGCAAACACGCTCGACGCTATTAATCAGAAGAACTACACGTTGAGATAGCATATGGAAAAGAAACTACTTTGCTTATAACTTCCAATGGATCAGGGTGAGACATGGGCTAAACTGCCAGCAAAACAACAGATTCAGATGTTACATGGGTAGGTTTCACAATCCTGATCATATTTCCTTTTTAATTGAAGAAAAAAAAAAAGCTTCTGATTTGGAAGTTTACCCGGTACTGGGTTATTCGGAATCAATTTTGTACTCTATTTTTATTTTCTTTTTTGAAATATTAGAGCTTCAGTCATGGTTCAATGTCAAAAGGAAAATTGTATATTGTAGTAGAACGTTCTAAAATGGAATGAAATCCTCCATGGAAGATCCTATTGAAAATTTCTTAGTATAATTCAAATGGACATACAATTCATTTCTTGCTACTGCATTTTTTGTGTGCTTTTGTGATTACTTTGCCATCTTTCTTTGTTTTATGTTTTTACATTCCAATTTCCGATTGTTTCATTTCAAATGTTAGGGATCCCATGTTATAAAGATAAAAGGATCTAATAATTTTTTGTAAGTTATAGGATATTTCCTTTGATAACCGATTGATTTTGAGATAAAATCTAATGAATATTAATGTTAATAGAAAATGGAGGAAAATAAACGTTTATTTGGATAAGATTTAGGGTCCGTTTGGTACAGTTTCTCCTAAAAATGTTTTAAGTTAAATATTTTAGAGTAAATATTAATTAAGTGTTTCATCTAAAAACACTTGGGTATACTAAAATGTGTTTTTGGAGAAAATACTTGATTTGTGATTCTTCCAAAAACACATTTTTAGTATACTCTAAGTGTTTTTAGATAAAACACTTAATTAGTATTTCTTTTAAAATGTTTAACTCAAAACATTTTTAAAGGAAGTTATACCAAACAGAGCCTCAAGCTTCTTTATTTTGATTTTGTTAATTATTATTAGTATTTAGTTTAGAGCTTCATTTCTTATACACATCTATTTTAATCAAAGAGGGGTATTGAAAAGATTTAATAGGGAGTTTACATTGAGTTTTGCACAGGAATGGAAACCTTAGATTAAATGGCATAAAATAGCAATAATTGTGTTTCAATTTGCACATAAATGAGTTTTTTTTTTTTTTAAAAGTGGGAGGGGGGACTCGAACCTTCGACTTCAAGGGAAGAGAGTATATGTCTAACCAGTTGAGTTATGCCCATGTTGGCGCACATAAATAAGTTGAGTGGTTTCATATGTTTGGAAATGAAGAATGATGTGTGTTAAAAATAAGAGTTTGAAATTTATTTATTTATCTGTCATTTTAAATTAGTTGTTTTCTCAAAAAAAATAAAAATAAATGTACTACATTGTTTGTGGTTTTGTTCATATGCATGAACACTCATGTACTTAAAAAATGACAAATTACATCCACGAGATCAAAACTATGTTAACGAGACATTTGCCTTCTCATTTTGTTAATCTTTTTTTTAGTTATAATTTCTTCATTTGAACTCCGAGTTGGATGAAACAAGATATTTTGGAATCCCCGCTTAAAGATCTATGTTATTGTCACTTTAAAATCATCATAAAATAAAAGGGTTTATGGCTTCAACCATACTTAATATATAAATTTAATTGACTTTTTTTAATAATAAAATTCAAATATTTGGCTATACATTGATTTTTTAAAAAGTATAATTTGAAATAATCCGATGTTCGGATGAAATAAAATAGCATTATTGATAATTAGAAATAATGTACATAATCGAAACGCAAGTGGTTAAATTAGAACTTTTAAGAAATGTGAAAATAAAAAAATTAACTTAGACAAAACTATGTCAATTCAATTAATATCATAAATAATGAAAGACTTTTAGTGGATATTATAATTTATAGAAATAATTACACTAATAACCACTTTAAAACACCATATTTCAAAATTAATGGTTGTTTATTATTAATATCAAATTTAACCACAAACCACCATTTGTACATCTTACCATTTTATTTCTCCGACTAAATATATCTTATTAATTACACATCTTTAATTTTTTAGATTAAAAGATATCAAATAAGTTTTCCTTAATTTATGGAATCCTATTTAAGACTCAACCTAAATATCTCAATCTTCTTCTTCTTTATTTTAGGAAGACCTAAATGCGTTTATTTCTAGATAAGTCCATCATTCTTTGCCCCTTCTCGCCGTCATTTGCTTTCCGTTGTGTTCTTCTTCATTTATTTAGTTGATCTATTGAATCAACAATTGTTTTCCGGTTGTTGTGGCGATTTCCATCCACGCAAATGGCTTAAATGGAAAAGATGGTTTGCTTTTAGAGAGCGGTGTTGGTGTGTTGATCCAGAAAAACTTCGATGGTGGACATTGACGAAGTTTTTCGTGTTCGTTCATGGCTGCTGTTATAGATTTATTGACTACTGTTACAGGTTGGTTTATCTGTAATATACCGTTTATTAAATATAAACATGATTTATATACTGGCTGCTACTACATGTTGGTGTTTATCTATAATACACCGTTTATAAATATAAACATATTTTATATATGGCTACTGCTACAGATGTTAATGACGCTACAGTTTGGTTTACTAATAATACACCGTTTATTAATCATAAACATGTTAAACTATGTATAATTTGGTTTTCATGGACGTCTCTACAGGTTGGTTTTTCAATTATAAACCATTTATCTGATAAACATGTTTAAACTATATATGATTTTTTTTAATGTTTAATTTTCAATTCAACTTTGTATTTAGTTTAGTTTTGTTAAACTTTTTTATAAGATATATATATATATATATATTTAAAAAGTTAGGTTTATCTGAAATAACTTTGGTTTACCAATTATACACTGTTTAACTTTGTTAAACTAACAATGATTCTCTTTTAAAAATTTCATATTTTGAAGAAGTATTAATAGCGGTTGGAGGATGATCGAAAAAGAAAGAAATTTGAATTTTCCTGGAAGAAAGAAGTATTCAAAAGCTTGAAGATTTTTTTTTAATTATAGTTTTATTTTTTTATATTTAAATTTTCCATTAATTTTGCAAAATTTAAGGGATTTTATACCTTCCTTAAATCTTGCACAAATTAAGGAAAATTAAATTAGGGGTATGTTTCGTCTTTTCATGATATAATTTGAATTTTTGGAAGTGATTTTGGAAAGTTTTGATATAAATATATATATATATATATATATATATATATATATATATATATATATATATATATATAAAAGTTAGGTTTATCTGAAATAAACAATTTTAATTTGTTTATTATTGAAATTAACACTAATTTATATATACCATCATACTTAAAAATAAGATTATAAAAACATGCACACGATCTTTACTAATATATTTTAAAAAGGACTAAATTTACCTTCTCACACACTCATATGGTTGTGGGAAGAAAAAAAAATAGTGTGATTGGAATTTGCCCATGAGGTATAGGGAGGTGATTAGTTTTTTCCTTCCCTTAACCAGTACCATTTTTTTATCTGGTTGTCTGAACTTCCACTCAGGTTTCATTTTCGTCCCTAAACTTTTAAAAGTTATATTTTTCATCCCTGAACTTTACGAATCGTTTCATTTTGGTCTTTCCATCTCTGTTTTTCCGCCTAAGATACTACCAGAAGGTTTATGTGGCATGTAATTGATTATGACACTGTATAAATATACAATGAGGTTAAATGACGTAGAAAAATGAATATGCAATGATGTTTAAGACTAAAATATTATATTAATCTCACTATATATTCGTTTTTCCATGATATTTAACCTCACGACATATTTTATAACGTCACATTATCAATTACATGCTACATAAGCCCTCCATTAGTGTCCTAGATGGAAAAACAAAGATGGAAGGACCAAAACAAAACAGGATGTAAAGTTCATAGACGAAAAATGTAATTTTTGAAAATTTAGGGACAAAAATGAAACTGGAGTGAAAGTTCAGGAACTAAAATGGTTTTTTTTTTTGGTGCTGTGAAAACTACACCAAAAAAAGATGTTTCAGCTTCACAATCAATTGATTCATTCTTCTATATATATATAGAAAAAAATTGTCAATGTTATTTCCATATTAATTTAACAAAATAATTAAAACATATTCATATTAAATTCCAAAAAAACATTGAGAATTGGGAAACCAACTAATAAAAATTAAGGAAAGAAAAAACGGGTCATTATTGGAGAAGGTAGAATTGTGGAAATGTGAGGATATTTTTTTCTATTTTTTTAATTTATTTTTGGCAACTTTTCTTAATTAAATAAGGTGAAAATTGTAAAAATGAAGATTACCTTCTCATGAGAATTATAAAAAGTACTCGATTTTGAAGGTAATCAAATACCCTCATATATGGGGAAATACAGTTTCCGGGAATTTTATATTATTGAGATATTTTTAAATAACTTTCAAACAAACAATGAAATTAGATGCCCCTTATAAGAGAATCTTAAATTACAGCGAACCAAACGGGGGCTTAAGGAGAAAAATATTATATTAATCTTACTATATATTCGTTTTTCCATGATATTTAACCCCACGACATATTTCTATAACGTCACATTATCAATTACATGCTACATAAGCCCTCCATTAACGTCCTAGATGGAAAAACAAAGATGGAAGGACCAAAACGAAACACAAACATATTGTAAAGTTCAGAGACGAAAAATGTAATTTTTGAAAATTTGGGGACGATAATGAAACTGGAGTGAAATTTCAGGGACTAAAATGATGTTTTTTTTTTTTTTGGTGCTGTGAAAACTACACCAAGAAAAGAAGTTTCAGCCTCACAATCAAATGATTCATTCTTCTTCTATAATTTCTTCTATATATATAATTATAGAAGAAGATTGTCAATGTTATTTCCATTTGTAGCGTGGGGCAATACACTATATAGTGGGTGGATGACAGAACTTGAAAACCGACCAAAATGATTTTGACTGGTTTTTCGGCGGACTAATGGACCATTTGAAAAAGAATAAGTAAAATAAAAACTATGTGAAAATGTTGACCGTTGGATGAAAATGTTAAATGGTTCAAAGCTGTTATCGTGCCATGTCAGATTAGAAAACATGAATGAGAAAGGGTTATATAGTAGCACGTACGTTTTCAGAGAAAATGTAATACTATATTATGTTTTCAGTGAAACTCTAAATTGTAAAAAGATGGCTGGTTCAACGATTATTTCTTATGATAGCAGCAACCAACTTGGTTCATATTTACAACTAAAAATTTATTATAATATAACATTTTTACGATTGACCAATCAACTACTGTTGTATGTCAACAAACTACCCTAGTTTGCTTAAAAAATGTTGTCAATTTGGGTAGTTTGCTTTTTTTTTAATAAATTTTAAATTAATTGTATTAACCAATGAGCTGTTGCAAGTTGGAATATCAAAACACGATTTAAACCGGTAATAAATTAGAGAGAAAAAAAAAATATTCTATCCATAATTGATGAATATATGAGTATATAAAGCAAACATCTTTTTTGGCATTTTCTTGATAAAATTTTCCAATTCAAAACCCGAAATTAGTGTGGGAGTGTGAACGGAATAATTTTTTTAAAAAAAAGGTGCCATAGTGGTACCACCACACCACGTGAAGTCCAAACACACAAAAACTCAAAATTTAGAAATTAATTTTTCCATTTTCCAAAGAGAGAGAGAGAGAGAGATGGAAGCTCCAGCGCCTCAAGCCATAGAGAAATCAAACTATGGAGAAGTTGAAGAAGATAACCAAGACAAAGCCATCGATGAGTGGTAATTAAATTTCTCTTTCCCCTTCTTTTCTTTTTTTAATTTTATTTTTAAATAAATGAGAAATTGATTGGGGGAATGAAATATATTGAAACAGCTGTTCATGCTGTTATGACTGCTCGGAAAGCTGCTTTGATTTCTTCTGCTGTTAGTCTCCAACTCTTTTTTTTACAGTTTAGTCCCTGGATTGGATAATTCTTCAAGATTTTCTCTGATGAAGTGCAAAACAGGAAATTTTATGGACTGGACCCGTTAGTTAATTTTTCATCTTTTTTTAATTACAGATTTATAAAGTATGAATCAACATTTGACTTTACCAATACAGTTTACTCTTTCATTCTATTTCTCCTCTCTCCCTGCCTCTGTTGTACTGTAGATTTTTAGTCCCTTCTTTTGTTTTTCACTTTTTTCTCCAGATTAATTGTTATGTTATTTCAATGGTCCAAAAAACAATTAAAAAAATCTCGGTAATTGTGTGTTATTAAGAGATGATAAACTTCTTCAACCTAAGTGTAACTCGAGTGATTAGACACTACTGATCTCTTCCCACGAGGTCATTGAGTCTCTTCTCCCTAATTTAATATATTATTTAAAAAAAAAAACCTTGGGGTGATCAGTTAAGTTGTTAAGTTAAGAAGTATGAGATTTTTTAAATTTTTTTTTATTGGGTAGCAGAGTTTATATGTAATAAATTTGTCAATAAAAATAATAATTTTAAAAGACGTTTAATAATTTTTACTAGTAAATTAATGTAAAAAATGGAAAGTTTAATAGTAATTTAAAATTTTGGTGTGGAGGAAGACATATGATAAAGGCCAAAAATTAAGTTAGGAAAAATATGGGAAACCCTCAATTCTAGCCAGTTTTTGGGCTTGTTAAAAAAAATAGTTTTTAAGAGTTTGTTATATAATCAATCCATGATTTTAATCTCGCAATATTTTCTGGACCAAATTAACCTTATTCTCATTTAATATGGATTATAATAAAATGAATATATATTAAATTCAAAACTTCACTAATGATCACTGTTTTCTATTCCAACCAGATTCAAATAGTTGTCAATGTCATATAAGATTTTATCATGATATTTTCCAACCAGATGCTTAGGAGAATCTATCAATTATTTTTTTAATATATATTACATCAAATTGGGGGAGAGAAGGGGAGACTCGAATCTTCGACATCCTAAGAATGGAGTGAATGTCTAATCACTTGAGTTATGCTCGTGTTAGTGAATTAATTTAGAAAGCTTTACTAAGTTGGATTTAATTTAAAATAAGATTATTACTATAACTTATTTCAATATAAAACTTAAGAATTACAAGAATCAATAAATTAAAATAAACAACCTACCTTATTTTTCAAGAACAACCTACCTTATTTGATTAAACTAACCGTTGAATAGGTTGTCAAAGGTTCCTCTCTTTATATCTTTAAAAAATGGGCCTCTCTTTACAAATCAGATTCCCTTTGATTTCATACTGATTCATTTCATTTTAGCACAAAAAAGCCAAGGCGGGAGCTAGGAAATATTTTAGGGGCAACAATTTTACAAGTTTTTTTTTTTTTTCAAAAAAATAAAAATAAAGGGGGAAACCGTAAAATAGTTAAAAAAATATTGAAAATTCAAATTTTTACCTATAAATTTTTAGTTTTACAAATAAAAAAAATTAGAGTTATGAGGCCCCTTTATAATGTGTGTAAAATTTCTCGAAGAATGTTTTTCCCATTTTCAATTTCGTAGAGGGGAACACAATCCTCACCCTAATGAATCCAGAAATTATTTAATTAATTGATAGGTATTTTACCATATAAAAATTTATTTTTTAGTTTATATAGTAAAAAAAAGTTTATGATTGAATTTGTTTTAACATCTAAAATATAATATGTATCATATAATATATAATTAAAAAAAATTATAGGAAGCGAAAAAGGGGCATTTACAAATCTAGCAATTTTTTTAGTAATATTTGTAAAAATAAAAATTCAAAAAAATATTTGTAAATATAGAAAATTTTAATTGGGTTTATCAGTGATAAACATTGAATTACATATTTTTACACTAAGTTTATCACTGATAAACATATAAATCACTGTTTATCACCGATAAACATGATATAAATTATTATATTTGCAAATACTTTTTTGAGTTGATATTTGTACAAATATCACATAAAAATCTGCCACCCAATAAAATTTCCGAGCGAAAAACCCTCTTAGCGTGGAACCTGATCTCCGCAAATTTTAATGCTCGGGAAATCCTTATCCACATTCACAGTTTGAGGACTTTAGGCGGGACAAGGAATGGTTTAGTGCCGTCCCACTCCTGCTCCGCGGCACCTCTATCTCACTTCAATGTGGATCTGTCTAAGAGGACTTTTTTTTTTTTTAATTCACAAGCTTAGCCAAATTAATTTGATTCTCATTCACTTTTTTTAAAATCTTCAAAAATTTGCTATTTTCAAAAATATCAATTCTTAAAATATCATTTTTAAAAATCCCTTTATTTTATCACTTCCTAGCTAATAAGACATCTTATCAAGATGTCTGGTCAATCTCTCTTTTTTTTTTTAATTTCAAAACATATTATCGTAGTAGCATTTTGCTTATTATTTAATGATAAATCAATAATGATTTTCTAATCATAATGTACCATTACAATTGCATTAAACTATACAAGTTATACATATATTGCTTTATGTTCTCATTGTATACGATGCATTGAGAGAAAACAATGATATTTCTTTTCATTTGCTTGGTAGAGTCTGATTCAGCACAAATACATAGAAGTACTCAAATTGGATAAGACTTTTCTTAATTATTTGTAAAATGGAAGTGTCCAAAGAGCTATCTACTCCCACAATTCCATTTTCCTTTTAATAATTAATTACCCTTACCAAAAAAAAAAAAAATTGATATAAAAGAAGGAATCTACTATAATTAAAAATGGTAGTCTAAAATAACGGCTACTAGTTACAAACATTAATTCAAATTGTAAAAGGTTTAAATTATACGGTTCTATCTTTTTACTGTCAATGAGAAATTATTGAATGTGACTCTTATAATATAAATCTCTCATTTATTTAAGGATGAGTGATTTTAATAGAAAAATGATCCTATTGTATCAGTCATATTGAATAATCGACCATCAATATACATTGAATTTTACAGATATTTCAGATGGAAAAAAATAAATCGGTTTACCATAAATAATACTTTTCGTGCATGGCATAAGCTTCCCTTTTGGTCTTTGAACAGAAATTCCACGAAATGGTTCCATTTTCATCCACCTCCATTATATATATGATATAATAAAAGAAAATCCATTCTTTTGAATAAGTTTTTCCTGCAAAACAAGCCTGCTCGTCTTCCACTACATGATTGATTAGTGATGGACAGCCATTTGGCAATGGCAATTCATTGATGAAAATAAACAAAGCTTAGTGCTCCAATTCAGCTAGACAGAGACTGCAGTTTTTTCTTCATATTAAGAAGAATTAAGTCAAATTTGGGAGTAATATTTGTACTTTAGTTCTTAAATGTCGATACGCTTTTTAAAAAGTTTTATTGTAAAATACTATTTGAGTCTCTCTAACTTTCACTCCAATTTTATTTTCGTCTCTAAACATTTATAAGTGACATTTTTCATCTTTGAACTTTACAATTCGTTCCATTTTAATCCTCTCGTCTGTTTTTCCGTATGGACACTAACAGAGAACTTATGTGTTTAGTAATTGATGATGTGACATTATATAATTTGACAATAAAAGTTAAATGACATGGAAAAACGAATATATAGATATTTATTAGGTATATATATTCATTTTTAATACGTCACTTTTGAAAGTTTAGGGATGAAAATGCAATCGGGGTGAAAGTTCAGAGACCAAAAGAGTATTTTATCCAAAATTTTAAAAACAAAGTTATAGAAAATAGCACATTTTTGCGTACTTTAATTTTAAAAATAGTGAAAATTTGATTTATTTTAATTAAAGTTCTTTTTTCCTTTTCAATATTGTAGAATGATGAATCTATGGTTGTTTTTTAAGTTTATATTGAGATGTTTTAAATTGAAATTTAGTAAATTTTTTTTCAAATTTTATTACTTTTACAATTTTGATAAATTCATTTTATAATGAATTCTTTCATCATTTAATAAATATTAGTAAGCATTATTTTTAAAAATTTATAATATATAAGACACTACTTTTAAAAATATCCCACAACTATAGTTAAAATATATAGTTTTAATAAAGAAAAATTACTCCTTATTTAAAATATAAGTATATTCAAAGAAAATAAGAGAAAATAAATTTTATAAAACCGCCTTCTAAATATATTATTATTGATTTTTTTTTAAGAAGCAGAAAGTTACTTTTGAAAACAGAGTATCTAACCTGAACTAAAATTTTCTCTTAAGGGTAATGCCATGATAGTGAGATTATGCATCACCTTACCACTATAGCCATTTTGATTTTCAATGAGATGGGGCCTTAAAAAGCTCTTTAACAAAATGGTGAGGTATTACCAAACTAACTCAACCCAAAAACAACATTTCAGTGGCTTAGCCACTAATCCTATTAAAACCCAAGTTAATGACATATCTTTTACCTTACTAATTGTTTATAAATAGCTACCACTTGAACACTTCTATCAAATGCAACATTTCCAAGCATTTTATATTTTGCATTGATTTTTCATAGCTAAATTTGAAGAAAAGATGATGCATAATTCCTTTAAATTACTTTTGCACTTGCTTTTAACCTTTTTATTGTTGAATCATCTTCTTGTATCTTCACAACTTGATTATAGGTTCTACGATGACTCTTGTCCCAACCTAACGAGGATCGTTAGATACGGTGTTCGGATGGCGCTTTCGAACGATACTAGGATAGCTGCTTCTCTCATGCGACTCCATTTTCACGATTGCTTTGTCAATGTAATTATTCAAATTGTTTAAGATGGAAATTTTAAGATCCTGTTTTATAATGATTTCATCCTCAATTTTTATGTTTATATGTTAATATATATATATATATAGGGATGTGATGGATCGGTGTTACTTGATGACACAAGCACATTGAAAGGGGAGAAAAATGCATTGCCAAATAAGAACTCAGCTAGAGGCTTTGAGCTCATTGATAATATTAAGGCTACTTTAGAAAGAGCCTGCCCTTGTCTTGTTTCTTGTACTGATATTTTAACTATAGCTGCAAGAGAAGCAGTCTATCTTGTAAGCAACTTCTTAATTTTTTTTTACATAAATCTTTCATTTTTAATGCTTTTTCTTTCCTTTTTATATCTATTTTTTTATATCTTCCTTCATCAGTCTGGAGGACCCTTTTGGTATCTTCCGCTTGGTCGCCGAGATGGTACAACGGCTAACGAGACTGAAGCTAATAACCTTCCATCACCAGTTGAGCCATTGGAGGATATCATTGCAAAATTCACTTCTAAAGGTCTTAGTCCCAAGGATGTTGTTGTGCTCTCAGGTCACCTTCTCTTTACCATATATATTTTTCATAACTTTCTGTCAGCTTTGTCCGATTAGTTTCGAATTTCATATTTATAAACCTACGATATTATCCATCTTTCAAACATCCAACGTGTTTCTAGAGTGACTTATAGAGTTTATAAATATTGTTAGTTCATTTTTACCTTTCTGACGTGGGATCCCTTAACATTGATCAATTGTTTTTATGTAACAATATATATATATTTAATGAATGTTTTAGGTGCTCACACTTTCGGGTTTGCTCAGTGCATCATGTTCAAGCATAGGATCTTCGACTTCGATGGATCGGGAAATCCCGACCCCGAACTCGACGCATCACTTCGACAGGATCTAAAAAGCATTTGTACGAACAAAGACGAGTCGGACACCAATTTGGCTCCCTTGGATGCTTACACAACCAATAGGTTTGACAATGTGTATTTTAAGAACTTGGTGAACAAGTCAGGACTTCTGCAGTCAGACCAAGCTCTCATGATAGACAATACAACTGCTCCTTTAGTGGTAAATTACAGTAGGTACCCTTACCTATTTTTCAAGGACTTTGCAGCATCAATGGTGAAGTTGGCTAATATTGGGGTCCTCACTGGACAAAATGGGCAGATTAGGAATAATTGTAGGCTGGTAAATTAGATATGATGCTAATATGTAATTTGTGATATTGAAAAACTTGCTTTTATGGAAATAAATAAGCTTTTGTTTGTGTTAATGGCTTTTTACTAGTTTAATCATTGCTTTCTTTCATGAACTGCACACTACTGCTTCTCTTTAGTTTGGTTCTAAAGAAGTGATGGTAAATCTAGTTTAAAAAAATATATAATATTTTAATTAAAAAAATAATGGTTAATTAGCAAAACTTTCTATAATATTTAATAATATATAAATTTTTATTGAACACATCAATTGATTATTACTATGATTATTATCAATAAATATATAAATCAAAGTATTGAATTATAGGTGTGAATATCATATACCACAATCAATCAATGATTTATTGTCGATAAACTTATTTTTTAGGGAGAATTTCTCAAATAGTAGAAGAAAAAAATATATAATAACAAATTACTTCATTTTATTCTGATGAAATTGTCTATAACCAATTTAGTAAACGACGTTGATAAAAACTCGTTTAGAGCACACAAGATTATTCAAATCCATAATTTAAAAGAAAAAAAACTAAAACGTTAATAATTCACTTGCTGATTATAAAATTAAAATAGTCACATTTTAATAAACATATATCTAAAATGGGCCAAAAATTTATATTAAAATTGGAGGGGTGTGCCAGGCCCAAGCTATAGTGCAACGCTTGGGCGACAAACGAGAGCCCAAATAGCAAGCTATTGAAATGGGCCCTCTCCCTTAAAAAATAAATTTAATATCATGTGGGCCCATGGCCCACGTATCAGATATTAAACTGATAAGAACAGATACTACACTTGATCTTAGCCAAAAGGCCGAGAAAGGTATGATTTTTAATTATCTACGTTTCTTTTTTTATAATCTACTTTCTTGAGTTTTCTCTTAAAATCAATCGATGTGGGAATTGTTTCTGACTTCCAAAAGTTTTAGCTTTATCACTCATTTCTTCATAAAATCTTCTCATCTTTTTCCATATTTTTTTTATATTGAAAAGGTAAAATATTGAAGAAAAAGAATTGTTTTAAATCAATTATACTTTTTCCTAATCTTAAATTTACCAAAGATTTCAATGTCATAAGATATATTGATTCATACTTATCTTGTTAAATTCGTTTTTTTTAAAAAAAATTATGATATTATATTAAATTGGGGAGGAAAGCACTTAAATATTTGACTACAACTATTTCTTAAAATAGGTTAGTGTAATTATTTAATAATATTTAACACCAAATAAATTTACTAACCGTTATTATTCTTTTAACATTTCTAAATCATTGCTAAAAAAACGAAATTTCTATGCCATGAATAAATAAAGTTTAAATAAAACGCCTTCCCTTTTTTTTTTTTTTAAAAAAATAGAATTTTATGAAAGTAACAAAAAAAAATTATAATAGATGTCGAGTTTGAATGTCTTTGAGATTGCTTGATTTTGTAACTGAGATTAAGTATTTTTTATATTGGATTTTTTTGTGATTAGGTTTAGATACTTTGTAACCTTGATCTATTTGTTTTTAGATAATTTCATTCTATAATTTTGTTTCTATGAGAGTATTAATTATGTTGTCTTCTTCTTCCTACCTAATTATGGCACCATCATTTGGGAAAAAAGATAGATTTCTAATGTACTTTATTGATACTAATTACTAACTTCAATTTTGATAAATTAAAATTAATTGGTGGATGTAAAAATCTTATATTATAATAATGAAGGAGATTATGTTATTAATTAATTAAATTTAGAATAATATATATTTAAATATTAATATTGTTAGAAGCTTATACATATGCAATATACTCCATAAAAAATATCAAATATCTTACGAAATTTATTAACTGTTTATATAACACCCGGGGTTGAAGCGGGGGGCTCCGTATATGTACTTATATCATGTTGTCTTCTTCTTCATACCTAATTATGGCACCATCATTTGGGAAAAAGATATATTTCTATTGTACTTTATTGATACTAATTACTAACTTCAATTTTGATAAATTAAAATTAATTGGTGGACGTAAATCTTATATTATAATAAAGAGGGAGATTATGTTATTAATTAATTAAATTTAGAATAATATATATTTAAATATAAACATTATTAGAAGCTTATACGTATGCCGTATACTCCTTAAAAATATCAAATATCATATGAAATTTATTAACTGTTTATATAACACCCGGTGTTGAAGTGGGTGGGGAGTGTCATCGGTGCAATCAATAAGTACATATAGGGAGTAGTTTTTTTTACCAAACTTTTAGGTGAAGGAACATATGAATGAACCGACACCACATCAGGAATGGGAGGGGAACATGAGACTATGTTGGTATAGAATAATATAGTTGAATGAAAATTTAAAAGAATTAATAGGTATTACCTATATCACAAAGATGCACACTTTCCTTTTTAGGAGCTCAATGATAAAAACTTTATAGTTAAGTGTGTGTTAAATTTGGAGAAAATTTATATCGGGTATTCTCCTGAGGAATCTTTCTACGATTCATGTGGGTGAGGAACAAAACGTTAAGAAAGGACTCGTGATAGCTTGTGAGGGACAATAAAAAATTATTTAAAAGTAATTTAGAGTTGTTACACCCTTCTTATATATTACATAATAAAATTAAAATGAAAGTTAATTTTTTAAAAATAAACTAAAATTAAAAACATGTCACATATGCCTACTATATGTGATAATATACTAGTTCTTATAAATGACCTTATAAAGTTAGTTCACGTCTTAATTTTATAATTAATAGTTTCATTGAATTATCGTTAATGTTATTTTTTTTCAAAAGAAAATGAGAACATGTGTTTTTATTTTCAAATACTTGGTCGAGAAGCATCTCAAGATATATGATTAAACATAATTTTAAATATCATTTATATTTTTTTTTTAAAAAGAAAATGAGAACATGTGCTTTTATTCTCAAATACTTGATAAGAAGCATCTCAAGAAATATGATTAAACGTATTTAAAATTAACCTTTTAATAATTTGTTAATAATGAAATTTGATTTTACATTATATGATCAAACAATATAAAATAATTTTAATTAGATATAATTTAAATATTATCAGAACTAAAAGACAAACTATTATTTTTAATAAAATCTCTAATTTAAAAATACCTATTTGAAAAATACAATCAAACATAACTTAATAATTCATATCGTTAATCGACAACACGAAAAGCATTATTTGCTTGTTGATGAACAGGTTCATGCAATCTTGCCTCATAGTCTAACAGAAAAAACACAATTAATTATTGATTCATTGCTACAAATTTTATTTTATAGATGTCGCTACCTACCCGCAACGTGAAAAAATAAAGAGTCGCCACTAATCATTGGTTTTAAAATTATTGGTGTGATTAGTCACCTAGTCATTAAATTAAGGATGGTCTTCTAACTTTTAAAACGGGTTCGGAGGTTAATTCACACATAGGGAAGGTATTAGCATCCTATTATGTTCGTTTTGAAAACGATTGTTGTTTTTATTATTTATTGTATTAACTAAAGCCTTTTATCTTTAAAACAAAAATATTTTTTATTATTTTTTTTAAATGTCCCATGTTTATTAATCAATATCTCTAAGAATAGAGATATGATTAAATAATTATGAGTGACACGAGGTCATTAGTAAAAGTTTATTTTTTTTTTTTGGAATTTAACTTCAACATTCTGAAATTAAATTCCTCTTCCTCAAGAGTTCTAAGAGATTTAGCATTCTAATTCTCTTAAATTTCCATCGTCGGAAGGTTTTAAAAACGTTTATTTATTTTAAAAATCTTAAAAAAAAAAAACAAATCATCATTATTATGGAATAGACTTTAGTAGTAAATTTTGGAAGTAATTATATTTTTCTATTAATCAATTCAAGAAATTTCATAATTTGGGAAGAAAAAGCCATTTTAATAAAAAGGTTAGCATTCTAACAGATTTCAAAAATATGGATTTGTAAAAAAATATGGAAAATTTGCATTCTAATGATCCTAAAACTTTTTCTAAAAAATATTTTGATTTATAATAGAGGTCTCAAATATAAAAACATACAACATGCTCATAGATAATAAATTTCATATAAATTAAGTTATTGAATTTAAAACTAAAAAATAATAATAAGAATCTGTACAATTACTATGCCAATATGGAATTAGATATAAAATAAATAAAATTAAACACATACATGTATCTCCGAATGTATAAAATTTTATATAATAAATTATTAATAACATGTTGGTTTTGAAAAATGACAATCAGAACATGCATGATAAAAATAAAATAAAGGAAAAGTAATAAAATAAAACAAAAATAAAGTTAATTGATAGCAATAGAGTTTAAAACTTAATATCTAAACAAAAGGAAATCATAACTCATTATAAAAAGACAAAACCACCAATAAATACATGACATAATGAACAAAATAAATCAAGCAGTTAGTCATGAAAACTATATTCTATTTGCATATTAATAAAAGGGTCTCGTATCTTACCAAAGGAAAATATCCACTTTTTCACGAAGACGGAAATTTTGCACCAAATCCCCAAAACGAATTTGGTCAACGAAATTGAATATGATTTGCTTCTCTTCTTTGATCAGAAACTCTGTGATTGTCTAACGGCTTCAAGTTAGGAATGGATGATTGGCGGTGGATGAGAATTTTTGGGCTAAAGTGTTTATTGGAATTGCCAATTAAGGTTTTGGCCGTAGGTATGAACGAGTGATAAGATTGCAATAGTGAGAATGAGGAAGAGATTCCACCGTGAATTAGAATTGTCTTTTGAGCCTTGGGGTGGGGTTCTATTTATAGCCAATATGAGGATTTGATTTGAAATAAGATTGAGATAAAGATAAATACAAAATATCCAATATCAAATATCATATCATATCTCGTTTTAAGTTCCAATTATCTACAAAATATTATCAATATCTTATTTTCAAATTGAATTAATCTCTATCTCATCTCAATTTTATAATTATCTTCCTATTTAATTTCCAAACTATTCTCTTCCATATTTAAAATTTAGAATTCCACTTTTATCAAATTTACACACTTTAAAATGATATTAATTTAAAATTCTTATTTTTATTATTTCAATAACAAAACTAAAAATTAAAAATTATATCAACGAAAATTGTTAGTTCTTTTTAAATTATATCGGACAAAATTGATGTCTACAATAGAGATTTTAATTTTTGGACCAGGAACATGCGTATCAAATACATTTTTCGGTAATTCGTGTTTTTCTTATAGAGAATTTGATTTATAGAGATTCAGAGTTACTTTTGGAGGGGGAGAAAAAATATTTTTCTAAATATTTTTTTAAAAGATTTGTTATTCGTGAAAATATCAATGCATAAAATGTTAGTTTTGAAGAAATAATAATAATTATTATCAAATGTCTTAATAGTTAAATAAAAATAGTCTATGAATATAGATAATTAAATTTAATTGGGAAAGAAAAATGAAAATAGCTCACAATTTGAGTTTAGAAGCAATTAACTAAGGAAAACACATTGATAATTAAAAATTATATCAAATTACTCTTTTCTTTTTTTTTTTTAAGAAATGGCTATTTGATAAATTAATTGGAATTAAACAAATAAGGAGTTATGTGTTAGAATTTGATCTTTTTAATACTTCAATAAAATACCCTTTCTGACCACGTGGAGATTATCACGCCATTAAAAAATAGTAATTCGTTCACAATTTTAAAAAGAATTTGACTCTTGAGAAGAGAAAAGATTATTTTTTTTCCAGCAAGAATGAATTTTTTAACATATTAATATGGAAAAAAAAAAGTAGTTAGTTTTTTTCTACAATATATTACAAAATGTATGATTAAATTTGTTTTTACCTATTAACTTAAATTTTTTTTTTTATCAATTGATGATGTAAAATATTTAATATTTATCTCTAATTATCCCTATTGTTTTTTTTAATATTGATTTTCTAATAGTTAATGAGAAAACATATTTGTTAAAAAAAATGTTAATATATAACAACAACAAAATAAAATGAAAGCCAATTTTTGTGGCTTCAACTTAGTGTAGTAAAAAAAAACTAAATCCTTATAGCGACCAATATACTATTTGTTATGAGTGAAATTTCATAAGTAATATTCGTTTATGTTGCCTGAAAAGATATATTCACGTCACTTGGTAAGATATAACCACGCACTTGATAAGGTATGTCTACGTTGATATCTCTAGTCGACCTACATACCTAAGACCAAGTATACAAATATTCAATCGGGAGACGACACATGGCTTAACCCCACACATGACGTGTGGTTGGAAGACAACACGTGGTCCAATCCTGACACGTCACATGGCATAATGATGTCATCGACTTCACTTATAAATAGGAGAAGATCACCAAAAGGTAACTGATTCTATACTATAATTCTCTCTAGCACACTAGGTATGACTTAAACATCGAATGATATTAGACCGACACCACACTGATACTCTATTCTTTTCAGTGTAGGTACCTTCGCAGCACACCACCTATGCAGCACCTCCACTGCAACACATTACCTTTAACTCGTCTCAAAGTCTAAATTCGTTATATAAGTGGAAGCTTACTATTTTTACCCAACACTATTTTGAGAAGGTTCAATAAAAAAAATTCATCTTTTTAGTAGACGTTATTTTCAAATTTTAATTAATAATATGAAATTAAAAAACTAAAGACAAGGGACTGGCCTTACAACATCATCAACAATATTAGTACATAATAATTTTTTAATTTGAATAATTAGAATTGATGATGGACCACATTGTAGCAATATTTTTTTAATTTGATTATGCATGACATTATCGTAAGGCATGATGTTGTTATACCTTATATTAAATAATTATTTCCATTATTTAAGAAAACATTGACGTTCAAGAGGTTAGCACAAACTTCCTTTTTATGATATCGATGGTTAGAATCTCTGAAAAAATATTAAGATTTTTCTTTTAATTTTAGCTTATATATTGGGTCTAGAGGTGTGAGGGTGAGTTAAGGTATTTTTTTCTCACCCTGCCCTGCCCGGACCCTGCCCTATTTATAAGGCGAGGGCACGGTGTGGCGAGGGGAGAATATAAAAAATACATGATTTTCATAATTTTTTTAATTGAAAATTCAGTATTTTCAATGACGATAGTACTTATTAGAAGATATAAATAACCAAGTAAAAATCTTCATCATAATTCATATAAAAAAAATCTTAGGGAAATTATATTATAAAAAAATAGGGACCATTGCCCAAGACCTTGACATTGCCCCGTTTATTAAGTGAGGGAAAAAATTTCCTCCACCTTGTCCCTACCCCAGACCTCTCCCCATTTATTAAGTGAGTTTGTCATGATTGGGGAGGGGAAGCGGGTGACAGGTTTAGTTTTCACTCCTATGTTGGTCAATATTAGACCTACCATATTATGCATCTTTAGTTACACAACCAATTTTTTTTTTTTTAAATTTTAAAATAAGAGATATTAAAAGTTAGATTATTAAGTATAAAACTTATTTTTCTGTAAAGATTTATTTTTTATTTTTAAAAATTAAACTTGTTTATTAACAAATTTTATTTAAAATTACAAAAATAGTTTTCAAAAACTTTTTTTTTAAACTAAAATTTTAAAAAAAATGTTTGGAATATAAAAAAAAAATAGGATGAAGAATTTGATTTAAAAAAAAAAATACATTAAACTAAAAATAAATCAATCTCATTTAATATCCGATTTTTTTCTTTTAAATTATATCAAATAATATATCAAATGAGAGCGTGGTGGCTAACAGCAAAGTCATGACCCACATGACCCAATAAGATTTTGCTCATCCGTCTTGAATCCATTTGGAGGAGGTATCAACTTTTGTTCTTCTGGTCGGTCGGGTTGACTTTTAATCTTTTAATTATTATTATTTTTTTAAAAAAGTCTTTTTATTTCTCACTATTTAAAGTAATTATTGAACAAAACAATAAAAAAATAAAAAATAACGAGAACTTTGAGTTACCAGGTTTGGTCAAAGCTATTACTCGGTCATTCCCATCTGTCAGAGATAATTGTCTACCGTTTCATCTTTTCTTCAAAAAGGTCTATTTTGTCCCCTTTATTATTTTAAAGTGATTATCATTTTTTTCTATTTTAAAAAATAGAAAAAATAATTTAATGACTTAGCTCTTAAGTTGAATATTGAAAATATATTTATTTGTATTCTGATATACAATAAAATTAATGTTGGTTTGTTTGATATGATGGTTTGTTTATAGAAATTAAATTTATTTAATTTATAAGTCAAGCTTAATTAAAAGCATAAATTAGAGCTAATTAAATTATTTGATACTAAGCACTAATTTAAATTATTAAAATTGTACTATCTGATTTATTAATTAAGACTAATATAAATAATGATTTGATATTAAAATATTAATAATCAATTGTAATTAATTAAATAAAATAAGGGCTAAATTGTAAATAAGACTTCTGTGGTTTCGGTCAAATACATAAATAGACTCTGTAGTTTGAAAATGACAAAGTACATTCATGTAGTTATAAATTATGCCAATGAGACTTATCTCTGCCAACACAATTAATCTTCTTTTAGCTATAACTTCTTTGTTTGGACTTCAATTTTGATTCAAGCTCTAAGTAATGGCCACTTCAAAACTTCGAAGTCATCAATAAATAAAAGGATTTAAGGACGACAGTCATACATAACATTTTGATGATAATAAAGGTTTTTAATTATTGACGATTTTGAAGTGACCATAATGGGGCTTGAAACGGTAATTTCAAAACATCTCGAATCACACAAATCGGAGTTTATGCATTTGTCATTTTCAAACTACAGAAGGTGTTCATGCATTTGACTAAAATCTCAGGGGTATTATTTACATTTTACCCTAAAATAAATAATACTAGAGTAATAATAAAGTATGAAATAGTATTATTTAGAGATAATAATTGTAATGAAATAATATTTTTTAATTTGTTATATTAAATTTAGGGAGAGGATACTCGAACTTTCGATCTCATGTAAAGTTGAGCTATGCTTGGCAATTGTAATGAAATAATTAAGTAGGTAAAAAAAATTATCAATTATATATAGTACTCAAATTAAATAGCATTAATAGTATATTAATATCAATCAATTAATTAAAACTAATTAATTACGTATAATTACTCAATTAATTACAAATATACCCTCCTAACTACTCTAGTCCCCAGCTCCTATAGGGATAGATTTTATAGGGGTTACTTGGTTGTCAGGTTTGGATAGTGAGTTGGGGGTTATATAACCTTAACCAGTGTTTGCTTCCCAGTTTTTAAACCCAATATGATAGGTTTGTTAACCCCTCTTAACAAACTTATTCATTTTTACAATTTCAATATATTTTACACTTAACAAACTCACTGTTTTGTACAAACTAAACACCGTGTTAATAACCTTATGTTTAATAACCCTTTGCTTAACAATCTAAACTTGGCAACCAAACGATCGATAGTAAAAATTTATGATGAATAATTTTTTACGCTCTGATAATTAAATTTTGAACTTTTAAAAGTTGAAATAAAGAAATAAATGAGTTTTTAACATAACCCATAGTAAAACCCATAAACACACCTAAATATTTATTACATACTGAAAATTGAATAACTTGTATTTTAAAAAATAAGAATTTGAAATTTAAAGAATTAACTTTAATTGGATAACTTTTATTTTCTTTCTTTTCTTATAAACAGTTGAGCTGTCTTAATCAGAAACTTGATAAAAAGATTAGGAAAAAAAATGAGTTCTTTGCTTGTGTAAGAAGCAAAAAGAATTAGAAAGAGAACGCAGCCCCTTTTAGTTTTACCTACCCAAAAAAAAAAAAAAAAAAATTAAGTTAAGAAATCCTGAAATTAGGGAAGTTTCTCCGTCACTTTCTAAGAAACTAATTAATTAAGTAATTAAACAAATAATAACGTTTAATTAATCCCCAAGAAACGAGAAAACAAACACTCTAGATTTACGCCACGTGTCAAAAAAATATTAAATGCCGTACTTTCTTGACCTTTCTTTTTCTCGGCCAGGCAAACAGCCCTTTCTCTCTCTCTCCCAGGAAAATTAAAAAAAGAAGAAGAAGAAGAAAGCTAATAACAGAAATATAAACCAATGGATTCAATGTCACGTAATTCAACGCTATAACTTTCTTCTTTTTCCTCTAAATTCAATTCAATTCGTGTTTTTCTATTTTGATCGGATCTGTATTTCTCTCTCTGGAAGCTTTTTGGAGAGAGAAATAAAAAAAAAAGCTGAGAAATTTTCATTTTCATTTCATTATATTTAGATTTCTGATTCTCTGCAAAAAGTGAAGATTTGAGGATTTCTGAATTAGGTTTTGGAATTGCATTTCTGTAATTAATAATGCTCTAAGAGTTGGAGTTTCAGTGTTCAATTTTACATAAACGATGGGAATTTGTATTTCTAAATCCAAACCCTCATTGACGGTCTCATCTTCCTCTAAGGAAGTTTCGGTGGCGCGTGTTTCAGTTCAAGAATATGAAGATCACGCGCCGCCACAACTACCTCCGGTGTCTGTCGACGGTGAGAATTGTGACAATGAGAAGGAGCTGGAGAGTGGTAAAACGTCTCCGTATTTTTCTTTTTTCAGTCCAAGTCCGGCTCTTTTTAAGTCCCCTGCGAGATCTTCGCTGAATTCGACGCCGAAACGGTTCTTCAAGAGGCCATTTCCACCGCCGTCCCCGGCGAAACATATAATGTCTTTATTGGCAAGGAGGCACGGCTCGGTGAAGCCGAACGAGACGTCGATTCCGGAGGGAAATGAGATTGAGGGAGTAGGTCTTGATAAGAGTTTTGGATTTTCGAAGAATTTTCGGAGTAAGTATGAACTTGGAGAAGAGATTGGAAGGGGACATTTTGGCCTTACTTGCACAGCTAAGGTCAAGAAAGGGGAACTTAAAGGGAAGCAGGTTGCTGTCAAAGTCATCTCCAAAGCTAAGGTCTTTGTTTTTATTTCTTGATTTTTTGCTCTAATTTTATGATTTTTGGAATTATCTCTATATTTCTGATGCTATAGCATTCTTGAGGAATTGTCTGCCAAGTTAAATTATTTCATTTATTCAAGCCTAGGAATTATGGAGCCTATTAATGTTCATTTTATAACCTATTTGGAGGAGATAATATATTATATTATCTTTATCTTGAACACTCATGAAAGTCTATAGCAATCTTTTTTTCGGGTTTGTGTTACTTGTTTCTAATTAACTAAATGTGTTTTCATGTACTGATTGACAGATGACGACTGCTATTGCCATTGAGGATGTAAGAAGAGAAGTGAAGATATTGAGAGCTTTGAGTGGACACAAAAATTTAGTTAATTTCTATGATGCTTTTGAAGATCATGAGGATGTCTATATCGTAATGGAGTAAGCTCTATAGCTGCTTTTCAATAACTACTTGCATTTGTGAGACTGTTTGTACTTTTAAATATTATTTATTTTTCTCACCCCTTTTGATTCTGACTTATTCATCACAAAATTTTTTTTACTGTACTAATTTTCTGTGCCTTTGTCAGGTTATGTGAGGGAGGGGAACTTTTGGATAAAATACTCTCCAGGTACTAGATTTGGAACCACTACAAATTTTAAATGCATCACTTTTTGCCCATATTATCATCTAGAATCATTCTGCTCAAAGAAATTTGGGCTTTTTTTGTGAATTTTAAAGTTGATCAGCTTTCATTATTACAGAGGTGGTAAATATACAGAGGATGATGCTAGACCACTCTTGATACAAATCCTAAATATCGTTGCATTTTGCCACCTTCAAGGGGTGGTGCATAGGGATCTTAAGCCTGAGGTATGTCAGAACCAATTCTGCATTGAATCTTTGTTAGTTGGAATGATTAGGTGGAATCTCTTGTAATTTCATCACATTGAGAATGAGCCAATTGCTCCTGCACTTAGTATTTTCCATATCTACTCCAAAAAAATCAAAGTTCCTATGTGTTGAATCTTCCTTTTATCTTCTATCAACAAAAAAAAAAAAAACTTTCTTTTGCTTTACAATGGACTAATAATAGCCCCACTCGTTTTATTCAACCTTTCCCCCCCGTCCCCTCTCATCAAATATGATTCGTCTCTCCATTTTGGAATAGAGACGTCAAGCAGATAACGATTTTCATATTCCTTATTATTCTTTCCAAGTTGCAAACAAGTTATCTCTTCCATGCAATTTTTTCAAGCTGGAGCTGGCCACATTTGGTGCTCGGCTTCGTCAATTGTTCACTTCCTTCCCTGTTACCTCAGCTATCATCATCTTTGTATTGTTTTTGTTTACAAATTCTTATCTAATGTAGCTCATTGTTGGATCAGAATTTTTTATTCAAGTCAAAGGATGAAAACTCACAATTGAAGGCCATAGATTTTGGCTTATCAGATTTTGTGAAACCAGGTTTGTCTTTCTTTCTAGAATCTTCTAATAAAACTGCCTTTGCTTTTAATGGCTCTTGATACTGTTACCAATTTGTCGTCTTGTAATATATTTTCAGACGAAAGGCTTAACGACATTGTGGGTAGTGCTTATTATGTAGCTCCTGAAGTTCTACAAAGATCTTATGGTACAGAGGCTGATGTTTGGAGTGTAGGTGTGATTGCATATATTTTGCTCTGTGGAAGCCGTCCATTTTGGGCGAGGACTGAGTCTGGAATTTTTAAGGCTGTTTTGAAAACGGATCCAAATTTTGATGACCCACCATGGTCTTCTTTGTCTTCTGAATCTAAAGATCTTGTTAAGGGCCTATTGAATAAAGACCCAAAGAAAAGAGTGACTGCCGCTCAAGCCTTAAGTGAGTTGCTTACCCTTCAAAGCTCTCTGATCTCTTTGATTTATTACCCCACTCCTTATTAACTCATGATATCTATATGCAGGTCATCCATGGTTTAAAAATTCTGAAGAAGTAAAAATTCCTCTTGATGTACTTGTACTTAAACTCATGAGAGCTTATATGCATTCATCATCTCTCAGAAAGGCTGCTCTTAAGGTATGTATTGTGCCATTGTAGTCAAGATTTTTTTTTTCCTTTTCATTTTCCTCCTGTGACTATTGTATGGGAATATAACCGCTCTGTGGCCCTGTAAAACTAGATTATTCAGAAATCAACAATCAAGTGGTAAAAGAGAATTTGAAATTAAACTTTAATAAAATGTTTTTTTAGTGTCCTACTATTTGAGTTTTAGTTTCCTGTATTCATCTTAATTATTGCATGAAGTAGCGTAACATCGAGTTCTCAGATAATTTTGCTGCTCTAAGAGTCTGAATGTGAAAAGTTTGTTATGTATGCATTAACTATTATTTTTTATGCCAACAATAAGTGTTAAGATATAATGCCAACTTTGGAATATAATACTGGTTTTATAACTCCCTTTTTCAAAACTTTTGATGGCTAACTTTTGAAAAATGAATTTCTCAGATACTTATTTTAGTAAAAATGCATGGCATATTTATAAACTTTAGCCTTTAGTTTGAAAAATTGATGCCTAATTACTTCTTAGTGTCAACTTGTGGGACATGGCATCCAATTACTCTACTCCAGATGTGTTGGTGACTGGCACATTTATCTTATAGGATAAACTTATGGAGAAAAAAAATTCAAACTATTTTGGAAATATTATTGACCTAGATGAACGATAGACCTAAATTTGTCATAAACATTTTTACTTTGAGCCACACTTTGAGCCATTCTTTATGTATTCTATTATTCTGTTCTGGCCCAACAAATTATTCTTTTTCCCATAACTTGTTCTTGTTTTTTGAATTTTTTCCGTACGGCTTTGAGCAGGCACTTTCCAAGATGTTAACCATAGAAGATTTCAGCTATTTGAGAACACAGTTTACTCTCCTGGAACCGAACAAAAATGGCACCATAAGCTTAGAAAATATAAAAGAGGTATGTGCCATCTTTTTTTATTCCTGCTTGGTGCTATTTTTATTGTTACTGATTTCCATGTCCCACTCTGTCCAGGCGTTGATGAAAAATGCAACAGACGCAATGAAGGAGTCTCGAATTATTGACATTTTAGCATCAGTAAGCCATTTATAGTGTCTTGCATTACAATGTCTTCTGTAGTGTTTAGAATCTGTTTCATAACTATATTACTGTTTTTTTGTGTCAGCTTAATGCGTTGCAGTTCAGAAGGATGGATTTTGAGGAGTTTTGTGCAGCTGCACTTAGTGTCCATCAACTGGAGGGCCTTGGTCATTGGGAGGAACTTGCTCGTTCTGCCTATGAACATTTTGAGAAGGACGGAAACAGAGCAATCATGATTGAGGAACTAGCCTCGGTATGTCTAATTGATCATGGTTTATTAGGTAGTAAATCAAACCGGTATGATAACAATTTCATTTTTACTTTTCTATTTTTAATCAGTAAAATTGTTTACTACTTTCTGAAATTCAACTAAGATTTCAAAATTGTTTTTAAAAAGTGAAAAACATAGCATAAAAATTATAACAAACTTAATTTTAAAAAACTGAAAATAAAATATCAAAGGGGACGTTAATAATGAGATTTGATGGATTGTTTGCTTGCTCCAGTAGTTTCATTCCTATTTGTGTTAGTTTGCTAGCATTGGTGTTACTTCAGGCCACACGCTAGCTTCTGTGACTTGGCTGGAGAAGAAGAGTTTAATTTTAACCATTATCATGATGTGTTGAACTCGCAATTCTGATTTTGTGTACTCTCTCAGGAACTTGGTCTTGGCCCTTCAGTTCCTGTTCATGCAGTTCTTCATGATTGGATCAGGCACACTGATGGTAAACTAAGCCACCTTGGCTTTGTCAAATTATTACGTGGGCCATCAAGCCGGACTACTGGAAGGCGTCAATAGGATTTATTCAGAGTAGAAAACTCAAATCTACCAGGTTGCCCTCTGCTGGCTTCACAATTTTAAATAGCGGAATGATAGGTGGCCAAGAGACTTTGATGTCCCCAAAAGTCAGTACTTTTGGTTGGAGCTGGCCATCATTGCCTATCAGCGACGGCGAGACCGCTCAAGTTCAAACTGCATTGTACACTACAGGTTAGGCATTTATACGATCACTGTACACTACACTACAGGTCTTGTAAAATGTGTAGAGTTTCAGGTAAGAGCATTTGTTAATAGAATGATTAGAAGATTATTACAACATTAATGACAACACATCAGTTGTTCAATATACGATTTTGTTTAATTTTCCCCCCTTTTTTTACTTAATTAACAGTGATATTTTCACTGAACAAAGGAAAAAAAGATATTTATTATCGAATTGTATGATTGATGTGTACAGAGAAAAACAAAAGAAGCCGCCTCCAATCACTGAAGATCCATCAATTCCATGTTCTATGGTCCTACTGAGATTCAATGTAAATGGTGATGTCAAGTGATATATATATATATATAAAATATTTTATCTGACTCCATATGTTTACGAAGTTAATATTTATATATTCACATTTAAATAAATAAATATTTAATTAAGGAAAAAAATCTGGAGTTACTATTGGGTACCTTGGAAGTATTATAGATCTTTCATGTTTTATGTATTGAAAATTAGTGTGATTTTTCCAAACATTTTAACTAAAGAAAATTAGGTGGAGTGAACTCTCTATTTAAAAAAGAAAAGAAAATTAGTTGGAGTTAAAGAAAAAGAAAATGAATGTGGTATCTATTTTGGATATTATTTCACAAGGTTTTTTTTTTATTTCAAGTGTGGTAGGTCATGTAATTGTCCTCTGAGATTAATCGAGATGACATCAGATGACTTGAATGTTGACATATACTAAAAAAAGAGTTTTTTCAAGGCATCTTCAAGAACCACCAGATTAAAGCATATGAACCGATAATTTAAAGGACTCAAACTAGGGGTGGGAAAATCAAGGAAATCACGTGTCTCAATTTAGAAACACGAATGGATCCATGCAAGCTCACCTTGTCAGGCGATGTACATAATCACAAACACAATTTCATTATCACTGAATCATAATAACAATCAATCCAATCACAAATTGATATTTTTAGATTACATCCAGAACTAAGCTCAGAAAACCAAAAACACTAATCAAATTAATCACAATGGCAAATTACAACAATTTAATGGACCATCAAATTATTATAAAAACAATAATAACCCATGAAATGAACAGAGAAATCTAACTCGGTAGCTGTAGCTCCTGCTTCAAATTTGACCACCTTTCTGGCTAAGGTTTGATTTTGACAGCTAATGATTCAGAAAGACAGATATGTAAAGCTAAATGATTGGTGTGAGCCCTTCAAGTTTGTGACAGAATATATGTGGGTCAAGCAAAGCAATGGATGACTTTTTTATGTGTGTAATTTATTGAGAAGGAACTAGAAAAATCTGGGGTTTGAAGGACAAAGATCAATTTCATGGGTCCAAGCAGTTCGATCTTGAACATGCAAATGCCAGTACGTTTGAGCCAACGCATCTGGGTCCATTGTCCCATCTCCAATTCCAATTCCACTCTGTATATGTGATCCAACGGATGAAGTTGATGATGATGAAGGTGCTGCTGATGCTGATGCTGCTCCTTTATTAGATGTCAAACTCATCCTGTTATCAAATAAATCACCCATTTTCAGTTTTGTATTTGTATATTAGAATTTCGGGGTGTTTGGATTGCGGGTTTATTCCATAGGTTTCTACCGTATATCATATTACTTTCTCCATAAACATAGGTTTCTACAATGTAAAAATTCACACATCAAACACAAGTTACACAAACTCAAACACGGGTTGAACAAACTCAGATTTCTCACAGCCACAATCCAATTACACCCTTAAATCTTCTCTATTTGGCTGGTGAGAAAAAAGTAAAGAGGAATCTTGGAGGGTGGAAAAATGGAGTATCATATTCTTCCATTGGAGAAAGAAAAAGTAACAAACCTTGGTGGGCCAATAACACCATCAATGATTATATGAGCAACGTGTATTCCCTGTGGTTGGAGCTCTCTTGCTAAGCATTGAGATAATGCTCTTAAAGCAAATTTCCCACAGCCTGGGAGAAGGAAAAAAATAAAGATTATCACATAAAATATTTCAAGTAATCTTTCTTGAATCTAATTAGAAAAACTTGATTGAGATTCTATTTCTTAAAAAGGAATCTGTAAAAGTGAAAGAAAAAAAAAAACTCACAAAGGTCAGAGAAACCAATAATGCCATTGAGAGAAGCTGAACATCCAGTAAAAAGAATTGTACCTCTTCCTCTATCTACCATGCCAGGAAGAACCTATTAATTTTTTAGAAATTTTAAAAAGTAATTCTGTTTGGTTAGTGAGAAAATGAAAGAGAAAAAAAAAGAAGAGGTACCTGTTGAGAGCAATGAAAAGCACCAACAGAAGAAACAGCAAGAGATTTCTCAAAAGATTCAATACGAATATCAATGAATCTGGTTGGTTGTTGAGAAACTTGTTGATTAGCATTGTAAATCAAAACCTCAACAAATCCAAGAGAAAGAACACCTTCAAATGCTTCCCTAACACTCCTCAAATCTGAACAATCGATTCTAATTGCGAATACTTGAGATTTCTCTTCCCTCGCTATCTCATCCGCAATTCTCGATAATCTTCCTGATAAAAACAAAACAATCGCTTACTAATTCCATCAAAATCCCCAATCAAATCAATTGGAAGAGAATTCATTTCCCAGAAAGTACCTAAATCTCTGGCGAGAATAGCGACGGTATAGCCTTCGTGAGCGAACTTACGAGCGACAGAACGGCCGAGCTTTGGACCAACACCAACAATGGCGGCGATTCCTCGATTCAAACCTGAGCTCGCCATGTTTCGCATCTTCACTAGAAGATTAAGCAGTAATTAGAGACTAATCGCTTCAGAAAATGAAGAGAGAAAAAAAAGAACTTTTCCCCCCTTCTGGTTAATCTGAGAAATCGAAGAGAGAGAAAATATATGAAAAAAAATGTGAATATGAGTAAGAAGAATCAAAACAAGAACTTCTTCTCAATCACTGTCTGAATGATTGGGATTGCCTCCATTGGAAGAGGCACTGTTGGTGTATAAGCTCTTCTATTCTATGTATTGTCTCTTCTAAACTCTTTTGGTTCAAGTGGGTTTTCATTTGTTTAATGAATCCTATTATCGTTAAATCGGGGAGAGAATATTCGAACTTTCGATTTTATAAGAGATTACGAGATTAAGCAATTAAACTATATTAAAGTGGATAAACCTTCTCTCTCCTTTGAATAATAGTGAGAGTATGTGATGTCTATTAGAGTATTCTGTTTTAATACCTATTCGATTTTTTATAAATATATCTAGTTTAGTTTTACCTTTGAACTTAAGAGAAATCTTAACTTACCCATTCAAACTCGATACTAAAATCACTATTTTTATGTAATTTAAAATATAAAAAATTCATATGTTGTAATATTAGATTTTCTGTTAAATGATGAGTACAAATAAATCATGGCCGATAAAGATTAAAACAATTTTTATATAAGGTTTATAGACCAAAATAAAACGTTTGAAATTATTAAGACTAAAACATAAAGAGTGAAAGTTCACGAACCAAAATAGGATTTGAACCTAAATTTTATAAATGCATGAGAAATTGTTAGTCATCTCAAATCTCGATATGGAGTGACATACATTACTTTAGATCTTTTTTTAGAAAATAAGTATTACAGTTTTCATCAACTATAATGAGTTTTATTGTACGGTTAATTAATTTAAAATTAATAATTTAAAAAGTTATATTTAGTCTTTGATCATACATAAGATTTTTACAATATCGGTTTAAAAATTAATGATTCTCATAGTTTATTTTTAATTCATCATTTTATTATTTAATAAGGCCTAAAATATTATTTGTTTGATTTGAATACCTATATTTCATTAATAATAATAAGTGATATTATTATGGACTCTCAAAATAAACCCCCATCCTTTTATATTTATAATCAATAATGGGAGGAGATTTTGATGAGCATGTGATTCGAACCTTGATAGTTATAGAGAGTGAGTTTTTACCACTCTATTAGATATACTATGTTCATCCAAAGTAAACTCCACACTTCAAGAATATTAAAAAAAATATCTTGAAATCCAGTGGTGAGGCTAGAAATTTTTTTTCGAGGGGGCAAAAATCTATATGAAGAAAGGGTTGTGTAAAATGTCAACTCTAAACCGGTTTTGATATATTATGTTTAGAAATTAACAAAAAAAATTGTAACAATTTTTTTTTATTATTATAATTGATTAAGTTAGGTTTGATTAGATTTTTAGATCTTGACTTGTGCCTAATATAAAATTTTAAAATGGATAAATAAATTTTTTTGCTAAAATTTATGTTAATTATAAAATTATGCATGTCTTCATAATAGAAGACAATTTTAAAATAATTTCTTAGTATATTAAAAATAATATATTTGACTCTCAAATCATTGAGATTAATTTTTCATTTCAATTTTTTTTAATCTAATAATAAAAATCACAATCGAAATTAACTTTATCGTATATCATAGAAATGTTTAACTAATTTTATATAACAATTAACATGTTTAAAATATTTAGCTAAAAATACAAGTATGAAATAAAAAAATTATAACAATTATGAGGCTCATGAACATAAAACTATATAGTTATTAATAAAATTTAGATTTCACTAGACATTATTATTTATAATTTAGAAAAAATAAACTATTTATAAACAAAAAATTACACTCACTTCTTAGCTAATAAATATTAATTAAAGTATTTATAAATGTTGAACATAAAATCATCACTACATAATTACAAAATAAAAAATATATATACAGGTAAAAAAAATGTATTTAATTAAACTTAACAATAAATAATACACTGTATAACTCATATATGATGCAATAAAATCATCAAGAAAAATCAACAATTATCTTTTTTTTTAATCTATTTAAAACTATAAAAACTCACATTAATGAACAATAAATTGAATAGAGATTAAGAGAGAAAATTGAATAGTGACAAACCCAAATAATGGATAATATATAGAGAAAGTTTGTTTTTTAAAAGATTAAAATTTCCTAAATACTATATAAATAAGGGCAAACATCAAATTTTTGAGGGGGCAAAATTGAAATTTATATAAGTATATACATATAAATTATTATTTTTATAATTTTTTTTGGGGGGGCAATTGCCCCCCTAAGTTCCTTAGTGACCTCGCCACTGTTGAAATCAACGGTATTTTGAAGAGGAAAAAAAAATCTTAAATTTAAATTATGTAAAAGAAATAAAATACTAATTTAAATACAATATCAGATTATCTAAATCTCTTAATGATTCCCCACTTCAAAAATTATAAATCAAACTTGAGAACTTCTAATATTTGTCATGAGAATTTAAATTGAGACAGTTGAGTACAGCTTCACAACTCGACATAATCAGAAATCTCTTTTAAATTTTACAAACCCATTTTCAGAATAACAAGAAAATTTTATTTATTTATTTATTGAACAAAAAATCATTAATAAGAATAACAACTTTAATAATCGTATTAATTAATAATACTAACGACATAATAATCATATGAGCTACGATATAATATCTATATGTTTTTTTTAGTAATATAATATTTATATCTATATATTCGTTAATTATTTACTTAAAAATACTATTTACAAAATTTTATTGACACAAAAAACTTTCTTAATATGTTTTAAAATAAACATTACAATGGGAACTTAGATTTTTGAGAATAATCACTCATCTTGGGATGGTTTGAAATCAAATTAATAAACTTCTAGAGAATAACATTTCATAACGTTCCTTGTGTCAAATAATTTTTTTTTCTCAAATAGTATAAATTTACATACTAATTATTACTAAAATATCATAACTTTTAAAAAATTACTCACATAACATAATTATAGTTCAATAAATAATTGAATTATATTTTGTCATTTTTCATGAGCATTTTCAATGAATTTATTTTATTTTTACTTTTTTTAAGTTCAAGTTCAATAATTTATCGAACTATTTGATTATTTTTCATTATTATTTTCAATGAATTTGTTGGTATTTTTTTAGTTCAATAAATTATTGAAGTATAATTATTAATTATACTATTTGAGTAATATTTAAAATGTTATGAAATTTCAATAACTAGTATGCAAAAATATGTTATTTAAGTAATTACCTCCAAAAAAATGATATGAATTTAAGAGTGAACTGAATCGATAATTAATTATATATGAATATTTTTAAGTGAAACACTTATAAATATATATTTTTGCAAAAAATACTGATTTAAGTATGTGTTTTGAAATTTATAAAAATAATGTTGTTATCAAACATCATAAAAATTTTGAGAAGTATTTTTAATTAATTACAAATATTTTCCTCATTCTAAAAATTAAAAACATTAATAAATACTCATGTATGAATATATAAAAAAAATGAGGGTATTAAAATTGGAAACTTACGTTGTTGATATGTGGAGTGAAGTATTTAATCAGACTTCTTCCTTTGTCCAAATATATCAAACAAACCTTTGAAGTTTGAACAAATAATAATAGTATTAAGAGGAAGAAACTAGTAGATCTCTCTCTAATATATGTGTGTTGTTGCTGGCTTTACTCAGAGAATGTAGTGTGAGAAAGGGTCTTGCCTTAGAGAGAGAAGAAAGGAAAGAAATTTATAGGAGAGAGAGAAGAAAGGAAAGAAATTTATAGGAGAGAGAGAACAGCAGTGAGGAAGGAAGGTGAGAAATAGAGATAGAAGGAAAGAGAGATCTTAGAAAAGAGAAAGAGAAAGGAAAGAGAGAGAGAGAGAAAGAGGGGAAGAGGAGGGTGAGAGAGGGAGAATGAGTGCTTTATAGCAATGAAATTATATTTTATTCAAGAAAAATGGGGAAAAATAATAACCATAATTCAATTTACAATGTAATAATATAAAAAGTTTAATTATACACGATGTAATAATATAAAAAGTTTAATTATACACGTTGTCCCTATTCTTTTGAGTTTATATTAATTTCATCCATATACTTTTTAAAATGTCACAAACATTCATATCGTTTGATATTGTAAATCTAAATCGTCACTGCCGTAAAAGAAACAACTTAGATATAACATAATCTTCTACGTTGATTGCGCTTTTCGTTTCATTTCACTTTGATGTATAATTAGCGGGGCGGGGCGGGGGGTTTACAAAACAAAAAATGTAATAAAAAGTGAACGGTTTCATTACATTTAACCTATTTCATTTACGATAGATTATTGAATAATATGCCTTTAATATTTGTCATTTAAAATTTATTTATGGCTGAATAAATCATCTAAATAAATTTTTGGAACTAACACTCTCATTTTATCATAAGTTAATTATTAATTAACTTTGTAAACTATTTCACTATGATTTCAATAAATCATTGAAAACTAAATATGTTTTTTATTTTAAAAAAAAACTAAAAGTAATGATTTAAATGGAAATACATATCTAAAATATAATATCACATATCTAAAATATAATATCTGTGACAATTTTAAAAAAATAAAAATTAAATACAAATGGATCTCAAGTCTTATAATTACCTAGTGAGAAATTACATCTACTAATATTTTTTTCATCTTAGTTTTAAATATAATAAACTTTTGATTTATTGTTTTAAAAAAATCACTTTTTTCTTTAATATTTTTTTTTTCTTGTTTGTAGAATGATATATCTTATTCTTCTTCTTTGCAATAGTTATTGAGAGAGAGTTTGAATTAGAAAGATAATTTTTTTTTAAAAATTTTATTAGTCAATGACGATGGTGTGAAGATGGACTAGACAGAGTTTATAGTCCATGGATTCATGTTTACTTTATTTTCTATCTTTTATTGCACGTTTTGTATATGAGCTCATGAGAGCATTTCAACCTTAATCTTCTTATGATTTTGGAACTTGTTTTGAACTTTTTATGACTATAGAATGTGCATTCCACTTTTAAAATTATATGTTAGGAAATTTGTATTTACAGGGCACGGTGATAGTTTAAGTTTTACATTCCACCATGCTGAATTTTTATTAAAAAATTAAGTCTTCCACTACTCTCTAGTTTGAAAATGATTTGAAAGGAGTCAGTTCGTCACAATTGGTATCAGAGTCTGAGGGTTCTATAGACTACATGCAATGCATGTTTTGTTTTAAGTCTACTCTTTAGCATCGTTTGAGATCAACGACACTAAGTGCCCCTCAATTATTCTTAAGCTTTATTTTCCTTAGTAGTGAGAAAGTTTATGAGAAGGGTCATTCCTTGTTAAATGTTATTGTATTTTTTGATATTTTTACCGTCATGTAAAACCACTATGTGGTGATGTTGAACTGACCCTGGTTGAGATTTTGGTAAGGGTGCTAAGAATGGAATTGACAGTGTGTAGTTTTGGAGGTTGTGCGCCTTGTTTAACATATTAACGTAGTGTCAGTGTAAATGAGTTGAAATACTTTGAGAGATTTATCACTTGACCCTTGACGTTTGATTGAGGTTTGATTGCCACATCGTTGTTAATTTAGTTGTAATAGTTGGATACGTGATTGACGTTTTAAGTGTAACAGAGGCATGTTTTTTTTAGCCTAATGTTAAGAGAAGATACACCTAATTTAGGTGAGTGTTTTGTTGAAAAGTAATCGGCCTGGCTCGAGTTCAATGACCTAGGATCAATTCAAGGGACAAGTTCCCAGTTTGAGATTAGCTAGGAAGTTGAATTGCTTGTGTAAATACAAGTCATTGTGTTAGTATGATGTTAAATTGAAAGTATGTTGCCACTCAAAAGAGGAAGGTTAGAAAATTTCGTGATGGGTCTTGACGAGGATCATTAACGAGTTATTTGATTAATGGCCTAAACCTTGTAGCTATCACACTATGGATGTAACAATTTGAGTTTGAAATACTTGAGGTCGAGTTATCGAGATCCACACTTTGGTAAAATGTCAAGGTGAACTAACACTAAGGTAAAGTGTTGGTATCTGATTGAGATCTAGAGGGAACGGGAACGTTGTCGGATTGTGGTATCGGTGACTTTTTTGAGATGATGTGATAGTTTGATGAACCTTAAACCACATTGTGTTTGACCATCGAATTAAGACGGTGACTTTTGAGAATCCTGCAAGTCGAATGATTTTTTTAAGATAGACCCTAAGGTGAATCCAATTTTGGAAGGTTTTGCCTCGCAAGAAAAAAAATGATCTATGAAGTTAAGTTGATTCAAGAGTTAAATGAGGTGGCCTAAGAGAACGAGTATGTATCCATATAGTATTAATATTTATCTGACCAATTTAAGAGTCGATGGTATTATGGAGTTTAGTTCTTTGTTGGGTAACCAACTGAAATTTTTGGAGGATGATTTTCCAAGGACAACTTCTAGATAATAAAAAGAAAAAAGATAATAATTAAATAAAAAAAAATCAAATCATATTAGACAAATCTTATTCGTTCAAACCAAACACAACAATCATATTCTCATTAATCCAAATCCATTTCAACACAGTCCAAACACAGACATTATATTCTCAGCCATTTGAATCTCATTCCAGCTCACTTTAAACACAGACGTCATATTCTCATACTATTTATTCCCAGACATTTGATTCCAATGCCGGCATTATCAAACACACCCTTTAAAATTATAAAAGTTACAATTTAAATTCTAGAATTCGTAAATCTCACAAAATATCTTTGTTATTACCACATTTACACATAAAAAAAACAGCCTCACACTCACACCTTAGTTTACACTAAATTATGAAATATATCTATATCATATTCACATATAAAACAAACACATAAGTAATTCGTTAACCTTTTCTTAATGACATAGACGTTTTAATGAATATTTATTAAACTATAAGAATTAAAATGACACAAATTTAAACTCTAAATATCAAATTGTAAAATTTAAAACCACGAACACTAAATAGAACGAGAACTCAAATCATAATGACTAAATTTTATAATTATTTTTGTGACATGTTATATATTTACAATCACTCAAACGAACATTCAGTAGCGGTCAAATGATGTCGAACACTTTCCGGCCACATGGTCGATACCATCACGGTGGCGGCCGCGACGCCGCAACTTAAGGAACACAACTGAAGTGAAAGTGAAGCTTCGACAAATGAGAGATCCTTCCGGCCATGTGAGCTCGTTTAAGAAGTTGCAGTGAGGGAGAGGAAAAAGACAAAAAGAAAAAAACTCCAATTCTTTGGCCATTCATTGCCAACTTGGATTTGATGGGAGAGTCTTTAAAGCATTTCTTGTCGTCTTCTAAATCTGTAGTAATTGCTAAAGAAGGCGACGTCTTCGCTCTCTTCTTCTTTCTTCCATTTTTATTATTATTATTATGTATGGAGAATATTTAGATTTGTAAATCGATAGAATTTTGTGAAAATGACAATACATATATCAGTCCTTGAGATAAATACAATTATTGAGTATGGAAAATAACTGGTCAAATCAAAACATATAAACTATGATCAAAGAAAGCTTTGATTTCTGGAAATAATCATTGTTTTTCTGGATGTGGCTAATGTTAATTAATCTTTTATAGCCAAACTTACCCTCTTAATTAAACTTCAAAAGTTTATTATCAGTTTGATGATAATTTAATAGAAATTTTGTTATGAATAGACTTGGATTGTAAATTAAGAAGTTTGCCTTTCATAAATATATATGTAAAAGACATTTTTTTAGGGTATCAAAAAGATTATTAAGGATTATTTGATAGAAAAGTTAGCTTAATTTGAGTTTGTTTAACCTGAATTTGAAAAAACTTGATTGTTGTAACTCGTGTTTAGAGGTGAGTGAGAATAAGTTTATAAAACCCGGGTTTGCGAAATTAGGGAATCTCTTGGGGGGCGTTTGGTTGCCAGGTTTGAGTAGTGAGTTGGGGGCTAAACAACTCTAACATGTGTTTGTTTCCTAGTTTTGAAACCCAATATGATGAGTTTGTTAACCCCTTAACAAACTTATCCATTTTCACAATTTCAACCCATTTTACACTTAACAAACTCACTGTTTTGTACATACCAAACACGGTGTTAACAAACTGTTGATTAACTAAAACCTGATAACCAAACGCCCCTCGTTGATTTTATCATTCATTTCCACAACCCAATTTTGCTCAACTTTAGTGCTATATGTTATCAATCATCTAAAGAGGGAGGCTAGGAAAAGAATAAGGAATAAATGAAAAGGGACATGAGGATTGGTTGAGTGGAATCAATACATAATTCCCTTTTTCATTCGTTAGGTAAGATTATTTATTCTATTCTTCTAACATTTTTATTTGAGTTAATTAAATATATGCTTTTTTTTTTAATTCCAATAATAATATAATAATTCCAGCCAGCTGGTTCAATAGAAGTTTCAGGAAACACCAACTTGATCATTAAAGTTTTCAAGAAAGACTTGGACCATATTTGCGACTAACTCACCTTTTTTTTACCACAATGCATAAGATACCATATATGACCTTACCCATGCTCAATTATAGGTGCATGTTTAAGATGTGACCAAATATCACATTCTATTGTTGGCTAATTAGGTTTACTTTATTTTAAGATGTAATAGTATTTTACCCGTGTTTATTAATTTAAATAGGTTTTATTTAAATTGTAAATGATAGGAATTTGAGAAATGTATATCATAACATCTTAATTATTAGTTCAATCTGATTTTATTTTCATCAGCTAACTCATTCTAAAATATCAACTGAATTTATAAAAATATATTTATTATAAAAAATTATGTCGAAAACCACCCCACTAGATATGGATAATAATACTATAACTCTTATGGGTCTCGAAGATCGAAAAATAGTTCAAATTCTAAGAATATTACACATGGGATCAAAACATCAATAATGTGTGATACAAAGATGATTCATATGTGAGGCCTTAGAAAATTTAAAACTTATATTTAGATTTGGAATCAAGTCTCAAGGATATAGATGGAACTGAAACATAGAAATAGTTTTTTTATAGATAACATTTGGTAAAAAAAAAAAAAAGGGATGGTGGTATTTTCGTAAATAAGTAGAAATGAGGTCAGTTTGGGGTTCCAAGAAATTTTGAATTTAAAGATAGGGTGCAGAATCAAATCTCAAGAACACTGCGAATGGATATGGAACATCAAGAAATGGTAACTGGGACCAAATGCCAAACATCCCAAATCTCTAGTATAGAGTAAAATTTCGAAACTAACATTTTACACCATATATAATTTTATCAAACACAATTTACTGAAAATGTTTGACAAGTTTTATATTTTATTTTCATCTTTTTAGTATAGAAAATATGATAAAAAAAAAATTCCAAAATCATAAATATATGAATAGTGATTTAAATAGTAATTTTTAAATTATTTAAAAGTTATTTAAAGGTTTTTTTAAAAAAAACTGAAAAAAAGAGTTAAATAGAAAGTTACACATGCCAACTGTCTAAGGTGAACCAATCTAAACCAAATTGGTTTGGTTGTTTGGTTAGGTTTTCTAAATCTCTATCATCCAAACCAATTAATACCTGGTTTAGTTCTGTTTTACATATTTTTGTATCGATGCAAAACAAAACAAATCAATTTATATTATTTTATATATAATTTAATTTAATATTTAACTATTAATTAAAACTTGATAAAATTAAAAAAAAATGTAATTTTAAATCTTATATTTGTTATATTTGCATAATTATTAGAAGACTTTGTGAATTTTACTATTTCTATATTTGTAATTTATGTTTTATTTGTTATATGGGAGTTTTTAATGAATTGAAATTAGTACTATAGTTTTAAGATTATTTTTTTTTAGTTTTTGTTGAACTTATCATAATGAAAATTAAGTATTTAAAAATAATAGAGAGAAAAAAAAGTGTTAGAACCAAAGCAAACCATTTCAATTTGGATTTGGTTCAACTTTTTTATGTTGAATGATTCGGTTTGGTTCGCATAATCTAAAAAGGAAAATCCAATCAATACTAAAATTCTATAAAGTGCAAACCAAATCAATTCATGGTTAACTCCTACCTGAAAGCATTTTTTTTTCCACTTTCATTGCAAATATGGCAGTTAAAAAATAACCCTTCTATTTTTTAGGGTAAAATATCATTTTGGTCCCTGAACTTTCACTCCAAGTTTCATTTTTTATCCATAAACTTTCAAAAGTTACATTTTTCATCCCTGAACTTTACGATTCGTTCTGTTTTGGTCATTCCGTCTTTATTTTTCATCTAGGATACTAATGGAGGGCTTATGTGACATGTAATTGATGATGTGACATTATAGAAATATATCATGAGGTTAAATACCATAGAAAAACGAATTATATAGTAAGGTTAATCTCATATTTTTCTCTTAATTTCAGTCTTAAACCTCACTGTATATTCGTTTTTTACGTCATTTAACCTCATTGTATAGTTATATAATGTCACATCATGAATTACATGTCATATAAGCCCTCTGATAGTGTCATAGATGAAAAACACAAATGGAGGGACTAAAATAGAACGAATCATAAAGTTCAGGGACGAAAAATGTAACTTTAGAAAGTTTGATTAAAAGTTCAGGGACTAAAATTGTATTTTACCTTTTTTTAAATGAATGAATCCACTTTTATTTATTTTCTCTTATATTTTTCAATGAAAAATCTCGTTGTTATTTTTTTGCTAGTTATTTAGATATTTTAAATTAGAATTTAGTATTTTTTTTTTTTAAATTGGTTAGTTTTCATTGTTTTTAATAATTTTCTTTCATTAAATTAATAAATACTGAAAGTGTTATTCTTAAAAAATCTGTAAACTTCGGATACTTTCAAAATTCACTACTAAAAAGTATCATTTTAAAAATAAGGTTCTTGAAAATAAACCAGTAAAATTTTCAATCACACAAGAGTCTCCACATATTAATTTATTATCAAGGTGGAGCATTTATACTGGGTATTCTTTGGGTGCGTTTTCCATCTCAATAATAATATTTTAGAGTTTGTTCTATAAAATTGTATTTCAATGTTCATGGTTCTTTATTGGAACACTCTATAGATTTTTTTAAAAATATTAGGTTTCTTCGTATTAATTCTTGAAATATCAAAACGATTTAAAAATTATTCAAAATATTATTTTCACATTTTTATTTATTGGTTTTTTTCTCTTTTATTAGTTCAATAAATTTATTAAACTAGTAGGTTAAATAAATTTACTAAGCTATTATTTGTTAGTTTTTTTTACCTTTTATTAGTTACTATTTAGATAGATTTTTAAAAAATTATGACATTTCAATAATAAATATGCAAGAATATGTTATTTCTGTAATTACACCTTTTTGAAAACCGAACTTTAAAACATTCATTAACCAAACAATTTTTTATCTATAAAATGTTTAAATTTATTCTAAAAACCGATCCTCGCTAGTCATTATCAACAAAAGCGAAAAATAAAATTACATTTTCACATTTTATTAATATATATATATATATATAAGGAAAATAACATAAACTACCACTAATTTTGAGGAATGAAAATAATTAAACTCTTGAATTTTCAATTTGAGCAATTATCCCCAAAAATTTATAAAGTATTAAAATGGGACCGAAAACTTTTTAATTTGACAATTTATCCCTTTCAATTATTAATTTAATAATTATTTTCATGATTTCTCCATGAAATCGGTTTTCAAGGGTAGTCACCCTGCCCCAATCCTAAACCCTGATTTCACCACTTCGTACCCTGTCAATATTAAAGATATTACCATTCTGAATTCAAATACACACTCATCTCAATTTTATTTTGTTTTTTGTTTAAAAAAAAAAAACATAAAAGAATCCAATGTTAAACAACATGGATAGGGTCACTGATAGGAGATGCAGTCAAGTAGATAAAGGCAGGCAAGCGGCAAGCAGAGAGGTTCTAAAGAGAGGGACTTTTTTCCATCATGGTCCCCTTTTTTTTATATATTTCTTTTTCTTCTTTTGATGATTGGAAATCCCATTTTGGAATGAGTATCTTTCCTTTTCCCTCTTCTTTCGAATATATCATTGAAACATGACCTACCCCTACCCTAGCTGGTGTTCTTATCGACCCAATTTTTTTTATTTCCTATTCATTCCTTATCACTATCATATAATAATTTTATTATCACTTCATCCATATGAAAAGTCAGCGAAAATATAATATATATTTCTAGTTTTAATACTTACAATAGAACTCCTCTTCCCATGGTTTTTCATTAGGTGTGTTCGAAAAAACCCGATAACTTGACTCATCCTAATCAATTTGAGTTGGGTTATAAATTTGGTTTGGATTGGATGGTGATCGAATAATTTTAAATTATAAAGATTGAGTTGGTTTAAGCTTCTTTTAAAATTAGTTTTGGATAAACTGAAACCAATCCTCATTGATTACTTTTATGTGTTTTGATAATTCCATATATATTAATAAACGTTTAAAATATTCTTATTTTTTCTAATAATTTTATCAAATAAAAATTAGTTTTTTTTTTTGAGATATTAGTTCAAGTTTTTCATTGATTAAAATGTAATATAAAACTACTCTTTTTAATTTAATGTATAAAAGTAGATAACTAGATCTTAAAATTATTACTATTGTTTCATCTTTTATTATACAATTTTTTTAAATAAACAATCCGAACAAACTTAACCTATTAATTTTTTTTAAGTTAGGGATTGGGTTTGAGTTGAGTTCATTATAACTTGATAAGGGTCATTTAGGTTGTATTAAAATACAACTTGAACAATTGGGTTGAGTTAAAAAAAAAACTCATAAATACCCTATTTTTTCAGAGTTTTATTCTCTTAGTGGGTGTTTGGTTGGGGGGGAATGAGAATGTGAATGAGAATGGATTTCAAACATCCATTTTTCATGTTTGTTTCACACTTTTTTTTCATTGGCGTTGACATCACTTTCCCAGATTTACTATTGAATTTGATATCTTATTCCAACATACTCATATTAATTTCACTATTCATTCTCATTTTCATACAATTCAAACACATACATCACAAACATATACTTCACTTCACATGCATCACAAACTCAAGTGTCCTTTTCCCAAACCCCCCAACCAAACACCTCAAGGGAATGGACGGATCCCATTAAGGAACAAGGGGGGCACGTGCCCCCCTCACTTAAGTTTTTTTTTCATTATATATAATTAATTAAAAAAATTAATATAAATTAAACGTTTTTAATTAAATTTTTAAGCAATATAATATTTTGAATAGTACTTGATTTTAATTTATTTTTAAAACCATTTTTATAATTTTCATTACTTTTTTTCTTATAATAACTATTTTAAAGGTAAAATTGAGGAATTGTCACTTAAAAGTTTATGATGAATTTTTAAATTAATATTAAGTCTTAGTTTTTTTTTTGGATTATTTATTAGATACAAAAATTTCTGATATTAAATTTAATTAAATTAAGATTATCAACTATATTTTATTTATAAGTTTGGATTTTTTTTTAATTTCCTTTTAAGTATTACTTCATTAAATAAAATAAAATAAAACTGGTGAATTATATTACTTAAAAATGTGGAATTTAAATCTTAAATATGTCAAATCATGATTAGACCCAAATATTTAAATAAATGAGTAAAGATAAATTGTAATCATATATCTCAACAGATTACCTCGTAATATTTATTAAAGGAAATGATATGTTGATTTTTATCATTGTTATTTCATGTTTAAATCCCCATTTATTGCTTTTTCCATAGAGTTTCTAGTATGAATTCACTTGTTTTCTCTATTTCAGGTGAATCCAAGTCATACGAGGCAAAACGAGACGAAAAATGATGAAAAACAACATATGTTGAAAATTTGGCCTACCGCCTCGGCGCCCAGGAGCTCACCGCCGCAGCGGTGAGTCAGCAGACAAGTTTCAAGCCAAAATTCCCGAGAGTGGGCGCCCACGTGCCACCGCCGCAGCAACGGATTAGCAAAAATCGTGATTCTTTTATTATCTCTCTCACCGCCGCGGCAGTGCGATTTTTCATATATATATTTAGTTTAGAATTTTTTTAGGTTAGCTTCTTCTTTTTCCGACTTTAGACTTTTGCTTAGGGTTTTTCAAGCCATGTCTAGCTAATTTCATCCTTCTAACTAGAGATTGATTCGACGTTTGGTTTGTTTGAATTCGTGAGACCCATTCTTTAATTTAGATTCCAATTTGTTTTCTATTCTTGATTTCTCTTTGCTTCTCTATTATTGAATTGATGTTTGTGCAAATAGGATCCTTTGCCCAGGTATTGTTTTGATAATTAGTCAATTAGAACATTTGAATCCGTAATTGTTTGAATCATTCTAATCTAAGTGACAAATGGTATGAATTGATTTAGGAAACTATTTGATTCATATTGTGAGAAATCTTAATCTAGTCTAAATAAATCGGTCGTACTGTGTTTATTGGCTAGGATTGATTGTTCTTCTTTTCTTAATGCTTTTGAAAAGCTAAATCCTATTATCGTATTCTAGGGTTGTCTATCAATTAGGGAGTTAGTCATTAGATCGTATCTTGACTATCGAAAAATTAAGGAAGAACATAAAAGTTGTTAATTAGGCTTTAATGACTCATGTCAATCTAGAAAAGAATTTGAATGTATGTTTTTATCTATGATCGAATCGAACAAACCATAACAGAGATGATACCTCTAGTTGGAATTTCTCTCATATCAATCTTTATATTTTAAATATTCTTTGTTTTCTTAGTTTAGAAATCTCAAAAACCCACATTTTTAATTAGTCAATAACAATAAGTTAATTCTCCAGTCCCTATGGAATCGACCTTGCTTACCACTGCTATAAGTTAATCTTAGGAAGCGAGTATATAATTTTTGCTGGTTTCGACAGCCATCAGGAAATCAATTATTAAATTATTTTTTGAACTTTTTCTTCCATTATAACACCATTTAATATGTGTGCAATTTACAACCTTAAGAAACTTGATGACAAAATAAAAGGCAATGATATTATCTGGCGATTAGTGGCGAGATGTGAGAAACTTTAACTCCAATCTCCCTTTTCTGCTTGATTAACTATGGAAAACACCAGTTGGAAAAATTAGGGTTTATAAAAGTTTTACCTATTATTCAATTAGTAACATACCACCATCTCAATCAGATTAGCATTAAATAAAGATAATATAATATATTTATATTATAGGTAAAAAAAACCCCGGTGGATCACAAGCCTAAATGGGTAGGCTAAGTAAACCCAAAGGTGTTCGTTGATAATATTTATAATGTTGTCTATCCCGTAAAATAACCAATAAAAGTGTCTCATACATCTATTTTTTTTAGGAATTTAATGGGTTTTTATTGCTAATAAGAGACTTTTATGAAGAAAAAAAACTTTCTATTTTGCCCATATAATGGGATTCGTTTCGTTTTAACTTTATTTAAGTCTTTTTTCAGGTTGTTTTATGGTTGGGGTGTTTTTTTGGTCTTTGAGTTTTTTTTCTAGCGTTAAAGGGATTTTATTAGGAATTTCTTGGGTTTTTAGGGTTCTTTTTAGGGGTAGTTACTTAATAGCATATTTTTGCATACTAATTAATAAAATGTTATAAATTTTTAAAAATTACTAAAATAAGATAATTATAGTTCAATAATTTATTGAACTAAAAGTAAAAAAAAAAAAAAACTAACAAATTCATTGAAAATAATAATGAAAGATAATCAAATAGCTCGATAAATTATTGAACTTGAACTAAAAAAACAAAAGAACATACAAATTCATTAAAAACTCATGAAAAATAGTTCAATAATTTAATAAATTAGAATTACGCTATTTGAGTAATTTTTAAAAAGTTATGATATTTTAGTAATTAGTATGTAGATTTATGCTATTTGAGACAATCTATTTTTTTAAGTTTTTTCATAATTTTTTTTTTAGAGTTATTTATGTGTTTTTTAAGGTATGGGATTTTTTTTTTTGGCTCTTAGGGTTTTTTCAAGGGTTTTAAGTTTTAATTTTTTGTTTTTTTTTTTAATTTTTAATTTTTTTTAATGTTTGTTTCGAAACTTTTACGCAAAGCACTTTTTAATTTTGCCTTTGTAATAAGACTCGCTTTGTTTTTTTTGGTTATAGGTTTTTTAGGGTTAATTTTCAATTAATTAATACAACAAGATCCTTTTTAAATAAGATAGCATAACGGGGTCATTTTTTAAGCAAAGTGCATACAACAAGGTCTTTTTTCAAGAAAGTTAGAACAAATGTAATTTTTTTAAAAATGGGTTAGTTTTTAAGAAATGATAACAATGGGGTCATTTTATCAAGAAATTTATACAGTGTAACAACCTGTTACCAAGTAAAGGTACAAAAAAATGGAAGTTTGGATTGATAAATTGGATAAGAAATAACTCGTTCTCTCGTAAGGGTATTTTGGTATTTTAAATTATTTTTTTGAAAATTGATCATAAAACTATATCGATGCCTTATTACAAGTCCAAATAACGAAGATAAAAAGGTTTTGGGCCATCGAAGCCACCTCCTTTCATAAACTTATTTTAGGATTTATCAATACAAGTTTATGTAAATCTACAATTTTAGACTTGTAAGTTGGAATCTTTGTGGCTAAAAATAGTTATTGTTTTGGTAGAATTGATTTGACTTATGTGGTGGGTTAATGCAAAAGTACTATATGAGAGTGAAATCGATGGGTCATTCCCGAATATACTTGAGTGTTCCAAGATCAGCAAACCTTGAAAGTTAAGTGGGTCAGCAAATCCAGGGACAATCTCAAAAGGGCTAACAAATCCCGGATATGTGTCTGTGTGAGACAGTTGAGCATTACACCCTGATACTTGTTGTTTGTGTTTTGTTGTGAACCATAGATTATGAAATGATATGAGAAAACGTGAGAATGTTATGTTATGAGATGTTGAGAGATGGATTTGCTATGTGATGTGGATTTGACATTTTGATAAGTTTATGATTTAGAGAAAGAGACAATGGATTTGAGTTAATTTATGTTTCTTTACTTGATTTAGTAGTGGTTGGGGAGTCAAATGGGTCATTAGATTTTTCACTAGCGAGTTTTCGTTAAAATTGCTACTTTAAATGTTTTTCAGGTAATTACGAAGATGCCTAGGCGATTGATGGTCTTCGATGGATGATGGCATAGGATTCTGTTCTTGAGTCACTTCTTTTTTTGTGGATTTAGACTTACGATGTTTTGCTTGAAACTTTTAATGGTCATCCTCGTGTACTTTTGGTTGAGAACTAATTCATGCATGGTAATATGACTTGGACTTTAACTTGGATTCAGGATTGATAGTTTAGTCTTGATTATGCTATTTTAGGTGGGCTTTGATATTCATTTTGTGAAATGAAACTTTCCAAGAGTATCATGTTTTCACTATAAATGGATTATGAATGAATTCTGTTTTATGGATTTAGATGTTGTGGTATGTTAATATTAAAACAGTATTTTCAAGTTTTTGGGTTAGTCCATATTTTAAACGTTACTATGCCAAAATTTTTACTATGTTATTGTTTTAAAATGATTTAAAAGAAGTCAGGTTGTTACACTTTTAGTTAAGGGTTAATTAAAATCAATAATTGTGATTAATTAAATTGAACGGATCTCTGATGAGAAAGGTTTCCCAAGCGATGAGGTTTAATAAAATTCTCTTAACACGAAGCGCCTCTAACTGGGAGCCATCTAGGAAAAATATTTTAATTAATAAATCAAAATAATTAAAACGGCTCATCATGTTATTAATTTTAATTAGGAAAACTTGAACATTTACATTAAAATTAAGGCAATTGTTGAAATAACATATTTTTACATACTAATTGCTAAAATGTTATAAATTTTCAAAAATTACTAAAATAACATAATTATAGTTCAATAATTTAATGAATTATAATTCAATAATTTTATTGAACTAAAAAAGTAAAAAAAAAACTAACAAATTCATTGAAAATAATAATGAAAGATAATCAAATAGCTCAATAAATTATTGAACTTGCACTTTTTTTAGATTACGTAAAGGTATAAAAAAAGAAATATATGCTTACCACAGATTAAACATTCTTTTAAATACCCATGAAAAAATAGTTTAATAATTTATTGAACTATAGTTCAATAATTAATTGAATTATAATTATGCTATTTGTGTAATTTTTAAAAAGTTATAACATTTTAGTCATTAGTATTCAGAATTATGCTATTTGAGACAAATTCTCTTAAAATTAATCTAACCAGTTTAAGAGTTAAAGTTGTTTAGCTAAATTAAAACTTTGAATTAGTCTAAGATGTGAAACTCTAGTTATAAAATATTAAGTGAGAGAAGAAAACATGTGTCAATGCATCCTATGGTCTCCATTGTTAATTACACAACGTGAGAATTACACTAGGTCTCTGTAAAACTGTTGCGGGTGTTCATTCTCATAGGCTTATGAATTTTAATTTATAACATCTCAATATAAATATAAAAATAATAATAAAATTGACCATGCAAATATAAAAGATAATAATGAAAACAACTAATTAGTTAATAAAAGAAAAAAAATTACTATTATTAAAAATAAAACAAACTTATACTAAACAAGATTAAAAATATGCTATTGGCTGCAATTTTTCTAAATTAATACCTATTGTAGGTTATTATTTATTTATTTTAAATTGTGTCTAGTTGTGATTTTTTTAGACAAT